>OX941087.1:93394167-94007500 GCA_954870635.1 Arctium minus
TTTGTAAACTTCTCCCTATTTAAAGGGCTTATGATTAATGAGAATTACAGATTTCATTGTCTCTCTATTATGTTGTTATTCTGTTTCGTTTTTCCTTTAACACGTTATCAGCACGATGCTTTGCTAAAGTTCAAAAGAGAAGTAAAGCTAAGGTGTTCACAGTATCAATATCGATTTGAGGTACGTTTTCATGTTAAACTTTCAATTGATGGTTCATTACTAGTTATTTAATACAATAAAATTGTTTAATGATAATCTTATAACATAATCATCGCTAAACGACCATCAATTATTGTTCTTGCAACGTTTATGTTACTTTAGTATTGACATCCTTTTTGCTAATTCATTCATTAATATATGTATGTTAAACCTTTGAATAATATATTATTAGTTAACATAATATGTAATGTATATTGTTTGAAAAAAAAAATATGTAATGTATATTAAGTTATGCGTCACTATACATATGTATGCCATGTGTCACCATAACCATTGTTTTGCACTCTATACATTTTCAATAAATTTCTTTCACATACTGCATAGGAGCTTTCTATATAGTATTGTTTTTATTATGAGCAATGTTTATGTTCTTTGAAATTATTATGTTATCTATGCATGCAACTCGCTTAAGAAAGATTGATACTTTTCATTTATTATGTATGTTATATCAGTTACAATAATAATTCCCAATTACGTTATAGGTTTTGATTTATAAATCAAATCGTAATCCTTTATATTAGATATCTTCAACTATATATGTATATATAAGATTCCCAATAAAAAGAATATTATCTTTACTTTCAAATAGAAAATTATAAGTTATCAATATAATCTAAATATAAGGAAAAGATATACACATGATATGACAAGATCGTTTCCTATTAATAAACTGTTAAATATGTGTTAAATATATATATATATATATATATATATATATATATATGGCTTTGTTTTTGTTATACTAAAAAATAATTATATTTGTTATTGTAACCTTTTTTTAGCAAATATCGGTAGATTGTTCTAATATGTGATCTTGTTTGATTAATCAATTGTGTATTCTAACATAATATGATTTAATGAATAACCAATGTATAGTTTTCACCAAATCACAAGGACTAAACATAATGATATGTGACATTATATGTATGATTATCATTAATCGAAAGTTATTATTATTATTTTTTAATCATATTATTATATTAGGTTGCTAAATATCTTATTTTTGGTTGGTGTCAATTCTTTTTGATTTTTGTTCAATGTCATTTAATTATAATCGGACTAATATATCCTATGTGGTTTTGGATTTGTTATTGTTATTTATTCATTTATTCATGTCTACTTAATTAGTTTATCCTATTGTGTCTATTTAGTTAATTAATGTTTTTTTTAGTCTTTGAATTTATTATCCCGCATAATATTCAAATATTTATGTTAATTATAATTGTTTTTATAATCCTTCATCTTGTAAATAATTTTTGAAAGTTACACTTTCAACCCCCCATAACTTTTGTTATTTTGCCAAAAGATCCAAAAATAGCATGAAAATGTTAAAATCAAACATTTATTTTGATTGTGAGTTCCCCCTCATAATTTTAAATTATAGAATAAATTTTCGAAAGTTACACCTCCCACCTCATATATTTTGGTTTTTACCAAAAAAAAACTCCAAATATATTATTAAAATGTTAAGCTTTGAAGTTGACTTTATATCAAAATAATAGTTATTTGTTTAAGAGTAATCTCTTTAAATAAACATTGAACTTGGCTTCACAAGCCAACAAATTTTGGCCTCTTGCCAAAAACTCTATAAATTAATAATGTTACCTTAAAATTACATAAATCGCAAAATATCGATTGGATTTTGTCAAACGGGTGTAAATAGCCCTAAGGTTTCTAAGGATTTAAGAAATCCATGTGATTCCCCTACTAGCCCTGTGCATCGGACGGGTCGGGTCGGGTCGGGCCCAAAATCCCGAAACCCGATCGGATTCTCGGTTGAGTGAAAAACACCCGAACCCGACCGTAAATAATTCGAGTTGTTCGGGTTCGGGGTAATTCGGGTTCGGACAGTTCGGGTCGGGTGGATCGGGTGGGCCGGGTCTGGGTCGACTTTGGGCTGCTTTCTTTTTGGGCCTGTTACAACTTAATAAACTTAAACAAACAACTATTTTTACAAAACAACTATAAACAAACAACTATTTTTACGAAACAACTATAAACAAACAACTTAAACAAACAACTATTTTTACAATCAACTAATTCAAATATTCAATTGAAAGTTTGAACAAACAGAACGGAACAACCATACCAAAATGTCAAAAGTACCATCACTTACATCAATTGAAAGTTTGAAACAAACAAGAAACAACCATAGTACCATACCAAAAACCAAAGTACCATTACTTTCCAAGGTCCAAAATATTCGATTTTCACTTACAAATTTGAAATTTCCATGATCAACGGTTTACCCCTCCCATCCACGACTCCACGTCCAAGTTCCAACTCCAAGTTCCAACCAAGTGACCAACTAATAACAAGTAACACCAACTTTTATTGAAATTTTGAATCCTATAAAATAAAAAATAACAAATAACAAATCATTTATAATGTAAAATTAAAGTACCTTTCTCAATCATGGATCAACATCAGTATCAACTTCTTCAAATCCCCCAAAATCAGATGCCTGTGTACCAACACTAGGAATATTTTCTTCATGACGAGTAGAAGAAGTTCCAACTCTTAAATTATCAATTTCTGTACATAATGATAACTTATAATTATAAACTAATGTCGTAATTATAATTTACAGATAATAACTAACTCATAAAGTAATGTCGTACCTTTCTCAAACTTCTCAAGGTCCTCCAAATTTTCTTCGACAGCAATCGGTTCACTAGGACCCCTTAACCAATCTTGGGTACATATCAGTGCTTCAACTATTTTAGGAGTTAGAGAACTCCTAAAATTATCCAAAACCCTACCACCTGTACTAAACGTTGATTCAGACGCAACTGTGGATATGGGTACGGCGAGGACATCGGAGGCAAGTTTTGAAAGAATGGGAAATCTTTCACTATTCAGTTTCCACCACATCAACAAATCAAATTCCTTCCCATTATCATCTACTATTGCCTCACCTAGGTAAACATCAAGCTCACTCGTTTTGCCATCTAAAGCCCCCCTATCAAGTTTTTGTTGCCTCAACAAACTTTTAAACTTGGATTGTGATCTTACAAGAAGGGCTTCACCTTTTTCCCGATTGAGATTGGGATTGATATTGAGATTGAGATTGAGATTGTGATTGCGATTGCGAAGGTTCGGAATATTGTTGCACATAATCCTCAAACAAGGTAGTGAGTTGGGATTTTACCTTTCTAAAACATGCCTCACCTTTTTCTGCACCAAATAACTGATCGAACTGTAATGGCATGTACTCCACTTTATCTCTTGGATTCATAATGTTGGCAAAGAAAATTACCAAATTCATCTTCTCCGCATCACCGCAATATTTATCAAACTTATCCTTCATTTTTTGGCCCATATTCTGTTTAGAGAAAAATCAAAAGAATTACAGAAGTACAGAACTATATGAAAGTGAAGTACATTGTAAATCAAAACAAAAATAAAAGATTGAATTGTACCTTTTCAGTCAAATTTGGAGAAACAATCATCTCCGTAAGCGAGAACCCCAAGTCACATATCTCAGTCAAGTAAGAATTAGAAGTGACATAAAGAGAGCCTGAGATCCGAATAGTCATCTCATAAAAGGTCTTCAAAAGGTTAATGAAGCTCTCTAAATACACCCAATCATAATCCGCAAGCATAGAATCACCTAGATCTAACTTGAACGATGGTTCATGGCCGTCATAAGCTTCAAAGTATCGATAAGGAATGGCATTCCTGAGCATCATGTATGTTGAGTTCCATCGAGTAGGAACATCAAGACAGAGAGAGCTTCTTTCTGCAACACCAAGTAAAGTAGCAAATTCCCTAAACTTGGCCAATCTAGCCGGAGAGCCCCTTACCCACCTCACAGTATCCCTAAGCTTCTTAACTACCGAGTCAACCATCTTTAACCCATCTTGGACAACCAAATTCAGAATATGTGCAATGCATCTCATATGCAAGTATTGAGCCCTTACAGATGAACACCCCCAAGATACTAGTTTGCTTTTCAAAAACACTAGGGCAACATCGTTACTAGATGCATTGTCTACGGTGATGGTCATTATGTTTCTTATGCCCCACTCAACCAAACAAACCTCTAAAGCTTTGGCTATTGCATCCCCTTTGTGTGATTGAATTGGCACAAAAGATATTATTTTTTTGTTCAACTTCCATTGGGCATCAATATAATGTGCAGTTATGCACATATAATTGATCCGTTGCACGGATGTCCAAGTATCGGTGGTCAAGCTAACCCGTTGGGAGTGTTCCTTAAAAAACTTTTTCAGACTTTTCCGCTCTTCTAAATAGATAGCAAATATGTCCCTATTAACCGTCCATCTAGACGGTATTTTAAACATAGGACAAACTTCTTGCATCATGCCTCTAAACCCCCTACCCTCTACAAATTTGAACGGTAGTTCATCTATAACGATCATCTTAGTCATTGCTCTCCTAACATTGTCTTGATTAAACACCCAATTGGTTAAAACACTTTCATTGCTTTCACCCCTACCAAATGCCAACCTGGATTGTCTAGTTTCTTTGGCCTGTGGGTTCATAAGGCATGCAATCGAGTGATTCTTTAATGAGGACGTGCCATGTTTTTTCGGGTCAACCGCATATGTTTTTTTACAGTATTTGCACATCCCTTTGATCAAATTACCTTCCGGGCTTAAATTTTTTTCAAAATGATCCCATACCTGAGATCTTGTTTCTGTAGCTTTACGCTTCTTTGGTTCAGGGGGGACAGGTGCACTACTCTCGACTTGAGATTGAGACATATTCAATAATGTAAATGCTGTAAATTGTAATGTGTAAAGTCAATGATCAATCTACTTTGCGAATATGTATATATGATGATTTTGTAAATATGTTCTACATGACTGCATGTTATGTAATATAATTTTACGAATATGAAACAAGATCTTATATCTTACATTCTAAAGATTAGGAACATTTCCAAAAACATAAACACAAACCATAACAACTATCTTACATAAACACAAACCATATATCTTAACAAGGGTTAAGTAAAAATAAGCACAAACCATATAGCGTTTAGGACTGAAAAACAAAAACACAGCCTCACAGGGTAGGCCGGTAGGGGCACTGGGCAGTGTCCATTCCAATGAACTAATGAGGTTCATAATATCAAAAATCATTATCAAATATCAATCCATAAATGAACTAATTATGAAGTTCATAATATCAAAAATCATTATCAAAAATCATTATCAAATATCAATCCATAAAATCATTATATCAAATTATCAATCCATTCATAATATTAAACATAAACACAAACCCATTCAATCCATAAATAATATCAAATATCAATCCATAAATGAACTAATGAAGTTCAAATTTCAGTTTCCAAAAAAAACCCAAATTAAAAATCGATGTTTATGACTTTATGGTAACTGGTAAGTGGTAACAGGTAACTTACAGAGATTCAGAGAAGTCTGTCAGTCGATGCCTCGATTCCAATCGGTGGTAAGTGGTAACTCAGTCGATGACTCGATGAGCGATGGGCCGATGCGAGGTCTGGGTCTCTGGGAGAGTGGAAGAGTGCAAGGACCGGAGGAGGTTTAGAGACGGTGGAGGCCGAGGAGTAGGAGCAGAAGGTGGTCGGCGGTCGTCGTGCCGGTGGAGACGACGAGACGTGGAGTCGCCGGTGCGGTGGTGGAAGGGAGACGATTAGGTTTAGAGATTGAAGTCGATTCGATTTTAATTTTAGTATTTAGGTAATTAGGTATTTAGTTTTAGATTTTAGAATTAGGAATTTAGGATTATTAAAATAAAAACCGGTTTTTATTAAATATTATATATTTTCGGATTTTCGGGTCGGGTCGGGTCTGGGTTTTGGATACCCAACCCGATCCTATATTACCCGAAATCAGAACGGATCGGGCTTTATCAGGTATTCGGGTTTCGCTGGGTTTTCGGTTCGTGTCGGGTCGGGTATATCGGGTTGGGCGGGTTTTGCTCACCCCTATCCCCTACTACCTGGAAATCCAATAGATTGAGTGATTTATTTTTCACAAATTGAAATCTTGATGAAGTATTATCAATAAAATATAAGCATACAAAAATCCAATATTGTTATGATAATGAAATTTCATAACCATAATCCATTTTCTTATCAAAAAGAAAATTATATATTATCTTTTATATATGTAATTGGTTGAAACAACTCATCCCAAAGTCAACGTCGTAAGCTCAAAAGAATGTGAGTATCATAAATGAGTATATAAAACCTCCTTTTGAAAAGGTACAAGAAAAATACCTAAAGTCCATCAACTCCCTATTGACCCTAAAACCAACCTCTTGAAAAGGTACAAGCAAATACCCTCATGTTTTGAGACGACATATAAATCCTAAGTTTCATAGGAATACCTTTACTAGAAACCCCCAAAGAAATGTGGGATGTCCCGAAAGGGATAATCGGGAGTACTCATGAATATGTACTTCCCGAACTAATCGTATAGTGGAATGAAACCCACTTACTCGATAACAAAAAGGTAACTGATTTCAACAAAGAAATGTTATATCCAAGACGAGTCTCAATCTCTGTGGCAATGAACTCACAGAATATGACATGATTCCTAACATTATTTTCACCTATAAAAAATATTAATGAACTAATATAAGTTGGAATGTAACCTTTAGACAAACTCATCAACCTACTGCAAGTGGTTGAGAGACATAACAAGGTTCTTTCAAATAACAACACCACATATGTCGAGACAAAGAAAATTCTCGAGATCAATAATGAAAGCATTAAAGGTGGAAACAACTCCAAAGAACATAGAGTTAAAAACAATTTCAAACATGTGACATTTATGCACTATGTGGATGAAACCCTAGAATGGGTTAGGGTCTTGGTAAGAGTCGGGAATTATTTTTCAACATCTGGAGTATAAATACAACTACTGCCCCAAGTGATAATGGACAATCAAATAAGAAATGCACTAAAGAGTGCTCTTGTCGAAAAGAAAACAAATTAAAAATGATCTATATCATAAGAATGATAAAGCATAGATTTTTTTTGAAATTTACTTTATAGTATTTTAATTAGTTTCTTTTGCTTAAGTAAAATCGAATATGTAACCATTATAGATGTAAAGGATTACATCAAAAACAAAATAAAACTCTCAATGTCCTTCGTTCCGTGTAGGAATGTATCGAGGAGAACTTGATTGTTTTTATGACATCTCATACAAGAAATATATTATTATTCATTGAATTAATAATTTTCCTCCAACCAAATACTTAGACGATGAACTATCATTTTTTTATTGGTACAATATTAATATGAACCTTGTAAAGATATTCGTATAAAATGGAAATCAACATATATACATAAATTCCAATGAATATGAAAGGAAACATATATCATGGAACTAATGTGTCAAACTAGTAGATTATTGGGTCATCGAAACATTTTTGTCAATAAAAAAAACTTTAGGGAAATGACACATATATGTTTCGACATGACCATGTGGGAAACCATGGTTATGACATAGTGATCCGTGTATTGCAAAATACACATCGACACATTCTCTTTCGAGTGATAGGCAAAACGAGGCAAATTGCAACTGTTGACTTCTGTAGCATAAGAAACAACATTGCTATCGTAATATGCCCTTTCAAATACCTAAAACTTTTGTATATACCTTAATCCTTAGCTAAGACAGGAATGAGATCATCCTAAAGCTAAGGACATAATACAAAAATATTCCATTGTTACAACGAATACAAGATGATATTTATGGACATAAACATCCAGAATGCGGGCCATTAAAACTTTATGGTTCTGGTTTCGACACGATGAACACATGTCGTATTATTGTCCACATGAAATACTGCACTCCTAGCACTAGCTATACGTTTAAGGGCTCACCACCCTGATTATTTCATCAAGTCTACATGACTTTGAATGCTAGAGAATTTACATCATAAGGATTTGATGTTAATTGCATATGTATGAGGATCAATGTAGAGTTTCTTATACCCCATGTGTATATATAAAATGGTCTCATAGAAGTTGTTATCAAAAGAATATGATGACATCTAGGGTATTAGTAATGCGCACAAATTTACCCACATCTACCTGGGGTTATGTAATTATTATATGCAGTTTTTTTTTTCGTTTTTAGACCCACTATTAGATAACCAACCTCATGCGTACCAGTTGGTAACTGGATATAAGCCTGATATTTTACATTTACGCATGTTTGGTTGTGTAGTATATGTGCCAATTGCGCCCCCACAACGCATCAAAATGGGTCCTTAAAGACGATTCGATATATGTTGGATATGAATTCCCAACTTTTATCCGGTAATTAGAATCATTGACTAGTGATCTCTTTACCGCCAGATTTGCGGGTTGTCACTTTAATGAGACAGTCTTCCCGTCGTTAGGGGGAGATAAGAGAAAGGATTTTCCATAGGAACGACAGGAAGTGTCATTGAGTATTCCCACTCTATCTCATGTTGATCCCTAAACTTCATAATGTAAAGTTGAAGTCAAACGAATCAGACTCGATACCTGATACGTTTAATGTTATTCTAGAAGTGACAAGATCACATATACGAGCTGCAAATATACTGGCAAGGTTAAAGTCCCCAAGCAAGGGCACAACGCCATTGGAAAGTGCGTTGTAATCACACATAGTGGAGGTGTGGTTGAGGTCGTAGCTACCAAATAGAAGTGGTGGAAGATACTTGGTTCGATGGATACTATTCTAAAGGAAGAGAATAGTTAGGCACATCCATTTATCATCAATACACAAAACTCTCATGAAATTGTCTCTAATTAAAATTATGTCCATGAATCGTCACTGGAGGACGCTCCGAAATTAATATTGATTCTAGAGATGAATATTAATCTCAAATGAACTATGAGAGTACATATGAGTCGATGGACAGATCATATATAATCATTGATGATTTATTCGCATATACGATGGCTCATAAGATGATCGAGCACGACGACATCGAACCAGGCTCAATTGAATAATATCAACAAAGAGCATAATGGCCTAAATGTAAAGAAACAATCCAAAAAGAATTATATTCTTTGACAAAGGATCGGGTATTTGGTAAGGTAGTGCTAACCTACCAAGTCTAAAGCCCGTAGGACATAACTGAGTCTTTGTCAGAAAGCGTAACGAGAATAATGAAGTCCTAATATGTAAGGCTCTCCTTTGGCGCAAGGTTTCTCACAACGCCCTGGATTGACCATGAGGAGACTTACTCTCTCATGATGGATGTTATGACATCCGAATAGTTTGTTAGCCTAGTAGTTTCCGAAGGACTGGAAATGCAGCTCATAAATGTGGCTACCACATATCTCTACGGGGATCTAGATTTAGAGATATATAAAAGTACTTGATGATATTACATTACCAAAATCAAGTAACTCTAAACCACGAAATGCGTTTGCAATAAAATTGAAACACCCACTTTATAGATTAAAGCAATCTAATCTATAAAGGATATATAAGAATTAATGGAATCCATGATTGGGAAAGGATATATAAGAACGATGAACTATTCCCTTGCGTATTTATTACGGAAAACAAATTCCAAATTTTCAAAGTAGCTCTATATGTCAATGTTATGAACATAATAGGCACTCTTGATGAAATAAGAGGAACCACAAGCTACTTGAAATCTGATTTTGAGAGGAAAGATCTTGGGAAAACTTGGTTTTGTCTAGATATTTGAGCTAGGACACCGAGTTTGTGAAATATTAATTCATCGATCGCATATGTCCAGAAAATAATCAGGCTATTTAATATGGACAAAGCGCATCCGGTTAGCACTCCCATGATCGGTCGAAGTGTCGGATATAAGAAAATATCCATTTCGTCAAAAGGATGATGACGAAATATGTTGGGAGTTGGAATTCCCTATCTAAGTACAATATGCGCATTATTGTACTTAGCACAATACACTTGACCGTATATTGTATTTTTCAGTGAATTTGTTAGCTAAATTTAACTCAGCGCCAACGCAACGTCATTGGAATGATATCAAATAAATCTTTTGAAACCATTGAAATAGACTTATACTTTCCCTATAGGAAGAAAAATGGGATTGATAATGAAACTTCAATACCTACTTATAATGTACGTAGTAAAAGTACTAGCTCTTATAGAAAAACACCAAACAATGTCTTGGTATGTCTTTGCTGATATTAGGTATCTGTCTGACCCATACAAAGATTGTTCCCAAACTGGATAAAGAATTACCACAAGGAACACGCCGATTGTTTGGAAGTGAATTAAGCAATCATTTGTAACTACCCCTTGAACTAATCCAATAATATTACTCCCCATGATAATTAAATAATGTATATGATTAAGGACTATCATTGCATATATTAGAGGAGCTAGTAATTATAGGTTCAACCAGTATTCTACTTGCATATATGAAAATAATGCATCATGTATCGAAGAAATGAACATAAGATTCATCAAATATTCTGCTTAAGTCTTATATAATTAGCAATAAGAAAACTCTCATCGAGATTCAATTAAATCAAGTAAGATGTCAAGAGAACATGACACATTTTACGAAATCATTACCTAAAACCATATATTGGGAAACATGTAGAAAGCAAGTACAAATGTTTTCCAAACTCCCTTGATTAATGCACGAATCAGGGGGAGTCTACTATATTTGTGAAATTGGTATGTTGTGCTCTTTCCTTCAACCAAGGTTTTATTTTTCCCATTGGGTTTTGTTCCTTGGTGTAAGGTTTTAGTAAGACAACTGTTTATATACCATCATGCTTTCCTAACTCTCATTATTAATGTATGAATCTTAGCCCTGTGCATCGGACGGGTCGGGTCGGGCCCAAAATCCCGAAACCCGATCGGATTCTCGGTTGAGTGAAAAACACCCGAACTCGACCGTAAATAATTCGGGTTGTTTGGGTTCGGGGTAATTCAGGTTCGGACAGTTCGGGTTGGGTGGGCGGGTCTGGGCCGACTTTGGGCTGCTTTCTTTTTGGGCCTGTTACAACTTAATAAACTTAAACAAACAACTATTTTTACAAAACAACTATAAACAAACAACTATTTTTACGAAACAACTATAAACAAACAACTTAAACAAACAACTATTTTTACAATCAACTAATTCAAATATTCAATTGAAAGTTTGAACAAAAAGAACGGAACAACCATACCAAAATGTCAAAAGTACCATCACTTACATCAATTGAAAGTTTGAAACAAACAAGAAACAACCATAGTACCATACCAAAAACCAAAGTACCATTTCTTTCCAAGGTCCAAAATATTCGATTTTCACTTACAAATTTGAAATTTTCATGATCAACGGTTTACCCCTCCCATCCACGACTCCACGTCCAAGTTCCAACCAAGTGACCAACTAATAACAAGTAACACCAACTTTTATTGAAATTTTGAATCCTATAAAATAAAAAATAACAAATCATTTATAATGTAAAATTAAAGTACCTTTCTCAATCATGGATCAACATCAGTATCAACTTCTTCAAATCCCCCAAAATCAGATGCCTGTGTACCAACACTAGGAATATTTTCTTCATGACGAGTAGAAGAAGTTCCAACTCTTAAATTATCAATTTCTGCACATAATGATAACTTATAATTGTGATCTTACAAGAAGGGCTTCACCTTTTTCCCGATTGAGATTGGGATTGAGATTGAGATTGAGATTGAGATTGAGATTGAGATTGAGATTGAGATTGAGATTGAGATTGAGATTGAGATTGTGATTGTGATTGCGATTGCGAAGGTTCGGAATATTGTTGCACATAATCCTCAAACAAGGTAGTGAGTTGGGATTTTACCTTTCTAAAACATGCCTCACCTTTTTCTGCACCAAATAACTGATCGAACTGTAATGGCATGTACTCCAATTTATCTCTTGGATCTATAATGTTGGCAAAGAAAATTACCAAATTCATCTTCTCCGCATCACCCCAATATTTATCAAACTTATCCTTCATTTTTTGGCCCATATTCTGTTTAGAGAAAAATCAAAAGAATTACAGAAGTACAGAACTATATGAAAGTGAAGTACATTGTAAATCAAAAGAAAAATAAAAGATTGAATTGTACCTTTTCAGTCAAATTTGGAGAAGCAATCATCTTCGTAAGCGAGAACCCCAAGTCACATATCTCAGTCAAGTAAGAATTAGAAGTGACATAAAGAGAGCCTGAGATCCGAATATTCATCTCATAAAAGGTAAGTGGTAACTCAGTCGATGACTCGATGAGCGATGGGCCGATGCGAGGTCTGGGTCTCTGGGAGAGTGGAAGAGTGAGAGGACCGGAGGAGGTTTAGAGACGGTGGAGGCCGAGGAGGAGGAGCAGAAGGTGGTCGGCGGTCGCCGTGCCGGTGGAGACGACGAGACGTGGAGTCGCCGGTGCGGTGGTGGAAGGGAGACGATTAGGTTTAGAGATTGAAGTCGATTCGATTTTAATTTTAGTATTTAGGTAATTAGGTATTTAGTTTTAGATTTTAGAATTAGCAATTTAGGATTATTAAAATAAAAACCGCTTTTTATTAAATATTATATATTTTCGGATTTTCGGGTCGGGTCGGGTCTGGGTTTTGGATACCCAACCCGATCCTATATTACCCGAAATTAGAACGGATCGGGCTTTATCGGGTGTTCGGTTTTTCGGGTTTTGCTGGGTTTTCGGTTCGGATCGGGTCGGGTATATCGGGTTGGGCGGGTTTTGCTCACCCCTAATGAATCTAAGATAAACCTAGACTGAAGGAAAAGTCTATATATTGCAAAGAAACTGGAGCGTTGTACTGTTTCCTTCGTCCTATTTTTTATCCCACTGGGTTTTTATTTTGGCGTAAGGTTTTAATGAAGCAACAATTGTGCACAATCACTCCTTTGACTCGGCACAAGGGGGAGTGTTGTAGGATTATGTGTCATTATCAAAAGGAAATGATTGATGTAATATTTTCCTAGTATTAGAAGTTATCATAATGAATGTTTCTTTTTCTCTGTAAACTTCTCCCTATTTAAAAGGCTTATGATTAATGAGAATTACAGATTTCATTGTCTCTCTATTATGTTGTTATTCTATTTCGTTTTTCCTTTAACAATAATTAATTATTCTAGGCATTTTTTGAAAATCGATTAACCTCCTAGTCAATGTCTCCTAAATTTTTGAGAAATAGCCCATGGGTTCGGGAAACTGGCTCGCATATATGAATTCCTTTTTAGAAATCAAAATATAAATTAATTTTTGGTGTAGGTTCGTAAAAGTGGTTTGTATGTACGAACTCAGCAACAAAAATCAAAAAAATTACAGGTTTGGCCCCTCATCGTGAAAATGACTTGTATAAATGAACCTATTAAAAAAAATTAAAAAGTTATACTTGAGATTTTTGTAGGTACATAAAAGTATAATTTTTTTATAAGTGGTTTGAAAATGATAGGTTTGTAAAAGTGGTTGGTAAAATGAGTTACATACACAATTCACGATGGGGGCTATAAGTTTTTACATAGGTTCGCAATTTTTTATATGCTTTTATCCAAGTAAAAACCTAGTAAATTTAACCAAAATAAATTTAACCAAGTAAATTGCTAGGTTTGCAATTTTTTATATGCTTTTATCCAAGTAAAAACCTAGTAAATTTAACCAAGTAAATTGCTAGGTTCCCAATTTCACGATGCATGGGGGCTAAGTTTTTCATATTTTCCATAAATTACATAGGTTCGCAATTTTTTTAGCCAGGTTTTTACATAGGTTCGTAATTATATATATATATATATATGGTTGGGTTTCGGTGAGAAGTGCCAAATTTGGTGAGAAACGTGAGAAGTGGTTATCAGTCGTTGGATGAGAAATGAACGAAAATCAGGATGAGATACACCGAGATAAGATGCACCGAGATGCACCAGATCAATTCTTTCAAAGCCACAATTCATTAGAGGGTATTTGATTAAAAATGATCAACGGCTTAAAAACATTTCTCACATTTCTCACCAAAAAGGACACTTCTCACATGATCCCATGCTCAATGTTTTAAAAACCGGTTTTGTGGTTGACCCGGTGTAGTGATGGCCAAAAATCGGACTTCGGGCAGGGCCGGGCCGGGTTGCACCCAAAAATGTTCGGGCCGTTTAAGGTGGGAGTAAACCGGTTATATAAAAACCGGACAGGGCCGGGCCCAAACCGGGCCGTGATCAGGCCGATGATTTTTTCGTATTTTTTTTTAAAAACTATTTATTTATATAATGGATCACTAAAATACACTTTAAAAATAAGTTTTATTTATAATAAATCACTAAAATACACTTTAAAAATACGTTTTATATATAATTTTAAGTTACAAACTTACAATACAAGTATTTATAGGGGTTTAGGGGGTAAAAAAACAAAAAAATGTTAAAAAAACGTATATAAACGGTAACATAACGTCTTTTTTTTTAAAGTACGAATCGGGCCGGGCCGGGCCAAAAACCGGGCCGTGAACCGGGCTCGGGCCGCCAAAAACCCAAACCGGTCCATGATTTCGGGCTTCAAACCGGTTTGGCATCGGGCCGGGCCAGGCCGGGCTATCAGGCGGGTCGGGCTCGGTTAACCGTTTGGGTCGGGCCAAGATGGCCATCACTAACCCGGTGTGGTGACTGGGTCACGGTTCAACCGGTTCAACCACCGGGTCAACCCGGTTTCAATAATTTCTATGTATTTTCAATTTTTCTGCATATATATATATATATATATACTTATAAAACATAGAATTTGATGTCCACTAGTTAAAACATTAAAAATACACATAACAACAAGTTTTACATCATTCAAAATTATTAAAAAACACATAAGAACAAGAATTTGTTTTTTTGTTTTTTTTAACCGGGTTAACCCGGGTTTTTACCGGTTCTTTAAGTCCGGTTCTACCGGTTTTATCAAAAACCGGCCGGTTCACTCCGGGCCGTAAATTTCCAAAAAAACCTATCGCAATGGACCCGGTCTCTTCACCGGTTCCCGATTCAACCGGTTGAACCGGCCGGGTCGACCCGGTTTTTAAAACATTGCCCATGCCTATATATATATATATAATTTTATATTTCTCTCAAATCAAAATTTTTATCATTTCATTTTGATAAAATTACATAAAATAAAAGTCAAAATTTGCATTAAATTAAATATGTCATTCTAGATTTTACTAAATTAAGTTTAATTAATTAATAGTTATATTAAATCTAACTAATTACATAAAAATGCTATTACTAGTTCAATGTTGTTTGAAATGGTCATGAGAATCCCATTGAAACATTACAAGTTTTATCATCCATTTGTTACCTCACTAGTCATGATTGATTTATTAGGCATATAAATTAAGACGTGAATTCAAACATATAAACAAACAAAGTTGAAATTTGTGACAACTATTACAACAAACGGAGTGGTTATACATAATATTTTTATAGTGTGTCATTCAAAATTGGGATCCTGAATATATATTTTAACCCTTGTAGGATTAGGGCTGAGCTCATTATTGTAATATTGGGTTTTGATTTCAGTTTAAAAAAAAAACTTTTCAACCAGATAAATTAATACATCATAAACATTCAACATTCCTTGAGAATAAATCTAAAAATATGGAAATAACTAAAAAGATGAAATAAATTGAATGGATCATACCCACATAAGTCATCTTTCTTTATTGAATTAAGAATTGAACAACATAATTAGTTGAATGTATCCAATGTTGACATATTTGATGATTTTATCGTTGTGGTACTCGTTCCAAATGTTTTATTTATTTATTATTATTAAGGCAATGCGTCATCAACTAGTTTTTTTTAATTTTGTTTTCACTATAAAAACATCACAAAGTTCCATACTTTATCTCACATATTTCTCGAGCTACCAACGTTCATCAAAGAACAAGTTTCCACTTCTCAACAATGACATCTCGTTTGTTTTTATTCGGTCTCCTCATGGCAAGTTGTTCGCTTGCTATGGCTTCCGACCCAAGTCCTCTCCAGGACTTTTGTGTTGCTGCTCCAAATCGCCGAGGTAAAAAAATAATCTTGAAATGTTGAAAATGTTCCAGCGTTAATGATTTGAAAATTTTGTAATATTTCTATGTGCTTATGAATTTTCTGCTTTTGTTGTCATAGTATTCGTGAATGGTGAGTTATGCAAAGATCCACAGCTTGTGCAAGCAGATGATTTCTTTTTTAGTGGGCTCCACGTTATGGGAGATACATCAAATGCGGTTGGGTCTAACGTGACTGTCGTGACTGTAGCACAATTACCAGGACTCAACACTTTTGGAATTTCAATGGCTCGTATTGACTTTGCTCCACGGGGTATTAACCCTCCACACACGCACCCTAGGGCCACTGAAATTTTGACGGTGATAGAAGGCAATATTGAAGTCGGTTTTGTCACATCTAACCCTGAAAACCGTCTGATCACTAAAAAACTCCGAAAGGGTGATGTTTTCGTCTTCCCACAAGGCCTAGTTCATTTCCAAAGGAATGTCGGAAATGATGATGCTTTTGTTATTGCAGCTCTGAGTAGCCAAAATCCTGGTGCCATTACCATTGCAAATGCAGTGTTTGGTTCTAACCCAGATATTGATGAAGATTTTCTTGCAAAGGCTTTCCAAGTGGACAAGAAGGTTGTTGATCAAATTCAATCAAAATTCTAGACCTTGACGTGATCTTTAAATGTCGGTTTTATTAACTTATAATTTTCAATTTCGTGATAATGATATGTTTTTCTTTGTGTTATAATATTTAACAATGAATAAAAGAAATATACATTATATTGATTATCGTTTACATTTTTATTGTTGAACTACTCAAAATCGTATAAGCTCCAAACTCAAAACCCTGATAATTAATGAGGCATTTACCGTCGTTTTATATTAAAAAAATGCATAGTTAAAAACAATTGTTTCCTTCTAGACCAAGAAACCTTAAATCCTTAAAGTAAAAACATATATCTATACCTTTATATAAAGTTTATGTATATTGAAACAGACGAAGGATCGTGTGAGAATAAAAGTTAAGGTGAGAATTGTAAGAAGGATTTACATCTTTGATCACTTTTAATTAGTGTTGATTGAATGGTGGAGATCCATTTTTACCTTTCTCACGATAACTACTATTCTTACTGAAATCAACTCTATTGAAACAATCCTAAAAAACAAATTAAGATTATAAATCCCATATTCCGAAATCATGAAAAACAAGAAACGACAGAGTTAGAACTTTATGCATAAAATTACATGATTACGCCTGTTTCTCTACATTGATGTGTGTGTGTGTATGTGTTTGTAGTTATATACAAGATCATAAGCCTCAACAAGTTCAAAGGATGCTTAGAAAACACGCTAAGGAAAAAATTGACTCAATCTATTGATTCGGTCTCCATATCTGATACAATTAAGATATGAAGTTAGCTATTGGGGCAAAAACCGAAGCACATACTACAATGGTTTCTTGTATAATAAACAAAGGTTAAGGATGAAAACGAGGAGAACCACCATATTACAATGATCAAATCCATAATTTACTCGGAAAATTGTTTGAGGCCCTCTGCTTTTGAAGGCCCTGTGTATAGCGGTACCATCTGCATACCTCCAAGGACAACCCTGAATAATTACATATTAAATATACAATCATTTAAACTTGTGTTTACAAGTATTTAACATTACATTCTTTTAAGAAAAAAATTATTATACAAATAATAATATGGTATGTACAAACACTTAAACCATTTACATTATATATTAATACAAGTATTTGAAACATTTGTTCAAATACTTTTTCCTTCTACATACAATTTCCTAAAATTATAACAAGCATCGAGTGTGTGTCCATTTTACATTGATTTTTTTTTCTTCTTAACGTTTTCCCAAAAAAGTGATTTTTTTAAATACCAATATATATATATATATATATATATAGAGAGAGAGAGAGAGAGGAGGGGGGAGGTTCAAGTAAAATCTAAAAAAAATAGAAAACTGAAGAACACTCTGGTAACCTTGATCTCGACGGTAGGCACTTGTGCATAAATTAAGTGTTTTTTTGGTTTTTATGCACGTGTGTGTAACGCCCGAAATTTAACAAGTAAGTCGTATTAGAATCTTATACTCCTCTCCCTAATTTCCACTCTCGAATAAGTCAAGTAGTTTAGGAACTCTCTCAAATAAGTGGAAACCTCTAGACATGACACTTAGAACGGAAAATCGGACGTGAACTGGTGCTGGGCGAGTGTGCTAGGCGACTGTGACACATGTCACAGTCGCACATTAAGGTCGCGGGGAACAGATGAGCCGCGGTACATACCGCACGATTGTGACCGCGATAGTGCCCAAGGGCATTCTCACGTGTCACTCTCGCCGGTATTGTACCGAGAGTGGGGTGATGGTCGCGATAGTGCCACGCGACTGTGCCCATGGCACTGTCGCCGGACACAGTCGTCGTCGGGGTCTGGAAGTATAAAATGGACCCTTGGCCGATTTTGACTTCGCTTTCCTCCCAAATTCGTTTTGTTGGACGATTTTAAGTCCTAGGGTGCGATTTTCTTCCTTCTAAACTTCCATCCTCATAAATATTGATCTTGGGGATTGTTGGGAAGTTTCTTAATCATTCAAGACCACATTAAGGAGTATTTATTGAAGTTCACTAAGTCATCAAGCCTTCACTTCCAAGCTTTCACTCTCTTTAACCTAGAGTTTGCTATTTTCTAGGTTTTAATCAAAAACCTAGATTGTGAGTTTTCTAAACCTTTTTATAAATGAGATACTTGTTTATACTTGCATTATTACTACTTTTCTTTGTTATGTAAAAATTAGGGTTTTACCCATACAAGTTATTTGATATAAATGGTGTTTTGGGAATGTGAAGGGGAATCCTTGAAAAGTAGAAATACATGTATGATTGGGGGATATGGATAAGTTCTTCTTGGTGGGTATATGCCTAAAATATTGTGATAATCATCATATCAAATCTTGTGTATGAGTAGTCATATTGGGATCATGTGACTTAAGTTGGCAACATGTATATATATCTTGTGAGGACCGTTATGCCTCATTGGTCATAAATGAGTTGATTGGATGAACCAAGTCAAATAGACACCAGGAGGACATAGTCTTGGGTGCCACCGTGTTGGTATGTACCTAGACCTCCACCATTTGGGGAAATGCCTTTTTGTACCCTCGGATGTGTTGGGCCTTGTGGTGTCGCTCATGGAAGTTGACACTAGGGTATCTCGTTATTTGGGTGGAATTTGGTAGGTGTTATGGGTCCCCCCATTTATTCTGGTTATGGATATAATCATTGGTAAAAGCTCCGTAATTGCCATTCATGCATTTATTACTTGTCATTCAACCTCACTAGGCTTTTTGGCCTAACACTTGTTTGGATGTTTACGTGTATCTCAGGTTCTAGTGGCGTCGTGCCTAAAAAGGCTTAGTGTAAAGACCTTTGTTGGATTGTAGGCGACACCCCTTTTTGTAATCTTATTTCTTTTTAAGGAATTAGATTAATAGGTTGTTGTTTATTTTCCATTACCATTACAAATTGTAAATAATCAGGTTTCTATATTTCCCCATTTTTTGGGAGTCTCATGCTATGACATTTTAAATACCACATTTTCATTTTTCAGAAATTTTTGTTATTCCATTTTTGGGTGTTACAGTGTGCATTATGCACTTGTGCATATGCACGTGTGCATGTTACAAATTACTTGTATGCATAAGTGCATACCGTCCAGATGAAGGGCTATTAGTGTGTTCCTTAGTTTTCCGTTTTTTTGAGATTTTCCCCTGAACCTAACCCTATATATATATATATATATATATATATATATCCTTCAAAACAAAAATACCAATATACATATAACATAGGGGTGGGTACAAACGAGAACATTAACTATTTAAAAAAACACGAGAACGACTGTTAATGTACAAAATCATACATGATTCATATACAAAATCATATATGATTCACGCGACTTTGCCCCACGACTTAAATCGCAGCCAAAGTCGCACGTGTCCATTTATTGCCGTTAATGTAAAATCACATGTGATTTTGCACATGATTTGTTGTTCTCGTGTTTTCTTAAATAGTTAGCATTCTCATTTTATGGGCAGATTCAAACGAAAAGACGGTCAATTTGCGAGAAGATGAGAAGGAATATGGGTCAAATAATCCGTTAATAAAAAATACCATAAATAAATATTGAAAATAATTTTAGAAATTAGGATTGTTGGGTCATCTAAGATTTGAAGATAACCTCTCCTTTAGTTTGTGTTTACTCTTCTGTAAATGATTGTACATCTTAGAATTAGTATGGTTCTTTGTAATAGCTTAGTTATGCATAAACAGATCGGTTAGTCAAAGACATACCGAAATCAATATGAAGGAAGTCTACTTTACGGATTGAGATGAACTTCAAGAAGACTAAGCCTTGTCTGCCGAAATCATATTCGGCAGACTACTCATCTACCGAACTCTCTTCTGTTCGGCATCCTTCTGCCACTCTTTCGGCATAATCTATGATTGCCGATCCTCTCTGTGTCGGCAACATCCCTTTATGTCAAACCCTCTCGATTTGACATACTTCATCATTCCCAATGTTCTTCTGACAATGGGAATGGAAGCTTCATTCTCTTAGAAGATATTCACTTGAGTTCTGATTTGATTGAGACGCTTATTTCTTAAAAGATCTCAAAAAGATTTTAATCAAGTATATTTTATTAAGATATTGTACTTTCATCGTACAAAAGTTACCTTTTGTGTTGTGATAAACACCTCAAATATCTTATAACTTATTAGCAATATCTCAATCACCCTTGCTTTAAATGATCAATGTTCTTTGCATTCATTGCCTTGGATAGTATAAAAAGGGTGGAGCTAGCTCCTTGCTTCTCACGCTTTCAGCTCAAGATTTCTCCTTTGCAAGATATCAAACAGGTTGTTAGCTATTACTTTTCTCTAAGATTTAGTCTTTGTGTTCTATAAGTCTTTCTTGTATTAGATTGTTTGAGTAGTTCTTAGTTATTCTATTCCGCAACAATCTTTTGTTTCTTTTGTGTAATTCTTGATATTTATATCAATAAAAGAATTAAAAATTAAGCAAATTTTGTGTATTGTATTTACCCCCCTTCTACAATACTTGTTTTGCTATCTCGGGACCAACAAGGATAATTATCATTTTAAATTGGATAAATTATTAAATATCTCATTATATCTTTTAGATTTATTTATTTTTTAATTTTACTTAATTCATAATATTTTTATCAAGTTTATATAATTTTTTTTGTAGATATTTTGATTAAAAAAATCACAATTTTCATCAAATATCATAGGTTCTATCCACCGTCAATTCATATATGATGTTTGTATATATTTTTATTAATCATATGTGATTATGTATACTTACATTTATAAATCTTTTTGTGATGTAAATATTATCGCATGTGATAATACGTCATTTATATTTAGATGTATATTATTATATGTGATATCTACAAAAATTCAGATAGTGGATCATATGTGATACATATAAGATTTTATATTAAACGAATCTAATCACATATGATTAATGGACCCAAAAAATAGTAAAAAAAATAATATGAAAATTGTGAATTTTTTTTATCAAAAGTATATCTAGAAAAATAACTATATAAATCTTGATAAAAAAATTATGAATTAATTAAAAATAAATAAATCTAAAAGATATTATAAAATTTTTAAAATTATTTTTATTTATATTTATGGTATTTTTTAATTAATAAATTATATAATTTATATTAGTTTACTTCTTTCTCTCTCTGTAGAATGTATTTTAGGAGTGGTAATTTTTTAAATGAAAAGAAATACAATATGGTGAAGAACTGAATATTTCAACTTTATCTATCATGAGAAAAGTTCTTTTCAAAAAGAAGATAAATCTTTCTTTGAAATGCTTCAAAATTCAAATATTTAATTCAATGGTTTCTTTTTAATCCAAATCTAATAAATCAACTATTTGACCACATCAACAATATAAGGGATGATGAATAACGAATCAAAAACATCGTACGACAAACATAGAATAAGCATTCTTAAATTATGTCGTATAAAATACTAATAAAACATTTTATTTTAAAAGTGACCTAGAAACTTGTTAAGGTGTCCAAAAACGTCATACTACTTTATTGTAACAATTTACATAAGACACACAATTGTTTGGTCCAATACTCGAGTTCCTAAGAAAGTCAATATTTTTATGTGGAAGCTTTGTCGTTGTAGGATCCCAATTCATGAGAATCTTGACAAATTCGGTCTAGATCTGCACTTTGTTCTTGTTCTCGTTGCAACATCGAAGTTGAATATTTAGACCATTGTTTTCTGTGATGTCCTTCTAGTTTGCAGGTGTGGCCGAGCATTTGGAGATGGTGGCGATATGAGCCTCCCTCTTGGAGTTCTCTTAACGACATCCTCTCCTTTTTCTCAAATCTACAAGATAGGAAAATCGGAACGCTAATCAGGCTGGGCCTTATGTTTTCTATCCTGGTTCTTGTGGGTTGTTTTTTGATATGTATCTTCTCTTTGACTGTGTTCCTTCTGCTTCTTGCAGAATGGTTCCCTTGTTCTGGTTGTTTGGTTTTTCAATAAAATTTGTTGCCTTAAAAAAAAACTCGAGTCATAGAAAACAGTTTATTATGACATTTACACATATTTAGCGTCTTTTAACACTAATTATGTTGTAGCATCTATTCGGTCCATTCGTTCGCTTTGATGTAAATAAATTTATATTGTTTACAATGTATATAGATTGTCTAAAAAGTAAAGTTATTATATATCAAAACATTATTAACAAACTGTTTTGGATCATGTAAACTCTTATTTCTATCACGATCGAGTTGTTTATTGTGATGAATGCATAATAAACATGTAACATTACAACAAAATAAATCTAAAATATGAAAATGATTACAAATGAAAGAAGTGAATAATGAGAGCCGTATTAATATTCCATCTTTATTTACTTATATTAATACTTAATTAAACTACATAAGTTGAATGTATCCAATGTTAACATATTTGATGACTTTGTCATTGTGATACTGTTTCCACATGTTTTTTATTAATAAAAATATGTCATATCACATAAGCTAGTTTTTTATGTTCCATTGTTCTTGCTATAAAAACATCACCAAGTTGCATACTTCATCTCATATATTTCTCAAGCCTCCAAAGCTCACCAAAGAACAAGTTTCCACTTCTCAACAATGACATCTCGTTTGTTTTTATTCGGTCTCCTCATGGCAAGTTGTTCGCTTGCTTTGGCTTCAGATCCAAGTCCTCTCCAGGACTTTTGTGTTGCTGCACCAAAAAGTAGAGGTAAAAAATAATGTTGAAAAATCTCCTATGTTAATGATTTGAAAAATTGCAATATTTGTATGTGCTTATAGTTAGTTTTTTGTCATTATTTTCATAGTATTCGTGAATGGTGAGGTATGCAAAGATCCAAAGCTTGTGCGAGCAGATGATTTCTTTTTCAGTGGGCTCCATGTCATGGGAGATACATCAAACGCGGTTGGCTCTACCGTGACTACCGTGACTGTAGCAGAGTTACCAGGACTTAACACTTTTGGTATTTCAATGGCTCGTATTGACTTTGCTCCATGGGGTATTAATCCTCCACACACGCACCCCAGGGCCACTGAAATCTTGACGGTCCTAGAAGGCAGTATTGAAGTTGGTTTTGTTACATCTAACCCTGAAAACCGTCTCATCACTAAAGGACTTCACAAGGGTGATGTCTTCGTCTTCCCACAAGGTCTAGTTCACTTCCAAAGGAACGTCGGAAATGGTTATGCTGTTGTTATTGCAGCTTTGAGTAGCCAAAATCCGGGTGCCATTACCATTGCAAATGCGGTGTTCGGTTCTAACCCAGATATCGCTGCAGATATTCTTGCAAAGGCTTTCCAAGTGGACAAGAACGTCGTTTATCAAATTCAATCTAAATTCTAGACCTCCGTCCGATATTTAAATGTCGATTTGAATAACTTTTTATATTCTATTTCTTGATTTTGATATGTATTCGTCTTGTTATATTTAAAACTAAATAAAAGAAATATACGCAATATATTTAATTATCACTATCATTTAATTTGAAGTGTTGAACTACACCAAATTATGTATGATCCAAACTCAAACCCCTAATAATTAATCAAGCACCCACTACTTTAACATCAAAATTGCATATCTTAAAAGAAATGGTGATAATAACTAAACCTTTGAAAATCAAGAGATAAAGTTGCATTTTTCCAAAAGTTGATATAAATTTGGGGACTAATATATATTGTTTCAATGAGACTAATATAACAAATGGAAGCTAGTTTGTGGTAATTCTTTTAAGATTTTAACTTTTTGAGTTTCCATTTTAAAAAAAGTTGGAGATGTTCTCATGGATATTTTGATGGGACAAAATATGCATATTCTATTGTGTTTAATTCTAAACGAGGTGAAGGTGATGAGCATATGAAATTATTTAATGTTTGAAAATATCCAACTGAAAATACATATGTATAATCAATATGAGTAATCTGTATGGTCGGTTTATATATGCATTTTTAAAAATAATGTACTTTTCAGATTTTTTTTCAATGATTCACGAGTGGACCTTCCCTTAACTTTTCCTTCTTGACCGACTACTACTGGTAGTTAATTATTGTGTATTAAACAATGTGGACACAGTCTTTTCCAGAAGTATATACCAATATTGGGATCGCTACAAGTAATATAATGGTAATAAAACCAAGTATCGTTTCCATAGGGACTGACATACTGAGAATCAGAGACTTTCATGAACTTCTTGCACAAGCTTGGTTGTGAGAAAAATTATCGTTTTGGTGGTGGAATAATGCTAAAAATACGAAATGTAATTTATAATTAAAGAATGGGTATGGGTGTAAGCTTTTCTTGAGATAAACGTAGTAATAAAATGGTTAGGTCTTTTGTAGTACGGATTGTCTATAAAAAGTCCGATCTCACGAAAGTGGATTTTTAAAGACCGGTCCACAAAATGCCCATAAAGTGTCCATTGTTACCGACTTTTAATCTTGTCGATTTAACTAAGTTGATATAAAAATCAAATTCTATCAATACATGGAGATTTATACCAAAACCTCTTTGTGATATAAATATGGACCGACGTTTGAACCTTAGTAAATCATATAAAACCCGTGTCTCTACGTGGTCATCGACTACGACCGATCTGAACCACCGCCAACCATCACTGATCTGAACCACTACCGACCACCGTACCGAACCACCGTCGACCACCCCCGATCTGAACCACTGCCGATCACCGTTCCGAACCACCGTCGACCACCACCGATCTGAACCACTGCTGACCACCCTTCCGAACCACCGTCGATCACCACTGATCTGAACCACCGCCGGCCACCGTTCTGAATTACTGTCGACCACCACCGGCCACCACCACCATCACCAATATGAACAAATGTCGTCCACCACCATCAACCACCACCGATCTAAACCACAATAGTTGGATTTTGGTTTCAAAATTTTGAAAAAGGGTATTTTGGTCATTCACTAATATTTCGTTCCAATTCCAATGCTACATTATGTGAACCAAACAGACAAATTCCAAAATTTTCAACAAATTCCATTCCAATGTATGTTAACCAAACAGGTGGTCAAATCTGATGACATTCTATTACAATTCCTTCAAATTCGAATTCCTGTGACATATTCCAATACATCAAAAAACATTCTGCGAACCAAACGCTCCTAAAAATATGGAAATAATTTAAAAAATGAAATAAATTGAACGGATCACAACCACATCAGTCATCTGTCTTTGTTAAATTAAGAATTAAATAACATAATTAGTTGAATGTATCTAATGTTGACATAT
This sequence comes from Arctium minus, assembly GCA_954870635.1. Taxonomy (NCBI): domain Eukaryota; kingdom Viridiplantae; phylum Streptophyta; class Magnoliopsida; order Asterales; family Asteraceae; genus Arctium; species Arctium minus. Next base: position 93,420,267 of record OX941087.1, read on the forward strand.
TTGATGACTTTATTGTTGTGGTACCCCTTCCACATGGTTTTTATTATTATTAGTGCAAGGCGTCATTTATTAGTTTTTTAAAATTTTGTTTTTCACTATAAAAACATCACAAAGTTCCATACTTTATCTCACATATTTCTCAAGCTAGCTACCAACGTTCATCAAATAACAAGTTTCCACTTTTCAACAATGACATATCGTTTGTTTTTATTCGGTCTCCTCGTGGCAAGTTGTTCGCTTGCTATGGCTTCAGACCCAAGTCCTCTCCAGGATTTTTGTGTTGCTGCTTCAAATCGCCGAGGTAAAAAAATAATCTTGAAATGTTAAAAATGGTCCAATGTTAATGATTTGAAAATTTTGTATTATTTCTATGTGCTTATGAGTTTTCTGCTTTTGTTGTCATAGTATTCGTGAACGGTGAGTTATGCAAAGATCCAAAGCTTGTGCAAGCAGATGATTTCTTTTTTAGTGGGCTCCATGTTATGGGAGATACATCAAATGTGGTTGGGTCTAACGAGACTGTCGTGACTGTAGCACAGTTACCGGGACTCAACACTTTTGGAATTTCAATGGCTCGTATTGACTTTGCTCCATGGGGTATTAACCCTCCACACACACACCCTAGGGCCACTAAAATTTTGACGGTGATAGAAGGCAATATTGAAGTCGGTTTTGTCACATCTAACCCTGAAAACCGTCTGATCACTAAAAAACTCCAAAAGGGTGATGTTTTCGTCTTCCCATATTCCGAAATCATGAAATACAAGGAACGACAGAGTTAGAACTTTATGCATAAAATTACAGGATTACGCATGTTTCTCTACATTGAAGCGTGTGTGTTTGTAGTTATATACAAGATCATAAGCCTCACAACTGAGAATAAAATCTTAATTGACTGGCAATCATCATACTTACTTTCAGTGGATTTTATATTCACTCAATGCTCAACAAGTTCAAAGGGTGCTTATAAAACACGCTAAGAAAAAAGATTGGCTCAATCTATTGATTCGATCTCTATATCTAAACAATTAAGATATGAAGTTAGCTATTGGGACAAAAAACGAAGCTTATACTACAATGGTTTATTGTATAATAAACAAAGGCCAAGGATGAGAACGAGGAGAACGACAATACTACAATGATCAAATCCATAATTTATTCAGAAAATTGTTTGAGTCCCTCAGCTTTTAAAGGCCCTGTGTATAGCGGTACCACCTGCATATCTCCAAGGACGATCATGAATAATTACATATTAAATATACAATCATTTAAACTTGTGTTTACAAGTATTTAACATTACATTCTTTTAAGAAAAAATTATTATACAAATAATAATATGCAATGTACAAACACTTAAACCATTTACATTATATATTAATACAAATATTTGAAACATCTGTTCAAATATTTTTTCCATCTACATATATTTTCCAAAAATTAAAACAGGCATTGAGAGTGTCCATCTAACATTGAATTTCTATTTCTTCTTAACGTTTTCCCAAAAAAAGTGAAAAAGAAAAGTTTTAAAAATACCAATATATATAACCTTCAAAACAAAAATACCTAACATATATATATATATATATATATATATATATAGGGGCAGGTTCAAACGAGAAGCTAAACATTTTGCGAGAAGACGAGAAGTGTTTAATCATATATGATTAAACACATGTTATATTGACAATATATAGACGTTTAATCATACATGATTAAACACACATACAAGCCATGTAATCATATATGATTAAACACTTCTCGTCTTCTTGCAAAATGTTTAACTTCTCGCATGATCCTCCCTCTCTCTCTCTCTATATATAGGGTCTCCTTCATTTGCTAACCACCGCATTGGTGCTAACCGTGCTAACCAAGTTTCGACCAATCAGAAGCTTTCATTTGTTTATGTTAATCGATCAAGGCTATTAAATATCGAAGGGCATAATTGGAATTCTATAAAATCGCCCAATTTAATGCATACCATATTTTAAGGAGGTTTTAAATTTGGTATTTATCTAAACAATAAATGTATTACTTCAAAATTAAATTTTGATTTGCATGTGTTTATGAATGGAAGTTATCTTTTTCCTTAATTTTAGCATTTGATATATTTCTCACGCCAGATCCAATTTCACCAATTTGGTTTTTTTTTACTAAGATTCAAAATGAACAACTATAGACAATATACAGAAACACTGTGCACATGTATGCACATATGCATATGTTCACTATCTAAATTGACCAGAAGTTACTTTAAAATTAGCAAATCATCAATGCATATGTGCACACATAAGATATGTACATACTCACAATTCAAACATGCACATATGCCAATAAAAAGTGTATACATGCATTATGCACATCCCAAAAATTCGAGATGCACAACCATAGCCAATATACATAAATCCTATGTGCAAGTATGCACATATATGCATATAATATTTTTCTACAACCCACATGCACATATGCACTATATTTAAGTATTCACATATGCACTATTTTTTGTGTTTGCAAGTATGCCCATATGTTTACATACAAAATTTTCAAAAGGCAACACCATAGCAAATATACATAAACATTGTGTTAAACCTCGATAATCATACATATGTGCAACCACGTTACTGACAGGCTTTAGGTATTATTAGCAACAAACTGTGATAATCAATAAAAATTGAATATTGGTACCTATTTTATACATTATAAATGTACTAATTTTTGGCAGATTTTTCTCCAACATTTGATGTGTGATGCCTTACTAATGATTATCTACTTCTTCTTTGTAGCTCAGTATATTCAGTACTGTGCCATAAATCTTATTGTTACTTCTGTGTGTTCAAACGGAAATATAAAGATTTAGAATTGCAAAAAAGTGATACAATTGAAATAGGATGCATAGCAGTGAGGGGAGGGGAATATTACTAAGCTGAGATTCACTTTCACCTTAGAGGTCATATGAAAATATGGGAATTTGCTAAAAATCGTCCCATTTAATTTGTTTACATATTTAAAGGAGTTTTTTAATTTGGTAGTTATCCTAATATTAAATATATTAATTTAAAATTTTATTTTGATTTGCTCTTATTAATTTGGTAATAGACAGAACTATGCATATATGCATTTGGGAAATATATCCATATCCATATTCGATAGTTGTGCACATATGTATATATGATTATAGTACATGTATGAATTTCCCCAAATGTGCACATATGCATTTTCAATTACAGTGAACATATGCATGTAATATTTCAGCAAACATATGCATCTCGTCTTTTATCCACCAAAAACTAACAAAAAAACAAGTGATTTTTTCACAAAAAAATTGAACTAATAAAAAACTACAACTAATACTAGCTATCAAGAGTCACCGGAAATGCCTTGTCGCCGCCACCACCGTCTCATTCTCCGGCGGTGGTTTCACATACTTCCCGATCACTTTCTGGTGAGTTCGGTTCTTGATCCTTTAAATCTTGGCTCATGTTTTTTGATTCTTCGTTCCTCTCTCTCTTCTTCGTTTCCCACCAACTGGACCGAGCCTGCATTTGGTTGAAATCACTGGCGGTCTCAACTGCGGTCTTGAGGTCAGTGACGGGAAACACAACAAAGGTAGCACCGCCAGTAACGCTGGCAGGGAGAGACGTGTCGTCAAAAAGCATGACTTTGGAGGTAGAGACTAAGAACTCGCGGCGTTGGAAGGAGACAAAGAGTCGCCATGAATTGAGGCAGTTTTTCGGCGGTGTTAGTGAGAGTGAGGGTGGATTGGAAGTTGTAGGGCTGGTCGGCGGGAAGAGTGGCCGATGGAATTTGGAAGCCGGAGTTGTAGATGTAGGAAATGGAGATTTCGTTGCAGGTGAGAGATTGAGAAAGGATTGTGGGGATTGAGATGGAGAAAAGATGAAATCAATGCCCACGATTTTAGGAATCAAATTCCTAATTATTTGGGATTTTAATTTGGTAGGTGTATATTCCCCAAATTAAAAAGAATTGTATTTTGACCTAAATACCCCTGTGCATACATGCATTGTATTTTTATCAACTGTTTTTAATATTTTATTTTAATAAAAAATCAATTAATTGTGGACCATTGATCTCATCAATCTACAGTTGAGATTGGTTAGCACGGTTAGCACCAATGTCACGGTTAGCAAATGAATGAGCCTCTCTCTCTCTCTCTCTCTCTCTATATATATATATATATATAGGTGGGTTCATACGAGAACAACATCTATTTCAAAAACACGAGAACAACCAGGTGCATACAAAATCATATATGATTCACGTACAAAATCACATATGATTCACACGACATTGCACGCGACCTTTGGACATCGCTCGCGTCCGATTTTTTTCAGGTTAGTGTAAAATCACATATGATTTTGTACACGATCTGTTGATTTTTGTTGTTTTCTTAAATAGTTAGCGTTCTCGTTTAAACTTTTTTTTCTTTCTCTATATATATATATTCTCGAATGTATGTTAGGAGTGGTAGCTTTTTACATGAAAAGAAATACAATATGGTGAAGATTTCAAGTTTATCTTGTATGAGAAAAGTTATTTTCAAAAAGAAGATAAATCTTTCTTTGAAAATGCTTCAAATTATTGGAAATTAAAATCATTTCCATAATTTTCTCCACAGATTGCTCATTATTCTTCCCACAGATTGCACCCTTTTTCGTCCTTTTATTTCATTCCCTTTTTAACCATTGTTTTGGTCTTTATATTTCACTCCTCTGTATTACATTTCAATTTTGAATAAGAAGATACAAAAACCTTTGAGCCATCAATTTGAACATGGTATCAGAGCGGTTTCTAGCCAAGCTCTGAGTATCGAAATCCTGATCGAAGCTCTCTATCAGCCGACACAATGGCTGAAGGAAAAGACACAAATGGCGGCAAGAATGAGGGTGGCATCGATGCCAACCCACCATTCTATATTCACGCTTCGGATTATCCGAAGCAGATGCATGTCAACGATCCTCTAAACGACCACAATTACACCGATTGGTCACATGAAATGATGAATTTTCTGTTTGCCAAAAACAAGGTGGGATTCATTGATAGATCCCTTAAGAAACCAAAAAACACTTCTCCCAACTACATGCCTTGGATGCGTTGTGACGCCATGTTAAAGGGATGGCTCACAACAGCCATGGAGAAAGAAATAAGAAGCAGTGTGAAATACGCGGGTACCGCTCGAGAAATCTGGGTTGACCTCGTTGAAAGATTCGGGAAAGAAAGTGCCCCTAGGGCCTTCGAGTTGAAGCATGCTCTCGCGACTACACAAAAATCCGGAGCGTCAGTTTCTGCAATCCGTCTCATCACTAAAGGACTTCACAAGGGTGATGTCTTCGTCTTCCCACAAGGTCTAGTTCACTTCCAAAGGAATGTCGGAAATGGTTATGCTGTTGTTATTGCAGCTTTGAGTAGCCAAAATCCGGGTGCCATTACCATTGCAAATGCGGTGTTCGGTTCTAACCCAGATATCGCTGCAGATATTCTTGCAAAGGCTTTCCAAGTGGACAAGAACGTCGTTTATCAAATTCAATCTAAATTCTAGACCTCGAGCTGATATTTAAATGTCGATTTGAATAACTTATTATATTCTATTTCTTGATTTTGATATGTATTCGTCATGTTATATTTAAAACTAAATAAAAGAAATATACGCTATATATTTAATTATCATTGTCATTTAATTTTAAGTGTTGAACTACACCAAATTATGTATGATCCAAACTCAAACCCCAAATAATTAATCAAGCACCCACTACTTTAACATCAAAATTGCATATCTTAAAAGAAATGGTGATAATAACTAAACCTTTGAAAATCAAGAGATAAAGTTGCATTTTTCCAAAAGTTGATATAAATTTGGGGACTAATATATATTGTTTCAATGAGACTAATATAACAAATGGAAGCTAGTTTGTGGTAATTCTTTTTAAGATTTTGAACTTTTAGAGTTTCCATTTTGAAAAAAAGTTGGAGATGTTCTCATGGATATTTTGATGGGACAAAATATGCATATTATATTGTGAATTCTAAACGAGGTGAAGGTGATGAGCATATGAAATTATTTAATGTTTGAAAATATCCAACTGAAAATACATATGTATAATCCATATGAGTAATCTCTAACGTCGGTTTATATATGCATTTTTAAAAATAATGTACTTTTCAAAAAAAAAATTCAATGATTCACGAGTGGACCTTCCCTTAACTTTTCCTTCTTGACTACTGGTAGTTAATTATTGTGTATTAAACAATGTGGACACAGTGTTTTCCAGCGTGGGCACAACTATATACCAACATTGGGATCGCTACAAGTAATATAATGGTAATAAAACCAAGTATCGTTTCCATAGGGACTGACATACTGAGAATTAGAGACTTTCATGAACTTCTTGCATAAGCTTGGTTGTGAGAAAAAATATCGTTTTGGTGGTGGAATAATGCTAAAAATACGAAATGTAATTTATAATTAAAGAATGAGTATGGGTATAAGCTTTTCTTGCGATAAACGTAGTAATAAAATGGTTAGGTCTTTTATAGTACGGATTGTCTATAAAAAGTCCGATCTCACGAAAGTGGATTTTTAAAGACCGGTCCCACAAAATACCCATAAAGTGTCCATTGTTATCGACTTTTAATCTTGCCGATTTAACTAAGTTGATATAAAAATCCAATTCTATCGGTATATGGAGACTTATACCAAAATCTCTTTGTGATATAAATATGGACCGACGTTTGAACCTTAGTAAATCATATAAAATTCGTATCTCTGCGTGGTTATCAAAGATTTGCTCAAATCTTTGTGGATCACTTAAACCGTATTTCGAATCCGCCCCTTTCGAGGTCAAGATCTAAAATTAACACTTCAAAGTGATCGGCTTATCCGCGTTGAGTTTAAGTACCAACTCAAGTGACCAAGCTTAAGAGCTAGTAACAATGTCACACCGAAGTGTTGCATACTAGTCTCAAGTCGACTCACACCCACACCCAAGAGGTGCTTAGCTTATAATAATATTGTGAACTAAAGATCTTAAGATTCTAGAGAGAGAAAGCTAGAGAGAGAAAGTGAATGAGGAGCCAAAAGAAGTATTGTATTCAAGATATGCAAAAGTAATCACATGTCCTTAAAAACAACTAAGACAAGGGTTTATATACCCTCAAAGTAAAATAAATACAAAGGTTACAACTAAAAATGATCTAACAATCTCCCCCTTTGTAACCTTTGGCACCGAGCTCTAAAATCAAGAAAATCTTCTGATATCCACTTGAGCTTCAAGGCGACGTAAAGCATTTCGAAAGTTGATTCGGTCTTGAATTACATCAATTGCCTTCTCCAATCTCAGTAACTCCTTGTTTCCTTCCTTTTGTGGATAAAAATTGAATCTCTGTCTGTTTGCCACATTCTGCTTTTCATAATTCAACTTCTGAATTAGATGCATCTTGATAAGCTTCAAAGTTCCATCAGAATACTTGCAGACTTCTTCAAATCTCATAAAACAATGACTACCCTTCAAGTTTCTGTACACCACACCATACGGTTCATCAACAACAGTATATAATAAGAAACTTTTAATGTTGTCAAGCTTCTGTTTTGGCTTGTGCAAGTTGACCGTAGGTTGATGATTTTCGACACCCAACTGAAAGTCAAATAAGCTATAGAAGCGAATTGTTCTGATAATATGTCTTCTGACAGTGTTGAAGGCTCTATTCATATCATCTGATCGTTCATTGAGAGAGCTGAAGAAATTGAATAGAAACTCAATATCATCCACATGAACTTCATTAAAATCTGCTTCTGTGAAGGTATAGTCTTTGCAGTCTCTTCGTTGAACAGTGAAATTAGAAACCCAAATGTTGAATATGTTGAACATGGAAACACATTTAACTTGTACAATCCCCTTCTCAGAATATACTGTTTCTTTCCCTTGTCTCAAATACCTCATAGCCATCAAATAGTTCTGTTTAACAAGATCAGACTCTTTTTCAATGCCCAAGAAAAACTCAAAACTCAAAATAGTCTTGTGTTTCACAAAAATACTTCGGTGAGTATCTTCAAGGTATACATTACGAAACACCTGTCTCATATCTCTAGCCTCAAACCTTTGTCGTCTATGCTCCCTTGAAATAGGAATTCCTGAAGATCTAAGATTTTCTGGAATAAAATCAGGAGCCATATAATTAGGATCAACTGACTTATCAGATTTACTTGTTGGAGCACGAGGAATCTTGGTAGGTGGAATCACGACTGGAATAGACACATTAGAACCAATTGCTGGAGGCTCAGAGACAACTGATGTAGAAGATATAAGAGTTGTAGAGACAAACAGAGGATTTGAAACTGCTTCAGAATGAATCTGAGAAGAAACATCTTGTGGAGAATTCTGTTCATCTTGAAAAGGAAATCTAACTTCTTGAGATGAAAGATCTGCATACAATACATCAGCATCACTATCATCATCATCTTCTTCTTCTTCTTCTTTAACTTTCCAAAAGCTTTCAAACTTGGCATCAATTTCATTTTCAGAATCCACATCAATAATATTTTCGTAAGATGCTCTGAAATTCTCAAACGCTTCAGCCTCAGTCATATTCACAGATTTTGGTATAACAGAAGAAACTGGCTCAGAATCTGGATCAACATAAAGTACCAGCTGTAAATTATTTTCTGTAGAAATGTCAGTCTCTGGAAGATTTACTTTGCTTAACATGTCTTCAAACATAGACTGCATTTCTGTTTCTGCTTCTTTAGGCTTTTCTTTATCAGCAGAGCATGTTTCACTTGGAGCAGTTTCTGCTTTATTTTCTTTAGAAAGATCAGCTACAGACTTATCCAAGCGTCTCTTTTTCTCCCCCTCATGATCAGGTTGAGAATCATCATGATCATGTGAACGCTTGTTAGATGGTCCAGCTTCAGCACGACACGAGACATTTGGAACCTGCAAGTGTTGAGCAATGGCAAAAACAGTGGATTGCAATTGACCCAAACCTAACTGTACCTCATCTCTAAATTTCTCAAAGTCTGATCGTAAAGCAGAGATAGAATCTTCAGTTGTAGGTGGTCGAAATGATGGCTGAAAAGATCTGAGAAGAGACAAAAGATCGATCGACTGTTGATTTGCTGGAGCCATAGATGCAAGTCGAGCTCTTAAGTGCTCAGCTACTTCCTGAACAGAAAGATCATCAATACGAGGACCTGCAGGAGTAGAAGAAGAAGATGCACCTGCAAAAGTTGATAACATAGTAGCACATGAAGCCATTTGAGCAGAAGAAGATAGAAGACCCGATGACATAGTAGAAGACGAAAAAATCGGTGCAGATAGTGAAGGTGCAGAACCCAGAACTGCTGAATGAGAAAGATGAAGTTCTATGGGTTTGCCGGTCAACAACTGTGGAGGGATAATAGAAGGATCAATATTTGACAGATTTCCTTGCAGAAATGCCTCCATCCTGGCTAATTGAGTATCCCTTTCTGCATCCATGGAAGCCTTTGTTGTCCGTAGAAGATTATGAACAATGTCTAATTTTGAAGAAGAGTGCAAACCAGAAGAAGTGAACCCCATAGTGAATGCTGAATCAGTTGTAGATACAACAACAGTAGAAGATTCATGAGCAGCAGAAAATTTCTTCAGTGAAAGATCAAGCTCGTCTACAGCAAGATGGCCAACAATTGGATTTATTGGAACAGACTCATCATCAGAACCTTCTTGATTGGAATGAAAATCAACAAACTCTTGATTATTATCATCAGCATGTAATTCCTCAAGTTCATCTTCAATGACAAAGTGAATATCTGAACCTGATTCAGGGATTGCCTGAACCAAACGAGAACCAACAGGGATTTCCTGTTGTTGTTTCTGAATTTGCTCTGCAACTTCTTGAATTTCATCAACATGTTCCTCTGCATCTTGGTCTTGATCTTGTTGTTGTAAATGAGCAACTTGAACATCTGCATCAGCATTCTCTGCCTGTGGAATCTCGTAATCATGATCTAGCATGTATTCGACCACAGCTTCATTTGTCAAATCTGCATAATTCACTATAAGAATTGCTGGAATGGGCATCCATTGATCTTCATTCGTAAACGTATGCTTTTGAATATGGAAGTATTTACACTGATAATCGGCAATGCGAGGCCACTGTGAACGAGCAGGAAAATTCTCTGTGCTATCCATAATGCTCCGAACAAAGATCTTTAAAAATCGCAAAAACGGCACAAACTTTCTCCTATTGTTTGTCGCTTTAGCATATACAACTTCTGAAAGACCAGTCCAGATGGCCAAAGTATAATCAATATGAAGATCGTGAATAACACATTAGAATAGCTTCAGAATCGGCATGCTTGTGCTATCTGTACCAGTAGCCTTTGAAGTTAAGCACCGATTGAATATAGAGAAAAAATCATACCAGAGAGGTGGAAGCTTAGCCTTGTGAAACTGAGTCACTTTCCTGAGTTCACCATTATAACCAAGTGCAATAATGCCATCAAGAACAGTTTGATCAGAAGGAAACGGATCATAAGCAACTTTGTCTGGTCTGGAATCAGGGCCTGGAAATTGTAGAAGCACACGTAACCTTCTGAAAGTAAGCCGAGATTCAAACTGATCTACACTTATCAGGAAATGTGGAGGATTTACTTTATCATTCTTTGTAATATAGTGCCAGGCTTGCTGCACATATACCTCAGGAACATCAACTGTTTTTGTCAACGCATAAGCAAGGGGATGTCCTCTTAAAATTTCTTTCACCACTCCACGTATGTTCAGATGTTCAAAATCAACATAATGATTATTGCCCTTGTAAGGAAGGAAGTGAGAATGATGCAGAAAATCATCCGGAACAAGTCCTTGAGCAGATTGATCAGCTGTTGTTGAAGGCTGAGAAGGCATAGGACGAAGCCTAGAAATCTGTTCTTGATCATTAAGATGATCCAAGAGATCATTCTCATCTTGTTGTACTTGAACATCAGCCATTAAGTCTGAAAAATAAGCATAGTTAAAAAGTTAGGACATAATCAATCTGAAAGAACCAAGTGAGGTTTTCGGTTGAAGAACAAACCGAAAAAGGGTAAAATTCGGTTGAAACAAGAACCGAAATGCAAAGTTCTCGGTTGCACCAAGAACCGAGAAGAAAGGTTCTCGGTTATAACATAGACCGAGAAATGATCTTATCGGGTATGAGTTGGACCGAGAAGCAAAGATGGCAAAATTATATAGTGAAACAAGGTTGAAGTACTCGGTTGGTGAGAGAACCGAGAAGTGAAGTTCTCGGTTGATGAAAGAACCGAGAAGTGAAGTTCTCGGTTATGAGTGAACCGAGAAGTGAAATACTCGATCCAGATTATAATCGAAAGAACTCCCTTTGCTCCCCCTACAAAAATGCATTCATAAAACCTTTCAATCGAAGCATAAGAGTAGAAAAACATACCTGTAATGCGGAATTTGTTGAAAAACAAAAAAAAATCGACTTAAAATCTAGAAGAACCAGTCGATTCAAATACTCCCCCTGAACTTCACCACCACCGAAATGAGAAAAACGATTTGTAGAAGAATCGGCGAACCACGAAACACACAAGTGAAATCAAAAAGAGTCAAAGACAATCTGAACTTTGAAAAAAAAAATCTGGAACCCAAAGAAACCGAATGGAAGAGAAAAAATGAAGAAGAAGATGAATAGTGACCTTGGAAAAAGTGAAATTTGAAAATCGTTTAAAGAACCGGGTTTTTCAAGAAATTTTTTTTTAAAATATTGAGAAAAGAAAATCATATCATATTACATCAACATTTTTAGAAAATAAAATTAAACAAGATTTTGTAATTACTGAGTATTTTAAAGAATAAAAAACAATTGACAAATAAAATTTTACCTAATAAAATTTTCATAAAATAAACCATCTAATGAAATCCTATGCATGCTTTTGGAACTATAGACATGTATTATTGCATAAAGAGTGTATATTAGTTCGAAAACAAAGATTTTCATCCTTCTAATAGGTGGACAAACATGAGAAAAAATGACCAGTCTTAAGAAAAATGTATTTCACTATATAAGAGTAAAAACAGCTGTTACTCACACTAAAAAAATAGAACTTTCATAGATTTAAAGGTTTATCACATCTTAGCAGTTTCACCAAGTATCATGAGATGTTGTGCTCATTGGCATCTTTTTGTACAGTGTGCACATTGGCATCTTTAAATGAGTGTGCTCTTATAGCATTTTTTTTTTTTTTTTTTGCATTTGTGCACTTTGGCATCTTTTTAACCAGAGAGTTTAGTAAACCTAGAAAACATCGTAAACATAACTTTCTATCTGATCCTATAGTAGGTTTTCTGATCAGTCACTCCCAGACCATAGCCTTAGGGGACTAGGTGACAAGCACCCCTCGGAACTTACTTACCCAGATCAGAAAGGCTATATCGATATTCCCTAAGCCCATTCATATCAGTAGAACATGACTTTCTAACTGGTTTTATAGCAGAATTTCTGATCGACCGCTCCCAAACCGTAGCTTTAGGGGGTCAGATGTCAAGCACCCCGCGGATCTTACTCTTCCAAACCAGAAAGGTCACAGATATGAACTATCAAACTAAATGATTTCTGTATTACAAAATATGAATTATTTTATCATCTCAATCACTAGGATCAACTAACTAATTAGTTTAGCCTATATCTCCATAATCATCCATAAAATTTGTAAAATAGGATTTCAAAGCCTTGATGACTATTATATATTGACCTACATATCTTAAAACACATATCAAAATTTTCATGAAGTGGACCATTCAAGATCAGAAATTTTGAAATTTGAACAAATAACACTAATTTATAAACAATAAACTTGTAAATATTTCCTAGGCATGCACAAGCAATCAAAAAATAGAAAATTTATAAAAATTCTATTATGTTAAACAAAATTTGTTAATCATTTTGAATCTTTAAATTAAGCATTCCAATTTTCGTCAGAAGAAAATTAAAGCGTTTTTCATCCAATGCTTTAGTAAAGATATCAGCTAATTGATACTCAGTAGGTACAAAATAAAGTTCAATCGTACCTTCTTCGACGTGATGCTTTATAAAGTGATATCTCATATCAATATGCTTTGTTTTAGTGTGCTGAACCGGGTTTACAGAAATAGCAATGGCAGATTTGCTATCACAATAGATTGGAATTTTGTTGTAATTCATCCCATAGTCCCGCAGCTGGGTTTTCATCCATAACACTTGAGCACAGCAGCTTGCAGCGGCCACATATTCTGCTTCAGCAGTACTGATTGACACACAGTTCTGTTTCTTTGATGACCAGCTAATCAAACGATCTCCCAAAAACTGGATATGCCCGGAAGTGCTTTTGCGATCAAGCTGATTTCCTCCGTAATCTGCATCTGAAAAAGCTGTTAATGAATAATCAGAAGATTTAGGATACCACAAACCTAGATATGGTGTTCCTTTGATGTAACGGAAGATCCGTTTTACAGCTAACAGATGAGATTCCTTTGGATTCGCCTGAAATCGTGCAAGTAAGCATGTTGAAAACATGATGTCCGGTCTACTGGCAGTTAAATACATTAGAGATCCTATCATGGCTCTGTAAGTCTTGATGTCAACAGTTTTTCCATCTGGGTCCAAGCCTATCTTTGCACCATGAGCCATTGGAGTTCCAATGCTTGTAGATTTATCCAAATTGAACTTCTTCAGAATGTCAAAGACATATTTGGCTTGATTGATAAAAATCCCATCTGAAAGTTGCTGAACATTGAGTCCGAGAAAGAATTTAATCTCTCCCATCATACTCATCTAAAATCTAGAAGTCATGAGATCGGAAAACCAAGTACAAAGTGAAGGATTAGTAGCGCCGAAAATAATGTCATCAACATAAATTTGAACTAAGCAAATATCAGAATCTGTTCTAAAAACAAACAGAGTAGTATCGATTAAACCTTTTGTGAAACCTGAGCTTAGCAGAAATGCAGACAATTCGTCATACCACGCTCTTGGAGCTTGTTTCAAGCCATACAATGCTTTGTCGAGGATGTAAACATGATCTGGATGATCTTTGTCCATAAAGCCTTCTGGTTGAGAGACATAGACCTCTTCTTTTAGACGACCATTAAGAAACGCTGTCTTTACATCCATCTGATAAACTTTAAAGTTCTGATAAGCAGCAAAAGCAAGAAACATTCGAATAGCTTCAAGACGTGCAACGGGAGCAAATGTCTCATCATAGTCTATCCCTTCTTGTTGACGATAGCCTTTTGCAACAAGTCTTGCTTTGTTTCTGACAACAATACCCTCTGAATCTTTCTTGTTTTTAAAAATCCACTTCGTTCCGATAATGCTCTTTCCTCGTGGTTTTGGAACAAGACGCCATACCTTTAATGCCTTGAACTGATTCAGTTCTTCTTGCATTGCAATAATCCAGTCTGGGTCGGCCAATGCTTCAGAAACGTTTGTAGGTTCAAGCTTGCTTAGAAAACAAGTGAACAAACATTCATTTGAAGAAGCAACTTTTGACCTAGTTGATACCGAAGAAGCAGGATCACCAATGATTTGATGAAGAGGATGCGCCTTTGTCCATTTTGTCATATGAGGTAGAGGAATTATTTCATCTTGAACACTTTGAATATCATGAGATGAAATTATGAGAGGTTCTGAATCAGAAGAGATAATCTGAGTAGTAAATGTTGGAGGAGGGACTACTTCAACTGATTCAGATAACGTAACATCTGGAAATGTTGTTTGAGAGTCATCAGAAATAGCTGGAGCATCTTCAGATTGAACTGGTGGAGAAAAATTCAGCTCTATAACAATGGATGGTTCCAGTTGAGATGTAGTTTCAACTGCTGATGTAGGAAGTTCAGTCACAGGAACATCTGGAATTGCATCATCAGAATTTTGTGTAGCAGCGGAAGAATTAGAAGAAGCAATGCCAGGTTCCTGTAATACAGCAGTAGAAACATTAGAAGAATTAGTTTTAGGTACATCATCATAAAAATTTTCAAATAATAAATCAAGATCAGTAAGAATAATAGATGAAGTATTAGATGAAAAATCTTGATTATCAGAAATCTTCACTGGTTCTGATCTTAGTTGATCAGAAGCATTCTTAATAACACCGGGTTCTGATCCAGGCTGGTCAGAAGCCAAACCAGCAGCTTCATCAAATCTGACATTGACACTTTCGATGACTTTGCGCAAAGAAGTAAGATATTTTCGATAAGAAACTGAAGAAATTGAATAACCAAGAAAACTTGCTTCATCAGCCTTTGGTGCAAACTTGTTGAGGTTATCTCGATCGTTCAGAACATAACATTTTGACCCAAACGCTTTGAAGTATTTGATATTGGGCTTGATTCCATTCATCAATTCGTATGGAGTCTTATTGAATCTGCGATGAAGAATCGAACGGTTCTGAGTATAACATGCAGTAGAGATAGCCTCGGCCCAAAGAGAGATAGGAAGTTCAGAGTAAGCAAGCATGGAACGAGCAGCTTCTACAAGCGTACGATTGCGGCGTTCAACAACTCCGTTCTGTTGTGGTGTACGTGCGGCAGAAAACTGTTGTTGGATGCCATGATCATTATAAAAAGCTTGTAAAATGTTGTTCTTGAATTTTGTACCATTGTCTGATCGGACAATCTTGACTGGTTTTTGCTTGTTAGTCTGAGTAGACTTGATGAGAGTGATGAGTATCTCCGGGGTTTCGTCTTTGGATTTCAGAAAACGAACCCAAGTGTATCTTGAATAATCATCAACAACGACCAATACATAGCGTTTCTTACCAATACTCTTTGTCTTCATTGGACCACACAAGTCTACATGAAGGATTTCTAGAATATCCTTTGTGCAAAAATCGGGCTTTGGCTTGTGTGCAACTTTCTTCATTTTGCCTTTCTCACAATCTCGGCAAAGTTTGTCTGTTTGAAATCGAAGAGTCGGAAGACCACGAACTGAGTCGTTTTTAGCAAGACGATCAATGTACTTGAAATTGAGATGAGCTAGCCGTCTATGCCACAACCAGCTTTCTTGAACTGAAGCCTTTGAAAGAAGACAAGTCTTGGAAGGGAACTTGGCTGTTGAAAAGTCAATAGTGTAAAGATTTGACCGTCTTCTACCAATAAGAAGTTCCTTACCACTGTCATCTTTGACTGTGACTCTTTTTGATTTAAAATTCACTCCCAAATTCTTATCATAGAATTGCCCAATACTAAAGAGATTGAAGTCGAGACCTTCAACATAGCTAACTCTTTTAATCGTTATGTTGCCTTGTACAAGATCGCCATAGCCAAGAATAGGAGAAGTGTCTCTGTTTCCGAATCTCACACGACCTCCAGACTTTTCTTTAAAATTTGACAATAAAGATTTATTGCCAGTCATATGTTTTGAACATCCAGAGTCCATATACCAGAGATGACTAGGCTGCATTCATGTAGAAAAACTCACAAAGATTTAGGAACCCACTTCAGAATGGGTCCCTTTTTATTAGAACATTCCATGAGTTTGTTAAAGAAAAATGTACTTTTCACAAAAGATTTTGCATAGTGAAACAAAGAAGAGTTAGTACATTTAGATGAAATGTGTAAAGCAATAGAAGATAGATCACATGGAGAAGACAAACATGTGATATTCTGTTGAAGAATCAACATTTGCTCACGAGAATATTTTTGAACATTATTCAAACTAGCAAATGTGTTTTTATTACAAGTATCATCACGTTTATCTAATACATGTATATCATCTATTTTTCTATTCTTCACCCGCCATTCCATCTTGATTTCCTTTCTCAAAGGCCGATCTGAAAAGGAATAATCAGAATCAGATTTATCAGACTCATTCTTATCTTTCTTCTTAGACTTTCTTGACCGTCTTCTTTTTCTTTTCTTTGAAAAATAAAAATCATTGAAAGTCAAAGAATCATCCATTTGATCAGACAACTTATATGATTCACCTTCAGTAGAATAAGTCGTAAAATTATCACAATGATAAGAGTAAGAATCTGGTTTTCGTTCCAAGGATGAACCGAAAACTGATGTTTTCGTTTCTAACTGAGACCGAGAAAGTCCAGTTTTCGTTTCTAACTTGGACCGAGAACCAACACTTGATGAAAATCCCATTTTATTTTCAACTGAAACCTCAGAAAATCCAGAAACTTGTTTTTCAGAAATAACATTCTCTTCAAAACTAGATTTAAAAACAGTAAAAAAAATATCTTTTTCCAAACTGTTTTGAATAAAATCATCATCTATCTTATCTTCCAACTCAACAATTTTAGATTCTAAAATCAAAGGAGGAACGTATTTCTTAGTATCATAAGATGTTTTAGAAACACTATCCTCATTTTTGTTTACAATATAAGAATCAAAATAGTCGTTTGGTAAAGTTGTTTTGTTAGATGAGTTTGTATTTAAAAATATTCCAGATTTCTTTTTCTTTTGAGGATCAGGAAAATATTTTGCATTTTCACGCGAATAAACAAATGGGAGTTCCATTCTAGTGTTTTCCGTTCTTCTCTTAGCCTCAATATCTAAGATTTGCTGTTCATTCATCCAATCTATTATAAATTGGGGAGCATAACGAGCAAGTCTCAAATATTCAAAGTGATATATAGTGGGGGATTTGTTAATGGCTAAATTTAAATATTTAGGACTTTCATATCCAAGCCCCCACTTTTCTTTAATGGACTCATAACTACGAGGTTTATTCATATTAATTGTTTGTTCAGATTGAGCTCTCATATATAATTTTTCTTCTAAATCAACAATGTTATTTGAAAGCTCATTTTTAGAATTGGTCAAGCTAGTCAATGAATCAAGATAAGTCTTGTTTGAACTTTCCAACTCATTTATTTTATTTTGCAAATTTTCTTTGGTATCATTTAGAATCAATTTTTGATCTTCCAAAGAAATTTGTAATTTTTCAATTTTATAAGACTTTTCTTGATTCACTTCCTTTTCAGATTTAAGCATTTTTCGAAAATTTTGCAAGGCAGAAATGATAATATCAAACTGAGAGTTAATGAATTTAATTTCTAAGTCAGAATATACCTCAGACTCATCAGTTGAATCTTCATCTTCATCTTCATCATCAGTTTGATCATCACCGATAAAGCACATTGCTGCAGTTTCCTCTTTTTCTTCATCATTATCAGAGAAATCAATAAATGATTCTTCCTCAGCTAAGAGAACAGCTCCATTTTCCTTCTTTTTCAACATATCAGCCTTCTTTTGATAGTAGGTAGAATCACGAACCACCTTTGTTCGGCATTCTTTAGAGTAATGACCTACTTTACCACAGTTGTAGCATGTGGGAGGTTTCTTCTCATCCCTCTTTTCTTCCACAAGCTTTGAATGATCAGGCTTTGGATAGATAGTCTTTGACCCAGAAAAATCCACCTTCCTTGATCCAGATGAAAGTCGAAGATTGTTGTTGGAGCTGGCCCGGTTAGGAAACTTTCGTGCAAATTGCTGAGAAAGTAAGATTATTGCTTTTTGAAGAGCTTCTCCTTCATCATCAATATTCCCATCATAAGTATTCTCAAAAGCTTGCTCAGTAAATTTTGCAGTCATTAGAGCAATAGGATCTACATCTTTTCCTTTCTTCTTCTTTTCTTGCTTTTCTTTCTTTGCCACAATCAGATTTTCTTCATTCAGGAGAATTTCAAACATTTCTTGAATTGGCATGATTGAAATCTTTGGATCAATACGAAGTCTATGACATGCCTTTGTCCATTCAGGTTGAAGAGCGTTCAGAAACTTTAAGTTTGTTTCCAACGGGGACTTTTCCACACTAATCTTGTATAAATCATTTATCACTGCACAGAATCTATCAAAGACAGTCTTCAAATCCTCCCCACTCTTTGCTTTGAACTCCTCAAAACTGTTCATGTATCTCGTTTTTCGAAGTTGAGTAGCCACCACAGAGCCAAGCATGATTTTCTCCAAATGAGTCCACATAAGCTTTAGATTGTTCTTGTAACAATCTACACGATTATATATGTGATTTGGCAAAGCAAGAATAAGATTAGACTTAGCAATTCTTTCTCCGTTGTACTTTAAAGATTCTTCTTCATTGTACTCATCAACTGGCTTTAGAATTGTGGATTGTTCAGTATGAGCAGTGGCTGGAATGATCTTGACAGGTCTCTCAAAAGGAGGATTGGTTAAAGCTCGAACCATGTAATCCCCATTTTGTTGTCTCTCAAGAAAATTAATAAATCGATCTCTCCATTGAGAATACTCATTCTCATTAATAAGCACAGGGGGACGAGTATCTGTCCCGAGAGACATCATCAACTCATTCTTATAGACTTGAGATTGAAGAGACATGCTGAATAGAAGCAGAGAGCTTTTCGGCTAAAGAAAATAAGAACCGAAAACCACGCTTTTCGGTTGTTGAGGAAACCGAAAACCAAACTTTTCGGTTATAAAAGAGACCGAAAACTTAGCTTCTCGGTTGAAGATGATACTGAAAATAACGAAAACCCTTAGCCGAAAACCTTATTCGAAAGCCTTAGCCGAAAAGAACAAAAACCAGATGAATGAACCGAAAATCCTGAAGAATGAACCGAAAACCTTGATGAATAATCCGAAAACTCTTATGAATGAACCGAAAATCGATTCTGTCCAGATAACGAACGAAGAAAATCACACAAGTCTAAAATTTCTCAAAACACTCTCACGGAATTCACTTAGAAACAGGTTCATTATCCAAAACTAATCCAAATATAGATCAAACACCAAAAATCAGCAAGAATTCGCAAAGAACAGAAAAAAAAAACTACAACTTTTCTGGAATATTCGAAATTGACAATTTTGATTACAAAATGATCAAATCTTTGTACGAATCAAGAACAAAACATGTTCTACACTGAATTCCGAAGCAATTGAATCCAAATTCACTGAAAATCGTTCATAAAATCAACATAGATCTAGAAAAATGACCAGAAAACCGATTTTAAAAAAAAAATTCTAACGAATTTAAAATTCGATTGATCTGATAACACGAAATTAGAACTCTACTCTCAAATCTCTCAAAATCTAACCTGCTCTGATACCAATTGTGAACTACAGATCTTAAGATTCTAGAGAGAGAAAGCTAGAGAGAGAAAGTGAATGAGGAGCCAAAAGAAGTATTGTATTCAAGATATGCAAAAGTAATCACATGTCCTTAAAAACAACTAAGACAAGGGTTTATATACCCTCAAAGTAAAATAAATACAAAGGTTACAACTAAAAATGATCTAACAAATAATAATAATAAAAGACATAAAGTAAGAAAGGAAAATACTTGTTAACTACTTGAATTAAAAATAAACTTACAGACGATGCCCACAGTGGAAAGTTGTGGGCATAAACTGAAAGACGAGAATATAAATGCAGAAAATTAAGTGCTAAGTTACCCTCAAACTCTTTAACTCTCTCTAGAGAAAAGCTTAGAGCCATGGATGATTGGATGATGATTAAGCTTACAACCCCCTTTATTTATAATAAAAATACAACCCAAAACCCATTGGTTAAAAACCTAATATCCAATGGTTAGAGGAGTACAATGATTTTCCAGATTTTTAAAGATTGTATCGAACTCATTCTAACTCATTGCAACCTTTAACCATTGGATAATAGTAAAATGCCTTGTTTACCCAATGGATCTGGGGCGGCCGCAGTGGGCAGATTGTGCCCACAACCGAACAATAAACATTATTTTTGACAAAACCGAATCTTTTGGTGTTTTCATCCAACTTGCAAACTTTATGGACCAAAAGGAAGAGATAGAAGCAAAAGTGGTTAGAAAGCGGAATAAAACATTAGAAAAGAGTAACAAATAACTCTAAAAAATGAGAGTTATCAGCTAATCACGATATTTAGCCTTTTTATTTAAACTAGCGCCTGAAAATGTAATATCCAAACATATATAATTAATGGTCTGTTTGTTAGCAACTTAATGAATTTAATGAAACTCGCAACTTATTGAGTCATCTATATATGACTCTCTGGTAGTGATTTTAATGATATAGAAAGTTGTTCATTCAGTAAGTTTCTAGGGGGACTTTATGTAGAAATCAAGTTTCTTTTTTCAAACTTTCCCCTCTCAATTAAAAAGCATGCTCATTCCATTTATGAAAAAGCTTTCACAAACAAAGATCTTTTCAATCTATCCATACAGATTAATCTACACATACAATTTTATTCATACATGAATTAACAAAAAACCAACTAAACATCCCTAAACCCCTAATAATTAATCAAAAACAACTAAGTTAAAGTTGCACTCTCTATGAACCATTACCTTTCATCCCCTTTTTTTTCTTCTTCATTTTATTCTTTTATTTGCTGTATCAACTTTTAATCATTCCATTTTAAGAAATTGCATAAAATATCTCAAACTAACTTATTTTACTTTTTATTAAAGCTTAATGAATTAATAGTTAAATCATTTCAAAATTATCTCATAATCGATATCTACTATATCTACCATTGACATTTGACCATGTACATGAACAACAAATGTTCTTTTTTTATCGATGAAACACAAATCGTATTCTAAGGTCCATATAAGATTAGTCAAATTAAGCATAAGTTACTCTATATACCCACAGTTAATAAAAAAAACTTCATGTGAATCTTATTTCTATTACATCCCATGTTGTTATACATAACGTTCTTCTTCTTTTTTTTGTTATTTCTACCTAATTTAAAAAAAACAGCCATTCACACTGGAAAAAAAACAGTCATTCACTTGGCGCATCAAGGCTTCACACTGGAATTTTTTTTGTCATATATGGAAAAAAAAAAATTAACTTTGCGCCATAACATGTGTTGTTCAAATTTTCAATTTTTACGAAATATTTTTTTTTAAGATTTCAATTTGATCTGATTTTTGAGTTTCTGATACATAGTTTGGAACAGTCATTCACATCAAGCTGATTACTTTTTCAAGATGTCAATTTTCTACAGATCTGATATATCTGGTATTGAAGCTGAAAGAAATGATCTGAAATTGAAAAATTCAGAATACCTCAAAAGGATTCAGGATTTGCAACTTAAATTATTCACCTGTATTAAAACTCCTGAATGTATTCAGTGTACTAATAATCGTTTTAAATTTTCAGATATTCTCTATGAGAAAGAAAAAGAGATAAAAGAAAAAGAGAGAGAGATTATAACTCTACAAAGCCAACTGAAGACAACTGAACAGAAATCATCTGAGCCACAAGCAGAATCAGTTGAGCTTCAAAACGAGTTGAAGGCTTTCAAAGAGAAGACGGAGGAATTGGAATCTGAGAACTCTGAGCTTAAAAAGAATTTTTCTGTTTTGGAAAAACAGCTTGTAGACAGTAAAGCTGATTTTGAAAGTGAAAAGAAGAATTTTTCAAAGAAGTTCTCAGACTTTTCAAAGAAGTGTTTTGAGGAAAAGAAGTCAGTGGAGCTTAAATGCTTAAAACTTTCTCAACAAATCTCCGATTTTGAGAAAGTACTGATTTTAGAAAGAGAAAAATTCGCTAAAGAGAAAAAGGCCATAGAACAGAAAAATGTAGGATTTTTTAAAGAATTATCTGGCCAGGGAAATGATTCAGAAAAAGAATTTGAAGAAGAACGTTTAACTTTTGAGAATGAAATCAAGAAACTGACTTCAAAATTGTCTGAACTGTCTGATACTGCGCTGAAAGAGCAAAGAACGAAGTATGAATTCAAGACAAAGATTGACCTGCTTGAGAAAGAAAGAGACATCTTTGCGTCAAAGATCAAAGAGCTTGAAAAATCTGTTTCAAGTTCAAATCATAAATCTGTCTCTTCAAACAGGTCAGTCAAATCATTTAATCAGATTCGTCGCACTAACCTTTTCTTTGATGAATATTTAGATGGTTCAGATTCTTATCCAAGGAGAAAAAGTTTCAAGAAAGAGAAACTGGTCTGGATGAAAAAATCAGTCAAAGATGACAAGACTGATGAGCTGAAAGAGAAGAATTCATGTATACATGTACACAAAGCAAAGAAGAACAAAGCACCTAATGGTAAGAAATATTATTGTTCTATTTGTTGTACACATGATCATATCCATAAGACAAGTGATCATTACTGGTATGGTTCTTACTCTATTACCCCCACACGAACTGCAACTAACATTTCTAGACCCAAATACCAGTGGGTACCAAAGAAGAAAACCGATTATGTGTTGCAGGCACCTCAAGCCAAGGGAGATGTAAGAGAACAATGGCTCTTGAATACTACAGTTCAAGACCCGCACCTCAATGTCAAGATTATGGTTTCTAAGCACATCAGCTTAGGACCCGTTCTTCAAAGGAGTTTGACTTCTAAACACAACAGTTTAGGACTCGGACCTCAACGATCAAAAAGGACTTTACTCCTGTGTTTTTGCATCCGATGGATATTGAGGGTCTCCATCCCAAGAGAATTGATCTGATCTCTATCCTATACTTTTTCTTTGCTAGATTTTTCTGATATTGATGGTCTAACAATTCAAAAGAGAGTGTTTGATCTCTATCATGTTTTAACTGGCATATTTCAGATGCTTAATTTAAGGGGGAGTAAAGGTGATGACTTCTGATTATTTCAGATCAGAACTCACTCTATAAACCGTTTTACTGCTTTCTGTCTTTTATTTTTTAAATAATGTGAATAAAGTGGCTTTTGATCACATGACAGATCAGGACCCGTTCATCAATGATCAAAGACGGATATTGTGCTAATATCTAGGGAGCTTAAAAGATTAAAATCTTTATATCATGATTTGAGGTGGAGCTGAAAAGGTAAAAATCTTCTAATCTAGATCTCTGATTGTTTGAAAGAAGGACAACTTTCGAACATGAAAAAAAATTTCTGAAATGTTCAAACCACTTCTTATTCTCAAAAGTTTTATGAATTTAGAAGTGTTCTTTTAAATGTTTTTCTAAAATTTTTGAGCTTATTGTTTAACTGACCATGTGTTTCCAAAGATCAATACTTGTGTATTATCTTGTCCATATACTGTCAAGTATTCATACACACTGGTTCGGTATTTTATTTGAAATTGTTATTACCATGTCTCAATTTCAAACAATTTTTCGATGGTAATACCCCCGTTTGAAATTCAAAGTTGTTGAGCATCATTCATCTTTTTCATATTTGTGCTTTCATTGATAAATTGTTTATATTTGTTCATATAAACAAATATCCAATTCTTTGATACCCTAACCTTTTGATTTGATCTGATTGATTCATTGTCAGATTCTCAAAACAATTCTCTTGACTTTATTTCATTCATTCAATATCCTTGTTTTGAGAAATCTTCAAAGTTCAATTGCTCAAATTTCATTCATATTTTTAAATGAGCATACATTCTGACATTGTTATCTTTTTGAGCTTAATTGTTTCAGTTAAATTGTTGAGAAACCATGCTTCTTAGGAAATAACATGGGATTCGTGTGTGAGCTTAAACGGAACTTCCATGGATTCATGTAACATGTGTTTCCTACCCAGGAAGTTATCCTTGAGTGATTGAGGGGTGAGGGGTCAATATCAAAGAGTGGGGGAGATAACTCATCCGGTTGAGTTATTCTCATTGCGTGGAGCAGAAAAATGGAAAAGAGAGTTTGGTTAGAAGTGAGCATAATGTTAAAAAGAAAGAGGGTGTGAGAACAGAGTTAAAAGAATACCAGAACTCTGCACCAACCACTTTCTGAGCCGGGCAACCACATCTTCTGATTGGTTCACATTCTTTGGTGACCATCATTGAAACAGGCAGTGAGCCCATGCCAACTATTGCTATTACCCCACCAACCACTCATTTCTTTCTTAACAAATAAATGCTTTATTTTCTTTGGGGACGCAGCATATATGCTATCTAATCTTCAATCGGAAGATTTAGATATTGAAAAAGAAGGAAAGTTGCCCCACCTTCGCACCTCTTTCATGCACATTGAGTCCGTGTATTATCTGTTGATGTCTCAACAGTTTACACAATTTGAGCCTTAATGAAACACAATCATTGTGCTAAAATTCTTTCATACACAAGCACGAGCACACAGAAAATCTGTTTTTCTGTCAGAACATTCATAGAATTACCTTGTGTTTTTCAATGATTGAATGAAAGTCCTGGGAAGTCATCATCAAACCAGCTCCTTAAATTGTACATTCGTTGTACACAGTAACTTTATGTTACTGACAGGTATTCCTAACTGTTTCATATGTTGAATCAGGGTTACACACTCATTATGTCTGAATTTGAAAAGATTCGGATATATACAGTTCATGATTCGGCTCTTCAGATCAAAGTGCGGAAATTGTCAAAGGGGAGATTGTTAGTTGATCTCAAAGGGGAAAATCAAAGTTTGAGCTGAAATTGATGAAGTTTTGATGATAATGATGCTCACATCATCAAAAAGGGGGAGAATTATACAAAGTTCAATTTCAAGAGTTCTTGTTCAAAGTCCAAGTCAAAATTTCAAAATGCTTCCGCTGATTTTAAGTTCAAGTCTGATAAAAAAATTCAAAGCCAAAAGATTCTGAAGGAAGAATGTTCAAAGAAAATTTGATGATTGATTCAAGAAAGTTTGTTTCTTCCAAAGATGGTTCAGAGATCAAAGTCATGAAGATACAAAGTTTGATCGAAGTCGAAAGTTTTTTTCAGAGATAAAGTTTCAAGTTTCCAGTATTATGTTCAAGGCATGTTGACTTTCAGAGCTTCAATGTTGAAAAAGACTTTCCAAGATTCTCAAATAGCTGAAAGTTTAAAGATTGTGAAAGCTTCAAAGAGACAAAAGCTGAAGAATCAAGAGCTGAAGATCTGTATCAAATTTTTATTAAATCTTGAATATAAAGGGGGAGATTGTTAAGTCTAAATATTGTATCTAAGATTTAATAGGAAAGTCAATGATGTAAAAGTCAACATTGTCTAAGTCAAAGCATGTTTAGTTTCCTTAGCCTTTAAGGCTTTGTAATAGTTAGGTAGTATATATAGGTTTGTCTTTGTAAACTTGTAGTAACGTTCTAGAGGATTATGCTTCATTTTAATATTCAGTAATTGTGGAATACAAGATCTACTTTCTCTCTCCACCAACTCTTGATCAAACCTCACCATCTACTCATTTTCTTCTCAACAAGAAAGTGTTTCACATTTTCTAAGGGGATGCAGCACATTTGCTATCTGATTTTCATTTGGAAAATCTGGATATTGAAAAGAAGAAAGTCTGCCCCACCTTCGCACTTCAATCATGCACATTGAGTCTGTGTTTAACTTACTGTTGTCTCAATGGTTTACACAAATTTTGAGCCAATAAGCAATCATCCGTGCTTAATTCTTTCAATACAAGCACGAACACACAAGGAATTAGTTTCTTTGTCATAAAATTTATAGAAATTATCTTTGTGGTGTTTCGATGATTAAATGGAAGCCCTGGGGGACTCAACATCAAACAGCTCCTTTCTAATGTGTATTTGTTACACACAGTGACTTAGTGTTACTAACAGACATGTTAATTGATTCATTTGTTGATTCAGGCGTTACACGATTATTTTGTCTGGATTTGCAAACATCTGGATAAATATCTTTTGAATTGACGGATCAGAGGCTCCTGATGAAAGACATTTCTTGATATATGTTTTGATGAAGTCGTTGTACTTTTCATCAAAAAGGGGGAGAAGAGCCTACCAAGAAATGTGAAAGATCAAAGGTTTAGAGAACTCTTCCAACTACTCTGAAGATAGAGAAGAGAAGAGCTAATCAAGAAAAGATTCTTCAAAGTGTTCTAAAGACATACTGATCTGAGGGAAATTTTCTTTGAAGATACTTTGCGAAAAGCATTCGAAGCTAAACCTGGAGATTATTACAATTGAAGACAGAGAAAGAGATTGCATCTTCTGAGCTGAAAGAGAAGACCAGATTGCTAAATCATTTTAGTAATAATCTTGATCCAAATGGGGAGATTGTTAGACCACAGTCTCATTGGATTCAAGATCATCCAATACGAAGATCGCAATCTGAAGTTAATGCTGAAATTAAAGTCGCTCTCAACAATAGTCTAGGGTCTATTCTGTAATAAATGTCAAAGTTATAATATCTAGATATTATATTATTTAGATATTATGTTTTAGATATTATTTAGTTTAATATTAGTTTTTATTAAGTTTTGATAATATCTATTATAGATATTATCTCTTTCTCTCTATTATCAGATAACAAGAACACACACAACACATACTGATAAGGTGTAAAAGAGAGAAAACAAACAGAGAGATAACTCAAAGAAATCAACCGTGTAATCATCGTTTGTTATCGAAACAGGTTGGTTTATCTTCTATTTGTTTGTTATTTGATTATCTGGTAACGATCACGGACTCACACACAGTCCAGGCTTTGTAGTTGAAAAGGGATCCTATCGGGCTTTTCCAAATGGTCATTTTCGGGCTGGGCTTAGCTAGGCCCAAACTTATCCCCAAAGTTTCAGCCAGATCGGGCTCTGAGGCTTGTCTTGTATCGGCTTTGGGTCCGACCGAATCTGGGCGAGACTTTGGGTTCATCTCTAATTCAAAGTTATCTAAAACTAGAATCTTTAGGATAATCAGATAAAACTTTATATCTTACTTGAAAGTATGAAAAAAATATATTTAAAATTTGAAATATGTTGTGTTTTAAATTTATAACCGTAAGTGTACGGGTATTGTAGCATACAAGTCGATCACAGGGAGGTGATGGTCTAACACTAACACTTAATAATCATGTCTAGCTATGCGAATCAGATATTTGATTTGGTTATTAAACTAAGTGGACATAAAATTAAGCTAGATTAAGGGAACGAGAGAGAAAAAAAATAAATAGAAACAAAAGTAAGCAAAATAAAGGACAACTACAACTAAAAGGGCACTGGGTACGTCAACTTAGGATTTTAGTAATGATGGGAATTTATTTTGCTAAATTACTTTAACCCTCTCTCGAGGTGAAAAAGTTTTTCTAGACCAAGACATATATTTACTCTCGCAATATATGTACATAGGAAAGAAACATTAATATTTAAAACAAATGATTTTCCCAATCAACGTCCCTAACTATTCGAAAATGTTACAACCGTTGTCATTGACCAATTTAATCCAAGTAAAATATCAAACTTTCATTTCGTCAAAAACTAATTAAATCGACTAAGTGTTTCGTTAAAAACCAATTAAATTAACCCCAACTCTCGTTAGAATCAAAATGGATTAAAACCCAACATTTGTTTTAAGAACAATTGGTCAAATACCAAAATCTCGATCCTAAGCGACGATTACCCAATAAAACGATTACTAAATTGAAGCCAAGCACAAGTTATTTAATTAGATTCTAATAAGATCAAAAATATATTAAACCTAATCTATCAGAACAACTACATTAGACACGATCTAGTAACCTTAACGCTATCGGAAATCAAAAAGACAAATGATGAATCGCTAAACAAACATATGCAAAAAATTAAACCTAATCTAATTCGCAGAAATTAAGTGCCGAAAATTTAAAGAGTTTAGGGAGAAATCAGTTTGCAATAGATTAAAGTAGGGAGAAGGGAATAGAGATGCATAAAGATTAAGGGTAACGAAGTAAACAATACAAATATATAGAGAAGAAAGCTAAAAACTTATAACAACATCTAAGAACATAGAGAGAATAATGAATAAAACTCAAGAACGATTAGATTAATAATAGTATCCAAACAAACAAGAAAATGACTAAATGTATTAAAGAGAATAGGGAGGAAGATACTAGAATGTATTAAAAACCGATTGCGAATCGGATTCCAATGGCCAAGGCTTGAAACACAATCTTCCTCCCCAATACTTCAGAAGTCGATCAAGAGAGCTCTCTCCAAGAAAAAAAACGTCTCCCCTCTAAACTGGTAAAAATCGATGTGTCTAAAACAAACCCTCACAAGGGGTTTAAATAACCAAAAATAACCAAGCCTATAGAATAAAATACCAAAATAAAATGTAACGGTCGTTCACACCAGTGAAGTGTATTCACTAGAGTGACGCAGAACAGAAAGTTTAGAGGAATTTTCCAGAATTCGTTCATTGGCGCGAAGAAATTTTTCACGCCTGTGACAGCGGACATATTGTAAACTTGAGTTTCCAGAGGAGTTTCTACGCATCCAGAGGAGGACAGATTGTAAATTATGTGCTTATGAGTTTTCTGCTTTTGTTGTCATAGTATTCGTGAATGGTGAGTTATGCTAAGATAAACAACTTGTGCAAGCAGATGATTTCTTTTTTAGTGGGCTCCACGTTATGGGAGATACATCAAATGCGGTTGGGTCTAACGTGACTGTCGTAACTGTAGCACAGTTACCAGGACTCAACACTTTTGGAATTTCAATGTCTCGTATTGACTTTGCTCCATGGGGTATTAACCCTCCACAAACGCACGCTAGGGCGACTGAAATTTTGATGGTGATAGAAGGCAATATTGTAGTCGGTTTTGTCACATCTAACCCTGAAAACCGTCTGATCACTAAAAAACTCCAAAAGGGTGATGTTTTCGTCTTCCCACAAGGCCTAGTTCATTTCCAAAGGAATGTCGGAAATGATGATGCTTTTGTTATTGCAGCTCTGAGTAGCCAAAATCCTGGTGCCATTACCATTGCAAATGCAGTGTTCATTTCTAACCCATATATTGATGAAGATCTTCTTGCAAAGGCTTTCCAAGTGGACAAGAAGGTCGTTGATCAAATTCAATCCAAATTCTAGACCTTGACGTGATCTTTAAATGTCGGTTATATTAACTTATAATTTTCAATTTCGTGATAATGATATGTTCTTCTTTGTGTTATAAGATTTAACAGTGAATAAAAGAAATATACATCATATTGATTATCGTGTACATTTTTATTATTGAACTACTCGAAATCGTATAAGCTCCAAACTCAAAACCCTGATAATTAATGAGGCATTTACCGTCATTTTATTAAAAAAATGCATAGTTAAAAACAATCGTTTCCTTCTAGACCAAGAAACCTTAAATCCTTAAAGTAAAAACATATATCTATACCTTTATATAAAGTTTATGTATATTGAAACAGACGAAGGATCGTGTGAGAATAAAAGTTAAGGTGAGAAGTGTAAGAAGGATTTATATCCTTAATCACTTTTAATTAGTGTTGATCGAATAGTTCATGTTAAGTTCCAAAATTAAACCATCAATTAGATTAGAAGAGAATTTCAATTGATCTTCAATTAGGATTGAATCAAAGGTGACGATCCCTTTTTATCCCTCTCAAGATAACTACTATTCTTACAGGAAACCAACTCTATTGAAACAATCCTAAAAAAATTAAGATTATAAATACCATATTCCGAAATCATGAAAAACTAGAAACGACAGAGTTAGAACCTTATGCATAAAATTACATGATTACGCATGTTTCTCTACATTGAAGCGTGTGTGTATTTGTTTGTAGTTATATACAAGATCATAATCCTCACAACTGAGAATAAAATCTTAAATGACTGGCAATCATTGTACTTGTTTTCAGTGGTATATTCACTCAACGTTCAACAAGTTCAAAGGATGCTTAGAAAACACGCTAAGGAAAAAATTGACTCAATCTATTGATTCGATCTCCATATCTGATACAATTAAGATATGAAGTTAGCTATTAGGGCCAAAAACGAAGCACATACTACAATGGTTTCTTGTAATAAACAGAGGTTAAGGGTGAAAACGAGGAGAACCACCATAATACAATGATCAAATCCATAATTTACTCGGAAAATTGTTTGAGGCCCTCTGCTTTTGAAGGCCCTGTGTATAGCGGTACCATCTGTATACCTCCAAGGATGACCCTGAATAATTACATATTAAATATACAATCATTTAAACTTGTGTTTACAAGTATTTAACATTACATTCTTTTAAGAAAAAAAATTATTATACAAATAATAATATGGAATGTCCAAACACTTAAACCATTTACATTATATATTAATACAAACATTTGAAACATCTGTTCAAATAATTTTTCCATCTACATATTTTTTCCAAAAATTAAAACAAGCATTGAGAGTGTCCATCTAAACATTGAATTTCTATTTCTTCTTAACGTTTTCCCAAAAAAAGTGAAAAAGAAAAGTTTTAAAAATACCAATATATATATCCTTCAAAACAAATCTACCAACATATGTGTGTGTACACACACATATATATATATATATATAGGTGGGTTCATACGAGAACATCTATTTAAAAAAACATGAGAACAACAAAGTACATACAAAATCATATATGATTCACGTACAAAATCACATTTGATTTACGCGACATTGCACGCGACCTTTAAGTCGTGTTGGACATCGCTTGCGTCCGATTTTTTTCAGGTTAGTCTAAAATCACATATGATTTTGTACACGATCTGCTGTTTTCTTAAATAGTTAGCGTTCTCGTTTAAACCTTTTTTTTTCTCTCTCTCTCTCTCTCTCTATATATATATATATATATATTCTCGGATGTATGTTAGGAGTGGTAGTTTTTTACATGAAAAGAAATACAATATGGTGAAGATTTCAACTTTATCTATTATGAGAAAGGTTCTTTTCAAAAAGAAGATAAATCTTTCTTTGAAAATGCTTCAAATATTTAATTCAATGGTTTCTTTTTAATCCAAGTCTAATTAATAGATCAACAATTTGACCACATCAACAATAGAAGGGATGATGAATAACGAATCAAAAACATCGTATGTCAAACATAGAATAAGCGTTTTAAATTATGTTGTATAAAATACTAATAAAACGTTTTATTTTTAAAGTGACCTAGAAACTTGTTAATGTGTCCAAAAACATCATATTACTTTATTGTAACAATTTACATAAGACACAATTGTTTGGTCTAATACTCGAGTTTCTAAGAAAGTCGATATTTTTATGTGGAAGCTTTGTCGTGGTAGGATTCCAGTTCATGAGAATCTTGACTAATTTGGTCTAGATCTGCACTTTGTTCTTGTTCTCGTTGCAACATCAAAGTTGAATATTTAGACCATTGTTTTCTGCGCTGTCCTTCTAGTTTGCAGGTCTGGCCGAGCATTTGGAGATGGTGGCGATATGAGCCTCCCTCTTGGAGTTCTCTCAACGACATCCTCTCCTTTTTCTCAAATCTACAAGATAGGAAAATCGGAACGTTAATCAGGCTGGGTCTTATGTTTGCTATCCTGGTTCTTGTGGTTGGTTTTTGATATGTATCTTCTCTTTGACTGTGTTCCTTCTGCTTCTTGCTGCATGGTTCCCTTGTTTTGGTTGTTTGGTTTTTCAAAAAAATTTGTTGCCTTTAACACTGATTGTGTTGTAGTATCTACTCGGTCCATTTGTTCGCTTTGATGTAAATAAATTTATATTGTTTACAATGTATATAGACTGCCTAAAAAGTATAGTTATTATATATCAAAACATAATTAACAGACTGTTATGGATCATGTAAACTCTTATTTCTAGCACGATCAAGTTGTTATACGTAAAGTTTTTTCTCTCTGTGTCTTAGGCTTCAGGTTTGGGACCCTCACCCTGTCCTAGAAGGCAGTATTGAAGTTGGTTTTGTTACATCTAACCCTGAAAACCGTCTCATCACTAAAGGACTTCAGAAGGGTGATGTCTTCGTCTTCCCACAAGGTCTAGTTCACTTCCAAAGGAACTTCGGAAATGGTTATGCTGTTGTTATTGCAGCTTTGAGTAGCCAAAATCCGGGTGCCATTACCATTGCAAATGCGGTGTTCGGTTCTAACCCAGATATCGCTGCAGATATTCTTGCGAAGGCTTTCCAAGTGGACAAGAACGTCGTTTATCAAATTCAATCTAAATTCTAGACCTCCATCCGATATTTAAATGTCGATTTGAATAACTTTTTATATTCTATTTCTTGATTTTGATATGTATTCGTCTTGTTATATTTAAAACTAAATAAAAGAAATATACGCTATATATTTAATTATCACTATCTTTTAATTTTAAGTGTTGAACTACACCAAATTATATATGATCCAAACTCAAACCCCTAATAATTAATCAAGCACCCACTACTTTAACATCAAAATTGCATATCTTAAAAGAAATGGTGATAATAACTAAACCTTTGAAACTCAAGAGATAAAGTTGCATTTTTTCAAAAGTTGATATAAATTTGGGGACTAATATATATTGTTTCAATGAGACTAATATAACAAATGGAAGCTAGTTTGTGGTAATTCTTTTTAAGATTTTAACTTTTTGAGTTTCCATTTTAAAAAAAGTTGGAGATGTTCTCATGGATATTTTGATGGGACAAAACATGTATATTCTATTGTGAATTCTAATTTGAGGCGAAGATGATGATTCCAACTGAAAATACATATTTACAATCCATATGAATAATTTGTAATGTCGGTTCATATATATATATATTTTCAAATAGGTATTTTTCAAAAAAAAATCAATGATTCACGTGTGGACCTTCCCTTAATTTTTCCTTCGTGGCTACTCACGATATTTAGCCTTTTTATTTAAACTAGCGCCTGAAAATGTAATATCCAAACATAGATAATTAATGGTCTGTCTGTTAGCAGCTTAATAAATTTAGGGTGCATTTGGTACGTAGACAAGATAGAACATGACAGGACGGGACAGGACAGAACAACTGTTCCGCATTTGGTAAAACAGAACCGGACAGAATAGAACAAATAATTACATGAGCAATTTACCCACAATAAGTTGTTTATATATTATATATATTTTTGGATTAATTAAGTAATTTATTAAATTATAACAAAATAAATATATTTTATAACAAAATAAATATATTTTATAACAAAATATAGTGTTAGAAAGTCCTCTTCAAGGTAGATTAAAGTGATACCAAAATAAAAAATTTATATAGTTTCCAATTTTTATTTTTTAACTTTTTCTATATTTTTACTATTAATCTTTAATAATTAATTTAAATAAATTAATCAAAACATAGTAACTATATAAACTAATATTTGAGGATAATAAAGTGAAAATTTAAAAAACATAAAATAAAAACATAAAATTTAGAAAATGAATAAAATATAAAAAAGATGACATATTTAATGTTTTAGAAGAGAATTAGATTTTATTTTGAAGTTATATCGGTAAAACGTAACTCTGTTTCACCTTGTTCCATGGGGTGGGGTTGGAACAAGCTAGCATGTTCCACTTTTGTTTCACTCAACTCCTGTCTGTCCACCTAATAGTCCTGCCAAACATGGGACAGTGATCATGTTTTGTTCTGTCCTGTCATGTTCAGTGTACCAAAGCACCCTTAATGGGACTTACAACTTATTCATTCATCTGTATATGACTGGCTGGTAGTGACTTTAATGATATAGAAAGTGGCTTATTCAGTAAGTTTTGTAAGGGGACTTTATGTAGAAATCAAGTTTCTTTTTTTTTTCAAACATTCCCTTCCTAATTAAAAAAACATGCTCATTTCATCTATGAAAAAACTCTCACAAACAAAAATCTTTCCAATCTATATAGATATCTATATAGATTAATCCACACATGCATAAAATTTTATTCATACATGAATTAATAAAAAAAACAACTAAACATCCCTAAACCCCTATTAATTAATCAAAAACAACTAAGTTAAAGTTGCACTCTTTATAAATCATTACCTTTCATCCCCAAGTGGGGCACGAAAAAACACTTTAAGGGTGTGAGGAAACGGCTCTTTTTTGTTGGGGGTGGGGGTGGAGGCAGGAGCCGAGAGGAAGGGATGTCGTCGAATTAGAGGATCTATTGCAATGGGTGCATGATAAAAAAACCGATCAAGGACCATAACGACCGGGATTGGTGGCGGATGAGTGAAGACGGTACGTTCTCGGTCCAAACACTACGGGGGGTATTAGAGGAAAAGCTTAGGCAGAGAGAAGGGATAACAGAGGAGACTAAATGGTTAAAGGTTGTACCAAAAAAAAGTTTGTATTTTTGTGTGGAGAGCGAGTCTAGGAAGAATTATGTGTCAATCGGTCTTGGACATGATGGGGATAAATGTACACTCGTCCCTTTGTCCTAGATGTGAAAGTGTGGTTGAATCGATTGATCACACCCTTGTAAGTTGCAAGGAAGTTAGGAAAGTGTGGCATCTAACCGGTAGATGGTGGAACCAAAACTGGGGGGGGGGGGGGGGGTGTTAGGTCGTTTGATGAGTTGCTCGGTTACAAAGGTCATCTCGGAAATCTCACAAGGCAAGCAAGAAGACGGAAAACAGTTGTTTGGTCTTTTTTATACTTAATATGGGCACACCGAAAGAATATGGTTTTTCAAGGCGATAAAAGGAAGTTGTCGGATATGTTCGGGGACATATTTTTTACTGTTTTTTAGTTCGTTCTATCGTTTGGTTTTGGTTTTGGACCTATTATGTCTCCTATTTTCTGTTGGTTATAATAATGGTTTTACTGTTGTTCAAAAAAATTTATCTTTCATCCCTTTTTTTCTTCATTTTATTCTTTTATTTGCTGTATCAACTTTTAATCATTCCTTTATAAATAATTGCATAAAATATCTCAAACTAATTAACTTAATTTTACTTTTTATTAAAGCTTAATGAATTAAAAGTTAAATCATTTTAATTAATTATATATGAAAATACTTTTAAACCTTGAAACATTCAAAATAATCTCATAATCAATATCTACTATATCTACCATTGACATTAGACAATGTACATGAACAACAAATGTTCCTTTTTTATCGATGAAAAACAAATCGTATTCTAAGGTCCATATAAGATTAGTCAAATTAAGCATAAGTTACTCCATACACCCACAGTTAATAAAAAACTTCGTTAATTATAGGATGACTAGAAGCGTACTCGTGCAATGCAGCGAGATACATCACGATTTTAATGTTTTCTTTTATTTTTTGTTTTTTTATCGATTTACAGTACGATTTTGGATGGTTTTGAGAGAGTGATAATAATTTCTTCCTTTTTTATAAATTTGTTTAATTTAGGCTTAATAATATAATGTTTTTTATATAAAAAAATAACTATTTTATTAGAATTCAATTATTATCTTATACATTTTTAAATTCTTTATATTTAAATTGAGATGTTTATCATGTTTTGATTACATTTATCAGTTAGTTATGAAATTCAAACATATAGCTTTAGAAATTTGTACACATGCATCATGACTTGTATATCAATAAACAGTACTTAATGCATAAAAACTTGTTGTTAAGAGTTTTTTCGATAGTTTAATAATAATATAATTTATTTTAGGTTTAATTATATAATTTTTTTTATAAAATAAACATTAAATATTCTATTAGATTTTCTTAATTATATTTTAGATTTTTTATATTTAAAATTTGATTTTTATCATGTATTTAGTTATGAGGAGTGATTTCTGAACCGGAATAAGAAAGAGCTCATAACCACTACTTGTGAACAACTCTCCGGGTATTGATCAGGAAGGTGTTTAGGGGAGTTGAAGTGGGGAGTAATTTTAGGGGAGTTAAAATGGTTAGAGATAAAGATTGAAAGTTACTCCCTTCATCCAAAAATAAATGTCCACAATGAAAATGACACAGTTTTAGGAATTTGCAATTATTACACTTTTTAAATAACCAAAAGACACTTTTACCCTTGAAAATGGAGAGAGAAACTTTCTCTATCTTATAATTAAGGGTAAAATGAGAAATTAGAAACTTACTTTTGAAAATGGACATTTATTTTGGGACAAACTAAAATAGTAATGTGAACACTTAATTTGGGATGGAGGGAGTAATAAATAGCATTAAATAAAATATATAAAGCTTTAATGGTTGTTTTTAGGATATTTTAAATAATTAACATTAAATAACGGTACATTAAACTTTAGCAATTGTTTTTAAGAGTTTTTTATAAATGCTTTATAATATAGTATAGATTATGGGTCATGTGAATGTTATTTAATTTCTATTACATCCCAAGTTGTTATACATAACGTTCTTTTTTTTGTTATTTCTACCTAGTAGGAATGAATACGATGATGTTTAAAAAGAATGAACGTTTTGGACCAGATCAATGCAAAAAAAAAAACATGCATCATTCCACAAAAATAAATCTAAAATATGAAAATGATTAAAAATGAAAATGAATTGAATCGATAATACCCACATTAGACTTCCATCTAGACTGAATTAAGAATCGAACAACATAGTTGAATGTATCTTACGGTGATGTATTTGATGACTTTATCTTTGTAATACTCTTTCCACATGGTTATTTTTTATTGACGGAAATATGTTATATGCTAATTTTTTATGTTCGATTGTTTCTACTATAAAAACATTACCAAGTTGCATACTTTATCCCATAGATTTCTCGATCCACCAAAGTTCATAAAAAAAAAACAAGTTTCCACTTCTCAACAATGGCATCTCGATTGCTTTTGATCAGTCTCTTAGTTGCGAGTTGTTCGCTTGCTTTGGCTTCAGACCCAAGTCCTCTCCAAGACTTTTGTGTTGCTGATCCAAATAGTCGAGGTAAAAATAATTATAACATGTCGAAAATTGCTCTAACACTAATGATTTGATAATTTTTTTTGGCTTACGAATTTCCTATTTTTGTTTTCACAGTACTCGTGAATGGTGTGGTGTGTAAAGATCCAAATCTTGTGCAAGCCGATGATTTCCTTTTTAGTGGGCTTCACCGTATGGGAGATACATCGAACGAGGTTGGGTCGAACGTGACTGCGGTTAATGTAGCACAGTTACCGGGACTCAACACTTTCGGTATTTCAATGGCTCGTATTGACTTTGCGCCACAGGGTATCAACCCTCCCCACACACACCCTCGGGCCACTGAAATCTTGGTTGTCATTAATGGTAGTATTGAGGTTGGATTTGTAACATCTAACCCTGACAACCGTCTCTTGACGAAAGTACTTGAGATGGGTGATGTTTTTGTGTTCCCAGAAGGTCTAATTCACTTCCAAAAGAACGTCGGACATGGCTACGCTGTTGCGATTGCAGGTTTGAGCAGCCAAAATCCCGATGCCATTACAATTGCAAATGCTGTGTTTGGATCAAACCCAGATATCAATGCAGATATTCTTGCAAGGGCATTCCAAGTGGACAAGAATGTCGTTTATCAAATTCAATCAAAATTCTAGACTCTTATGTCAACTTTGATTGTTAATTTCATTAACTCATACTTTTCATCTTCTTGATATGTGTTTGTTTCGTGTCTTGTTATATTTAAAAGTGAATAAAAATAATGTATTATTTTGACGGTCCTTTACATTTGCATTGTTCAATGATTGCAAATTATGTACGATCCGAACTCAAAAGCCTAATTATTAATCAAGCATTCATGGTGAACAAAGGCTTGGAAAACCTTATAATGTTGCCAAATTGGTTGCATCTCCATCTACTCGTATACTACGAAAATAAGACAAAAACCTAAAGCTAAGAGGTTGTTTGGTTAGGCTGAGGAATAAAAATAAAAATGGAAATAACATGGAATGAAAATGGTAATGAATTTTCATTCTCCCCAGGTTATACCGGAAATAAAATTTGGATTTCTGAGGGAATGAGCCAATTATATTATATAAAAAATCAAAAAGTTTCTTTTATTTTTATTCTCATTGATTATTGCTCAATGTCTCTAATCAAACACACCCTAACACTTGTAAAAATAACCCAAGCATAATCTTTCTTAATACAAATGTTGGAATATGATTATTGGTCCAAGTAAAATATAGCGTTCTATTTTTTACTTGGGGCACTTTTGAGAGGTTTTTTTGGGGGTCCAAAAACCTTTGGACCGGCGCTGATTTGAGTTGTTATATAAAACATTTTATCTTTCCAAATGGGGTTTCTAATTCGGGCTCTACTAAGGATTAGGTTTTAAAAATTAGAGTTCTTAATATGTGTGACCTCGGACCCAAGTCCTCTTTCATGACTTTTACGTGGCTGAATCAAATAGACCATGTCAAATACTATCTAGAAATGTTCAGAAAAATGATTTGATATGGGTTTACGATCTGTTTGTTTGTTTTTTCCATATCTTTGTGAATAGTATGGTATGTAAAGATGGAAAGTTTTTGTAAGTAGGTGATTTCTTTTCCAGAGGCCTCGACATTGATTATTTGAAAATATGTGGTATTTATACGTGCTTACAGGATTTTTGTTTTTTTTACAGCATAGGTGAATGGTAGATGTACAAAGATGCAAAGCTTGTGCAAGTAGATATATATATATATATATATATATATATATATATATATATATATATAGATGGAGGTTCAAGGGAAAACCTCAAAAAAACGGAAAACTGAAGAACACCCTGGTAGCCCTTCATCTGGACGGTATGCACTTGTGCATACAGATAAATTATGTTGTTTTTTTGGTTTTTATGCACTTGTGCATATGCACAAATGCATGTTACAAATTATCTGTATGCACAAGTGCATACCGTCCAGATCAAAGACTACCAAGGTGTTCCTCAGTTTTTCATTTTTTTGAGGTTTTCCCCTGAACCTGACCCTATATATATATATTTTAGGGGGATCTCCATCTCTTGGGGAATACATCAGATTTTGTTATGTCTATAGTGACTCTTGTGATTGTAGTTGTAGCATAGTTTTCAGGACTTATCACCTGTATGATGGGGTATTAAATCTCCACAAACGCACCTTAGCCTTTCATTCGGTCAAGATCGCCTTTGACTGGTCAAATATTGCGTCTTTGACTGGTCAACAATTACGGCTTTAACTGGTCAAAAGTTGCGGCTATTCCAAAAATAGAAGATCAATTTTATAATTTTTACAAATACACGGGACGAGTTCATATATAAACCTTTATGATTCACATATGAACAAAGTGTAATTTACATATTAACTTTTTTAACTGGTTCATATATGAACCAATTAACTCACTCACATATGAACTAATTAACTGTAGGTTCATATGTGAATCAGTTGAACTAATTAACAGGTTCATATATGAACATTTGTGATTCACATATGAACTAATTAACTGATTCATATATGAACGTATAGTTCATATATGAATCAGTTAAAAAGAGTTCATATATGAACATATAATTCATATGTGAATCATACATGTTCATATATGAACTCGTCTCGCGTATTTTACGAAACTACCCCTCTATCTTCTACAGACCATACAAGGAATTATCTATGTCTATTTGTCGTTTAGGGCCATATTGTGGATCTATGTCTATTTTGGTAAATCAGGTAGAGAAATGACTAGGAGGTGCAATTCGATGTCTAATATGGCTATTTCAGCCAATTTCCCTTTTAAGAATACGTAATTATTACACGTATTAATTAGCAAAAGGGCAATTTTACCCCTAATCATAGAGAGAGAAATTTTTTCAAGCTCATAATTAAGGGTAATCTCATAATTAAGGATATAAAAGAACATTAGACATTTACTTTTGAAATTGAACACTTATTTGAAATAAACTAAAATAATAATATAAATATTTATTTTGGGACGAAGGAGTATATCATTTTGATTGTCATTTACATACTGTTTTAGTTCATATAATCTTAAATAATTAATTGTATTTTAAAATATAAAATTTAAAAGAAAAACTAAATAAATGTGGTCAATGCCCATCAGAAGTTACAAAATGATAATCGGTCAAACGGGTTGGTTAGTTGAGGTCGGGTTGACCCACCGACTCCTTTTTGTACAAATTCTTTTTCAAATTCATAAATAATCAATATCTTAAAATTTGATTACAAAAATTATACTAACACTAAAAGCGTTAGTATAATGTTTCATTCTATTTTGATTCAAAAATTATACAACACGATTTTATTGTTTCATTCTATTTTTTGTTTTTCTGTCGATTTACAGTACGATTTTGAATGGTTTTGAGAAAATTATAATGTTTTTTTTTTATAAATTTGTTTAATTTAGGCTTAATAATATAATGTTTTTTATATAAAAAAATTAAGTATTTTGTTAGAATTCAATGATTATCTTATATATTTTAATGACATCTAGAAAAAATAACCAATTACATATTTAATAATATAATTAAAACAAATTTATAGTAATATAATATATTAATTAATGGCGATACATGAAAATGTCTGCATAAAAGGAAGGTCCAGTACATACCAAATTGGTGGGTGTTAGAAGCCTGCAGTAGTAATATGTATCTTGTGCTTTGATACTTGTAAATTAAGAGATTTATCTATATCTATACAATATTATAAAGCACGGATAAAAAACTCTTAAATACAAATTATTAGGCACAAAGTACCATCATTTTATGCAAGATTTTAAAAATCTCTTAATTTACAAGTATCAAAACACAAGATACATATTACTACTGCAGGCTTCTAACACCCACCAATTTGGTATGTGCAGGGCATTCCTTTTATACAGACTTTTTCATGTATCATTATTAATTAATATATTATATTAGTATAAATTTGTTTTAATTATATTATTAAATATGTA
Source organism: Arctium minus (assembly GCA_954870635.1). NCBI lineage: Eukaryota > Viridiplantae > Streptophyta > Magnoliopsida > Asterales > Asteraceae > Arctium > Arctium minus. The sequence continues at coordinate 93,461,708 of OX941087.1, forward strand.
ATTGGTTATTTTTCTAGATGTCATTAAAATATATAAGATAATCATTGAATTCTAACAAAATACTTAATTTTTTTTATATAAAAAACATTATATTATAAGCCTAAATTAAAAAAATTTATAAAAAAAACATTACCACTTTCTCAAAATCATCCAAAATCGTACTGTAAATCGACAAAAAAACAAAAAAGAAAATTAAACATTAAAATCGTGATGTATCTCGCTGAATTGCGCGAATACGCTTCTAGTTTTAACTAATAATGAGATATTAAACTGCTAAAAATCATAATATTGAAGAAGAAAAAAAACTAAACTAATACAATATCATCGATTACAAGATCTAATCTAGAAATATAAACAACAACCAAAAATTACAGCACATAAATTATAAAAAAAGTTATAGTCAAATACAATAAACAAACGATGAATCAAATTGCTCGAAGAACACACAAAGAGAAAGATGAAGAAAATATCTAGATTATCGTATTATTATTAAAGTAAAGATAAATCGAAATTAGTTTCATCTTTAACAATAATAAAAAGGTTTGATAATTGCTCAACGTTTATTAGATAAATATTACAAGCTCATGTTTGAGCGATTATATTTCTCAATAAGTATGTTTAAATTGTACTAAATTTAAAAACAACAGTCATAAATGATACAAATATATGATTAGATCGATAGAAATTAAAATCTACATAGAAACGATGCTGAGGCTCGTGTTCAACACGATTCCCTTAAACAGAGTTGTCGTCTGTTCCCAGGGTACAACAGTGTAAACAGTTGAATTGCCGGATAGAACCTCTTGCCTGAAGATGTAGATAAAGGTTTTCTATTTAAGATACTTACCTTTTGATAATGGATTCCACATATTTCGATGGCTTCTTCCCAGCTTCTAAACCTCGTAGATAATCGATCGGCTTCTCTATCTCTTTGAATCGTCGCACACGGCTTCACACTAGACGACTCGCCCCCAAATGACAGTACCCTAGGGTTTTAGGCCCTAAATGGTCAAGTTTTCCTAAATAGGTCCTCCAATTTTCCAAGTCTTCCACATTAAACCCACGAAGTTTTTATTTAAAAGAATAAACACGAAATTTCACTTTGACGGATGTTACAAATTTGTCCACACAAAACGTATTATTACTAGCATTATCAAACAAAATACTAATAACTTATTAGTTAAATTATAATATTCAATATTTCTCATAATTATACTAAATTGACGCTCACCCGAATGTGGCGAACCAAAGTGCTTAAACGTGATTACACGTTTGCATAATTGCCACAATTACGGCACAATCCAATGTGCCGTTATGCATATATAAGATTGTGGCAATCCGAATGGTGCGCTCCATATATCACACGTTAAAGAAATGTTGTTGGATAATGATAAAAACATTTGTCGCGTATCTTTTTTGGCCATTTTCCAAAGTTTTATAACATCACGTCTAAGAGTTTGACGACTTACCGAACCCACGTAGCGTGGTTGGAGCGAGAGTTTGATCATGTTCGTAATGTGAGGATTGTCGAAATGTCCGAACGGCAACCCCACTTGAATGACACATTTCATTTGCATTTCTCGGGCCAACGCGGCATCATACGACCATAATTGACCGGAATTGTCAAGTATGGGTTGATTTAGATCGTCACCCGATTTCAACTTCTTGCACGAAGACTCGTGGTGGCGCTTTAACGTGGTATTTGCGGCCGCCGCAAGGAGATCTCCACACCGTTTGCATTTCGCTTTTTTTGTACCGTCGGGGAGCATCAACATGTTCAAATGGTTCCAAATCGGTGCTTTTCGTCCATGCTCGGCAATAACTTGGTAATTTTGTTCGGCCATTTTGAGAGTAGAGATTTGAGACTTGAGAGTAGAGACTAGAGAGTAGAGAACTAGAGATATTAGACTAGAACTTGCGAGAAATGAATATAGCAAGAGCCGATAAATGAGAATTGTATGCGTTTTTTTTTCGTTTTTTGCGTTTTGTAAGTTGGTGTCACTATCCATAACCAACACAAGTATTTATATAGGTTTGGAGGGGTAAAAAACACAAAAAAAGGGTCAAAAAATGCTCCCAAACGGCTAGAAACGGCTATATTTTTTAATTTGTGAAAATCAGGCCGGGCCGGGCCAAAAACCGGGTCGTGAACCGGTTTCAGGCTGAGCCGGGCCGGACCGCCAAAAACGCTAAAAACACAAACCTGTCCATGATTTCGGGCTTCAAACTGGTTTGGCATCGGGCCGGGCCGGGCTGGGTTTTGAGGCGGGTCAGGCTCGGTTAACTGGTCGGGTCGGGCCGGGCCGAGATGGCCATCACTAATATGAAGCATAATTGTCCTCACCGTCACTTCTGCATGGGGAAGGATTTAACATCAAGAATTAGATTTTTGAAGTAAGGATTACGAGATTCAGTGACAAGTACATAACTAACAAAGAATTGTGAGAGAATAGATAGATATACAGAAAAAGATAGATAATAGAGAAGGGTTAGGTGGCGTTTGTTTTTTAAGAAGTCTAAAGTCTTATTTTACTTCTGATTAATAACAGGTGGTGGTGAAGTCTGAAATCTGAATCAATAAGTGTAACACCCTAAATTTTAGAGGAAATAAAAATTCGAAAAATTGGCAATATGATGGCTGTAAAATGAGTAAAACCTGAATAAATAAGGACCTGTCAAAACAATCCCAAAGTATCATCCCGAAACGAGGAATAAGGTTATGACTTTTACAAATCAACCAAATAAAGAATAATATTCAACAACCTAATAATCTAACTTAGACAAGAAGATTAAGGTCGGGTGTCGCTATTCTTCCAAAATATATATCCACAATCATCTCTGTATCGGTCAATATATCTCCCAAAAAGACTGCTCTCGACCACAAAGCCATTCACTCATTCCCGACGAATCTCACCGCTAGATTGACCTGTTATACATGTCATTTTAAGAAAAAGTGTTAGGCTAAAGCCTAGTGAGATCAAACATTTATATTTGGAAATTTCCAATAACAAGCGTAAGTAAAAATGAATTTATAATAATAATGATAATAATCTTTACCATAAACAGATACCTCTTGGGTTAACGGGGGAGACCCGCTTACTAACACAAGTGACGGAACACAAGAGTAAGTCACTTGACAAGTTAGTACATCCAATACACATAGAAAGTACACGTAAGGGATGTTAGGCTCGGTGGATTTAAACGTACACCCACGGAAAGTCAACTTCAACCACATAGGGCCCTTACGTTGAAATCCTCATCCAATATCGTAATACTTAGCACGTAGGACTTATAACCCAATCCGATGCCTAAACGTGCCTAATGGGGAAACTAGCGTTCCATCATTGGACAAAATGTTACACAAATATGGGGTCATGACTCCCAATTGAAATCAAATATGCCATATAACGCCAATAAGGCCAACCAAACAATCCAACATTTAACATACTACCCAAGATAAATACTTATAAATATAAATATTACTAATTTTGGATAATTATATAATTATAAAAATAAAACATAAACATTATGATTTAACATATAAATAAAATATAAAATAATCTATATTACATTCGGTTATTCTAAAATAACATTATCCGTAGTACAATTAACACGTAAAAGCCGCATATACTTCTGTATTCGCTCTGAATACGGGGTAGCCCATCAAACAACACACATATAACTGTAATGGAAAAAATGTGTTACAATAGTAGGAAACGGGTATCCTTCTGCCATATCTAATTTCACGTAATGGTTACCATTAACGTACCCAATTGTAAAAACAACATGTTGATACCATGCTGGCGGAGTCGACCTAAGCGGCAAGTACGTCCCACTGTCGTCCATACTTATAATGTGTAATATCACATTATATTTTGAAACAATCAAGACACCTATTTCAGGCATTGTCATCCAGTGTTCAACTGGTGCACATTGATCTGATCGAAAGAAGTTTAAAGTGTTGTAAGCAATATTTCAATGTTCACCGCTAAAAGCGTTGATGTATTATGTCTTATGTGTATCTAACTCTTCAATCAAGTTAAACCGAATTGTGGGTCATGCATCTTTATTAAGACCTAGAGACAACTATTGCTCAGAATCTACAATTTCCATCACCTCTCACATCATGTACTTGCGTTTTTTTTTGTCATTTTTTTTAATTTTTCACTTTTATTTAAAAATAAATAAAATATTTACTATCTTTAATATATAAAATATAAATACAAAATTAAAGCTAGTTCTAAAAGGTATATAAGGGGTGGGTTTACCTCTTATTCTATCAAAGGAAGATAGTAAAAAGAGGGTCTGAAAAAAGATAAAAAACAGACAGTCTGAATTGGTTATCCTCTTACCAAATAAGCAGTAAGAGGCTATTAAAAGGGTTTATATTAATTTCTTTTTTCAACTATTTTTTTAAGATATAAATTGGATTTTATAGATATCATAAATTAGAAAAATATTAAAAGAAAGTCCCTTGATAAAATATCATGTATATATATAGAAGGGATAAATATATATAATTTAAATATAAAACAATAATAATAAAATATAATATATAAATCTTCTTCATCTACACGTGTGTATATATATATATTTAGAAATGTGTAATGAATAAAATATATATCATCTCTTATATTTTTAGAAAGGGAATGTAATTAAAATACCCTAACTTGAAAAATCAGTACCCAAAGTGCTCCAAATCTTGTCATTTTTGCCAAAATACCTCATATGTCCGCGATTTTTGTCCTCGTTTTTTAAAAAACGAGGGGTTCACTATTTGGGTCCCCGTTTTGGTCGAAACGCGGGGTTAAGGTCCGCGTTTTACTCCTTTGGCACGAGGATGGTGAGAAACGAGGGACGAGTCCGCGTGTAATAGTGAAAACGAGGGACGGGTCCGCGTTTTATTCCTTTGGCACGAGGATGGTGAGAAACGAGGGACGGGTCCGCGTGTAATAGTGAAAACGAGGGACGGGTCCGCGTTTTACTCCTTTGGCACGAGGATGGTGAGAAACGAGGGACGGGTCCGCGTGTAATAGTGAAAACGAGGGACGGGTCCGCGTGTAATAGTGAAAACGCGGGTTAGGGCCGCGTTTAATAGTGAACCCCTCGTTTTTTCAAAAACGAGGACAAAAAACGCGGACATATGGGGTATTTTGGCAAAAATGACAAGATTTAGGGCATATTGGGTATCAAATTTTCATTTTAGGGCATTTTATTTAAAAATAAAACCGTATTAAAAAAAACAAATAAAAATAATAATATATAATATGGATATATGGATATAATAATAATAATTAATATAAGTTATATATAATAATAGTATTATGAATAAAAAATAACATATAATATAATTTCATATAACAAATATATAAGGGATTATATATCTATATCTATATTACTATATAAAAATTTTAAAACAGTTATTGTACAATAACATTTACCACCCTTACAATGTTATATTTACCACCCTTACAATTACTTATTTAATTTACTTTATATCCCTTAATTTTTCATTTTTCATTTTACACAATTATCATACTAGAAGCGTACTCGCGCAATGCAGCGAGATACATCACAGTTTTAATGTTTATTTTTATTTTTTGTTTTTTCTGATTTACAGTACGATTTTGGATGGTTTTTATTGAATGATAATGGTTTTTTTATATATAAATTTGTTTAATTTAGGCTTAACAATATAATGTTTTTTATATAAAAAAAATTAAGTAGTTTGTTAAAATTCATTAATTATCTTATATATTTTAAATTTTTTATATTTAAATTGAGATGTTTATCATGTTTTGATTATGTTTATCAGAATTCAAATTTCATATTTTTAGGATTTGGGGATTAGAGATAAGGATTTTGGGGGATAAAGATGAAATTTATTAAATATGGTTAAAAGCATTTAAAAGTAGTACATATTGCTTCATTAATTGTTTTTTAAGAGATTTTAAGTAGATTAGCATTAAATAATAGTACATAATGCTTAATACATCACGATTTTAACGTTTATTTTTATTTTTTGTTTTTTATTTGATTTACAGTACGATTTTGGATGGTTTTTATTGAGTGATAATGGTTTTTTATATATAAATTTGTTTAATTTAGGCTTAACAATATAATGTTTTATATATAAAAAAATTAAGTAGTTTGTTAAAATTCATTAATTATCTTATATATTTTAAATTTTTTATATTTAAATTGAGATGTTTATCCTGTTTTGATTATGTTTATGATCAGAATTCAAATTTCATAATTTTAGGGTTTGGGGATTAGAGATAAGAATTTGGGAGGATAAGAATGAAATATATTAATTAGGATTAAAAGCTTTACAGGTAGTACATTAGGCTTTAGTAGTTATTTTTAAGAGATTTTAAGTAGATAGCTTTAAATGATAGTACATAAAGCTTAGTGAGTTGTAATTAAGATTTTTTTATATCATCTTTATAATATAGTATAGATTAACACAAATAATCGTATATGAACAAAAATATAAAGAAAAAATACGTTCTTTTTTCTACAAATTATATCATTATAATCGTCTCGTCAATACATTCAAAACGAGCCCAATATTGAATATTTTTTAATTTAACCGTACTATTGAATATCATGAATATCTACGAATTAATTTGTTTTCTATCCATACGTTTTATTTTTTTTCACCGTTAGCACATTAAAAATACATAATCGTAAAATATATTAAAAATACGTTTCATTCTTCTTATAAATTACATCACTATAATCTCTACTATATTATAAAAATTCTATCTATACTACTATATAAAAATTCTAAAACGTTTATTGTACAATCTTTTGTACAATAACATTTACCACCCTTACAATGTTACATTTATCAATCTTACAATTACTTATTTAACTTACTTTATATCCCTTACTTTTTCATTTTACACCATTATCATATTAATACAAATAATCGTATATGAACAAAAATTTAATGAAAAAATACGTTACTTTTTCTACAAATTATACCATTATAATTGTCTCGTCAATACATTCAAAACGGGCCCAATATTGAATATTTTTTAATTTAACCGTACTATTAAATATCATGAATATCTACAAATAAAATTGTTTTATATCCTTACACTTTATTTTATTTTCACCTTTAGCATATTAAAAACACGTAAACCAACTAAAATATATTAAAAACACGTTTTATCAATTCATTTTATTTTGAAAAAGTTACATTGTAACACACGTAACAAATTTTTGAAATAGTTCACATAAATCACAAACTAGCGAATTCCGTATAGCGAAGTGATATTTGTTATCTTTGATTTGATTATACTATAATCATAAAATTATTGGAATTTACGCCTATCTTCAACTGCCCCTTTTGCACTTTATTTAACTTTTTAAATAAATTTGAAAAATAAAAATAAACTTTTACACCGCCGCATTGCGCAGGCATATAACTATATATATATAATTGTAAAACTTGATAAATTATTTTATATAATTTTTTTTGATAAAATTGTTTCATATATTTGTATTTTTTATGTGAAATTGAAAAAGTTTCATCAGATTGAGAAATGAATGAAACAATTTCATCAAAATTAGAAAATACATGAAACAATTTCATTTTTACATAAAAAAAACACAAATATATGAAACAATTTCATCAACAAAAGCATTATATAACACAATTTCATCAAATTAAACAATTTAATGACCAATTTTATTAACTTAACCAATGAAATCGATGGTTTACACGGTTTGCAAAATTAGAGTTATTTCCATTTGATCTCTCCCATATATATATATATATATATATATATACATATACAGAGCAAGAATCATTTGTTAACCATTTCTTTCTAGTTAACTATGTGAACCTTGCTCAACCTATAGAATTGCAAGGTTAATTGATGTTTAATTGATTTATTTATTTAATAGAAAAGGGTATTAAGGTCATTTCATAAGTAATCTTTTGTCATTAATTTTATGGGAGTTACAAAAATGAAGATTCCAAAATTACTTTGTAGGTTACGATTCTAGAATTTTATCCTTTTTCATAATATTTTTGAATCATTTCAATATTACTATAGTAGTTTGGTTCATGCTTGGATAAAACCGTATATCGAATAGTCGTTCTATCAAAGTTCAGCAACGTTCATTGTTTATCAATGTTCAGCAACGTTCATTGTTTATAATATACCATATATGTAGTGAAAATGAATGAACAGTGTAACGAAAAATATTTTTCAATGTTCATATTTATAATGTACAACAACGTTCATTGTTTATAATGTTCATCAATGTTCAAATATATGTAGTGAAAATGAATGAATAGTGTAACGAAAAAGTGTAAATGTGCACTTTGATTCACCTTGGATGCACATGAATGGACATGAACATTGTATACGTGATGTTCATATATATTATTATTATTATAGATGTGCAAAACATATAATGAAGATGTTTTGATAAGTGAATCCTAATTATTGGCGATATATGAATATTAGTAAAGGATGAACTAATTAACAATCTCAATTTCAAAATAAAGAATCGTAGAGGAATCATCGATTACGATTGTGGTTTAAGGGGAAATTAATGAGTCATTAAATGGGGGTTTAAATGAATTATTATTTGATTCCCCAAATTACCCCTAATCACATATGTTCACATGTCCATTTAATAAATAAAACCTATTTTATTAATGACAAAATTAGTTTTAATCTCAACCATCCAATGTTAAGATGGATGTTTGAGATTAGTTCATAAAGTTAACAATAAAACAAGGGTTAACAAAAGAACCTAACCCTATACACACACACACACACACACACACACACACACACACATATATATATATATAGGGAGACGTTCATTTGAGAAATGGTAAATGTATGAGAAATTGAGAAGTAATCTTAGCCATTCATCTGATCAACATTTGCGGCTTTGACCGCGAAGCACCGGATAATTCCTTGTGTGATCTATAGAAGGTAGAGGGGTAATTTCGTAAAATACGCGAGATGAGTTTATATATGAATCTGTATGATTCACATATGAACTATACGTTCATATGTGAATCAGTTAATTAGTTCATATATGAATCACAAAGATTCATATATAAATATATTAATTAGTTTAACTGATTCATATATGAACCTACAGTTAATTAGTTCATATGTGAATCAGTTAATTAGTTCATATATGAATCACAAAGGTTCATATATGAATCAGTTAAAAGAGTTCATATATGAATTACACTGGTTCATATATGAACATATAGTTCATATCTGAATTATACAGGTTCATATATGAACACAACCCGTGTATTTTGTAAAAATTACGAAAGTGTCCTATTTTTGGAATAGCCGCAACTTTTGACCAATCTTAGCCGCAACTTTTGACTAGTCAAAGCCGGAATAATTGATCAGTCAAATCCGATATTGACCGTATGAATGGTTAGAATTATTTCTCAATTTCTCATATATTTACCATTTCTCAAATGAACCTAAGGTTATATATATATATATATATATATATATATATATATATATATATATACATACTATATTATAAAGATTCTAAAACGGTTATTTGTACAAAGTGTTTCTTGTACAATGTTACATTTACCACCCTTACACTTACTTATTTAATTTACTTTATATCCTTGTTTTTTCATTTTTTATTTTACACCATTATCATATTAACACAAATAATCGTATATGAACAAAAATGCAATGAAAAAATATGTTTCTCTTTTTACAAATTATAACATTATAATCGTCTCGTCAATACCTTCAAAACGAGCCCAATATTGAATTTTTTTAATTTAATCGTACTATTAAATATCATGAATATCTACGAGTTAATTTGTTTTCTATCCATACATTTTATATTTTTCCACCGTTAGCACATTAAAAATACATAATCGTAAAATACATTTCATTGTTATTATAAATTATATCATTATAATTTTTTTCGTCAATAATTGTAATATAAACTAATTATTGAATATCTTTATGGGCTTAGGGTTTCATAAATTGTGATTCTTATTTCGTGGTTGATTGTTGATGACATGTCTATAAGGAAGTAACATTAATTGTTCGTTCTTTACTTACATTTTGTTGCATCGTGCGGATATCCACTATATTATAAAGATTCTAAAACGGTTATTTGTACAAAGTGTTTCTTGTACAATATTACATTTACCACACTTACACTTACTTATTTAATTTACTTTATATCCATTGTTTTTTCATTTTTCATTTTACACCATTATCATATTAACACAAACAATCGTATATGAACAAAAATGCAATGAAAAAATACGTTTTTTTTACAAATTATACCATTATAATCGTCTCGTCAATACCTTCAAAACGAGCCCAATATTGAATATTTTTTAATTTAACCGTACTATTAAATATAATGAATATTTACGAATTAATTTGTTTTCTATCCATACGTTTTATTTTTTTCCACCGTTAGCACATTAAAAATACATAATCGTAAAATCTATTTCATTCTTATTATAAATTATATCATTATAATTTTTTCCGTCAATAATTGTAATATAAACTAATTACTGAATATCTTTATGGGTTTAGGGTTTAGTTCTATAAGAAAGTAGTATTAATTGTTCGTTATTTACTTACATTCCGCTGTATCGTACGGGTATATGCCTAATATATATATATATATATACATATATATATATATTAATAATAATAATAAAATATAATATATTTATTTGATTGAGTTTGACATTGATAGTTTTTTATAATATTTTAATTTCCAATGCATTCAACACTCCTGTTAAGAGGTGCCCATAGCAATGCCCTAAATAAATTTGGGAGATTGGTTGAAATGGCCATAATAGGGAGAGGGATTGGCCTCCTAGCAATCCCTCTCCATTTTTTATAGAAATGTCACTACCTGCACAATTATTGAAATCCCTTTTTACCTTTATAGAAAATACATTTCCACCTCTTTTGCGCATCTGCTACCTTTTTTTTGCGCAAAAAAAGAGGTGCACAATTGCACAGGGGTACGCAATTGGGCACCCCCACCTCCATTTTGCACAGGTATTGACATTTCTGTAAAAAAAGGAGAGGGATGGCTAGGAGGCCAATCCCTCCCCTAACTGTGGCTATTTGAAATAATTTTACAATAAATTTACACTAACAAATGTTAAAGTAACTTCAAATGATTGATGGAAAGGGAAGTAACAAGGACACACATTTTTATTGGTCAAATTCATATATTAATACACTTTTCGTCCAATATTTTCTAATATTATAAATATCATATTAAATATGATTAATATAAATATAATTGTTGTAGAATTATGTGTCGTCATCAAAAGGAAATGATTGATGTAATATTTTTCTAGTATTAGAAGTTACCATAATGAATGTTTCCTTTTCTTTGTAAACTTCTCCCTATTTAAAGGGCTTATGATTAATGAGAATTACAGATTTCATTGTCTCTCTATTATGTTGTTATTCTGTTTCGTTTTTCCTTTAACACGTTATCAGCACGATGCTTTGCTAAAGTTCAAAAGAGAAGTAAAGCTAAGGTGTTCACAGTATCAATATCGATTTGAGGTACGTTTTCATGTTAAACTTTCAATTGATGGTTCATTACTAGTTATTTAATACAATAAAATTGTTTAATGATAATCTTATAACATAATCATCGCTAAACGACCATCAATTATTGTTCTTGCAACGTTTATGTTACTTTAGTATTGACATCCTTTTTGCTAATTCATTCATTAATATATGTATGTTAAACCTTTGAATAATATATTATTAGTTAACATAATATGTAATGTATATTGTTTGAAAAAAAAATATGTAATGTATATTAAGTTATGCGTCACTATACATATGTATGCCATGTGTCACCATAACCATTGTTTTGCACTCTATACATTTTCAATAAATTTCTTTCACATACTGCATAGGAGCTTTCTATATAGTATTGTTTTTATTATGAGCAATGTTTATGTTCTTTGAAATTATTATGTTATCTATGCATGCAACTCGCTTAAGAAAGATTGATACTTTTCATTTATTATGTATGTTATATCAGTTACAATAATAATTCCCAATTACGTTATAGGTTTTGATTTATAAATCAAATCGTAATCCTTTATATTAGATATCTTCAACTATATATGTATATATAAGATTCCCAATAAAAAGAATATTATCTTTACTTTCAAATATAAAATTATAAGTTATCAATATAATCTAAATATAAGGAAAAGATATACACATGATATGACAAGATCGTTTCCTATTAATAAACTGTTAAATATGTGTTAAATATATATATATATATATATATATGGCTTTGTTTTTGTTATACTAAAAAATAATTATATTTGTTATTGTAACCTTTTTTTTAGCAAATATCGGTAGATTGTTCTAATATGTGATCTTGTTTGATTAATCAATTGTGTATTCTAACATAATATGATTTAATGAATAACCAATGTATAGTTTTCACCAAATCACAAGGACTAAACATAATGATATGTGACATTATATGTATGATTATCATTAATCGAAAGTTATTATTATTATTTTTTAATCATATTATTATATTAGGTTGCTAAATATCTTATTTTTGGTTGGTGTCAATTCTTTTTGATTTTTGTTCAATGTCATTTAATTATAATCGGACTAATATATCCTATGTGGTTTTGGATTTGTTATTGTTATTTATTCATTTATTCATGTCTACTTAATTAGTTTATCCTATTGTGTCTATTTAGTTAATTAATGTTTTTTTTAGTCTTTGAATTTATTATCCCGCATAATATTCAAATATTTATGTTAATTATAATTGTTTTTATAATCCTTCATCTTGTAAATAATTTTTGAAAGTTACACTTTCAACCCCCCATAACTTTTGTTATTTTGCCAAAAGATCCAAAAATAGCATGAAAATGTTAAAATCAAACATTTATTTTGATTGTGAGTTCCCCCTCATAATTTTAAATTATAGAATAAATTTTCGAAAGTTACACCTCCCACCTCATATATTTTGGTTTTTACCAAAAAAAAACTCCAAATATATTATTAAAATGTTAAGCTTTGAAGTTGACTTTATATCAAAATAATAGTTATTTGTTTAAAAGTAATCTCTTTAAATAAACATTGAACTTGGCTTCACAAGCCAACAAATTTTGGCCTCTTGCCAAAAACTCTATAAATTAATAATGTTACCTTAAAATTACATAAATCGCAAAATATCGATTGGATTTTGTCAAACGGGTGTAAATAGCCCTAAGGTTTCTAAGGATTTAAGAAATCCATGTGATTCCCCTACTAGCCCTGTGCATCGGACGGGTCGGGTCGGGTCGGGCCCAAAATCCCGAAACCCGATCGGATTCTCGGTTGAGTGAAAAACACCCGAACCCGACCGTAAATAATTCGAGTTGTTCGGGTTCGGGGTAATTCGGGTTCGGACAGTTCGGGTCGGGTGGATCGGGTGGGCCGGGTCTGGGTCGACTTTGGGCTGCTTTCTTTTTGGGCCTGTTACAACTTAATAAACTTAAACAAACAACTATTTTTACAAAACAACTATAAACAAACAACTATTTTTACGAAACAACTATAAACAAACAACTTAAACAAACAACTATTTTTACAATCAACTAATTCAAATATTCAATTGAAAGTTTGAACAAACAGAACGGAACAACCATACCAAAATGTCAAAAGTACCATCACTTACATCAATTGAAAGTTTGAAACAAACAAGAAACAACCATAGTACCATACCAAAAACCAAAGTACCATTACTTTCCAAGGTCCAAAATATTCGATTTTCACTTACAAATTTGAAATTTCCATGATCAACGGTTTACCCCTCCCATCCACGACTCCACGTCCAAGTTCCAACTCCAAGTTCCAACCAAGTGACCAACTAATAACAAGTAACACCAACTTTTATTGAAATTTTGAATCCTATAAAATAAAAAATAACAAATAACAAATCATTTATAATGTAAAATTAAAGTACCTTTCTCAATCATGGATCAACATCAGTATCAACTTCTTCAAATCCCCCAAAATCAGATGCCTGTGTACCAACACTAGGAATATTTTCTTCATGACGAGTAGAAGAAGTTCCAACTCTTAAATTATCAATTTCTGTACATAATGATAACTTATAATTATAAACTAATGTCGTAATTATAATTTACAGATAATAACTAACTCATAAAGTAATGTCGTACCTTTCTCAAACTTCTCAAGGTCCTCCAAATTTTCTTCGACAACAATCGGTTCACTAGGACCCCTTAACCAATCTTGGGTACATATCAGTGCTTCAACTATTTTAGGAGTTAGAGAACTCCTAAAATTATCCAAAACCCTACCACCTGTACTAAACGTTGATTCAGACGCAACTGTGGATATGGGTACGGCGAGGACATCGGAGGCAAGTTTTGAAAGAATGGGAAATCTTTCACTATTCAGTTTCCACCACATCAACAAATCAAATTCCTTCCCATTATCATCTACTATTGCCTCACCTAGGTAAACATCAAGCTCACTCGTTTTGCCATCTAAAGCCCCCCTATCAAGTTTTTGTTGCCTCAACAAACTTTTAAACTTGGATTGTGATCTTACAAGAAGGGCTTCACCTTTTTCCCGATTGAGATTGGGATTGAGATTGAGATTGAGATTGAGATTGTGATTGCGATTGCGAAGGTTCGGAATATTGTTGCACATAATCCTCAAACAAGGTAGTGAGTTGGGATTTTACCTTTCTAAAACATGCCTCACCTTTTTCTGCACCAAATAACTGATCGAACTGTAATGGCATGTACTCCACTTTATCTCTTGGATTCATAACGTTGGCAAAGAAAATTACCAAATTCATCTTCTCCGCATCACCGCAATATTTATCAAACTTATCCTTCATTTTTTGGCCCATATTCTGTTTAGAGAAAAATCAAAAGAATTACAGAAGTACAGAACTATATGAAAGTGAAGTACATTGTAAATCAAAACAAAAATAAAAGATTGAATTGTACCTTTTCAGTCAAATTTGGAGAAACAATCATCTCCGTAAGCGAGAACCCCAAGTCACATATCTCAGTCAAGTAAGAATTAGAAGTGACATAAAGAGAGTCTGAGATCCGAATAGTCATCTCATAAAAGGTCTTCAAAAGGTTAATGAAGCTCTCTAAATACACCCAATCATAATCCGCAAGCATAGAATCACCTAGATCTAACTTGAACGATGGTTCATGGCCGTCATAAGCTTCAAAGTATCGATAAGGAATGGCATTCCTGAGCATCATGTATGTTGAGTTCCATCGAGTAGGAACATCAAGACAGAGAGAGCTTCTTTCTGCAACACCAAGTAAAGTAGCAAATTCCCTAAACTTGGCCAATCTAGCCGGAGAGCCCCTTACCCACCTCACAGTATCCCTAAGCTTCTTAACTACCGAGTCAGCCATCTTTAACCCATCTTGGACAACCAAATTCAGAATATGTGTAATGCATCTCATATGCAAGTATTGAGCCCTTACAGATGAACACCCCCAAGATACTAGTTTGCTTTTCAAAAACACTAGGGCAACATCGTTACTAGATGCATTGTCTACGGTGATGGTCATTATGTTTCTTATGCCCCACTCAACCAAACAAACCTCTAAAGCTTTGGCTATTGCATCCCCTTTGTGTGATTGAATTGGCACAAAAGATATTATTTTTTTGTTCAACTTCCATTGGGCATCAATATAATGTGCAGTTATGCACATATAATTGATCCGTTGCACGGATGTCCAAGTATCGGTGGTCAAGCTAACCCGTTGGGAGTGTTCCTTAAAAAAACTTTTTCAGACTTTTCCGCTCTTCTAAATAGATAGCAAATATGTCCCTATTAACCGTCCATCTAGACGGTATTTTAAACATAGGACAAACTTCTTGCATCATGCCTCTAAACCCCCTACCCTCTACAAATTTGAACGGTAGTTCATCTATAACGATCATCTTAGTCATTGCTCTCCTAACATTGTCTTGATTAAACACCCAATTGGTTAAAACACTTTCATTGCTTTCACCCCTACCAAATGCCAACCTGGATTGTCTAGTTTCTTTGGCCTGTGGGTTCATAAGGCATGCAATCGAGTGATTCTTTAATGAGGACGTGCCATGTTTTTTCGGGTCAACCGCATATGTTTTTTTACAGTATTTGCACATCCCTTTGATCAAGTTACCTTCCGGGCTTAAATTTTTTTCAAAATGATCCCATACCTGAGATCTTGTTTCTGTAGCTTTACGCTTCTTTGGTTCAGGGGGGACAGGTGCACTACTCTCGACTTGAGATTGAGACATATTCAATAATGTAAATGCTGTAAATTGTAATGTGTAAAGTCAATGATCAATCTACTTTGCGAATATGTATATATGATGATTTTGTAAATATGTTCTACATGACTGCATGTTATGTAATATAATTTTACGAATATGAAACAAGATCTTATATCTTACATTCTAAAGATTAGGAACATTTCCAAAAACATAAACACAAACCATAACAACTATCTTACATAAACACAAACCATATATCTTAACAAGGGTTAAGTAAAAATAAGCACAAACCATATAGCGTTTAGGACTGAAAAACAAAAACACAGCCTCACAGGGCAGGCCGGTAGGGGCACTGGGCAGTGTCCATTCCAATGAACTAATGAGGTTCATAATATCAAAAATCATTATCAAATATCAATCCATAAATGAACTAATTATGAAGTTCATAATATCAAAAATCATTATCAAAAATCATTATCAAATATCAATCCATAAAATCATTATATCAAATTATCAATCCATTCATAATATTAAACATAAACACAAACCCATTCAATCCATAAATAATATCAAATATCAATCCATAAATGAACTAATGAAGTTCAAATTTCAGTTTCCAAAAAAAACCCAAATTAAAAATCGATGTTTATGACTTTATGGTAACTGGTAAGTGGTAACAGGTAACTTACAGAGATTCAGAGAAGTCTGTCAGTCGATGCCTCGATTCCAATCGGTGGTAAGTGGTAACTCAGTCGATGACTCGATGAGCGATGGGCCGATGTGAGGTCTGGGTCTCTGGGAGAGTGGAAGAGTGCAAGGAGCGGAGGAGGTTTAGAGACGGTGGAGGCCGAGGAGTAGGAGCAGAAGGTGGTCGGCGGTCGTCGTGCCGGTGGAGACGACGAGACGTGGAGTCGCCGGTGCGGTGGTGGAAGGGAGACGATTAGGTTTAGAGATTGAAGTCGATTCGATTTTAATTTTAGTATTTAGGTAATTAGGTATTTAGTTTTAGATTTTAGAATTAGGAATTTAGGATTATTAAAATAAAAACCGGTTTTTATTAAATATTATATATTTTCGGATTTTCGGGTCGGGTCGGGTCGGGTCTGGGTTTTGGATACCCAACCCGATCCTATATTACCCGAAATCAGAACGGATCGGGCTTTATCAGGTATTCGGGTTTCGCTGGGTTTTCGGTTCGTGTCGGGTCGGGTATATCGGGTTGGGCGGGTTTTGCTCACCCCTATCCCCTACTACCTGGAAATCCAATAGATTGAGTGATTTATTTTTCACAAATTGAAATCTTGATGAAGTATTATCAATAAAATATAAGCATACAAAAATCCAATATTGTTATGATAATGAAATTTCATAACCATAATCCATTTTCTTATCAAAAAGAAAATTATATATTATCTTTTATATATGTAATTGGTTGAAACAACTCATCCCAAAGTCAACGTCGTAATCTCAAAAGAATGTGAGTATCATAAATGAGTATATAAAACCTCCTTTTGAAAAGGTACAAGAAAAATACCTAAAGTCCATCAACTCCCTATTGACCCTAAAACCAACCTCTTGAAAAGGTACAAGCAAATACCCTCATGTTTTGAGACGACATATAAATCCTAAGTTTCATAGGAATACCTTTACTAGAAACCCCCAAAGAAATGTGGGATGTCCCGAAAGGGATAATCGGGAGTACTCATGAATATGTACTTCCCGAACTAATCGTATAGTGGAATGAAACCCACTTACTCGATAACAAAAAGGTAACTGATTTCAACAAAGAAATGTTATATCCAAGACGAGTCTCAATCTCTGTGGCAATGAACTCACAGAATATGACATGATTCCTAACATTATTTTCACCTATAAAAAATATTAATGAACTAATATAAGTTGGAATGTAACCTTTAGACAAACTCATCAACCTACTGCAAGTGGTTGAGAGACATAACAAGGTTCTTTCAAATAACAACACCACATATGTCGAGACAAAGAAAATTCTCGAGATCAATAATGAAAGCATTAAAGGTGGAAACAACTCCAAAGAACATAGAGTTAAAAACAATTTCAAACATGTGACATTTATGCACTATGTGGATGAAACCCTAGAACGGGTTAGGGTCTTGGTAAGAGTCGGGAATTATTTTTCAACATCTGGAGTATAAATACAACTACTGCCCCAAGTGATAATGGACAATCAAATAAGAAATGCACTAAAGAGTGCTCTTGTCGAAAAGAAAACAAATTAAAAATGATCTATATCATAAGAATGATAAAGCATAGATTTTTTTTGAAATTTACTTTATAGTATTTTAATTAGTTTCTTTTGCTTAAGTAAAATCGAATATGTAACCATTATAGATGTAAAGGATTACATCAAAAACAAAATAAAACTCTCAATGTCCTTCGTTCCGTGTAGGAATGTATCGAGGAGAACTTGATTGTTTTTATGACATCTCATACAAGAAATATATTATTATTCATTGAATTAATAATTTTCCTCCAACCAAATACTTAGACGATGAACTATCATTTTTTTATTGGTACAATATTAATATGAACCTTGTAAAGATATTCGTATAAAATGGAAATCAACATATATACATAAATTCCAATGAATATGAAAGGAAACATATATCATGGAACTAATGTGTCAAACTAGTAGATTATTGGGTCATCGAAACATTTTTGTCAATAAAAAAAACTTTAGGGAAATGACACATATATGTTTCGACATGACCATGTGGGAAACCATGGTTATGACATAGTGATCCGTGTATTGCAAAATACACATCGACACATTCTCTTTCGAGTGATAGGCAAAACGAGGCAAATTGCAACTGTTGACTTCTGTAGCATAAGAAACAACATTGCCATCATAATATGCCCTCTCAAATACCTAAAACTTTTGTATATACCTTAATCCTTAGCTAAGACAGGAATGAGATCATCCTAAAGCTAAGGACATAATACAAAAATATTCCATTGTTACAACGAATACAAGATGATATTTATGGACATAAACATCCAGAATGCGGGCCATTAAAACTTTATGGTTCTGGTTTCGACACGATGAACACATGTCGTATTATTGTCCACATGAAATACTGCACTCCTAGCACTAGCTATACGTTTAAGGGCTCACCACCCTGATTATTTCATCAAGTCTACATGACTTTGAATGCTAGAGAATTTACATCATAAGGATTTGATGTTAATTGCATATGTATGAGGATCAATGTAGAGTTTCTTATACCCCATGTGTATATATAAAATGGTCTCATAGAAGTTGTTATCAAAATAATATGATGACATCTAGGGTATTAGTAATGCGCACAAATTTACCCACATCTACCTGGGGTTATGTAATTATTATATGCAGTTTTTTTTTTCGTTTTTAGACCCACTATTAGATAACCAACCTCATGCGTACCAGTTGGTAACTGGATATAAGCCTGATATTTTACATTTACGCATGTTTGGTTGTGTAGTATATGTGCCAATTGCGCCCCCACAACGCATCAAAATGGGTCCTTAAAGACGATTCGATATATGTTGGATATGAATTCCCAACTTTTATCCGGTAATTAGAATCATTGACTAGTGATCTCTTTACCGCCAGATTTGCGGGTTGTCACTTTAATGAGACAGTCTTCCCGTCGTTAGGGGGAGATAAGAGAAAGGATTTTCCATAGGAACGACAGGAAGTGTCATTGAGTATTCCCACTCTATCTCATGTTGATCCCTAAACTTCATAATGTAAAGTTGAAGTCAAACGAATCAGACTCGATACCTGATACGTTTAATGTTATTCTAGAAGTGACAAGATCACATATACGAGCTGCAAATATACTTGCAAGGTTAAAGTCCCCAAGCAAGGGCACAACGCCATTGGAAAGTGCGTTGTAATCACACATAGTGGAGGTGTGGTTGAGGTCGTAGCTACCAAATAGAAGTGGTGGAAGATACTTGGTTCGATGGATACTATTCTAAAGGAAGAGAATAGTTAGGCACATCCATTTATCATCAATACACAAAACTCTCATGAAATTGTCTCTAATTAAAATTATGTCCATGAATCGTCACTGGAGGACGCTCCGAAATTAATATTGATTCTAGAGATGAATATTAATCTCAAATGAACTATGAGAGTACATATGAGTCGATGGACAGATCATATATAATCATTGATGATTTATTCGCATATACGATGGCTCATAAGATGATCGAGCACGACGACATCGAACCAGGCTCAATTGAATAATATCAACAAAGAGCATAATGGCCTAAATGTAAAGAAACAATCCAAAAAGAATTATATTCTTTGACAAAGGATCGGGTATTTGGTAAGGTAGTGCTAACCTACCAAGTCTAAAGCCCGTAGGACATAACTGAGTCTTTGTCAGAAAGCGTAACGAGAATAATGAAGTCCTAATATGTAAGGCTCTCCTTTGGCGCAAGGTTTCTCACAACGCCCTGGATTGACCATGAGGAGACTTACTCTCTCATGATGGATGTTATGACATCCGAATAGTTTGTTAGCCTAGTAGTTTCCGAAGGACTGGAAATGCAGCTCATAAATGTGGCTACCACATATCTCTACGGGGATCTAGATTTAGAGATATATAAAAGTACTTGATGATATTACATTACCAAAATCAAGTAACTCTAAACCACGAAATGCGTTTGCAATAAAATTGAAACACCCACTTTATAGATTAAAGCAATCTAATCTATAAAGGATATATAAGAATTAATGGAATCCATGATTGGGAAAGGATATATAAGAACGATGAACTATTCCCTTGCGTATTTATTACGGAAAACAAATTCCAAATTTTCAAAGTAGCTCTATATGTCAATGTTATGAACATAATAGGCACTCTTGATGAAATAAGAGGAACCACAAGCTACTTGAAATCTGATTTTGAGAGGAAAGATCTTGGGAAAACTTGGTTTTGTCTAGATATTTGAGCTAGGACACCGAGTTTGTGAAATATTAATTCATCGATCGCATATGTCCAGAAAATAATCAGGCTATTTAATATGGACAAAGCGCATCCGGTTAGCACTCCCATGATCGGTCGAAGTGTCGGATATAAGAAAAGATCCATTTCGTCAAAAGGATGATGACGAAATATGTTGGGAGTTGGAATTCCCTATCTAAGTACAATATGCGCATTATTGTACTTAGCACAATACACTTGACCGTATATTGTATTTTTCAGTGAATTTGTTAGCTAAATTTAACTCAGCGCCAACGCAACGTCATTGGAATGATATCAAATAAATCTTTTGAAACCATTGAAATAGACTTATACTTTCCCTATAGGAAGAAAAATGGGATTGATAATGAAACTTCAATACCTACTTATAATGTACGTAGTAAAAGTACTAGCTCTTATAGAAAAACACCAAACAATGTCTTGGTATGTCTTTGCTGATATTAGGTATCTGTCTGACCCATACAAAGATTGTTCCCAAACTGGATAAAGAATTACCACAAGGAACACGCCGATTGTTTGGAAGTGAATTAAGCAATCATTTGTAACTACCCCTTGAACTAATCCAATAATATTACTCCCCATGATAATTAAATAATGTATATGATTAAGGACTATCATTGCATATATTAGAGGAGCTAGTAATTATAGGTTCAACCAGTATTCTACTTGCATATATGGAAATAATGCATCATGTATCGAAGAAATGAACATAAGATTCATCAAATATTCTGCTTAAGTCTTATATAATTAGCAATAAGAAAACTCTCATCGAGATTCAATTAAATCAAGTAAGATGTCAAGAGAACATGACACATTTTACGAAATCATTACCTAAAACCATATATTGGGAAACATGTAGAAAGCAAGTACAAATGTTTTCCAAACTCCCTTGATTAATGCACGAATCAGGGGGAGTCTACTATATTTGTGAAATTGGTATGTTGTGCTCTTTCCTTCAACCAAGGTTTTATTTTTCCCATTGGGTTTTGTTCCTTGGTGTAAGGTTTTAGTAAGACAACTGTTTATATACCATCATGCTTTCCTAACTCTCATTATTAATGTATGAATCTTAGCCCTGTGCATCGGACGGGTCGGGTCGGGCCCAAAATCCCGAAACCCGATCGGATTCTCGGTTGAGTGAAAAACACCCGAACTCGACCGTAAATAATTCGGGTGGTTTGGGTTCGGGGTAATTCAGGTTCGGACAGTTCGGGTCGGGTGGGCGGGTCTGGGCCGACTTTGGGCTGCTTTCTTTTTGGGCCTGTTACAACTTAATAAACTTAAACAAACAACTATTTTTACAAAACAACTATAAACAAACAACTATTTTTACGAAACAACTATAAACAAACAACTTAAACAAACAACTATTTTTACAATCAACTAATTCAAATATTCAATTGAAAGTTTGAACAAAAAGAACGGAACAACCATACCAAAATGTCAAAAGTACCATCACTTACATCAATTGAAAGTTTGAAACAAACAAGAAACAACCATAGTACCATACCAAAAACCAAAGTACCATTTCTTTCCAAGGTCCAAAATATTCGATTTTCACTTACAAATTTGAAATTTTCATGATCAACGGTTTACCCCTCCCATCCACGACTCCACGTCCAAGTTCCAACTCCAAGTTCCAACCAAGTGACCAACTAATAACAAGTAACACCAACTTTTATTGAAATTTTGAATCCTATAAAATAAAAAATAACAAATCATTTATAATGTAAAATTAAAGTACCTTTCTCAATCATGGATCAACATCAGTATCAACTTCTTCAAATCCCCCAAAATCAGATGCCTGTGTACCAACACTAGGAATATTTTCTTCATGACGAGTAGAAGAAGTTCCAACTCTTAAATTATCAATTTCTGCACATAATGATAACTTATAATTGTGATCTTACAAGAAGGGCTTCACCTTTTTCCCGATTGAGATTGGGATTGAGATTGAGATTGAGATTGAGATTGTGATTGTGATTGCGATTGCGATTGCGAAGGTTCGGAATATTGTTGCACATAATCCTCAAACAAGGTAGTGAGTTGGGATTTTACCTTTCTAAAACATGCCTCACCTTTTTCTGCACCAAATAACTGATCGAACTGTAATGGCATGTACTCCAATTTATCTCTTGGATCTATAATGTTGGCAAAGAAAATTACCAAATTCATCTTCTCCGCATCACCCCAATATTTATCAAACTTATCCTTCATTTTTTGGCCCATATTCTGTTTAGAGAAAAATCAAAAGAATTACAGAAGTACAGAACTATATGAAAGTGAAGTACATTGTAAATCAAAAGAAAAATAAAAGATTGAATTGTACCTTTTCAGTCAAATTTGGAGAAGCAATCATCTTCGTAAGCGAGAACCCCAAGTCACATATCTCAGTCAAGTAAGAATTAGAAGTGACATAAAGAGAGCCTGAGATCCGAATATTCATCTCATAAAAGGTAAGTGGTAACTCAGTCGATGACTCGATGAGCGATGGGCCGATGCGAGGTCTGGGTCTCTGGGAGAGTGGAAGAGTGAGAGGACCGGAGGAGGTTTAGAGACGGTGGAGGCCGAGGAGGAGGAGCAGAAGGTGGTCGGCGGTCGCCGTGCCGGTGGAGACGACGAGACGTGGAGTCGCCGGTGCGGTGGTGGAAGGGAGACGATTAGGTTTAGAGATTGAAGTCGATTCGATTTTAATTTTAGTATTTAGGTAATTAGGTATTTAGTTTTAGATTTTAGAATTAGCAATTTAGGATTATTAAAATAAAAACCGCTTTTTATTAAATATTATATATTTTCGGATTTTCGGGTCGGGTCGGGTCTGGGTTTTGGATACCCAACCCGATCCTATATTACCCGAAATTAGAACGGATCGGGCTTTATCGGGTGTTCGGTTTTTCGGGTTTTGCTGGGTTTTCGGTTCGGATCGGGTCGGGTATATCGGGTTGGGCGGGTTTTGCTCACCCCTAATGAATCTAAGATAAACCTAGACTGAAGGAAAAGTCTATATATTGCAAAGAAACTGGAGCGTTGTACTGTTTCCTTCGTCCTATTTTTTATCCCACTGGGTTTTTATTTTGGCGTAAGGTTTTAATGAAGCAACAATTGTGCACAATCACTCCTTTGACTCGGCACAAGGGGGAGTGTTGTAGGATTATGTGTCATTATCAAAAGGAAATGATTGATGTAATATTTTCCTAGTATTAGAAGTTATCATAATGAATGTTTCTTTTTCTCTGTAAACTTCTCCCTATTTAAAGGGCTTATGATTAATGAGAATTACAGATTTCATTGTCTCTCTATTATGTTGTTATTCTATTTCGTTTTTCCTTTAACAATAATTAATTATTCTAGGCATTTTTTGAAAATCGATTAACCTCCTAGTCAATGTCTCCTAAATTTTTGAGAAATAGCCCATGGGTTCGGGAAACTGGCTCGCATATATGAATTCCTTTTTAGAAATCAAAATATAAATTAATTTTTGGTGTAGGTTCGTAAAAGTGGTTTGTATGTACGAACTCAACAACAAAAATCAAAAAAATTACAGGTTTGGCCCCTCATCGTGAAAATGACTTGTATAAATGAACCTATTAAAAAAAATTAAAAAGTTATACTTGAGATTTTTGTAGGTACATAAAAGTATAATTTTTTTATAAGTGGTTTGAAAATGATAGGTTTGTAAAAGTGGTTGGTAAAATGAGTTACATACACAATTCACGATGGGGGCTATAAGTTTTTACATAGGTTCGCAATTTTTTATATGCTTTTATCCAAGTAAAAACCTAGTAAATTTAACCAAAATAAATTTAACCAAGTAAATTGCTAGGTTTGCAATTTTTTATATGCTTTTATCCAAGTAAAAACCTAGTAAATTTAACCAAGTAAATTGCTAGGTTCCCAATTTCACGATGCATGGGGGCTAAGTTTTTCATATTTTCCATAAATTACATAGGTTCGCAATTTTTTTAGCCAGGTTTTTACATAGGTTCGTAATTATATATATATATATATATGGTTGGGTTTCGGTGAGAAGTGCCAAATTTGGTGAGAAACGTGAGAAGTGGTTATCAGTCGTTGGATGAGAAATGAACGAAAATCAGGATGAGATACACCGAGATAAGATGCACCGAGATGCACCAGATCAATTCTTTCAAAGCCACAATTCATTAGAGGGTATTTGATTAAAAATGATCAACGACTTAAAAACATTTCTCACATTTCTCACCAAAAAGGACACTTCTCACATGATCCCATGCTCAATGTTTTAAAAACCGGTTTTGTGGTTGACCCGGTGTAGTGATGGCCAAAAATCGGACTTCGGGCAGGGCCGGGCCGGGTTTCACCCAAAAATGTTCGGGCCGTTTAAGGTGGGAGTAAACCGGTTATATAAAAACCGGACGGGGCCGGGCCCAAACCGGGCCGTGATCAGGCCGATGATTTTTTCGTATTTTTTTTTAAAAACTATTTATTTATATAATGGATCACTAAAATACACTTTAAAAATAAGTTTTATTTATAATAAATCACTAAAATACACTTTAAAAATACGTTTTATATATAATTTTAAGTTACAAACTTACAATACAAGTATTTATAGGGGTTTAGGGGGTAAAAAAACAAAAAAATGTTAAAAAAACGTATATAAACGGTAACATAACGTCTTTTTTTTTAAAGTACGAATCGGGCCGGGCCGGGCCAAAAACCGGGCCGTGAACCGGGCTCGGGCCGCCAAAAACCCAAACCGGTCCATGATTTCGGGCTTCAAACCGGTTTGGCATCGGGCCGGGCCAGGCCGGGCTATCAGGCGGGTCGGGCTCGGTTAACCGTTTGGGTCGGGCCAAGATGGCCATCACTAACCCGGTGTGGTGACCGGGTCACGGTTCAACCGGTTCAACCACCGGGTCAACCCGGTTTCAATAATTTCTATGTATTTTCAATTTTTCTGCATATATATATATATATACTTATAAAACATAGAATTTGATGTCCACTAGTTAAAACATTAAAAATACACATAACAACAAGTTTTACATCATTCAAAATTATTAAAAAACACATAAGAACAAGAATTTGTTTTTTTGTTTTTTTTAACCGGGTTAACCCGGGTTTTTACCGGTTCTTTAAGTCCGGTTCTACCGGTTTTATCAAAAACCGGCCGGTTCACTCCGGGCCGTAAATTTCCAAAAAAACCTATCGCAATGGACCCGGTCTCTTCACCGGTTCCCGATTCAACCGGTTGAACCGGCCGGGTCGACCCGGTTTTTAAAACATTGCCCATGCCTATATATATATATATAATTTTATATTTCTCTCAAATCAAAATTTTTATCATTTCATTTTGATAAAATTACATAAAATAAAAGTCAAAATTTGCATTAAATTAAATATGTCATTCTAGATTTTACTAAATTAAGTTTAATTAATTAATAGTTATATTAAATCTAACTAATTACATAAAAATGCTATTACTAGTTCAATGTTGTTTGAAATGGTCATGAGAATCCCATTGAAACATTACAAGTTTTATCATCCATTTGTTACCTCACTAGTCATGATTGATTTATTAGGCATATAAATTAAGACGTGAATTCAAACATATAAACAAACAAAGTTGAAACTTGTGACAACTATTACAACAAACGGAGTGGTTATACATAATATTTTTATAGCGTGTCATTCAAAATTGGGATCCTGAATATATATTTTAACCCTTGTAGGATTAGGGCTGAGCTCATTATTGTAATATTGGGTTTTGATTTCAGTTTAAAAAAAAAACTTTTCAACCAGATAAATTAATACATCATAAACATTCAACATTCCTTGAGAATAAATCTAAAAATATGGAAATAACTAAAAAGATGAAATAAATTGAATGGATCATACCCACATAAGTCATCTTTCTTTATTGAATTAAGAATTGAACAACATAATTAGTTGAATGTATCCAATGTTGACATATTTGATGATTTTATCGTTGTGGTACTCGTTCCAAATGTTTTATTTATTTATTATTATTAAGGCAATGCGTCATCAACTAGTTTTTTTTAATTTTGTTTTCACTATAAAAACATCACAAAGTTCCATACTTTATCTCACATATTTCTCGAGCTACCAACGTTCATCAAAGAACAAGTTTCCACTTCTCAACAATGACATCTCGTTTGTTTTTATTCGGTCTCCTCATGGCAAGTTGTTCGCTTGCTATGGCTTCCGACCCAAGTCCTCTCCAGGACTTTTGTGTTGCTGCTCCAAATCGCCGAGGTAAAAAAATAATCTTGAAATGTTGAAAATGTTCCAGCGTTAATGATTTGAAAATTTTGTAATATTTCTATGTGCTTATGAATTTTCTGCTTTTGTTGTCATAGTATTCGTGAATGGTGAGTTATGCAAAGATCCACAGCTTGTGCAAGCAGATGATTTCTTTTTTAGTGGGCTCCACGTTATGGGAGATACATCAAATGCGGTTGGGTCTAACGTGACTGTCGTGACTGTAGCACAATTACCAGGACTCAACACTTTTGGAATTTCAATGGCTCGTATTGACTTTGCTCCACGGGGTATTAACCCTCCACACACGCACCCTAGGGCCACTGAAATTTTGACGGTGATAGAAGGCAATATTGAAGTCGGTTTTGTCACATCTAACCCTGAAAACCGTCTGATCACTAAAAAACTCCGAAAGGGTGATGTTTTCGTCTTCCCACAAGGCCTAGTTCATTTCCAAAGGAATGTCGGAAATGATGATGCTTTTGTTATTGCAGCTCTGAGTAGCCAAAATCCTGGTGCCATTACCATTGCAAATGTAGTGTTTGGTTCTATCCCAGATATTGATGAAGATTTTCTTGCAAAGGCTTTCCAAGTGGACAAGAAGGTTGTTGATCAAATTCAATCAAAATTCTAGACCTTGACGTGATCTTTAAATGTCGGTTTTATTAACTTATAATTTTCAATTTCGTGATAATGATATGTTTTTCTTTGTGTTATAATATTTAACAATGAATAAAAGAAATATACATTATATTGATTATCGTTTACATTTTTATTGTTGAACAACTCAAAATCGTATAAGCTCCAAACTCAAAACCCTGATAATTAATGAGGCATTTACCGTCGTTTTATATTAAAAAAAATGCATAGTTAAAAACAATTGTTTCCTTCTAGACCAAGAAACCTTAAATCCTTAAAGTAAAAACATATATCTATACCTTTATATAAAGTTTATGTATATTGAAACAGACGAAGGATCGTGTGAGAATAAAAGTTAAGGTGAGAATTGTAAGAAGGATTTACATCTTTGATCACTTTTAATTAGTGTTGATTGAATGGTGGAGATCCATTTTTACCTTTCTCACGATAACTACTATTCTTACTGAAATCAACTCTATTGAAACAATCCTAAAAAACAAATTAAGATTATAAATCCCATATTCCGAAATCATGAAAAACAAGAAACGACAGAGTTAGAACTTTATGCATAAAATTACATGATTACGCCTGTTTCTCTACATTGATGTGTGTGTGTGTGTGTGTTTGTAGTTATATACAAGATCATAAGCCTCAACAAGTTCAAAGGATGCTTAGAAAACACGCTAAGGAAAAAATTGACTCAATCTATTGATTCGGTCTCCATATCTGATACAATTAAGATATGAAGTTAGCTATTGGGGCAAAAACCGAAGCACATACTACAATGGTTTCTTGTATAATAAACAAAGGTTAAGGATGAAAACGAGGAGAACCACCATATTACAATGATCAAATCCATAATTTACTCGGAAAATTGTTTGAGGCCCTCTGCTTTTGAAGGCCCTGTGTATAGCGGTACCATCTGCATACCTCCAAGGACAACCCTGAATAATTACATATTAAATATACAATCATTTAAACTTGTGTTTACAAGTATTTAACATTACATTCTTTTAAGAAAAAAATTATTATACAAATAATAATATGGTATGTACAAACACTTAAACCATTTACATTATATATTAATACAAGTATTTGAAACATTTGTTCAAATACTTTTTCCTTCTACATACAATTTCCTAAAATTATAACAAGCATCGAGTGTGTGTCCATTTTACATTGATTTTTTTTTCTTCTTAACGTTTTCCCAAAAAAGTGATTTTTTTAAATACCAATATATATATATATATATATAGAGAGAGAGAGAGAGAGAGAGGAGGGGGGAGGTTCAAGTAAAATCTAAAAAAAATAGAAAACTGAAGAACACTCTGGTAACCTTGATCTCGACGGTATGCACTTGTGCATAAATTAAGTGTTTTTTTGGTTTTTATGCACGTGTGTGTAACGCCCGAAATTTAACAAGTAAGTCGTATTAGAATCTTATACTCCTCTCCCTAATTTCCACTCTCGAATAAGTCAAGTAGTTTAGGAACTCTCTCAAATAAGTGGAAACCTCTAGACATGACACTTAGAACGGAAAATCGGACGTGAACTGGTGCTGGGCGAGTGTGCTAGGCGACTGTGACACATGTCACAGTCGCACATTAAGGTCGCGGGGAACAGATGAGCCGCGGTACATACCGCACGATTGTGACCGCGATAGTGCCCAAGGGCATTCTCACGTGTCACTCTCGCCGGTATTGTACCGAGAGTGGGGTGATGGTCGCGATAGTGCCACGCGACTGTGCCCATGGCACTGTCGCCGGACACAGTCGCCGTCGGGGTCTGGAAGTATAAAATGGACCCTTGGCCGATTTTGACTTCGCTTTCCTCCCAAATTCGTTTTGTTGGACGATTTTAAGTCCTAGGGTGCGATTTTCTTCCTTCTAAACTTCCATCCTCATAAATATTGATCTTGGGGATTGTTGGGA
Source organism: Arctium minus (assembly GCA_954870635.1). Classification (NCBI taxonomy): domain Eukaryota; kingdom Viridiplantae; phylum Streptophyta; class Magnoliopsida; order Asterales; family Asteraceae; genus Arctium; species Arctium minus. The sequence goes on from OX941087.1 coordinate 93,491,867, forward strand.
AGTTTCTTAATCATTCAAGACCACATTAAGGAGTATTTATTGAAGTTCACTAAGTCATCAAGCCTTCACTTCCAAGCTTTCACTCTCTTTAACCTAGAGTTTGCTATTTTCTAGGTTTTAATCAAAAACCTAGATTGTGAGTTTTCTAAACCTTTTTATAAATGAGATACTTGTTTATACTTGCATTATTACTACTTTTCTTTGTTATGTAAAAATTAGGGTTTTACCCATACAAGTTATTTGATATAAATGGTGTTTTGGGAATGTGAAGGGGAATCCTTGAAAAGTAGAAATACATGTATGATTGGGGGATATGGATAAGTTCTTCTTGGTGGGTATATGCCTAAAATATTGTGATAATCATCATATCAAATCTTGTGTATGAGTAGTCATATTGGGATCATGTGACTTAAGTTGGCAACATGTATATATATCTTGTGAGGACCGTTATGCCTCATTGGTCATAAATGAGTTGATTGGATGAACCAAGTCAAATAGACACCAGGAGGACATAGTCTTGGGTGCCACCGTGTTGGTATGTACCTAGACCTCCACCATTTGGGGAAATGCCTTTTTGTACCCTCGGATGTGTTGGGCCTTGTGGTGTCGCTCATGGAAGTTGACACTAGGGTATCTCGTTATTTGGGTGGAATTTGGTAGGTGTTATGGGTCCCCCCATTTATTCTGGTTATGGATATAATCATTGGTAAAAGCTCCGTAATTGCCATTCATGCATTTATTACTTGTCATTCAACCTCACTAGGCTTTTTGGCCTAACACTTGTTTGGATGTTTACGTGTATCTCAGGTTCTAGTGGCGTCGTGCCTAAAAAGGCTTAGTGTAAAGACCTTTGTTGGATTGTAGGCGACACCCCTTTTTGTAATCTTATTTCTTTTTAAGGAATTAGATTAATAGGTTGTTGTTTATTTTCCATTACCATTACAAATTGTAAATAATCAGGTTTCTATATTTCCCCATTTTTTGGGAGTCTCATGCTATGACATTTTAAATACCACATTTTCATTTTTCAGAAATTTTTGTTATTCCATTTTTGGGTGTTACAGTGTGCATTATGCACTTGTGCATATGCACGTGTGCATGTTACAAATTACTTGTATGCATAAGTGCATACCGTCCAGATGAAGGGCTATTAGTGTGTTCCTTAGTTTTCCGTTTTTTTGAGATTTTCCCCTGAACCTAACCCTATATATATATATATATATATATATCCTTCAAAACAAAAATACCAATATACATATAACATAGGGGTGGGTACAAACGAGAACATTAACTATTTAAAAAAACACGAGAACGACTGTTAATGTACAAAATCATACATGATTCATATACAAAATCATATATGATTCACGCGACTTTGCCCCACGACTTAAATCGCAGCCAAAGTCGCACGTGTCCATTTATTGCCGTTAATGTAAAATCACATGTGATTTTGCACATGATTTGTTGTTCTCGTGTTTTCTTAAATAGTTAGCATTCTCATTTTATGGGCAGATTCAAACGAAAAGACGGTCAATTTGCGAGAAGATGAGAAGGAATATGGGTCAAATAATCCGTTAATAAAAAATACCATAAATAAATATTGAAAATAATTTTAGAAATTAGGATTGTTGGGTCATCTAAGATTTGAAGATAACCTCTCCTTTAGTTTGTGTTTACTCTTCTGTAAATGATTGTACATCTTAGAATTAGTATGGTTCTTTGTAATAGCTTAGTTATGCATAAACAGATCGGTTAGTCAAAGACATACCGAAATCAATATGAAGGAAGTCTACTTTACGGATTGAGATGAACTTCAAGAAGACTAAGCCTTGTCTGCCGAAATCATATTCGGCAGACTACTCATCTACCGAACTCTCTTCTGTTCGGCATCCTTCTGCCACTCTTTCGGCATAATCTATCATTGCCGATCCTCTCTGTGTCGGCAACATCCCTTTATGTCAAACCCTCTCGATTTGACATACTTCATCATTCCCAATGTTCTTCTGACAATGGGAATGGAAGCTTCATTCTCTTAGAAGATATTCACTTGAGTTCTGATTTGATTGAGACGCTTATTTCTTAAAAGATCTCAAAAAGATTTTAATCAAGTATATTTTATTAAGATATTGTACTTTCATCGTACAAAAGTTACCTTTTGTGTTGTGATAAGCACCTCAAATATCTTATAACTTATTAGCAATATCTCAATCACCCTTGCTTTAAATGATCAATGTTCTTTGCATTCATTGCCTTGGATAGTATAAAAAGGGTGGAGCTAGCTCCTTGCTTCTCACGCTTTCAGCTCAAGATTTCTCCTTTGCAAGATATCAAACAGGTTGTTAGCTATTACTTTTCTCTAAGATTTAGTCTTTGTGTTCTATAAGTCTTTCTTGTATTAGATTGTTTGAGTAGTTCTTAGTTATTCTATTCCGCAACAATCTTTTGTTTCTTTTGTGTAATTCTTGATATTTATATCAATAAAAGAATTAAAAATTAAGCAAATTTTGTGTATTGTATTTACCCCCCTTCTACAATACTTGTTTTGCTATCTCGGGACCAACAAGGATAATTATCATTTTAAATTGGATAAATTATTAAATATCTCATTATATCTTTTAGATTTATTTATTTTTTAATTTTACTTAATTCATAATATTTTTATCAAGTTTATATAATTTTTTTTGTAGATATTTTGATTAAAAAAATCACAATTTTCATCAAATATCATAGGTTCTATCCACCGTCAATTCATATATGATGTTTGTATATATTTTTATTAATCATATGTGATTATGTATACTTACATTTATAAATCTTTTTGTGATGTAAATATTATCGCATGTGATAGTACGTCATTTATATTTAGATGTATATTATTATATGTGATATCTACAAAAATTCAGATAGTGGATCATATGTGATACATATAAGATTTTATATTAAACGAATCTAATCACATATGATTAATGGACCCAAAAAATAGTAAAAAAAATAATATGAAAATTGTGAATTTTTTTTATCAAAAGTATATCTAGAAAAATAACTATATAAATCTTGATAAAAAAATTATGAATTAATTAAAAATAAATAAATCTAAAAGATATTATAAAATTTTTAAAATTATTTTTATTTATATTTATGGTATTTTTTAATTAATAAATTATATAATTTATATTAGTTTACTTCTTTCTCTCTCTGTAGAATGTATTTTAGGAGTGGTAATTTTTTAAATGAAAAGAAATACAATATGGTGAAGAACTGAATATTTCAACTTTATCTATCATGAGAAAAGTTCTTTTCAAAAAGAAGATAAATCTTTCTTTGAAATGCTTCAAAATTCAAATATTTAATTCAATGGTTTCTTTTTAATCCAAATCTAATAAATCAACTATTTGACCACATCAACAATATAAGGGATGATGAATAACGAATCAAAAACATCGTACGACAAACATAGAATAAGCATTCTTAAATTATGTCGTATAAAATACTAATAAAACATTTTATTTTAAAAGTGACCTAGAAACTTGTTAAGGTGTCCAAAAACGTCATACTACTTTATTGTAACAATTTACATAAGACACACAATTGTTTGGTCCAATACTCGAGTTCCTAAGAAAGTCAATATTTTTATGTGGAAGCTTTGTCGTTGTAGGATCCCAATTCATGAGAATCTTGACAAATTCGGTCTAGATCTGCACTTTGTTCTTGTTCTCGTTGCAACATCGAAGTTGAATATTTAGACCATTGTTTTCTGTGATGTCCTTCTAGTTTGCAGGTGTGGCCGAGCATTTGGAGATGGTGGCGATATGAGCCTCCCTCTTGGAGTTCTCTTAACGACATCCTCTCCTTTTTCTCAAATCTACAAGATAGGAAAATCGGAACGCTAATCAGGCTGGGCCTTATGTTTTCTATCCTGGTTCTTGTGGGTTGTTTTTTGATATGTATCTTCTCTTTGACTGTGTTCCTTCTGCTTCTTGCAGAATGGTTCCCTTGTTCTGGTTGTTTGGTTTTTCAATAAAATTTGTTGCCTTAAAAAAAAAACTCGAGTCATAGAAAACAGTTTATTATGACATTTACACATATTTAGCGTCTTTTAACACTAATTATGTTGTAGCATCTATTCGGTCCATTCGTTCGCTTTGATGTAAATAAATTTATATTGTTTACAATGTATATAGATTGTCTAAAAAGTAAAGTTATTATATATCAAAACATTATTAACAAACTGTTTTGGATCATGTAAACTCTTATTTCTATCACGATCGAGTTGTTTATTGTGATGAATGCATAATAAACATGTAACATTACAACAAAATAAATCTAAAATATGAAAATGATTACAAATGAAAGAAGTGAATAATGAGAGCCGTATTAATATTCCATCTTTATTTACTTATATTAATACTTAATTAAACTACATAAGTTGAATGTATCCAATGTTAACATATTTGATGACTTTGTCATTGTGATACTGTTTCCACATGTTTTTTATTAATAAAAATATGTCATATCACATAAGCTAGTTTTTTATGTTCCATTGTTCTTGCTATAAAAACATCACCAAGTTGCATACTTCATCTCATATATTTCTCAAGCCTCCAAAGCTCACCAAAGAACAAGTTTCCACTTCTCAACAATGACATCTCGTTTGTTTTTATTCGGTCTCCTCATGGCAAGTTGTTCGCTTGCTTTGGCTTCAGATCCAAGTCCTCTCCAGGACTTTTGTGTTGCTGCACCAAAAAGTAGAGGTAAAAAATAATGTTGAAAAATCTCCTATGTTAATGATTTGAAAAATTGCAATATTTGTATGTGCTTATAGTTAGTTTTTTGTCATTATTTTCATAGTATTCGTGAATGGTGAGGTATGCAAAGATCCAAAGCTTGTGCGAGCAGATGATTTCTTTTTCAGTGGGCTCCATGTCATGGGAGATACATCAAACGCGGTTGGCTCTACCGTGACTACCGTGACTGTAGCAGAGTTACCAGGACTTAACACTTTTGGTATTTCAATGGCTCGTATTGACTTTGCTCCATGGGGTATTAATCCTCCACACACGCACCCCAGGGCCACTGAAATCTTGACGGTCCTAGAAGGCAGTATTGAAGTTGGTTTTGTTACATCTAACCCTGAAAACCGTCTCATCACTAAAGGACTTCACAAGGGTGATGTCTTCGTCTTCCCACAAGGTCTAGTTCACTTCCAAAGGAACGTCGGAAATGGTTATGCTGTTGTTATTGCAGCTTTGAGTAGCCAAAATCCGGGTGCCATTACCATTGCAAATGCGGTGTTCGGTTCTAACCCAGATATCGCTGCAGATATTCTTGCAAAGGCTTTCCAAGTGGACAAGAACGTCGTTTATCAAATTCAATCTAAATTCTAGACCTCCGTCCGATATTTAAATGTCGATTTGAATAACTTTTTATATTCTATTTCTTGATTTTGATATGTATTCGTCTTGTTATATTTAAAACTAAATAAAAGAAATATACGCAATATATTTAATTATCACTATCATTTAATTTGAAGTGTTGAACTACACCAAATTATGTATGATCCAAACTCAAACCCCTAATAATTAATCAAGCACCCACTACTTTAACATCAAAATTGCATATCTTAAAAGAAATGGTGATAATAACTAAACCTTTGAAAATCAAGAGATAAAGTTGCATTTTTCCAAAAGTTGATATAAATTTGGGGACTAATATATATTGTTTCAATGAGACTAATATAACAAATGGAAGCTAGTTTGTGGTAATTCTTTTAAGATTTTAACTTTTTGAGTTTCCATTTTAAAAAAAGTTGGAGATGTTCTCATGGATATTTTGATGGGACAAAATATGCATATTCTATTGTGTTTAATTCTAAACGAGGTGAAGGTGATGAGCATATGAAATTATTTAATGTTTGAAAATATCCAACTGAAAATACATATGTATAATCAATATGAGTAATCTGTATGGTCGGTTTATATATGCATTTTTAAAAATAATGTACTTTTCAGATTTTTTTTCAATGATTCACGAGTGGACCTTCCCTTAACTTTTCCTTCTTGACCGACTACTACTGGTAGTTAATTATTGTGTATTAAACAATGTGGACACAGTCTTTTCCAGAAGTATATACCAATATTGGGATCGCTACAAGTAATATAATGGTAATAAAACCAAGTATCGTTTCCATAGGGACTGACATACTGAGAATCAGAGACTTTCATGAACTTCTTGCACAAGCTTGGTTGTGAGAAAAATTATCGTTTTGGTGGTGGAATAATGCTAAAAATACGAAATGTAATTTATAATTAAAGAATGGGTATGGGTGTAAGCTTTTCTTGAGATAAACGTAGTAATAAAATGGTTAGGTATTTTGTAGTACGGATTGTCTATAAAAAGTCCGATCTCACGAAAGTGGATTTTTAAAGACCGGTCCACAAAATGCCCATAAAGTGTCCATTGTTACCGACTTTTAATCTTGCCGATTTAACTAAGTTGATATAAAAATCAAATTCTATCAATACATGGAGATTTATACCAAAACCTCTTTGTGATATAAATATGGACCGACGTTTGAACCTTAGTAAATCATATAAAACCCGTGTCTCTACGTGGTCATCGACTACGACCGATCTGAACCACCGCCAACCATCACTGATCTGAACCACTACCGACCACCGTACCGAACCACCGTCGACCACCCCCGATCTGAACCACTGCCGATCACCGTTCCGAACCACCGTCGACCACCACCGATCTGAACCACTGCTGACCACCCTTCCGAACCACCGTCGATCACCACTGATCTGAACCACCGCCGGCCACCGTTCTGAATTACTGTCGACCACCACCGGCCACCACCACCATCACCAATATGAACAAATGTCGTCCACCACCGTCAACCACCACCGATCTAAACCACAATAGTTGGATTTTGGTTTCAAAATTTTGAAAAAGGGTATTTTGGTCATTCACTAATATTTCGTTCCAATTCCAATGCTACATTATGTGAACCAAACAGACAAATTCCAAAATTTTCAACAAATTCCATTCCAATGTATGTTAACCAAACAGGTGGTCAAATCTGATGACATTCTATTACAATTCCTTCAAATTCGAATTCCTGTGACATATTCCAATACATCAAAAAACATTCTGCGAACCAAACGCTCCTAAAAATATGGAAATAATTTAAAAAATGAAATAAATTGAACGGATCACAACCACATCAGTCATCTGTCTTTGTTAAATTAAGAATTAAATAACATAATTAGTTGAATGTATCTAATGTTGACATATTTGATGACTTTATTGTTGTGGTACCCCTTCCACATGGTTTTTATTATTATTAGTGCAAGGCGTCATTTATTAGTTTTTTAAAATTTTGTTTTTCACTATAAAAACATCACAAAGTTCCATACTTTATCTCACATATTTCTCAAGCTAGCTACCAACGTTCATCAAATAACAAGTTTCCACTTTTCAACAATGACATATCGTTTGTTTTTATTCGGTCTCCTCGTGGCAAGTTGTTCGCTTGCTATGGCTTCAGACCCAAGTCCTCTCCAGGATTTTTGTGTTGCTGCTTCAAATCGCCGAGGTAAAAAAATAATCTTGAAATGTTAAAAATGGTCCAATGTTAATGATTTGAAAATTTTGTATTATTTCTATGTGCTTATGAGTTTTCTGCTTTTGTTGTCATAGTATTCGTGAACGGTGAGTTATGCAAAGATCCAAAGCTTGTGCAAGCAGATGATTTCTTTTTTAGTGGGCTCCATGTTATGGGAGATACATCAAATGTGGTTGGGTCTAACGAGACTGTCGTGACTGTAGCACAGTTACCGGGACTCAACACTTTTGGAATTTCAATGGCTCGTATTGACTTTGCTCCATGGGGTATTAACCCTCCACACACACACCCTAGGGCCACTAAAATTTTGACGGTGATAGAAGGCAATATTGAAGTCGGTTTTGTCACATCTAACCCTGAAAACCGTCTGATCACTAAAAAACTCCAAAAGGGTGATGTTTTCGTCTTCCCATATTCCGAAATCATGAAATACAAGGAACGACAGAGTTAGAACTTTATGCATAAAATTACAGGATTACGCATGTTTCTCTACATTGAAGCGTGTGTGTTTGTAGTTATATACAAGATCATAAGCCTCACAACTGAGAATAAAATCTTAATTGACTGGCAATCATCATACTTACTTTCAGTGGATTTTATATTCACTCAATGCTCAACAAGTTCAAAGGGTGCTTATAAAACACGCTAAGAAAAAAGATTGGCTCAATCTATTGATTCGATCTCTATATCTAAACAATTAAGATATGAAGTTAGCTATTGGGACAAAAAACGAAGCTTATACTACAATGGTTTATTGTATAATAAACAAAGGCCAAGGATGAGAACGAGGAGAACGACAATACTACAATGATCAAATCCATAATTTATTCAGAAAATTGTTTGAGTCCCTCAGCTTTTAAAGGCCCTGTGTATAGCGGTACCACCTGCATATCTCCAAGGACGATCATGAATAATTACATATTAAATATACAATCATTTAAACTTGTGTTTACAAGTATTTAACATTACATTCTTTTAAGAAAAAATTATTATACAAATAATAATATGCAATGTACAAACACTTAAACCATTTACATTATATATTAATACAAATATTTGAAACATCTGTTCAAATATTTTTTCCATCTACATATATTTTCCAAAAATTAAAACAGGCATTGAGAGTGTCCATCTAACATTGAATTTCTATTTCTTCTTAACGTTTTCCCAAAAAAAGTGAAAAAGAAAAGTTTTAAAAATACCAATATATATAACCTTCAAAACAAAAATACCTAACATATATATATATATATATATATATATATAGGGGCAGGTTCAAACGAGAAGCTAAACATTTTGCGAGAAGACGAGAAGTGTTTAATCATATATGATTAAACACATGTTATATTGACAATATATAGACGTTTAATCATACATGATTAAACACACATACAAGCCATGTAATCATATATGATTAAACACTTCTCGTCTTCTTGCAAAATGTTTAACTTCTCGCATGATCCTCCCTCTCTCTCTCTCTATATATAGGGTCTCCTTCATTTGCTAACCACCGCATTGGTGCTAACCGTGCTAACCAAGTTTCGACCAATCAGAAGCTTTCATTTGTTTATGTTAATCGATCAAGGCTATTAAATATCGAAGGGCATAATTGGAATTCTATAAAATCGCCCAATTTAATGCATACCATATTTTAAGGAGGTTTTAAATTTGGTATTTATCTAAACAATAAATGTATTACTTCAAAATTAAATTTTGATTTGCATGTGTTTATGAATGGAAGTTATCTTTTTCCTTAATTTTAGCATTTGATATATTTCTCACGCCAGATCCAATTTCACCAATTTGGTTTTTTTTTACTAAGATTCAAAATGAACAACTATAGACAATATACAGAAACACTGTGCACATGTATGCACATATGCATATGTTCACTATCTAAATTGACCAGAAGTTACTTTAAAATTAGCAAATCATCAATGCATATGTGCACACATAAGATATGTACATACTCACAATTCAAACATGCACATATGCCAATAAAAAGTGTATACATGCATTATGCACATCCCAAAAATTCGAGATGCACAACCATAGCCAATATACATAAATCCTATGTGCAAGTATGCACATATATGCATATAATATTTTTCTACAACCCACATGCACATATGCACTATATTTAAGTATTCACATATACACTATTTTTTGTGTTTGCAAGTATGCCCATATGTTTACATACAAAATTTTCAAAAGGCAACACCATAGCAAATATACATAAACATTGTGTTAAACCTCGATAATCATACATATGTGCAACCACGTTACTGACATGCTTTAGGTATTATTAGCAACAAACTGTGATAATCAATAAAAATTGAATATTGGTACCTATTTTATACATTATAAATGTACTAATTTTTGGCAGATTTTTCTCCAACATTTGATGTGTGATGCCTTACTAATGATTATCTACTTCTTCTTTGTAGCTCAGTATATTCAGTACTGTGCCATAAATCTTATTGTTACTTCTGTGTGTTCAAACGGAAATATAAAGATTTAGAATTGCAAAAAAGTGATACAATTGAAATAGGATGCATAGCAGTGAGGGGAGGGGAATATTACTAAGCTGAGATTCACTTTCACCTTAGAGGTCATATGAAAATATGGGAATTTGCTAAAAATCGTCCCATTTAATTTGTTTACATATTTAAAGGAGTTTTTTAATTTGGTAGTTATCCTAATATTAAATATATTAATTTAAAATTTTATTTTGATTTGCTCTTATTAATTTGGTAATAGACAGAACTATGCATATATGCATTTGGGAAATATATCCATATCCATATTCGATAGTTGTGCACATATGTATATATGATTATAGTACATGTATGAATTTCCCCAAATGTGCACATATGCATTTTCAATTACAGTGAACATATGCATGTAATATTTCAGCAAACATATGCATCTCATCTTTTATCCACCAAAAACTAACAAAAAAACAAGTGATTTTTTCACAAAAAAATTGAACTAATAAAAAACTACAACTAATACTAGCTATCAAGAGTCACCGGAAATGCCTTGTCGCCGCCACCACCGTCTCATTCTCCGGCGGTGGTTTCACATACTTCCCGATCACTTTCTGGTGAGTTCGGTTCTTGATCCTTTAAATCTTGGCTCATGTTTTTTGATTCTTCGTTCCTCTCTCTCTTCTTCGTTTCCCACCAACTGGACCGAGCCTGCATTTGGTTGAAATCACTGGCGGTCTCAACTGCGGTCTTGAGGTCAGTGACGGGAAACACAACAAAGGTAGCACCGCCAGTAACGCTGGCAGGGAGAGACGTGTCGTCAACAAGCATGACTTTGGAGGTAGAGACTAAGAACTCGCGGCGTTGGAAGGAGACAAAGAGTCGCCATGAATTGAGGCAGTTTTTCGGCGGTGTTAGTGAGAGTGAGGGTGGATTGGAAGTTGTAGGGCTGGTCGGCGGGAAGAGTGGCCGATGGAATTTGGAAGCCGGAGTTGTAGATGTAGGAAATGGAGATTTCGTTGCAGGTGAGAGATTGAGAAAGGATTGTGGGGATTGAGATGGAGAAAAGATGAAATCAATGCCCACGATTTTAGGAATCAAATTCCTAATTATTTGGGATTTTAATTTGGTAGGTGTATATTCCCCAAATTAAAAAGAATTGTATTTTGACCTAAATACCCCTGTGCATACATGCATTGTATTTTTATCAACTGTTTTTAATATTTTATTTTAATAAAAAATCAATTAATTGTGGACCATTGATCTCATCAATCTACAGTTGAGATTGGTTAGCACGGTTAGCACCAATGTCACGGTTAGCAAATGAATGAGTCTCTCTCTCTCTCTCTCTCTCTCTCTCTATATATATATATATATATATATAGGTGGGTTCATACGAGAACAACATCTATTTCAAAAACACGAGAACAACCAGGTGCATACAAAATCATATATGATTCACGTACAAAATCACATATGATTCACACGACATTGCACGCGACCTTTGGACATCGCTCGCGTCCGATTTTTTTCAGGTTAGTGTAAAATCACATATGATTTTGTACACGATCTGTTGATTTTTGTTGTTTTCTTAAATAGTTAGCGTTCTCGTTTAAACTTTTTTTTCTTTCTCTATATATATATATTCTCGAATGTATGTTAGGAGTGGTAGCTTTTTACATGAAAAGAAATACAATATGGTGAAGATTTCAAGTTTATCTTGTATGAGAAAAGTTATTTTCAAAAAGAAGATAAATCTTTCTTTGAAAATGCTTCAAATTATTGGAAATTAAAATCATTTCCATAATTTTCTCCACAGATTGCTCATTATTCTTCCCACAGATTGCACCCTTTTTCGTCCTTTTATTTCATTCCCTTTTTAACCATTGTTTTGGTCTTTATATTTCACTCCTCTGTATTACATTTCAATTTTGAATAAGAAGATACAAAAACCTTTGAGCCATCAATTTGAACATGGTATCAGAGCGGTTTCTAGCCAAGCTCTGAGTATCGAAATCCTGATCGAAGCTCTCTATCAGCCGACACAATGGCTGAAGGAAAAGACACAAATGGCGGCAAGAATGAGGGTGGCATCGATGCCAACCCACCATTCTATATTCACGCTTCGGATTATCCGAAGCAGATGCATGTCAACGATCCTCTAAACGACCACAATTACACCGATTGGTCACATGAAATGATGAATTTTCTGTTTGCCAAAAACAAGGTGGGATTCATTGATAGATCCCTTAAGAAACCAAAAAACACTTCTCCCAACTACATGCCTTGGATGCGTTGTGACGCCATGTTAAAGGGATGGCTCACAACAGCCATGGAGAAAGAAATAAGAAGCAGTGTGAAATACGCGGGTACCGCTCGAGAAATCTGGGTTGACCTCGTTGAAAGATTCGGGAAAGAAAGTGCCCCTAGGGCCTTCGAGTTGAAGCATGCTCTCGCGACTACACAAAAATCCGGAGCGTCAGTTTCTGCAATCCGTCTCATCACTAAAGGACTTCACAAGGGTGATGTCTTCGTCTTCCCACAAGGTCTAGTTCACTTCCAAAGGAATGTCGGAAATGGTTATGCTGTTGTTATTGCAGCTTTGAGTAGCCAAAATCCGGGTGCCATTACCATTGCAAATGCGGTGTTCGGTTCTAACCCAGATATCGCTGCAGATATTCTTGCAAAGGCTTTCCAAGTGGACAAGAACGTCGTTTATCAAATTCAATCTAAATTCTAGACCTCGAGCTGATATTTAAATGTCGATTTGAATAACTTATTATATTCTATTTCTTGATTTTGATATGTATTCGTCATGTTATATTTAAAACTAAATAAAAGAAATATACGCTATATATTTAATTATCATTGTCATTTAATTTTAAGTGTTGAACTACACCAAATTATGTATGATCCAAACTCAAACCCCAAATAATTAATCAAGCACCCACTACTTTAACATCAAAATTGCATATCTTAAAAGAAATGGTGATAATAACTAAACCTTTGAAAATCAAGAGATAAAGTTGCATTTTTCCAAAAGTTGATATAAATTTGGGGACTAATATATATTGTTTCAATGAGACTAATATAACAAATGGAAGCTAGTTTGTGGTAATTCTTTTTAAGATTTTGAACTTTTAGAGTTTCCATTTTGAAAAAAAGTTGGAGATGTTCTCATGGATATTTTGATGGGACAAAATATGCATATTATATTGTGAATTCTAAACGAGGTGAAGGTGATGAGCATATGAAATTATTTAATGTTTGAAAATATCCAACTGAAAATACATATGTATAATCCATATGAGTAATCTCTAACGTCGGTTTATATATGCATTTTTAAAAATAATGTACTTTTCAAAAAAAAAATTCAATGATTCACGAGTGGACCTTCCCTTAACTTTTCCTTCTTGACTACTGGTAGTTAATTATTGTGTATTAAACAATGTGGACACAGTGTTTTCCAGCGTGGGCACAACTATATACCAACATTGGGATCGCTACAAGTAATATAATGGTAATAAAACCAAGTATCGTTTCCATAGGGACTGACATACTGAGAATTAGAGACTTTCATGAACTTCTTGCATAAGCTTGGTTGTGAGAAAAAATATCGTTTTGGTGGTGGAATAATGCTAAAAATACGAAATGTAATTTATAATTAAAGAATGAGTATGGGTATAAGCTTTTCTTGCGATAAACGTAGTAATAAAATGGTTAGGTCTTTTATAGTACGGATTGTCTATAAAAAGTCCGATCTCACGAAAGTGGATTTTTAAAGACCGGTCCCATAAAATACCCATAAAGTGTCCATTGTTATCGACTTTTAATCTTGCCGATTTAACTAAGTTGATATAAAAATCCAATTCTATCGGTATATGGAGACTTATACCAAAATCTCTTTGTGATATAAATATGGACCGACGTTTGAACCTTAGTAAATCATATAAAATTCGTATCTCTGCGTGGTTATCAAAGATTTGCTCAAATCTTTGTGGATCACTTAAACCGTATTTCGAATCCGCCCCTTTCGAGGTCAAGATCTAAAATTAACACTTCAAAGTGATCGGCTTATCCGCGTTGAGTTTAAGTACCAACTCAAGTGACCAAGCTTAAGAGCTAGTAACAATGTCACACCGAAGTGTTGCATACTAGTCTCAAGTCGACTCACACCCACACCCAAGAGGTGCTTAGCTTATAATAATATTGTGAACTAAAGATCTTAAGATTCTAGAGAGAGAAAGCTAGAGAGAGAAAGTGAATGAGGAGCCAAAAGAAGTATTGTATTCAAGATATGCAAAAGTAATCACATGTCCTTAAAAACAACTAAGACAAGGGTTTATATACCCTCAAAGTAAAATAAATACAAAGGTTACAACTAAAAATGATCTAACAATCTCCCCCTTTGTAACCTTTGGCACCGAGCTCTAAAATCAAGAAAATCTTCTGATATCCACTTGAGCTTCAAGGCGACGTAAAGCATTTCGAAAGTTGATTCGGTCTTGAATTACATCAATTGCCTTCTCCAATCTCAGTAACTCCTTGTTTCCTTCCTTTTGTGGATAAAAATTGAATCTCTGTCTGTTTGCCACATTCTGCTTTTCATAATTCAACTTCTGAATTAGATGCATCTTGATAAGCTTCAAAGTTCCATCAGAATACTTGCAGACTTCTTCAAATCTCATAAAACAATGACTACCCTTCAAGTTTCTGTACACCACACCATACGGTTCATCAACAACAGTATATAATAAGAAACTTTTAATGTTGTCAAGCTTCTGTTTTGGCTTGTGCAAGTTGACCGTAGGTTGATGATTTTCGACACCCAACTGAAAGTCAAATAAGCTATAGAAGCGAATTGTTCTGATAATATGTCTTCTGACAGTGTTGAAGGCTCTATTCATATCATCTGATCGTTCATTGAGAGAGCTGAAGAAATTGAATAGAAACTCAATATCATCCACATGAACTTCATTAAAATCTGCTTCTGTGAAGGTATAGTCTTTGCAGTCTCTTCGTTGAACAGTGAAATTAGAAACCCAAATGTTGAATATGTTGAACATGGAAACACATTTAACTTGTACAATCCCCTTCTCAGAATATACTGTTTCTTTCCCTTGTCTCAAATACCTCATAGCCATCAAATAGTTCTGTTTAACAAGATCAGACTCTTTTTCAATGCCCAAGAAAAACTCAAAACTCAAAATAGTCTTGTGTTTCACAAAAATACTTCGGTGAGTATCTTCAAGGTATACATTACGAAACACCTGTCTCATATCTCTAGCCTCAAACCTTTGTCGTCTATGCTCCCTTGAAATAGGAATTCCTGAAGATCTAAGATTTTCTGGAATAAAATCAGGAGCCATATAATTAGGATCAACTGACTTATCAGATTTACTTGTTGGAGCACGAGGAATCTTGGTAGGTGGAATCACGACTGGAATAGACACATTAGAACCAATTGCTGGAGGCTCAGAGACAACTGATGTAGAAGATATAAGAGTTGTAGAGACAAACAGAGGATTTGAAACTGCTTCAGAATGAATCTGAGAAGAAACATCTTGTGGAGAATTCTGTTCATCTTGAAAAGGAAATCTAACTTCTTGAGATGAAAGATCTGCATACAATACATCAGCATCACTATCATCATCATCTTCTTCTTCTTCTTCTTTAACTTTCCAAAAGCTTTCAAACTTGGCATCAATTTCATTTTCAGAATCCACATCAATAATATTTTCGTAAGATGCTCTGAAATTCTCAAACGCTTCAGCCTCAGTCATATTCACAGATTTTGGTATAACAGAAGAAACTGGCTCAGAATCTGGATCAACATAAAGTACCAGCTGTAAATTATTTTCTGTAGAAATGTCAGTCTCTGGAAGATTTACTTTGCTTAACATGTCTTCAAACATAGACTGCATTTCTGTTTCTGCTTCTTTAGGCTTTTCTTTATCAGCAGAGCATGTTTCACTTGGAGCAGTTTCTGCTTTATTTTCTTTAGAAAGATCAGCTACAGACTTATCCAAGCGTCTCTTTTTCTCCCCCTCATGATCAGGTTGAGAATCATCATGATCATGTGAACGCTTGTTAGATGGTCCAGCTTCAGCACGACACGAGACATTTGGAACCTGCAAGTGTTGAGCAATGGCAAAAACAGTGGATTGCAATTGACCCAAACCTAACTGTACCTCATCTCTAAATTTCTCAAAGTCTGATCGTAAAGCAGAGAGAGAATCTTCAGTTGTAGGTGGTCGAAATGATGGCTGAAAAGATCTGAGAAGAGACAAAAGATCGATCGACTGTTGATTTGCTGGAGCCATAGATGCAAGTCGAGCTCTTAAGTGCTCAGCTACTTCCTGAACAGAAAGATCATCAATACGAGGACCTGCAGGAGTAGAAGAAGAAGATGCACCTGCAAAAGTTGATAACATAGTAGCACATGAAGCCATTTGAGCAGAAGAAGATAGAAGACCCGATGACATAGTAGAAGACGAAAAAATCGGTGCAGATAGTGAAGGTGCAGAACCCAGAACTGCTGAATGAGAAAGATGAAGTTCTATGGGTTTGCCGGTCAACAACTGTGGAGGGATAATAGAAGGATCAATATTTGACAGATTTCCTTGCAGAAATGCCTCCATCCTGGCTAATTGAGTATCCCTTTCTGCATCCATGGAAGCCTTTGTTGTCCGTAGAAGATTATGAACAATGTCTAATTTTGAAGAAGAGTGCAAACCAGAAGAAGTGAACCCCATAGTGAATGCTGAATCAGTTGTAGATACAACAACAGTAGAAGATTCATGAGCAGCAGAAAATTTCTTCAGTGAAAGATCAAGCTCGTCTACAGCAAGATGGCCAACAATTGGATTTATTGGAACAGACTCATCATCAGAACCTTCTTGATTGGAATGAAAATCAACAAACTCTTGATTATTATCATCAGCATGTAATTCCTCAAGTTCATCTTCAATGACAAAGTGAATATCTGAACCTGATTCAGGGATTGCCTGAACCAAACGAGAACCAACAGGGATTTCCTGTTGTTGTTTCTGAATTTGCTCTGCAACTTCTTGAATTTCATCAACATGTTCCTCTGCATCTTGGTCTTGATCTTGTTGTTGTAAATGAGCAACTTGAACATCTGCATCAGCATTCTCTGCCTGTGGAATCTCGTAATCATGATCTAGCATGTATTCGACCACAACTTCATTTGTCAAATCTGCATAATTCACTATAAGAATTGCTGGAATGGGCATCCATTGATCTTCATTCGTAAACGTATGCTTTTGAATATGGAAGTATTTACACTGATAATCGGCAATGCGAGGCCACTGTGAACGAGCAGGAAAATTCTTTGTGCTATCCATAATGCTCCGAACAAAGATCTTTAAAAATCGCAAAAACGGCACAAACTTTCTCCTATTGTTTGTCGCTTTAGCATATACAACTTCTGAAAGACCAGTCCAGATGGCCAAAGTATAATCAATATGAAGATCGTGAATAACACATTAGAATAGCTTCAGAATCGGCATGCTTGTGCTATCTGTACCAGTAGCCTTTGAAGTTAAGCACCGATTGAATATAGAGAAAAAATCATACCAGAGAGGTGGAAGCTTAGCCTTGTGAAACTGAGTCACTTTCCTGAGTTCACCATTATAACCAAGTGCAATAATGCCATCAAGAACAGTTTGATCAGAAGGAAACGGATCATAAGCAACTTTGTCTGGTCTGGAATCAGGGCCTGGAAATTGTAGAAGCACACGTAACCTTCTGAAAGTAAGCCGAGATTCAAACTGATCTACACTTATCAGGAAATGTGGAGGATTTACTTTATCATTCTTTGTAATATAGTGCCAGGCTTGCTGCACATATACCTCAGGAACATCAACTGTTTTTGTCAACGCATAAGCAAGGGGATGTCCTCTTAAAATTTCTTTCACCACTCCACGTATGTTCAGATGTTCAAAATCAACATAATGATTATTGCCCTTGTAAGGAAGGAAGTGAGAATGATGCAGAAAATCATCCGGAACAAGTCCTTGAGCAGATTGATCAGCTGTTGTTGAAGGCTGAGAAGGCATAGGACGAATCCTAGAAATCTGTTCTTGATCATTAAGATGATCCAAGAGATCATTCTCATCTTGTTGTACTTGAACATCAGCCATTAGGTCTGAAAAATAAGCATAGTTAAAAAGTTAGGACATAATCAATCTGAAAGAACCAAGTGAGGTTTTCGGTTGAAGAACAAACCGAAAAAGGGTAAAATTCGGTTGAAACAAGAACCGAAATGCAAAGTTCTCGGTTGCACCAAGAACCGAGAAGAAAGGTTCTCGGTTATAACATAGACCGAGAAATGATCTTATCGGGTATGAGTTGGACCGAGAAGCAAAGATGGCAAAATTATATAGTGAAACAAGGTTGAAGTACTCGGTTGGTGAGAGAACCGAGAAGTGAAGTTCTCGGTTGATGAAAGAACCGAGAAGTGAAGTTCTCGGTTATGAGTGAACCGAGAAGTGAAATACTCGATCCAGATTATAATCGAAAGAACTCCCTTTGCTCCCCCTACAAAAATGCATTCATAAAACCTTTCAATCGAAGCATAAGAGTAGAAAAACATACCTGTAATGCGGAATTTGTTGAAAAACAAAAAAAAATCGACTTAAAATCTAGAAGAACCAGTCGATTCAAATACTCCCCCTGAACTTCACCACCACCGAAATGAGAAAAACGATTTGTAGAAGAATCGGCGAACCACGAAACACACAAGTGAAATCAAAAAGAGTCAAAGACAATCTGAACTTTGAAAAAAAAAATCTGGAACCCAAAGAAACCGAATGGAAGAGAAAAAATGAAGAAGAAGATGAATAGTGACCTTGGAAAAAGTGAAATTTGAAAATCGTTTAAAGAACCGGGTTTTTCAAGAATTTTTTTTTTAAAATATTGAGAAAAGAAAATCATATCATATTACATCAACATTTTTAGAAAATAAAATTAAACAAGATTTTGTAATTACTGAGTATTTTAAAGAATAAAAAACAATTGACAAATAAAATTTTACCTAATAAAATTTTCATAAAATAAACCATCTAATGAAATCCTATGCATGCTTTTGGAACTATAGACATGTATTATTGCATAAAGAGTGTATATTAGTTCGAAAACAAAGATTTTCATCCTTCTAATAGGTGGACAAACATGAGAAAAAATGACCAGTCTTAAGAAAAATGTATTTCACTATATAAGAGTAAAAACAGCTGTTACTCACACTAAAAAAATAGAACTTTCATAGATTTAAAGGTTTATCACATCTTAGCAGTTTCACCAAGTATCATGAGATGTTGTGCTCATTGGCATCTTTTTGTACAGTGTGCACATTGGCATCTTTAAATGAGTGTGCTCTTATAGCATTTTTTTTTTTTTTTTTGCATTTGTGCACTTTGGCATCTTTTTAACCAGAGAGTTTAGTAAACCTAGAAAACATCGTAAACATAACTTTCTATCTGATCCTATAGTAGGTTTTCTGATCAGTCACTCCCAGACCATAGCCTTAGGGGACTAGGTGACAAGCACCCCTCGGAACTTACTTACCCAGATCAGAAAGGCTATATCGATATTCCCTAAGCCCATTCATATCAGTAGAACATGACTTTCTAACTGGTTTTATAGCAGAATTTCTGATCGACCGCTCCCAAACCGTAGCTTTAGGGGGTCAGATGTCAAGCACCCCGCGGATCTTACTCTTCCAAACCAGAAAGGTCACAGATATGAACTATCAAACTAAATGATTTCTGTATTACAAAATATGAATTATTTTATCATCTCAATCACTAGGATCAACTAACTAATTAGTTTAGCCTATATCTCCATAATCATCCATAAAATTTGTAAAATAGGATTTCAAAGCCTTGATGACTATTATATATTGACCTACATATCTTAAAACACATATCAAAATTTTCATGAAGTGGACCATTCAAGATCAGAAATTTTGAAATTTGAACAAATAACACTCATTTATAAACAATAAACTTGTAAATATTTCCTAGGCATGCACAAGCAATCAAAAAATAGAAAATTTATAAAAATTCTATTATGTTAAACAAAATTTGTTAATCATTTTGAATCTTTAAATTAAGCATTCCAATTTTCGTCAGAAGAAAATTAAAGCGTTTTTCATCCAATGCTTTAGTAAAGATATCAGCTAATTGATACTCAGTAGGTACAAAATAAAGTTCAATCGTACCTTCTTCGACGTGATGCTTTATAAAGTGATATCTCATATCAATATGCTTTGTTTTAGTGTGCTGAACCGGGTTTACAGAAATAGCAATGGCAGATTTGCTATCACAATAGATTGGAATTTTGTTGTAATTCATCCCATAGTCCCGCAGCTGGGTTTTCATCCATAACACTTGAGCACAGCAGCTTGCAGCGGCCACATATTCTGCTTCAGCAGTACTGATTGACACACAGTTCTGTTTCTTTGATGACCAGCTAATCAAACGATCTCCCAAAAACTGGATATGCCCGGAAGTGCTTTTGCGATCAAGCTGATTTCCTCCGTAATCTGCATCTGAAAAAGCAGTTCATGAATAATCAGAAGATTTAGGATACCACAAACCTAGATATGGTGTTCCTTTGATGTAACGGAAGATCCGTTTTACAGCTAACAGATGAGATTCCTTTGGATTCGCCTGAAATCGTGCAAGTAAGCATGTTGAAAACATGATGTCCGGTCTACTGGCAGTTAAATACATTAGAGATCCTATCATGGCTCTGTAAGTCTTGATGTCAACAGTTTTTCCATCTGGGTCCAAGCCTATCTTTGCACCATGAGCCATTGGAGTTCCAATGCTTGTAGATTTATCCAAATTGAACTTCTTCAGAATGTCAAAGACATATTTGGCTTGATTGATAAAAATCCCATCTGAAAGTTGCTGAACATTGAGTCCGAGAAAGAATTTAATCTCTCCCATCATACTCATCTGAAATCTAGAAGTCATGAGATCGGAAAACCAAGTACAAAGTGAAGGATTAGTAGCGCCGAAAATAATGTCATCAACATAAATTTGAACTAAGCAAATATCAGAATCTGTTCTAAAAACAAACAGAGTAGTATCGATTAAACCTTTTGTGAAACCTGAGCTTAGCAGAAATGCAGACAATTCGTCATACCACGCTCTTGGAGCTTGTTTCAAGCCATACAATGCTTTGTCGAGGATGTAAACATGATCTGGATGATCTTTGTCCATAAAGCCTTCTGGTTGAGAGACATAGACCTCTTCTTTTAGACGACCATTAAGAAACGCTGTCTTTACATCCATCTGATAAACTTTAAAGTTCTGATAAGCAGCAAAAGCAAGAAACATTCGAATAGCTTCAAGACGTGCAACGGGAGCAAATGTCTCATCATAGTCTATCCCTTCTTGTTGACGATAGCCTTTTGCAACAAGTCTTGCTTTGTTTCTGACAACAATACCCTCTGAATCTTTCTTGTTTTTAAAAATCCACTTCGTTCCGATAATGCTCTTTCCTCGTGGTTTTGGAACAAGACGCCATACCTTTAATGCCTTGAACTGATTCAGTTCTTCTTGCATTGCAATAATCCAGTCTGGGTCGGCCAATGCTTCAGAAACTTTTGTAGGTTCAAGCTTGCTTAGAAAACAAGTGAACAAACATTCATTTGAAGAAGCAACTTTTGACCTAGTTGATACCGAAGAAGCAGGATCACCAATGATTTGATGAAGAGGATGCGCCTTTGTCCATTTTGTCATATGAGGTAGAGGAATTATTTCATCTTGAACACTTTGAATATCATGAGATGAAATTATGAGAGGTTCTGAATCAGAAGAGATAATCTGAGTAGTAAATGTTGGAGGAGGGACTACTTCAACTGATTCAGATAACGTAACATCTGGAAATGTTGTTTGAGAGTCATCAGAAATAGCTGGAGCATCTTCAGATTGAACTGGTGGAGAAAAATTCAGCTCTATAACAATGGATGGTTCCAGTTGAGATGTAGTTTCAACTGCTGATGTAGGAAGTTCAGTCACAGGAACATCTGGAATTGCATCATCAGAATTTTGTGTAGCAGCGGAAGAATTAGAAGAAGCAATGCCAGGTTCCTGTAATACAGCAGTAGAAACATTAGAAGAATTAGTTTTAGGTACATCATCATAAAAATTTTCAAATAATAAATCAAGATCAGTAAGAATAATAGATGAAGTATTAGATGAAAAATCTTGATTATCAGAAATCTTCACTGGTTCTGATCTTAGTTGATCAGAAGCATTCTTAATAACACCGGGTTCTGATCCAGGCTGGTCAGAAGCCAAACCAGCAGCTTCATCAAATCTGACATTGACACTTTCGATGACTTTGCGCAAAGAAGTAAGATATACTCGATAAGAAACTGAAGAAATTGAATAACCAAGAAAACTTGCTTCATCAGCCTTTGGTGCAAACTTGTTGAGGTTATCTCGATCGTTCAGAACATAACATTTTGACCCAAACGCTTTGAAGTATTTGATATTGGGCTTGATTCCATTCATCAATTCGTATGGAGTCTTATTGAATCTGCGATGAAGAATCGAACGGTTCTGAGTATAACATGCAGTAGAGATAGCCTTGGCCCAAAGAGAGATAGGAAGTTCAGAGTAAGCAAGCATGGAACGAGCAGCTTCTACAAGCGTACGATTGCGGCGTTCAACAACTCCGTTCTGTTGTGGTGTACGTGCGGCAGAAAACTGTTGTTGGATGCCATGATCATTATAAAAAGCTTGTAAAATGTTGTTCTTGAATTTTGTACCATTGTCTGATCGGACAATCTTGACTGGTTTTTGCTTGTTAGTCTGAGTAGACTTGATGAGAGTGATGAGTATCTCCGGGGTTTCGTCTTTGGATTTCAGAAAACGAACCCAAGTGTATCTTGAATAATCATCAACAACGACCAATACATAGCGTTTCTTACCAATACTCTTTGTCTTCATTGGACCACACAAGTCTACATGAAGGATTTCTAGAATATCCTTTGTGCAAAAATCGGGCTTTGGCTTGTGTGCAACTTTCTTCATTTTGCCTTTCTCACAATCTCGGCAAAGTTTGTCTGTTTGAAATCGAAGAGTCGGAAGACCACGAACTGAGTCGTTTTTAGCAAGACGATCAATGTACTTGAAATTGAGATGAGCTAGCCGTCTATGCCACAACCAGCTTTCTTGAACTGAAGCCTTTGAAAGAAGACAAGTCTTGGAAGGGAACTTGGCTGTTGAAAAGTCAATAGTGTAAAGATTTGACCGTCTTCTACCAATAAGAAGTTCCTTACCACTGTCATCTTTGACTGTGACTCTTTTTGATTTAAAATTCACTCCCAAATTCTTATCATAGAATTGCCCAATACTAAAGAGATTGAAGTCGAGACCTTCAACATAGCTAACTCTTTTAATCGTTATGTTGCCTTGTACAAGATCGCCATAGCCAAGAATAGGAGAAGTGTCTCTGTTTCCGAATCTCACACGACCTCCAGACTTTTCTTTAAAATTTGACAATAAAGATTTATTGCCAGTCATATGTTTTGAACATCCAGAGTCCATATACCAGAGATGACTAGGCTGCATTCATGTAGAAAAACTCACAAAGATTTAGGAACCCACTTCAGAATGGGTCCCTTTTTATTAGAACATTCCATGAGTTTGTTAAAGAAAAATGTACTTTTCACAAAAGATTTTGCATAGTGAAACAAAGAAGAGTTAGTACATTTAGATGAAATGTGTAAAGCAATAGAAGATAGATCACATGGAGAAGACAAACATGTGATATTCTGTTGAAGAATCAACATTTGCTCACGAGAATATTTTTGAACATTATTCAAACTAGCAAATGTGTTTTTATTACAAGTATCATCACGTTTATCTAATACATGTATATCATCTATTTTTCTATTCTTCACCCGCCATTCCATCTTGATTTCCTTTCTCAAAGGCCGATCTGAAAAGGAATAATCAGAATCAGATTTATCAGACTCATTCTTATCTTTCTTCTTAGACTTTCTTGACCGTCTTCTTTTTCTTTTCTTTGAAAAATAAAAATCATTGAAAGTCAAAGAATCATCCATTTGATCAGACAACTTATATGATTCACCTTCAGTAGCATAAGTCGTAAAATTATCACAATGATAAGAGTAAGAATCTGGTTTTCGTTCCAAGGATGAACCGAAAACTGATGTTTTCGTTTCTAACTGAGACCGAGAAAGTCCAGTTTTCGTTTCTAGCTTGGACCGAGAACCAACACTTGATGAAAATCCCATTTTATTTTCAACTGAAACCTCAGAAAATCCAGAAACTTGTTTTTCAGAAATAACATTCTCTTCAAAACTAGATTTAAAAACAGTAAAAAAAATATCTTTTTCCAAACTGTTTTGAATAAAATCATCATCTATCTTATCTTCCAACTCAACAATTTTAGATTCTAAAATCAAAGGAGGAACGTATTTCTTAGTATCATAAGATGTTTTAGAAACACTATCCTCATTTTTGTTTACAATATAAGAATCAAAATAGTCGTTTGGTAAAGTTGTTTTGTTAGATGAGTTTGTATTTAAAAATATTCCAGATTTCTTTTTCTTTTGAGGATCAGGAAAATATTTTGCATTTTCACGCGAATAAACAAATGGGAGTTCCATTCTAGTGTTTTCCGTTCTTCTCTTAGCCTCAATATCTAAGATTTGCTGTTCATTCATCCAATCTATTATAAATTGGGGAGCATAACGAGCAAGTCTCAAATATTCAAAGTGATATATAGTGGGGGATTTGTTAATGGCTAAATTTAAATATTTAGGACTTTCATATCCAAGCCCCCACTTTTCTTTAATGGACTCATAACTACGAGGTTTATTCATATTAATTGTTTGTTCAGATTGAGCTCTCATATATAATTTTTCTTCTAAATCAACAATGTTATTTGAAAGCTCATTTTTAGAATTGGTCAAGCTAGTCAATGAATCAAGATAAGTCTTGTTTGAACTTTCCAACTCATTTATTTTATTTTGCAAATTTTCTTTGGTATAATTTAGAATCAATTTTTGATCTTCCAAAGAAATTTGTAATTTTTCAATTTTATAAGACTTTTCTTGATTCACTTCCTTTTCAGATTTAAGCATTTTTCGAAAATTTTGCAAGGCAGAAATGATAATATCAAACTGAGAGTTAATGAATTTAATTTCTAAGTCAGAATATACCTCAGACTCATCAGTTGAATCTTCATCTTCATCATCAGTTTGATCATCACCGATAAAGCACATTGCTGCAGTTTCCTCTTTTTCTTCATCATTATCAGAGAAATCAATAAATGATTCTTCCTCAGCTAAGAGAACAGCTCCATTTTCCTTCTTTTTCAACATATCAGCCTTCTTTTGATAGTAGGTAGAATCACGAACCACCTTTGTTCGGCATTCTTTAGAGTAATGACCTACTTTACCACAGTTGTAGCATGTGGGAGGTTTCTTCTCATCCCTCTTTTCTTCCACAAGCTTTGAATGATCAGGCTTTGGATAGATAGTCTTTGACCCAGAAAAATCCACCTTCCTTGATCCAGATGAAAGTCGAAGATTGTTGTTGGAGCTGGCCCGATTAGGAAACTTTCGTGCAAATTGCTGAGAAAGTAAGATTATTGCTTTTTGAAGAGCTTCTCCTTCATCATCAATATTCCCATCATAAGTATTCTCAAAAGCTTGCTCAGTAAATTTTGCAGTCATTAGAGCAATAGGATCTACATCTTTTCCTTTCTTCTTCTTTTCTTGCTTTTCTTTCTTTGCCACAATCAGATTTTCTTCATTCAGGAGAATTTCAAACATTTCTTGAATTGGCATGATTGAAATCTTTGGATCAATACGAAGTCTATGACATGCCTTTGTCCATTCAGGTTGAAGAGCGTTCAGAAACTTTAAGTTTGTTTCCAACGGGGACTTTTCCACACTAATCTTGTATAAATCATTTATCACTGCACAGAATCTATCAAAGACAGTCTTCAAATCCTCCCCACTCTTTGCTTTGAACTCCTCAAAACTGTTCATGTATCTCGTTTTTCGAAGTTGAGTAGCCACCACAGAGCCAAGCATGATTTTCTCCAAATGAGTCCACATAAGCTTTAGATTGTTCTTGTAACAATCTACACGATTATATATGTGATTTGGCAAAGCAAGAATAAGATTAGACTTAGCAATTCTTTCTCCGTTGTACTTTAAAGATTCTTCTTCATTGTACTCATCAACTGGCTTTAGAATTGTGGATTGTTCAGTATGAGCAGTGGCTGGAATGATCTTGACAGGTCTCTCAAAAGGAGGATTGGTTAAAGCTCGAACCATGTAATCCCCATTTTGTTGTCTCTCAAGAAAATTAATAAATCGATCTCTCCATTGAGAATACTCATTCTCATTAATAAGCACAAGGGGACGAGTATCTGTCCCGAGAGACATCATCAACTCATTCTTATAGACTTGAGATTGAAGAGACATGCTGAATAGAAGCAGAGAGCTTTTCGGCTAAAGAAAATAAGAACCGAAAACCACGCTTTTCGGTTGTTGAGGAAACCGAAAACCAAACTTTTCGGTTATAAAAGAGACCGAAAACTTAGCTTCTCGGTTGAAGATGATACTGAAAATAACGAAAACCCTTAGCCGAAAACCTTATTCGAAAGCCTTAGCCGAAAAGAACAAAAACCAGATGAATGAACCGAAAATCCTGAAGAATGAACCGAAAACCTTGATGAATAATCCGAAAACTCTTATGAATGAACCGAAAATCGATTCTGTCCAGATAACGAACGAAGAAAATCACACAAGTCTAAAATTTCTCAAAACACTCTCACGGAATTCACTTAGAAACAGGTTCATTATCCAAAACTAATCCAAATATAGATCAAACACCAAAAATCAGCAAGAATTCGCAAAGAACAGAAAAAAAAAAAACTAGAACTTTTCTGGAATATTCGAAATTGACAATTTTGATTACAAAATGATCAAATCTTTGTACGAATCAAGAACAAAACATGTTCTACACTGAATTCCGAAGCAATTGAATCCAAATTCACTGAAAATCGTTCATAAAATCAACATAGATCTAGAAAAATGACCAGAAAACCGATTTTAAAAAAAAAATTCTAACGAATTTAAAATTCGATTGATCTGATAACACGAAATTAGAACTCTACTCTCAAATCTCTCAAAATCTAACCTGCTCTGATACCAATTGTGAACTACAGATCTTAAGATTCTAGAGAGAGAAAGCTAGAGAGAGAAAGTGAATGAGGAGCCAAAAGAAGTATTGTATTCAAGATATGCAAAAGTAATCACATGTCCTTAAAAACAACTAAGACAAGGGTTTATATACCCTCAAAGTAAAATAAATACAAAGGTTACAACTAAAAATGATCTAACAAATAATAATAATAAAAGACATAAAGTAAGAAAGGAAAATACTTGTTAACTACTTGAATTAAAAATAAACTTACAGACGATGCCCACAGTGGAAAGTTGTGGGCATAAACTGAAAGACGAGAATATAAATGCAGAAAATTAAGTGCTAAGTTACCCTCAAACTCTTTAACTCTCTCTAGAGAAAAGCTTAGAGCCATGGATGATTGGATGATGATTAAGCTTACAACCCCCTTTATTTATAATAAAAATACAACCCAAAACCCATTGGTTAAAAACCTAATATCCAATGGTTAGAGGAGTACAATGATTTTCCAGATTTTTAAAGATTGTATCGAACTCATTCTAACTCATTGCAACCTTTAACCATTGGATAATAGTAAAATGCCTTGTTTACCCAATGGATCTGGGGCGGCCGCAGTGGGCAGATTGTGCCCACAACCGAACAATAAACATTATTTTTGACAAAACCGAATCTTTTGGTGTTTTCATCCAACTTGCAAACTTTATGGACCAAAAGGAAGAGATAGAAGCAAAAGTGGTTAGAAAGCGGAATAAAACATTAGAAAAGAGTAACAAATAACTCTAAAAAATGAGAGTTATCAGCTAATCACGATATTTAGCCTTTTTATTTAAACTAGCGCCTGAAAATGTAATATCCAAACATATATAATTAATGGTCTGTTTGTTAGCAACTTAATGAATTTAATGAAACTCGCAACTTATTGAGTCATCTATATATGACTCTCTGGTAGTGATTTTAATGATATAGAAAGTTGTTCATTCAGTAAGTTTCTAGGGGGACTTTATGTAGAAATCAAGTTTCTTTTTTCAAACTTTCCCCTCTCAATTAAAAAGCATGCTCATTCCATTTATGAAAAAGCTTTCACAAACAAAGATCTTTTCAATCTATCCATACAGATTAATCTACACATACAATTTTATTCATACATGAATTAATAAAAAACCAACTAAACATCCCTAAACCCCTAATAATTAATCAAAAACAACTAAGTTAAAGTTGCACTCTCTATGAACCATTACCTTTCATCCCCTTTTTTTTCTTCTTCATTTTATTCTTTTATTTGCTGTATCAACTTTTAATCATTCCATTTTAAGAAATTGCATAAAATATCTCAAACTAACTTATTTTACTTTTTATTAAAGCTTAATGAATTAATAGTTAAATCATTTCAAAATTATCTCATAATCGATATCTACTATATCTACCATTGACATTTGACCATGTACATGAACAACAAATGTTCTTTTTTTTATCGATGAAACACAAATCGTATTCTAAGGTCCATATAAGATTAGTCAAATTAAGCATAAGTTACTCTATATACCCACAGTTAATAAAAAAAACTTCATGTGAATCTTATTTCTATTACATCCCATGTTGTTATACATAACGTTCTTCTTCTTTTTTTTGTTATTTCTACCTAGTAGGAATGAATACAATGATGTTTATTGTGATATTGAGGTTCAAATTCAGTTTAAAAATAATGAACGTTTTGGACCAAATCAATGCAAAAAAACATACATCATTCCACAAAAATAAATCTAAAATAGGAAAATGATTAAAAATGAAAATGAATTGAATCGATCATATCCACATTAGACTTCCATCTAGACTGAACTAAGAATCAAACAACATAATTGAATGTATCTTACGGTGATGTATTTGATGACTTTATCTTTGTAATACTCTTTCCACATGGGTAATTTTTATTGACGGAAATATGTCATATGCTAGTTTTTTACGTTCGATTGTTTCTACTATAAAAACATTACCATGTTGCATACTTTATCCCATAGATTTCTCGAGCCACCAAAGTTCATAAAAAAAACAAATTTCCACTTCTCAACAATGGCATCTCGACTGCTTTTGATAAGTCTCTTAGTGGCGAGTTGTTCGCTTGCTTTGGCTTCTGACCCAAGTCCTCTCCAAGACTTTTGTGTTGCTGATCCAAATAGTCGAGGTAAAAATAATTATGACATGTCGAAAAATTCCCTAACACTAATGATTTGATACTTTTATGGGCTTACGAGTTTCCTATTTTTGTTTTCACAGTACTCGTGAATGGTGTGGCGTGTAAAGATCCAAATCTTGTGCAAGCCGATGATTTCCTTTTTAGTGGGCTTCACCGCATGGGAGATACATCAAATGAGGTTGGGTCGAACGTGACTGTCGTGACTGTAGCACAGTTACCAGGACTCAACACTTTCGGTATTTCAATGGCTCGTATTGACTTTGCGCCACAGGGTATCAACCCTCCCCACACACACCCTCGGGCCACTGAAATCTTGATTGTCATTAATGGTAGTATTGAGGTTGGATTTGTAACATCTAACCCTGACAATCGTCTCTTGACGAAAGTACTCGAGATGGGTGATGTTTTTGTGTTCCCACAAGGTCTAATTCACTTCCAAAGGAATGTCGGACATGGCTACGCTGTTGCGATTGCCGGTTTGAGCAGCCAAAATCCCGGTGCCATTACAATTGCAAATGCTGTGTTTGGATCAAACCCAGATATCAATGCAGAAATTCTTGCAAGGGCATTCCAAGTGGACAAGAATGTTGTTTATCAAATTCAATCAAAATTCTAGACTTTTATGTCAACTTTGATTGTTAATTTCATTAACTTATACTTTTCAGCTTCTTGATATGTGTTTTTTGCGTATTCGTTTTGTTATATATATTTGAAAGTGAATAAAAATAATGTATTATTTTGATGGTCCTTTACATTTGTATTGTTCAATGATTGCAAATTATGTACGATCCGAACTCAAAATACTAATTATTAATCAAGCATTCATGGTGAACAAAGGCGTGGAAAACCTTATAATGTTGCCATATTGGTTGCATCTCCATCTACGTACTCGTATACTAAGAAAATAAGACAAAAACAGAAAGCTAAAAGACTGTTTGGTTCACGTTGAGGAATGAAAATGACAGAAAATGAAAATGGAAATTAATTGATTTTCATTCTCCGCATGAAATAAAAATTTGGGTTCCTGGGAGAATGGGCCAATTATATCATGTAAAATCAAACAATTTATTTTATTAATATTCTTATTTATTACTGCTTAATACCTCTAACAAAACACCTCATAACACTTGTGAAAATAACCCAAGCATAACCCTTCTTAATAAAAATGTTGGAATATACCCGTTGGTCCAAGTAAAATATAGCGTTTTTACTTGTGGCACTTTTGAGCGGTTTTTCCGAGGCTCCAAAAACCTCCAGACTATCCCCGATTTGAGTTGTTATACAAAACGTTATTTTTATCCAATTGGGGTTTCAAATTTGTTCTTTACTAAGGATTAGGTTTTTAAAAATTAGAGTTCTTAATATGTGTGAACTCGGACCCAAGTCCTCTTCATGACTTTTGCGTGGCTAAATCAGATAGACCATGTCAAATACTATCTAGAAATGTTCAGAAAAATGATTTGATATGGGCTTACGATTTGTTTGTTTGTTTTTTCCAAATCTTTGTGAATAATATGGCATTTAAAGATGGAAATTTTCGTAAGTAGGTGATTTCTTTTTCAGAGGCCTTGACATTGATTATTTGAAAATATGTGGTATGTAAATGTGCTTATAGGATTTTTATTTTTATCTTTACAGTATAGGTGAATGGTAGATGTACAAAGATGCAAAGCTTGTGCAAGTAGATCAAAAAATTTTGGGATCTCCAATTCCCCATCTCTTGGGGAAATACATCGGATTTTGTTATGTCTATATTGACTCTTGTGGTTGTAGTTGTATCATAGTTGTCAGGGCTCAATACTTGTACATATATGATGGGTATTAAACCTCCAGAAACACACCCTAGGGTCACTAAAATCTTGGATTGCCCTTAAAGGCAGTAATATTCAAGTTGCATTTTGTCACATCTAACCTTAAAAAACCCTATCATAAAAGTACTTGAAAATGTTAATTTCATCTTCCGCATTTTCTAGTTCATTTCCAAATGATCAAATCGGGCTTGGCTATGTGTTATTATTGTTGGTTTGAGTAGCCAAAATTCATATATTTCATAACCATTTATAAATGTTCGTTGCGTTTAGATCAAACGGTTATATCGTTAGAGATCTCCTTGCAAAGACTTTTCTAGTCGACGAGAACATCATGTATTAAATTCTAGATTTTTACATGATATCTAAAGGTTGAGTTCATCAACTATGTAATGACCGGGTTAGAAGTTGTTAACTTAAGAAGTTGGGTGGAAGTTTTGATAAGGCCCAAAGTTTGGGGTCTAAAGTATAAAGTTGAAAAAGAAGGGGTTTAACCCTAGGAACCTATCTGCTCCTTTCTTATTCTTGCGGCTGAGAATTTTGGGAAAAGGCTAAGAGGCGAGTTCTGAAGAAGATTTCAAGGAAATCTTTTTGTTCTTGGGATTCAGCCCTGTATCGATTCCTCAAGGTAAGTCTCCTATCGTTTCCTCATTAAGAAAAGTTCGTGTAGATTCCTTGAGATATGATTTTTGGTTTTGGGTCTGAGATGTGAGTTTTTGGCGTTGTGTCCCTCTCGTTTGGGAAAGGGTTGTCCTTGGTAGAACTAAACCCCCGGCAAGTTAGGTTTTGAGGGGTGTCGCCGGCAAAGGTGGGGTGGGTTGGTTCCCGCCGATTGGTGGCCACCACACATATCGATTTTAGACTTATCGCCGAGTCGTGAGACCTGTTGTAAATATTAAAGAAAAGGACCCCCGGTCGGCACCGGGCGACTCGGGCTATGAAGCCCCGAGCGAATCCGGGTTTGCGGTTGACACAAGTGACCCCGAGCACTGGGCGACCCCGAGCTCCTTCGCACCGGGTGGTACCTGGTTTGGTTTTGACCTCGGGCTGCCCCGGGTCTGTTCGTGAAGCTGGACGAGGAGGGCCCAAGCCCAGCCCGTAGGATTGTTTGGGTCGAGCAGGTTATGCTTGCTTGAAGTAACCGAATTGTTAGTTCTTGTCAGGATCGAATTCTCAACAAGAATTAATTCTCAGAAACAATATCAAAGAAGTTTGCGGAATAACACTTTGATATTCAATGAAACAGTAAATCAACACAGAAAATATGAATAACAAACTGTAAGCTTTTATTGAATGCTTTGAAGTTACAAGATTACTCACTCAACCTCAATATTGATGAACAGGCTCACCAATACGAATTCTACTTCTCTAGAATTAGGATCTATGCCTTGAGGTTGTTTTTCTCTAAAAGAATGAAAACTAAAGTTATCTCTCTATTCTAAACAATACAATATATATATACTGAATACAAAGATAATTACACTAAATGAAATATCTTCAGTATATCTTCTATGTATATCTCTAAGCTTCCATGTATATCCTTTCATACGAATCTTCATCATATAAGCAGTATTAATCTTCAGCAGCATTAACTTCCTTCTATCAGCATTGACTACTAAGCAGTACTAACCACTAGCAGTACTAACTAGCTAAGCAGTACTAACTTTGTTCAAGCAGCACTAACTTTGACTAGCAGTATTAATAGTACTAGCAGTAGTAACACTCAGCAGTACTAACCTTTAAGTCTTCTAGCAGTATTAACTCTGAACCAGCAGCATTAACCATACTTGAGTTTTTTTCTTCAGTTCCCAACAATCTCCCCCTAACTTGACTTTTAGGAAGAGAAGTCAAGTTCTTCAGATTTTCTTCAAGATGCTCCCAAAACTCTATCAATGCCTAAATCCCAGTGTTTGCATCCAATCCCAAACTCTGATTGATGGTTCTTTGAATCAAGTATTTAGCCATTTCTGAATCTGGAACACACCTTAACTTTTTCTTCAGCATGGCATGTAGCTTCAATCTGCTATGATTATACACTCTATCCACTAGGAAGTATTCAGTGTGATTTAAATCCAAAGTCACTGAATATACGCCACTAGTTTCATACAAAGTCCAATTGGTAACTGCTTGAAAAACACTCCTTATGATCTCCTCCACTTCATCAGGTTTGAACATCATACACAGATACTCCATCACCAGTTTTGTAATTGAAATCCCTGGAGCTTTCAACTGATCTGCATATAACTTCATCCCTATATTAAACATTTTTTCAATATCAGACCTTGAGCATGTTCTGACAATTTTAGCCCAAGTACTGTAGACTTCATACTTTTCATCTTTTCTCTTCAGTCTGATATACTCCTTGCCATCTACTTCCAAAACATCCCAGTGAATGACTTCAGGAGGTTTAACTCCTACAGGTTCTGCTGCAATTGGTTCAGGCATTTTGTCCATCACAACCATGTACATCTTGACATCCTCAGTACTTGCAGGTTCTTTCATTGTAGATGACTCAGGTGCCTCTTCTTCTTCAGCAACCTTTTCAGCCTCTTCTTCCACTAATCTAGGCTTCTTTGTAGGCTTTCTCCTGGCAATCATCTTTGTTCTTTTTAAAGTCCTTAGACTTTCACCAATTGTTGTTTCCTTCTCTGGAGTTTCTTGCTCATCAGGGAATGGTTTTTGTAAGAAATCATTGCTTTCTTTCATTCTTTTCTCCATTTCAACCCTTGCAAGATCATCCCCTTGAAGCTTTATCATCTCAGCATCATACATCTTCTTGAGCTTCTCAAAAGACATCTTTGAAAACATCTCTACCTTGACACCTACTGCACCCTTGAGGAAAGTAATCATTTTCTTTCTCTCTTGAGCACCCAGGTATGTCTTTGAAGGTTGTCTTTTCCTTGCAGCCATTTTGATCTTAGCAGGCTTCCTCAAAGATGTGGCTTTCTGCTTGGCTTGTTCTGTTGCTAAGCTTTGTTGATAGGCTTTGTTTAACTCTGCAGCCATTGCTTTAGCTATCTCTCTATCCTTTTGCACTTGCATGGTTTCTGCTTCTTCAAGTTCAGCCTGTATCTTCCTAGCTAGAGCTTCATCTGATTCAATCAGCTTCTGCTTTTTCATTTGTTTATCAGATTCAACTAGCTTTGCCTTACCTTTCTCTTTACCCATCACCTTCTCAATGCTAGAGTTCTTTGCTGCATCACCTCTTTCTTTTATGACAACTCCTTTGGCCTTTGAGGTGACCTTGGGAGTATCATGTTTGGCTTTGATGAGTGTTTTTGCAACCTCAAGCTCTGTAAGGACCTCTTTTACTGTTTCTGCTGCTTCTTTCAGCTCAGCAGTATTAACCATTTCTGCTGCTTTACTTGAACTGGCAGTATTAAAGGTTTCTGCTGCTGGCCCTGTTTCTGCTGCTTGCTCATTCTCCCCCCCAACATCATGTTTTTCCTCTTGCTCCCCCTTAGCTTTGGCATCAGCTTCTGACTCCCCCTTTTTGGGAGCATCAGTCACTGGTTTCCTCCTTCTGAGCACAAATTGTTTCTTCTTCCTTTGCAGAATCAGTTTCCTTACCATTTGCTTCAACTTGATGATTTGTTCTTGTTGTGACAGAACTATGAGTTTAAGCTCTTCTATATCTTTGCCCTGTTTGAGTACATCCATGTTGATGTTGCCCATGGTTTCCATCAATTCATAATAGTTATATCTGTCCTCACCTTCTCCAGAAGTGTTACCCTCTTTTGAAGGATCATTGGATCTTTTTGTAGTGGAAGTCTTCTGCCTAGCAGAAGCACTATCCACCCCCTTGGGTTCTTGGCACCAGGGACCTTCAAATGATTGCTCATTCAAAGTTGCCATGGGGGAGGTCTTATTGATGTTACCACTTTCCTCCTCTGTGCTAGCAGGAGTAGTGGCAGCCTCATCACCCATATGCTCTACCTCCTCCTCAGAGAGCACCTCCTTTGGGTTGGGAGACACCCTTGTGGTTTCCCTTTGGATATTCTCTAGGGGAGAATTCTCCCTTAGAGGGCTTATGGGCTTAGTGGGTAATGGTACAAGAAGGGAAGGAGCCTTCTTTACCTGTTTTCTCTTGTAGGTTTGGGTGATGGGAGAGGTTGGTTTTTCAAGAAGGGACTGGGGAATTGATTTTGAGAGGGAAGGTTGGGCTTGGCTAGCAGTGGGTTGGTCTAATGGGGGCCTTGACCCTGCTGCCATACCTTCATTGGTTTGGGACACCACCATCATTGTAGAGAACAATGGGGTGTCAACTCCTTCAGAGTCCCCAGCAGATCTTCTCATATTTGAGAAAACCTTGCCTTTGGGGGGTTTAGGTACATATACCCCAACAGGTTGAGGTATATCCGTCAATTGATTAGTAATAACTTCTTGAACAAACCTGGGATACATAAAGAAGCTCTTTTTGTTTCCCATGTTTGAGACAAGATCATTGAAAATCATTTTAGAAAAATTGTACTTTCTGGCAGTGGCCAAGCACACCAAAGCATAAGCAATAGTGCTGCTGAACTCACTCCATCCAGTAGTCTTTTTGGATATACAATGCATAAGAGTATGGACAAAGAAACGCCATTGGGGTGAGAATTTTGCTTTAGAAAATTTGAAAACACCCAATGGGCCTCCATACCCCATTCTTGTAAGAGTTGTAAACAGTTCATCATTTGGGATAGAAGTTATACCAGAGGCATCGTCTAGACGTAGACTGATGCGAATAACCTCTTCAGTAACTGTTAGCGGTTGATCACAGATTCTTGTCTTGATCATTTGCACACCATTCTCCACAACAATGGTTGCATTTGCCCAGAACTGCCTTTGATGCTCAATGTAGATTGTAGGTGATACAATAAGAGCATGAGCAATGTGGCTTGTCTTGAGGAAATCCACAATCTGATGAAATCCTGAAGCTTGCTTTGGCTTTTGTAGCATCGCAATCTCGTTGTGCTCGTCGATAAAAGTCATGGATGCCATTGATCTTAGTGAAAACTTGCCTGAAAACTTCGAACTTGAGAGAGAAAAGGTTTTGAGCGCAAGAGAACAGTATGCAAAGAGTCGTTATGAACTTTTAGGCGGGCAAAGAGTATTTATAGTATTCGGAATATAAGCAGTATTAACCTAGAGCAATATTAACTACTAGCAGTAGTAACGGCTAGCAGTATTAACTAACTAGCAGTATTAACTGAAAGCAGTATTAACCACTAGCAGTATTAACTGAAAGCAGTATTAACTGAAAGCAGTATTAACCACTAGCAGTATTAACTGAAAGCAGTATGAACCACTAGCAGTATTAACTGAAAGCAGTATTAACTGAAAGCAGTATTAACCACTAGCAGTATTAACTGAAAGCAGTATTAACCACTAGCAGTATTAACTGAAAGCAGTATTAACCACTAGCAGTATTAACTGAAAGCAGTATTAACCACTAGCAGTATTAACTGAAAGCAGTATTAACCACTAGCAGTATTAACTATACTTACTCCTTTTAAACTTTGCTAAACACTGAGTACTGCTATGCATATCCTGAAAAAGAAGATTAGTAACACCAAGAATAAAAAAATACAGGTATAAAACCACTTTTTGAGAAGAAGATTATTCAGAGTTTATCATTCCCACACTTGTTACCAAGAAAGTGAATCTACCCACATCAAAAGCTTTAGTGAATAGATCAGCAAACTGATTATCAGTGTGAACTTTGACAACTTGAATAAGTTTCTTTTCATTACAATCTCTTATAAAGTGATACCTGATTTCAATGTGCTTTGTCTTTGAGTGCTTGACTGGATTATTTACAATGCTAATAGCACTGCTGTTGTCAATAAAGATTGGAGTGTGTAGAAAGGTTACCCCATAATCCAACATTTGATTCTGAATCCATAAGACTTGAGAACAGCAACTTGCAGCTGCTATGTACTCTGCCTCTGTTGTAGATGTGGATACTGTGGTTTGTTTCTTGCACTGCCATGAGACTAGTCTAGCACCCAAAAACTGACATCCTCCAGAAGTAGATTTTCTGTCCAAGTTTGCCCCACCTAGATCACTGTCTGAGTATGCTATTAGGTCAAAAGGTGAGTTATGAGGATACCAAAGTCCCAATCTGGGTTGCCCTTTGAGATATCTGAATATCCTCTTAACAGCTTGAAAGTGAGATTGCTTTGGCCTAACTTGAAATCTTGCACATACACAGACTGGAAACATTATATCTGGCCTTGATGCTGTGAGATACATGAGAGAGCCAATCATGGATCTATAATGATGCACATCCATATCCTCCCCCTCAAGATCTGCTGTGATCTGCTTGTGTGTTTCCATAGGTGTGCTGGCAGGTTTTGATTCTGAGAAACCAAACTTGGTTAGAATATCCTGCACATACTTGGATTGACATATGAAAATGCCATCTGACTTCTGTTGAACTTGGAGTCCAAGGAAGAAAGTAAGTTCCCCCATGGAACTCATTTTGAACCTTTGATGCATTAAATCCTCAAACTCCTTGCACATGTTGTTTCTTGTAGATCCAAAGATAATGTCATCAACATAGATTTGGACCAGCAAGATATCCTTCTTCTTTCTTTTGATAAAAAGAGTCTTATCAATGACTCCTCTTTCAAAGTCATTTTCCAAGAGATAGGATGACAGAGTGTCATACCATGCTCTTGGGGCTTGATGTAGTCCATAAAGTGCTTTCTTTAATTTGTATACCCTGTCTGGATAGCTTGGGTTTTCAAACCCTGGTGGTTGACAGACATATACTTCTTCTTCAATTGATCCATAGAGAAAAGCACTTTTTACATCCATTTGATAGACTTTGAAGTTCATGTAAGAAGCATAGGCTAGGAATAGTCTGATTGCTTCTATCCTAGCCACAGGTGCAAAAACTTCTTCATAATCTATACCCTCTTCTTGAGTATAGCCTTGAGCCACCAGCCTTGCTTTGTTCCTTATGACAATACCTCTTTCATCTCTCTTGTTTCTGAAAATCCACTTTGTGCCAATTGCTCTGTGACCTTTAGGAAGGTCTACTAGATCCCATACATCTTGTAGCTTGAACTGTAACAGTTCTTCTTGCATTGCTTCTATCCAGCTAGATTCTTTCATAGCATCATGTGCCTTTTTAGGCTCAAGCTGGGATAGAAAACAAGAAAGGACTGTATGCTGTTGATCTTGCATTTCTTGAAGCCTGCTTTGATGTCTAGTCATCATAGGAGAAGAGATATCTCCTATTACCAGCTGTGGAGGATGATTCTTTTGAACTCTTGTGTTATGACTAGGTTCTTCATTCAGTCCAGCCTCTAGATTAGAGTCATGCAACTCAACTGAAGTGTTTTCAGATGCCACTTCTGATTCTTTACTTTCTTGAGTCTCCTCATCTCTAGTTTCTTCTTCACTCTGATTTGGTCCAGTAAATGATTTCTTTTCACAGTCTTCAACAGAATTCACTGTGGATATGGGAAATATCACAGATTTAGATATACTTTCTGAGACTTGTGTGATCCCTGATCCTCCACATCCTGTTCCTGTAGAATCATCACTACTGAAACCAAAAGAATTAGTTAGTGAATCAATGTCAAATAGCCACTGAGGTCCAGATCCAACAGGATTTGGTGTGCTCTCATTGCATTTGACATTGTCACTTTCTTCAATTATTCTAGAAGAAGAGTTAAATATTCTGTTGGCCTTACTCTGAGATGAATATCCAACAAGAAATCCATCATCTGCTTTGCTATCAAACTTACCTAAGTGAGTTTTGGTATTTAGAATTGTACAAGGACATCCAAAAGGTTTGAAGAAACCAATAAAAGGTTTTCTTTTATTTAAAAGCTCATATGGTGTCTTGTTCTTTTGCTTGACCACTAGAACTCTGTTTTGGACATAACAAGCAGTATTAACTGCTTCAGCCCAGAAGGTAATTGGCAATTTTGAATCAGCCAACAGAGATCTAGCAGCCTCTATTAGTGTTCTATTCCTCCTTTCAGCAATACCATTCTGTTGAGGAGTCCTAGGAGCACTATATTGCCTCTCAATACCTTTTTCTTCACAAAAGGTGTTTAGATCATGATTTTTAAACTCAGTTCCATTATCTGATCTAATGACTTTTACTCTTTGATTAGTTTGGTTTTCAATTCTTAGAATAAAGGATTTGATAAGACCACTTGTTTCATCCTTAGTCCTTAGAAAATATACCCAAGTAAATCTGGAGTAATCATCAACAATAACTAAGCAGTAAGATTTCTTGCCTATACTCATAACATTTGTAGGACCAAACAGATCCATATGCAATAACTGGAGACAAGTAGAAACAGAATTTAACTCTTTGGTCTTATGAGAAGTTTTGTGTTGTTTGCCTTTAAGACAAGCAACACAATGATCATCACATGAAAAGACTTTTGAAGGTAACCCTCTTACAAGGTTATTTTTAACAAGATTGTTCATAGTCTTGAAATTCATGTGACACATCCTTCTGTGCCATAGAGAGGATTCATCTACAGAAGCTTTTGAAACAAGACAATTTAGAGATGAATCACTATCAACATTGTCCATATCAAGACAGTAAACATTGTCCTTTCTTGGAGTTCTAAGTAGTATCATGCTTTCATCAACTACCTTGAACCCTGGAGCAAGGATCATACACTCAGTATTTGTAAATAATATACTATGTTGTTTGTCACAAACCTGTGATACACTTAACAGGTTGTACTTTAATTGATCAACATAGTAGACATCCTCAAATGTCATCTTACCTGTGGTGACATTACCTTTTCCACTTATCTTACCACCAGTAAGATTGTCTCCAAATGCAACATGTCCTCCATTGATATACTTGAAATCCTGAAGGCATGACATGTTGCCTGTCATGTGCCTAGAGCAACCACTATCAACATGCCAAATGCTCTTTCTCTTGAGCTGTTGGTTGCCCTGCACATTAGATAAATCAATTAGTATGATTTAGGAACCCAAGCCAAAGTGGTCTTGGGTACCCCTTTCTCATCAAAATATTTGCACTCTTTCTTGACAAGATTTTTGAACTTTAACTCCTCATTCTTGGAGTACTTTGTTACAATAATAGGCTTGGAACTATGTTTGCTAGAATCAGTACTAGTTTTAGAAGTACTAACTACCTTGGCAGCACTTGCATGCTTAGCAGCACTAACTTTGTTAGAAGTAGTAACTGTGTTAGCAGCAGTAACTGTGTTGGCAGTATTAACTTTTGAAGAGGTATTAACAGTATTAGCAGTATTAATATTTTCAGCAGTACTAACACTGTTAGCAGTAGTAACTGTGTTAGCAGTACTAATACTGTTAGTACTTCTAGGCACCCATATTTTGATACTTTCTTTTAAAATCTTTTTCTTTAAAGTGCCTTTACTTTCAACATATTTCTTTATCACATGTTTCTTTCCAGCCTTCCTATAACCCACAGATTTTTGCACAAATCTTTGAAAGTTCATCTGTTGGTTAATAGGGTTAAAGTAACAATACTTAGCCAAATGATTCAACTTGCCACATATAAAACAAGGTTTTGGTCTATTAATTTTATTCAGATCAACTCCTTGTTTCTGAGCCCATTGATTATTCCAGTTTCTTTGATTTCCTCTTTTTAAACCAGAATTTAGGCTCTTGGCTTTATTACATTCACATTGTTTGCAAGGAATAGGGTTCACAACAGTGGTCTGCTTATAGTGAACCTTCTTGTTCTTTCCCTCAGTCTTTTCTATCTCTTTGGACTTGATCCAGTGCTTTCCACATCCCTCATTGGTGATAATATGATTTTCTTTAGAAATCTCACCACTCACAGTATTGACCTTATCCTTGACAACTTCTTTCTCAGTTTTATCCTTAACAACCACTTCATCTAAGGGATCTATTTCAGTGGCTCCCTTAGGTAGATCCTTCCTATCCTTAGTTTCTAACAGCTCTGAACTAGGAGGGATGTAGTTGTTGTTATAGGGTGGTGGTGTGGTATTGTACCCTATACCTCTTCTCAGTTTATCATGAATCTGAGTTTGTAACAAAGAATCCATTGCTTTGGAAGCATTAGAAAACTTTTCTACATCAAGTTTGACTTTAGCTAGCTCTCCTCTTAGGTTTTCACTTTCTTCTTTAGATCTGGTCAGTTGAAGCTCTAAGTCATTCTTCTCCCACTTCCAGTAATTTGTGTCATAAGAGTGTTGAAGCTCATTAGCTTGAAAACCCTTATTCTGTTCTTCAAATCTCTCAACAATCCTCACATAATCTTTTATGTCTTTTTCCAATCTCTTAAGGTCATCACTCATGTTCTGGTTGTGATCCCTATACCTTTTAACAGTGTTAATGCAATTTTGAGAGCAAAGATTGGAAG
Source organism: Arctium minus (assembly GCA_954870635.1). Taxonomy (NCBI): domain Eukaryota; kingdom Viridiplantae; phylum Streptophyta; class Magnoliopsida; order Asterales; family Asteraceae; genus Arctium; species Arctium minus. Next base: position 93,533,555 of record OX941087.1, read on the forward strand.
TTACCTCTATAGGGAGACTAGACACCTCTGCCATTAGAGCTTGATTCTGAATAGCCTCTTCAGCTTGATCACTCCAATCAAACCCCATACCTTGTTGAGATACAAGGGCTTGTGCAGAGTTTCTGTTGAAGCTTCCAGATTGAGCTTGTTGGTTGTTGTTATTCTGAGACATTCCACTTCTGCATTCTCTAGCAAAGTGTCCCTTTTGATGGCATTTGTAACATTCTACCTTGGACTTGTCAAATCCTGCTCCATCTTCTCTTCTTTGGGAGAAGTTGTTCCTCCCAGTTCTTTTGATGAACTTTTTAACTCTCATGGAGAGCATGGCCATCTGCCATTTAATATCCATCTCTTCAAGATCATCTGGATTGAGTTGTTCCAAGTCATCATTAATGAGAGAAGAGTTTCCATGACTTGCCAGAAAGGCCTCAAACACAGTTTCAGTGCCTTTCTCTTGGTTTGTTCCATTGGCAGAACTAACTGATTCAAGGTTGGAAGTAGAATCAGTTGATGCTGAAAGGAGTGCAGCATTGTGAACATACCCAGAAGGCCTCTTTTTAGCCTCTATCTCAGATTCAAAAACTCTTAGATCATTATAAAGATCATCAAGTTCCTTTTCTTCCAATTGATCATTCTGTCTGAAAGACACAGTATACATGGTCCATTCATCACTCAAGGACCTTAGAAACTTTCTGTTCAGATCATCTTGATCAATTTGTACTCCCACTGTAGCTAGTTCACCAATAAGTTTGTTGAACCTGTCAAAAGTTTGAGTCATGGACTCATTCTTGGTTGACATAAAGTTCTCATATTGTTGTTTCAGAATGGCTTTCTGATTTCTCTTGGTACTTTTGGTACCAGAGAATCTCTTCTCCAGAGCATTCCAGAGCATCTCTGCATCAGTGCAGTTACAGAACTGATGTTGATATTCATTGGGAATAGCCAAGAGCAAGGTGCTCAAGGCTTTCATCTCTGTCTGTCTGATCTTTCTTTCTGCATCAGTTTTTGGTGGAGTTCTCTTTCCATCTGCACCAATCTTTCCTGCTTCAGAAGGACCATTCTCTATGATGTCCCACATGGAATAGTCAGTGAGGAGTATGTACTGCTTGATTCTGATCTTCCACATATCAAATTCATTGGGTCTAAGCATTGGAACCTTTGAGACCAAAGTACTGCTTGATTCTGCAAGATTTTCCATGATGAGTAGTTGTTTCTGAGAAATCAGGCTCTGATACCACTTGTCAGGATCGAATTCTCAACAAGAATTAATTCTCAGAAACAATATCAAAGAAGTTTGCGGAATAACACTTTGATATTCAATGAAACAGTAAATCAACACAGAAAATATGAATAACAAACTGTAAGCTTTTATTGAATGCTTTGAAGTTACAAGATTACTCACTCAACCTCAATATTCATGAACAGGCTCACCAATACGAATTCTACTTCTCTAGAATTAGGATCTATGCCTTGAGGTTGTTTTTCTCTAAAAGAATGAAAACTAAAGTTATCTCTCTATTCTAAACAATACAATATATATATACTGAATACAAAGATAATTACACTAAATGAAATATCTTCAGTATATCTTCTATGTATATCTCTAAGCTTCCATGTATATCCTTTCATACGAATCTTCATCATATAAGCAGTATTAATCTTCAGCAGCATTAACTTCCTTCTATCAGCATTGACTACTAAGCAGTACTAACCACTAGCAGTACTAACTAGCTAAGCAGTACTAACTTTGTTCAAGCAGCACTAACTTTGACTAGCAGTATTAATAGTACTAGCAGTAGTAACACTCAGCAGTACTAACCTTTAAGTCTTCTAGCAGTATTAACTCTGAACCAGCAGCATTAACCATACTTGAGTTTTTTTCTTCAGTTCCCAACAGTTCTTGTGTCCGTTATCTTTTGAGAGAATTAGTGTGTCTCGTTAGGAAAGCTTTCCGCTTTGAATGGAGAGTTAAGGAGAGACTTACCAATCTGCACCATTTTATGCAGTGGAAGATATTACCGACTTTGAGATTTAATCAGAGATTTAACCAAAGGACGTCAGGTGAGTTTTCTGAAGTAAATTCTCTTATGATGAAGAGGCTATGTTTTATGTATGTGAGTTTTAACTACCAACTTTGAAATGATGATGCTTTATTTATTGCATGCGAGGTATATTCAAATGCTAAATATATTTCTATTGTTGTTGTTTTAGTGGAAATGTATGCATACATTGTCAAAAGTGTGTTATGCTCAAAGTCGGGGGGGGGGGGGGGTGTTCCGCCTGTGCTCATACCGATGTGTGTGTTCCGTTTATGCCATTGGGGGGGGGGGTGTCCCAAGTAAGTCAGTGTGATCCAGACACGCTGTCACCTTGGGTGGCGGTAGTGTGAGCCAAAACGCGTACTTGAAGTGTGAATGTTTTTGCAAAGCTGAATTGGTTTATTTTAATATAAATCTTTTATTTAATTGTTTTAGCCAAAATTGTTGATAGAGTGGACTCACTAGACCGATGGTCTAACCCTCGCCCTTTCAAAATTTAAAAACCTTTTCAGGCAGGCGTGAGATAGGAAGAGCAGATAAGGGCAAGGAGAAGGTGTGAGCTGGAGTTGGCTAGAAGACCGTCATTTTAGTTTTATTTTTCCCTCGTAATCTCAGTTATGTAATAGGTTGTCTTTCCACAAACCTTAAGACTCATTGTTGACTTGGTGTCGTTTTTGGTGTAAGATTCCTTATATTGATATTATGCTCGTTTGGTTTTGTTTGAGTTGTTACAAATGGTATCAGAGCCATAGTTTAAGGGATCTATGTAACCGAACGGGACTAGACTTAAACTTAGGGAGTAGAACATAACTGAGAAATAGGATGGCCTTAGGAAGACGAGTGATAGGGTAGTGAAAACTAGCATGTAAGGTAAATTTGGAATTACATCTGGGCAGTGTAATTGTGAATTTACAGGTACATGTGTGTGCTCAACTTGCCTTATTACATTGAACCTACCGTATTGAGTGTTGTATGTTTATGTCTTATTTGTAGCCATGTCGGAGCGAGTGACAAGGAGTAGATCGGTGCCGGTAGCTGAGGCAACACCGGTGAATGATGTTGCTGTGGAGGTGCCAGTCGTTCCTCCTCGACCGACTGCCACTTGAAGAAAGGGACGTGGGCGACCTAAGGGGAAAAGAAAAACGACCCGAAAGGTAGCTACTCAAGTGGATGAACCGGAAACGATAGGTCAAAGGAAGAGAACGGTACGTGTTGCCCGTCGATCCAGGAGTGTGGAAGTAATGGCTGAACAAGAACCCTCTCTTCAGGAGAGTTCAACTACTGCAAGAGGAAGGAGACCGATGAGAAACCATGGTGTAGGTCAGAACCAAGCCTTTGTAACGCAAGAGACCTTCGCCGCTAAGATAGGAAAGTTACAAGAAACTTTGCAAGCTTTATTGTCACATCAGACTAAGGAAGCATCGACAAGCAAGGGAAGGAGCGAGGAAAGGGAGATAACTGAAATGACTAACTCACCAATGACCATGATGGGTAGCCACACTCAGTCAACTCCGGTAATGGAAACTAAGGCAGTCACAGAAAAGGGATGCAGCTACAAGTCATTTGCGGCGTGCAAAACCCCTGTTTTTAAGGGAGAATGCGATCCGGTGGTAGTGATCTGGAAAATGCACGTTTTGCTGAGATATACGTGCCAAATGAAGAACGACGGATAGACAAATATCTGTTTGGGTTAAGCAGCAACATCAGAGAGCTGGCAGCTGCAAAAGAACCCGTTACCTTCCAGGCGGCCGTCAATGCAGCGGAGATGACGGAAAAGGATAAGAATCGTCAGTTGTCTGAAAGAAGTACGGAAAAGAGAAAGTGGGAAGGACTTGTGCGTGATGTTAAGAAAGCAAAGTCTGCAAGACCTGAACAACGAGCAACGCCAAGGGTTGAGTTTAAACCGTGCAGTAAGTGTAACCGGATGCATATGGGAGAGTGTTTAATGGACAAAGATGGTTGTTTCAAGTGCGGGAAGACGGGTCACATGGCTCGGGATTGTCAAAGATCGAGAACTTGTTATCAATGTGGTTCTCTAGACCACATCAAAACGGATTGTCCACAACTGAAGAAGGGAGTTGTCAGAAATTTTGGGGGAAAAGGAGAAGAAAGAAAGGTGGAACCAGCCCGAGAAAGAACGAGGGCGTTTAATATGACAGCAGAGGAGGCGGTGGAAACACCGGATGTGGTGACAGGTACTATCCCTATAGACTCGACTTTTGTTAAGGTGTTGTTTAATTCGGGCGCAAACCGCTCATTTGTGTCGCCGAACTTTGTTCATAAGTTGTGTGTAAAACCCAATAAGCTTAGTCTTGGGTTTGAGGTAGAAGTAGCGGATGATAGTCGAGTCTTGGTGAGGGAAGTATATGAAGGGTGTAATTTTGATATCGACGGTCATTCATTCCCGTTACGGCTATACCCGATGGGTATGGGGGAATTTGGCGTCATCATGGGGATGGATTGGTTGGCGTCTAATGTTGCTCATATAGTGTGCAATAAGAAGTTGATCCGAATAGCGTTGTCGGGGAGGGAAGAGGTGGTAGTGTATGGAGATCGTCGGGATAGGAAGTCGTGTTTGATCTCTATGATCAAGGCTAGGCGGTGCTTAGTGAAGGGGTGTGTGGGGTTCTTAGCGCATGTAGTAGACGCTAAGAAAGAGAAGAAAGGACTGGATTCGGTTCCGGTAGTAAGTGAATACCCGGAAGTGTTTCTGGAAGACTTGACCACTCTGCCTCCTGATCGGCAAGTGGAGTTTCGAATAGACCTGATGCCTGGAGCAACACCAATTGCAAGAGCACCTAATCGCTTGGCGTCGGACGAAATGAAAGAGATGATGACGCAACTTCAAGAACTGCTTGACAAGGGGTTTATCCGACCTAGCACATCTCCGTAGGGAGCACCAGTATTGTTCGTTAAGAAGAAAGACGGGTCCATGAGGATGTGCATAGACTATCGCGAGCTTAATAATGTAACGGTCAAGAATAAGTATTCGCTCCCCAGAATTGATGATCTTTTCGAACAATTGCAAGGAGCGAGCTACTTTTCGAAAATAGACCTGCGATCAGGCTATCATCAACTAAAGGTGAGAGAGGAGGATGTACCCAAGACGGCTTTTCGTACGAGGTATGGACATTATGAGTTTTTAGTCATGCCCTTTGGTTTGACTAACGCTCCCACAATATTCATGGATCTGATTGATAGAGTGTGTAGTCCAATCTTGGACAAGTGTGTGATCGTGTAACACTCGTAAATTTGGAGATTTCCCTAGGTGTTATTTCGGGAGTCGGTTGACTCGTGGGACGTAAAGGTATCGAGATTCAGGCAAGCTTTACTTTGGAATCATCGGGAATCAAATCTGGTACGAATGACGCAAGAAAACCGAAGTTTTGGGCTACCGCGACTTGGCACGCGACTTTGGCTCACGGCACAAGTCGCGTAACTCACTGGATGTGAGTATTCGGGGAAACGGGCGGCTTATGCCGTGACTTAAGGTCGCGGCATAACCCGCGGAAGTGCACTGTCGAGATTAAAACCGATTTTCAGCCATTTGCCTCATCACTCTCAAGTCAAAACCCTAAATCTTCTTCCCTCTTCTCTCCCAAACCTCAAATGTCGAACCTCTACCTATTTGGAGGGTTTTCCTCCTCAACCCTCATACTTCTTCATCACCTAGCTAGTTGAGATCTTGAACCACAAAACCTCCATCTTCATCTTCTTCAAGTTCGTGTTTGGGAGCTCGGGTTGAAGTGTTAGATTGGGTGTTCTCGGAAGTCTCTTTGTCTTCAAGGGTAAGTTTTCTTGTAATAAGGTTATAAATGCTCCATTGGTGGTTTCTTAAGGTTCGATATCTCAAATATCGGATTTGATGGTTTTGGAAAAATTAGGGTTTTGATCTTGTTTTGGATCTTGGTTTTTTTATGTTTGGAGAATGTTTCCTTATGGTTGTTTATGGGTATTTTTGGGTTGAAATGTTTGGATCTAGGTTTTGGAAGATTTCGACTTGAGGATTCAAATGGCCGTCAAAATAGCTTGTTGGGTGAAATCTAGATTTAGCCTAAATCTAGAAAGGTGAGTTCAAGTTGATTTGTGAAAACGTTGTACATGCCAAAATGTTATATTAAAGCATTTATGTGTTTTACATGAAATTATCAACTGTTGAGTTATTTGGTAACTTTTGGTTATTTGAAGTATTTGGCTTATTAAATCTTGTAAAATATCACATTTGGGATTTTTGGGCATATTGATAAATAAGTCATAAACGATAGTGTTTTAATGATTTATTGTGTAAATGGATTTTTGGTCACAAATGCACTTTAGTGCTTGTTGGGTTTTTATGCATCATTCATGTAAATGGGCACTTTGAAAATAAGAGTGTGTGAGTCATTGGGATGAGTCATTCCCGACCTTGGGAACGTTTTGGAAATAATAACCTTTTTGGGTTTTGGGCCGAAGGCCAATGGTGATTTGAGAAATAAAGATTTTGGGAAAAGATTTAATTTGGTTTATATAATCATATTGGCTCTCGTATTTTAGCCAAACGTTCATTATGCCTTTTGGGTCTTGGTTTACATTCAAATGAGTATTTGGAACATTTGTTCAATTTTGGTAGCTCGATTCAAACGAGTATTTGGAACATCTGTTCAGTTTTGGTAGCTCGTTAAGGAGCCTTGGAAGTATGGTGTACTTAGTTGCATCTTATTTGAGAGTTACATGTTTTGAATGCGTTAATTCATTCTTTTGAGTCATGTAACGTTTTAGACTGTAATGCATTGTATCCATAGGCATATGAGTCGTTATGTTCATCATGGAGTTTTAATGTCCATGTTTGATTCTAGTGAGTGGTCCCCAAGTCATGTTGATTATGTAAGCTTGCGGTGGTGCTCTGCAGAGCCGTATACGGAGCTAAGTCTTGCGGTGGTAGCTCGGATGAGCCGTATACGGGGACTTGTGACTATGTGGTGAGACTCATCTAGAGGTCGAGTAGACACTAGGATCAGTGGTGTCTTGCGGTGGTAGCTCGGATGAGCCGTATACGGGGAACCATGGTCTTATGTGAAACTTGAGAACATCGATATGTGGCTTAACTTTGTGTGCACGCCACATTCGATGGAATTCGGGTATCCCCCGTCATCGAAAGGTGTTGTTTTTGGGTATTGAGTTTTATTATCCAAGTTTTCGGTGGCGTTGTGTATATTGGATTTTATCCAGGATTTATGGGTTGAGTTGAGTATTACGCCCCACCCGTGTTTTGGGTGTTTCGGGATACATTGTTTTAACCGCATTTTCATAAATAGAGAGTTTGATTTCTATTCACGTTTTGAGTAAGTGTTGGGTTGCATTACTTCACGAAATAACGTTTGGCGTTGAGGCGTCCATTTATAAATTGCATAATATTGGAAACGGGACGTCCTCACATTTAAAGCAAGTCATTTTAAAGGATCATGATTTAAGTTGCATTATTTCCGTTTAATGGTTTTTTATAATTTTGATGAAAACTCTTGAACTCACTAGGCGTTAACTTAATCTTTTTATTTGTCGGCATGTGCAACAGGTTCCGGTTGGGAATAGCTCTAGTGACACTGTGTATAGAGGAGTGCTAGTCGTGTGCTCGAGAGGTGGTTATCTTAGTGAAGTCTTCCGCACTTGTTTCGGGAAGAGAAACTTGTGTTCGAGGATTAAGTAGCACCCGACTTGATTTAGTCTTCGTGTATTATTTGAGAGTTTGAATTAGTTTAGGATTAAATAGAAGTTTTATTTTGGAGATTTACCTTTTAATTGATGTATTATCGAAATTTTAATTAGTTGCTCTTACCAAATTTTGAGGGCGTTACAGATCGTCTTTATTGATGACATACTAATTTACTCACGATCCATGAGGGAGAATGAGGCACATTTGCGGTCAGTGTTGGAGTTGCTTAAGCGTGAGAAGTTGTACGCCAAATTATCTAAATGTGAATTCTGGCTGAGAGAGATGCAATTCTTAGGACAGGTGGTGTCAAAAGAGGGAATAAAGGTGGACCCAGCAAAGATCGAGGCTATCAAAGGTTGGGAAGCGCCGAAATCGCCGTCGGAAGTAAGGAGTTTTCTTCGATTGACAGGCTATTATCTAAAGTTTATTCAGGACTTCTCACGGATAGCCTCCCCATTAACTGCCTTAACTAAGAAAAACGTTAAGTTCGTGTGGTCGGAAGCTCAAGAGAGCGCGTTTAGTAAATTGAAGGAAAGTTTGAGTAGTGCACCCATTTTAGCGTTACCCCATGGATCGGAAGGATTCGTGATCTACAGCGACGCTTCTAAATTGGGATTAGGATGTGTACTGATGCAAAAAGGTAAGGTGATCGCCTACGCATCCCGCCAATTGAAGGAGCACGAGAAGAACTACCCGACGCATGATCTGGAACTGGCAGCGGTAGTTTTCGCCCTGAAGATTTGGAGGCATTACCTGTATGGGGTTTAGTTCCAGATCTATACTGATCACAAGAGCCTTTGATAGTGCTTGGGATACACCTATAGACGTGTGCTAATTAAACCTCAAAGCAAGTATACAATGAGATCTAATATCGTCTTTCAAGTAATAAAACGGTAAAGTACCGGATATCGTCCCACAGAGATTGTCGTAAAAGTATAATAAAAGTGTAAGAAAAGAGATGATTTCAGATGGCGAATTTGAAGACTTGAATTGGTTTGGTTGGTTAACAGTTGATAACGATACAGAATAATAAAGGTAGCAAGGGTGTAAGACTTTTAGGTGAGACTCAAACACAAATTCCAGCAGACTATGCTGCAGGTATGCTGCAGCATGAGTTCAGCATAAACAGATCCACCATCTATTTTGAGGGTATTCCTCTCGGACTTCAATACTCCCGCTACCGTTTAGATCCAACTGAACATATCTCTATGTAGTTTTAACTTTTGATAGCAAGGGGTAGAGTCCTCAAAATATACGGATTTACAAATCTCTTTGTATAAAACTACTCTCTCGAGTTAATTCCCATATCATTCAAGTTGGAGTGTTCGAAGGGGTTCATCTCTGAATCATCTACACTTTAACACTTTTAACAAACGACCAACCCGTCAAGAATAAATCAAGATGAAAAATAGAGGCGATAAATCTCTTTATCAGTCACTCTCTCAAGTCGGCTTCTCATATCATCCAAGTTGACGTGCATATTATGGCTTATCTCTAGGCCATAGCACTTTCACACTTTCAAAGTGATCAACTCGTCAAGAAGTGTCATTGGCTTTATAAAACTTCAATGAAATGATGGAACATTGTTATTGCGAAACAATGTCCACCTTCTTTTGGTTTGAAATCTCACCCTTTTATCTTACACCCAAGCTAATGGATTTAGCTACTCATACTAAAATGTAAATACATAAAGAAATAAATTACATAAATTAAAGGCATGAATGTAAATGACGGAAATATAAATTACAAGAAAGTAAAATGACGGAAATGTAAATTACAACAAATATAAATGACTTAAATATAAATGGCAAGGAAAGTAAACAACTAAAATTAGGAATACTAGAAGTAATAAAGCATAAGTAAGAGATGGTAACTTCAAAGGTTTACTTGGAATTTCAAAAGTACATCAAAATCAAAGGTTATTGGTGCCAACCTTTGATTTTTACTTCCAAAGAGATGTACTTAGATGTTAAAAATTAGGATCTAAACTAAACCCCCAACCTCCCTTTATATACAAAAAGGGAGTGGCAAAAGAGTAATAAAACCTACACAAAGTACTTAAGGTACAATTAGTACAAAAAAGGGGTTCAATGCCCAAGGGTTACAATCTATCAAAAAGATGATGTCCATTCTTAAAATACTGCAGGTGGAGGCTTCTAAAGCTGTCAAAAGTCCAGTCAAAATCGTCCATCATCCAGCTTCCCACCGTCCTTCCACAAAAATTGTTACAGTTGTGGGTGCTTCAGACATGCTGCAGCACTGGATCTGTTCTACTCAAAAACTGCCAAAACACATAAAATTAGCCATTCGAAGAAATAAAATAGATTATCCACTAGCTCTAGCTCCAAGAAACAGATAAATGATAAAACACGAAATAGAAAGACTCAATTGTAGGGATATGGAAGAAAAAGGACTAAAAAAAACTATTAAAAAGGCCTTAATGGCACTACTAATTAGTGCACATCACACCCCCAAATTAGAAGTGTTGCTTGTCCCCAAGCAACCAAGACACAAAGTAAAATGACTCAATATGAGAAATTAGCACATGAATGCAATAAGTGCACACATCATAAGATAGAACCAAGCATACAATGTATAGCCATTCATAAATCCCAAGTAGATTTATATTCAAAAGTATGGACCATAGGCTAGCACACTATTCTCTTTGTTATGGCCTCCACATTTCTTTTCTAAGATCACAAGGACTTTAAGTATGGATCTCTCTTTGGCTTTTGCTTTTGCTTTCCTCACTCCTTTGTGCCTTTTATTTTCATTCTTTGCATCACTAAAAAAATTTTGGCACTTTTTGCGCTCTTTTCTTGATGCATTTCAAGCACTTAGCCCCTATGGGACTTTTTTTTTTTTTTTTTTTTTTTGTGCTTAAGTCCAAACATGGCTTTTTTGGAAGAGCTATGCTCTTTTTCAATTGATTGTGTGTGCCATGGTGGACTTCCCCACCCCCAAATTAGTGAGGTGCAATGTCCTCATTGTACAATTTATGGAGAATGTAAGGTAAGTGGGTGCAAGTGGTTTGAATGAAGGAAAATGGCCTTGATCATATCTTAACTGAAATGTGGTCCAAATTGTGTGCCCAAGCAAAATGGTGTGCTAGTTCTAGTTGAGAACTTCAAACAGGATCTTTACTACAGAAATTACTTAGGCTATATATGCATGCTTGAGTATATCAACAATGTCCATAATGCTAGAAAACTAAACCTAAAAATGCAAAAACAATCCCAGACTAAAAAATTGTAAACTAACAAAGAAAATTGGAGCTAAAGGGGAAGTGAATGAACCTGTCCTACTCTCCAAGAGTAGGCTGTGTGTTTGGTGGTGGCAATGTTGCAGCTGTCATCTGTTCTTTGTACCCTTTCAACTATGCCTCAACTTCTGCTTTTTCCTTTGACAACTGCTCCATCTTCCTCTTAGCAGTCTTCACTTTCTTCTTCATCTTTCTTAACTTCACGGCATACTTTTCCTCAAGTGATTGTTTCATCTGTTCCATCTCTCCTTTACTCGTTTCTCCTTCAGAACCCACCTTCCCAGCCACATCAGTCCTCAAGCTGTCAATTTTTTTCATGAACTCATCTCTTTGAACCCGTAGCTGCTCCAGTAGTTCGCTGTTTTGGGCCATCAGATTCTGCAGCATTGTGGGAGCATAGGCATGAGCTCTGCCCTGTCGTCTTTCCCTGAGTCTGGATACTGCCTTCAAATCTATCTTCCATTTCCCCCCGGCTTCTTTCATGATCTCATCGGACGTGTACTGAGGAATTCCCTTTTTTACCATCATTTGAGTGAGCAGGCCAGGGAAGAACATCCCTCCCCTTTTTGCTCTGGCACTGGACTGGATGCTCTTTAGCACCACTTCACCAAAGTTGATTGAAAATCCCTACAAAAGACAATGTAGAAGCAACATTCTGTCTACAGAGACATAGGTCTGATGGGTCGTGGGTGAGATAGAATGCCTTAGAAAATTTACCCAGACATTGGCATTAGGTGTGAGCTGATTGGCCCTGAAACGTCTCTGCATATAGTTTCGGTGGTTGCTCCATTGTGTGCCCGGCAGTCCTAACTCATCAAAGACTTCTAGCAAATACTCAGGAGTGACAGAGGCTAGCATTAGTTCATAATTTGTGTTGGAAGGTGGTGTAAGACCATGAAACTGGTTGATGGCTTTGGCAGTTAAGAAAAACCGCTTGCCTCGGATGTGGATCAGTTGGGCATTGGAGGCTGCTGCCTCAGAATAGAACTCTCGTAGGAGAGTTAGGTTGTAGGAGGAAGGGACCTCACAGAGTTTGTCAATACGATGGGCTTCTATTACCGTTTTGATGAATGGGTATTCATTTTGACTTTGACTAGGAAAACCTTTGTCTACCACCCCTACTTTGTCCTTCAACTTACTGAACCAATCCATTGCTTGTTGTCCGCTCAACCCTCCAAATTCCCCCTCTTCAGGTCTGTCCACAAAGTCTGGCTTGGCTAACTTTCGGGTCTTTTTGGGTTTCTTTGATTTTCTGCCATGCTGCAGGAATGCTGCAGCATGCAGTCTTATGCCCCTAAATGATGGTTTTCTTTTCTTCCTAGCCACACTCTCCCCACTGATTCTTTTCCTCTTTTTTTCATTACTCTTTGACCCACTAGCTTGCCCAACCCCCATAGACTCCTCTCCACAAGATTGCTCAAAAGCAACATTTAGGTCAGGGATTGAATCCCTGACATGCTCACTAGAGTCCATTTGTTTGGCTTGATCTACTTCCTCTTCCTCGTTTGGGTTCAGAATATCGAAAAATCCCATAGCACTGAGGATGGAAGTAGTGTCATCAAACTCCATCGGCGAGGAGTGATTACCGGAGTTTGAGACAAAGGGAACTAGGGTCTAATGAAGGACGTGCTCTGGTGTGAGGTATAGGGGTATTCCCCCAACATTGGTCATAACATCAACCTCGTCTTCACTAGCAGAGGTGAGTTGCCCTTCCAGAATGTCATAGTCAGAAAAGTGGTATACCTGAGGACTGATCGGAGAGTTTATCAGAGTGAGACCTTCATCTTCCTGTGCACTGTTGGTCGAAGCCGATTCAATCGTAAGACTTGTAGAGGATGGTACGACAGGGGTCCCTTTGTCTGTTGTTAGGGTTGAGGCGGGAATGATGATATGAAGAAAAGGGCGAACGGGTAGAGGGTTTGCGACAGGGGTTTCTGTGGTGGTGGTGTTTACCGTGGCGAGTGGTGGGTTAGAGGGTTCGGGGATGAGGGAGGTTTCACTATCATCGGTCGACGGTTCAGGAGTTGGTTCGGGTGGAGGAGGGTTTCGACTATGGCTTCTCCGGCGAGATGGTGGAACGTCATCGGGGTCTCTTACGACGGGGACCTTCATTCGAGCCATCGTTTGCAGAGCGTGATTGAGAGAGAGAAAATAGCCGGTGGGGTGTGATGAAGAAGGAAGGGTTCAAAGAGGGTGTTGTTGAAAGGAATTGAAAAGTGATGATGTTGATGGTTATCAAAAAGTGTTTGAAAGGGATGGGTTGGAGAACTGAAAGGTCAGTTTCTTTCTAACCAGGGATGTTGATTGGATGTCCAAGGTTTTTTTAGAAAAGAAAACATGGGGAAGGCAAAAGAGTTGTACAAGTAATGATGTTTTTCAAAAAGGAGACAAGACAACTACTTTTCTTTGAGAAGTTTCCATAATGATCTCATTTGTACCTTCCTTGGACTGCTTTTGAATTTATCCTCTCTTTTCCCGCTCAACCTTAAAGACTGAGATTTCCAAAAATTAGGAATCTGATGCTGCAGGATTGCTGCAGCATACTCTGCTGACCCCCAAATTAAGATAAAGGCTACAACATAAAACAAACAGACATGAGAGTAATCTAGAAAGCATTTAAAATACAGAAAACTTATTTACAAACAAGAGGAGAGATGAGTTTCAACAAATTGTGACCAAATCCACAGAGCACGGCTCTGGGATGGTCACAGGCTCATGGTACAGTTTCACTCTCTGGCCATTCACTTTAAACACAATGTTGTCTTCAGGATTTACTAAGTCAACTGCTCCATATGGATAGACATGGTGGATGAGGAAAGGTCCTGACCATCTGGACTTGGCATTCTCATAAACAAAAGGACTTTTTGGCCTGCTTTTAACTCTCTGTGTTGTATTTTCTTGTCATGCCATTTCTTGGTCTTTTCTTTATACAACTTGGCATTCTCATAGGACAAGTTCCTATGTTCTTCTAGTTCACAAAGTTGGAGTTTTCTTTTGATTCCAGCAGCATCTGGGCTCATGTTCAAAGCTTTGATTGCCCAGTATGCCTTGTGTTCTAGTTCCAAAGGGAGGTGACAAGCCTTGCCAAACACTAGCTTATATGGGGACATACCAATTGGTGTTTTGAAAGCTGTTCTGTATGCCCATAAAGCGTCATCTAACTTAAAAGCCCAGTCTTTTCTATTTGGTTTGACCACTTTTTTCCAAAATTCCCTTAATCTCTCTATTTGAGAGTTCTGCTAGCCCATTGGTTTGTGGGTGGTATGCAGTGGCAATCTTGTGATTAATGTTGTATTTTTCAAGAACTTCACGTAACATATTGTTTACAAAATGAGTTCCCTCATCACTGATCAGTGCCCTGGGGGTACCAAACCTTGTAAAAATCTGTTTTTGAAGAAATTTAACCACTGTTTTTGCATCATTTGAAGTACATGCCACTGCCTCCACCCATTTTGAGAAATAGTCTACAACAACTAAAATGTATTGACATTTGTTTGATGGGGGGAATGGTCCCATGAAGTCGATTCCCCAAACATCAAACAACTCAACTTCAAGGATCCCATTTAATGGCATTTCATTCCTTTGAGAAATGGAACCACTTCTTTGGCATTCATTGCATCTTTGTGCAAATGTGTGGGAATCCTTAAAGAGAGTTGGCCAATAGAATCCAGATTGTAATGCCTTAGCCGCTGTCCTTTGCCCTCCAAAGTGTCCTCCATAAGGTGCTTGGTGACAATGCTGCAAGATTGCTGCAACATCTATATCTGGGACACACCTTCTTAAAATCTGATCTGTACCTAATTTGAACAAGAAAGGGTCATCCCATAGATACATTTTGGTGTCATGGAGAAATTTTTTAAACATCTGGCTAGTGTAACCAGCGGGTTTTATTCCGCAAGCCAAGTAGTTTGCAATGTCTGCAAACCATGGAGAGTCCTGATGCTGCAGCATGAGAATCTTTTCATCCGGGAAGGTTTCAATGATGTCTCCGATATCCTCACTAGGTCTCTCTAATCTGGACAAATGGTCTGCAACTTGGTTATCTACCCCCTTTCTATCCACAGTCTCTAAGTCAAACTCTTGCAACAACAGAACCCATCTTATTAACCTGGGCTTAGCATCTTTTTTTGAGATCAAATACTTGATGGCGGCATGATCGGTATGTACAATGACTTTTGCCCCCATCAAATATGACCTAAACTTTTCAAAGGCAAAGACTACCGCCAAAAGTTCTTTTTCTGTTGTTGTGTAGTTGATTTGTGCTTCATTCAAAGTCTTACTGGCGTAATAAATTGAATGAAACACTTTTTCTTTTCTTTGACCTAACACAGCACCAACCGCCCAATCACTTGCGTCACACATGATTTCAAAAGGTTTTTCCCAATCAGGAGCAACAACCACTGGAGCAGTCACCAAAGCTTTCTTCAAAATTTGGAATGCATTTCTACACTCCTTAGTGAATTCAAATTTATGGTCATGCTGTAATAATATACACAAAGGTTTTGATATTTTTGAAAAGTCTTTGATAAACCTTCTATAAAATCCAGTATGCCCAAGAAAGCTTCTGATTCCTTTAACAGTGGTTGGTTCGGGTAGTTTTTCAATTGCTTCAAGCTTAGCTTTGTCTACCTCCACTCCTCTTTTTGAAATTAAATGCCCAAGAACAATTCCCTCTTTTACCATGAAATGACATTTTTCCCAGTTTAGGACCAAATCAGTTTCCTCACATCTCTCAAGACCCTTTTTTAGATTATCCAAGCAATTATCAAAAGATGAACCATAAATTGAAAAATCATCCATAAAGATTTCAATGGATTTTTCGAGCATGTCTGAAAATATGGACATCATGCATCTTTGAAAAGTTGCTGGAGCATTACAGAGTCCAAAAGGCATTCTTTTGAAAGCAAAGGTGCCATAGGGGCAGGTGAATGTGGTCTTTTCCTGATCCTCGGGTGATATGGCAATCTGGTTGTATCCTGAGTAACCATCTAGAAAACAATAGTACTCCTTACCGGCTAACCTATCCAACATTTGATCCATGAAAGGTAATGGAAAATGGTCTTTTTGTGTGGCCTGGTTTAGCTTACGGTAGTCCATGCAGATTCTCCATCCGGAGACAACTCTAGTGGGGATGAGTTCATTTTTTTCATTTGTGATGACAGTCATTCCCCCCTTCTTTGGGACACATTGGACCGGACTAACCCAAGAACTACTGGCTATTGGAAAAATAATTCCAGCGTCTAACCATTTTAAAATCTCCTTTTTCACTACCTCTTTCATGACCGGATTTAGCCTTCTTTGTGGTTC
This sequence comes from Arctium minus, assembly GCA_954870635.1. Taxonomy (NCBI): domain Eukaryota; kingdom Viridiplantae; phylum Streptophyta; class Magnoliopsida; order Asterales; family Asteraceae; genus Arctium; species Arctium minus. The sequence goes on from OX941087.1 coordinate 93,549,852, forward strand.
AATGGAAGTGAAACTTTTGTCCTCTAGGATGATTTTGTGTTGACAAATTGATGGACTTATCCCCCTAAGGTCAGCCATGGTCCATCCTAGGGCTTTGGTGTGTAATCTTAGCATATCTACCAACTTCTTTTCTTGATGCGATTCTAGGGTAGATGAGATGATGACAGGCAATTTGCCTTTTTCTCCTAGAAAGGCATATTTCAGGTGAGATGGGAGTGGCTTTAACTCCAGGTCGGGTGGTGAGACTATGGATGGAGTGAATGGTTTCTGATCACTACTGTCAAGTTGCTCAAATGCTGCAGCACTGTCTAAGACAGTTTCTTCTAAGTTTGAATTTTCAGGATCATCTCCTAGGGCTATCTCCTTATCATCTTCTTCTTCAAACTTACAGGTCCTTCTACCCTCTTCCTTATGGCATAATGATTCAATCACATTTAAAGTTGCACAATCCTCAAAATCATCAGGGTATTTCAAGGAATTGAAAACATTAAATGTGACTTTTTGATCCTGAAGTCTCATGGTCAGTTCTCCTTTTTGGACATCTATCAAAGTCCTTCCGGTGGCCAAAAAGGGTCTTCCTAAAAGAATAGGAATATCTTTATCAGCCTCAAAATCCAATATAATAAAATCTGCCGGAAATATGAACTTGTCAACCTGAACTAGAACATCCTCAATTTTTCCCTTAGGGTAGGCAATGGTTTTGTCAGCTAACTGGAGTGTTACTGTGGTAGGTCTGGCCTCTCCTATCCCTAAGTTGTTGAATACTGATAAGGGCATGAGGTTGATACTAGCTCCTAGATCACACAAAGCCTTTCCTACTTTCTTCCCACCTATTGAACATGGAATGGTAAAACTTCCTGGGTCTTTCAACTTAGGAGGTATTCCATTGGTCAGGAGTGCACTACATCCTTCAGTCAAAGCAACTGTCTCATATTCATTCAACTTCTTCTTCTTGCTTAGGATGTCTTTAAGGAATTTGGCATAACTAGGCATTTGCTCGATTGCTTCAACAAGAGGTATGTTGATGTGCAATTCTTTGAACACATCCAAGAATTTTTTAAATTGCAGTTCTTCTTTTTGATTCCTTAACCTTTGAGGGTAAGGAACATAAGGAGGAACTGGTTTTATGAAAGCTTTACTTGAATGCGTGGAGCAAGACGTGCCTTTTGTGCCTTTGGTCTCACTCTCCTTAGGTAAGGTTGGGATTTCATTCACTAATGGCTGAACAGGACTGGCTACTCCGGGCTCTAGATTCTTTGTGGGCTTAGGTTGTGGTTCAAGAACAGTACCTAAGACAGTGGTCTCGGGTTCTGACTGTTTGGTATTTTCAAATTCGTCTTGAGTCATTGGTCCAAACTTGGTTTGTACAGTTTCATTCAATTCTCTACCACTCCTAAGAGTCACAACTTTTACATGTTCTTTACCCGAAGCCTTCGGGATTTCTGTGTTACTTGGTAACATTCCATTAGCCCTATTGTTCTGATTAAGTGCAATTTGACTCACTTGGGTTTCCAAATTCCTAATGGCTGCACTTTGTTGATTAAAAAGAGCTTGATTTTGGCTCAAAAGTTGCTGTTGAGCTTGTGATTGAGCCACAAGGCTTTTTATCATAGCTTCCAAAGAAGATGATGGCTCAGCCTGTGGAGGAGGTTTTTGAAAATGTTGTTGGTTATTTTGAAAATTCCTGTTCTGATGATGCTGTGAACTTTGGTTATGCTGATGTTGAGAACCTTGGGTTTGATGATGTGAACCTTGGTTTTGATGATGTGAACTACTAGCATGATGTTGTGTTTGAAAATTTGAAGTTTCTTGTGGCTTAGGAGCTGACTGATTTAGACATGGACTGTTCCAGGAAAAATTTGGATGTTGCTTCCAACTCGCATTGTAGGTGTTGCCGTAGGGAGCATTCCTGTTTTGAACATAGTTTACTGATTCAGAGTTTTGAGGACAATGTTCATAGGAATGTTCCCCACCACAACAAACACATTCAACAGAAAGGACTGACTGGGTGGATGTAGCAGCAACTTGTTGTGTTCTTTGATTTGAAGATAAGTTTTTAAGCATTGAAGCCATGGAAGCAAGTTGTGCTGTTAATGCAGTATATGCATCCACATCATGAATCCCAGCAGTTTTCTTTTGCGGTTGAGCACGTGGATCAGCCCAATGTCCATTGTTTGTTGAAATTTTTTCAAGAATTTCATACCCGTCATTGTAGGTATTGGCTGTAAAGGCCCCTCCTGATGTCGCGTCGAGCATTTGTTTTGCCATGGGGTTTAACCCATTGTAAAACGTCTCGAGTTGAATACAGTAGGGAATGCCATGGTGAGGGCATTTTCTTAACAACTCTTTAAACCTTTCCCAAGCATCGGGAATTGCTTCATCGTCCATTTGTTTAAACATGCAAATTTCGTTTCTGGACTTAGCATTACGGGTAGGTGGAAAATATTTTCTCAAAAATCTTTCAGCCATGTTGCTCCATGATGGCACAGAGCCAGGTGCCAAAGAATTAAACCAAGACTTTGCCCGATCCCTTAGAGAAAAAGGAAACAAAGTAAGTCTCAAGGCATCGTTAGATACCCCAGGGATCAGGAATGCATCAGTGATCTCCATAAAAGATTTTAAATGAGAATGTGGATCCTCCGATGGCATTACGGCAAATTGTCCGTTCGTTTGCAACATTTGAAACATGATGGGTTTTAGCTCAAAATGGAGGGCTTGTATATGGGGTCTAATTATCCCTGAATTTAATTGCTCAAAATCGGGGATAGCGTAGTCCATAATTTTTCCCTCTTTGGAATTTGCAAGATTAATTATGTTCGGAACTTCATTTCTTATTTCATTGGTGCCTTGAGATTCAACATCATCATCAACATGGTTATGATTATTCACTTGATTTGGTGGATTTTGTCGAAATTGGTGCTCCGGTGGGTTTCCACAAATTGGAGGTGCATCATGAAATATTGGTGCTCCCCGTGGATTTTCCAAAAGTGGTGGTGGTCTTGGTCCTCTATTTTCAAATCCGGGCGGTGGTGGTTCCATAATTGGAGGTTCAATGATTAATGCGATTCTTTGCGTTCTTCTCCTATTACAAAACGTTTGTTCAATTTCCGGGTCAAAAGTGAACAATTCCCCCCGTGGTATTCTTGGCATACACTTCCAAATGAGATTCCAAAGGTGTAAGAAAAATCAAATCTTTTAAAATACTTTTATAAACTTTTAACGTGCCAATCCCCGGCAACGGCGCCAAAAACTTGATAGTGCTTGGGATACACCTATAGACGTGTGCTAATTAAACCTCAAAGCAAATATACAATGAGATCTAATATCGTCTTTCAAGTAATAAAACGGTAAAGTACCGGATATCGTCCCACAGAGATTGTCGTAAAAGTATAATAAAAGTGTAAGAAAAGAGATGATTTCAGATGGCGAATTTGAAGACTTGAATTGGTTTGGTTGGTTAACAGTTGATAAGGATACAGAATAATAAAGGTAGCAAGAGTGTAAGACTTTTAGGTGAGACTCAAACACAAATTCCAGCAGACTATGCTGCAGGTATGCTGCAGCATGAGTTCAGCATAAACAGATACACCATCTATTTTGAGGGTATTCCTCTCGGACTTCAATACTCCCGCTACCGTTTAGATCCAACTGAACATATCTCTATGCAGTTTTAACTTTTGATAGCAAGGGGTAGAGTCCTCAAAATATACGGATTTACAAATCTCTTTGTATAAAACTACTCTCTCGAGTTAATTCCCATATCATTCAAGTTGGAGTGTTCGAAGGGGTTCATCTCTGAATCCTCTACACTTTAACACTTTTAACAAGCGACCAACCCGTCAAGAATAAATCAAGATGAAAAATAGAGGCGATAAATCTCTTTATCAGTCACTCTCTCAAGTCGGCTTCTCATATCATCCAAGTTGACGTGCATATTATGGCTTATCTCTAGGCCATAGCACTTTCACACTTTCAAAGTGATCAACTCGTCAAGAAGTGTCATTGGCTTTATAAAACTTCAATGAAATGATGGAACATTGTTATTGCGAAACAATGTCCACCTTCTTTTGGTTTGAAATCTCACCCTTTTATCTTACACCCAAGCTAATGGATTTAGCTACTCATACTAAAATGTAAATACATAAAGAAATAAATTACATAAATTAAAGACATGAATGTAAATGACGGAAATATAAATTACAAGAAAGTAAAATGACGGAAATGTAAATTACAACAAATATAAATGACTTAAATATAAATGGCAAGGAAAGTAAACAACTAAAATTAGGAATACTAGAAGTAATAAAGCATAAGTAAGAGATGGTAACTTCAAAGGTTTACTTGGAATTTCAAAAGTACATCAAAATCAAAGGTTATTGGTGCCAACCTTTGATTTTTACTTCCAAAGAGATGTACTTAGATGTTAAAAATTAGGATCTAAACTAAACCCCCAACCTCCCTTTATATACAAAAAGGGAGTGGCAAAAGAGTAATAAAACCTACACAAAGTACTTAAGGTACAATTAGTACAAAAAAGGGGTTCAATGCCCAAGGGTTACAAGCTATCAAAAAGATGATGTCCATTCTTAAAATACTGCAGGTGGAGGCTTCTAAAGCTGTCAAAAGTCCAGTCAAAATCGTCCATCATCCAGCTTCCCACCGTCCTTCCACAAAAATTGTTACAGCTGTGGGTGCTTCAGACATGCTGCAGCACTGGATCTGTTCTACTCAAAAACTGCCAAAACACATAAAATTAGCCATTCGAAGAAATAAAACAGATTATCCACTAGCTCTAGCTCCAAGAAACAGATAAATGATAAAACACGAAATAAAAAGACTCAATTGTAGGGATATGGAAGAAAAATGACTAAAAAAAACTATTAAAAAGGCCTTAATGGCACTACTAATTAGTGCACATCAGCCTTCAATATCTATTCAACCAGAAAGAACTTAATATGAGGCAGCGTAGATGGATGGAACTGTTAAGCGACTATGATTGTGAGATCCTTTACCACCCGGGTAAAGCCAATGTAGTGGTTGACGCCTTGAGTCGGAAGGAGCGCGGCGATGCAACAAAGGTAGTGGCATTTCGAGTCGAGGCAACTCCTACCTTTCTGGAGGAAGTCAAAGGTCTACAAGAGGAAGCACTCTTGGAAGAGAATTTGAAGAGCGAGAGGTTAGCCGGAATCGTGAATTCGCTAACCGTTGACAGTCATGGAGTGAGATGCTTTTGTGATCAAGTGTGGGTCCCGAAGTTGGGTGACCTTCGGAAGAAAGTGTTGGAAGAAGGTCATAAGTCCCGTTATTCCATACATCCGGAAACCAATAAAATGTATTGCGATTTGAAACAGGGTTATTGGTGGTCGGGTTTAAAGAAAGACATCGCTCACTTCGTCGAGCGATGCCTGTCGTGTTTAAAGGTGATAGTGGAGCATCAAAGACCGTACGGAGAGCTGCAACCGTTGGAAATACCGATATGGAAATGGGACGAAATCACTATGGACTTTGTCACCGGACTTCCGCGATCACCTAAAGGCCATAACGCTATATGGGTAATCGCTGACCGTCTCACAAAATCCGCGCACTTCTTACCAATCAAAGAGACGTATCCGTTGGTTAGACTATACACGTATCTAGGCATGGGGCGTCGTCGTCTATAGTTTCAGATCGGGATGGTCGTTTCACGTCATCGTTTTGGAGGAGTTTTCAAAGAGAATTGGGATCACAGCTCAAGTTGAGTACATCCTATCACCCCCAAACGGATGGCCAAAGTGTAACACCCTGAAAACCTGAGTGAATTTAAAAATGCAGAAACTGGACAAATGAGCATCATTACTTGTTATAAATCTCCCAAAAAGGGGAAATGTACTTAAACTTTACAAAATCTGTATACGGATATGGAATTCAACAACAAACTAATCCAAACATAAACTATCTAGATTACATCGGTTGTTAATCCAAATATCACCAAAAGAATGGGACTTAAACAATTGCCCAACATCAATACTAGTCATCTCAAAAATCCCCGAGACCAAGCTCGTCACTCAAGCCCTTGGCAACCCACCGCTAATGGGAACCTGTTATACATATCATTTGAGAAAAAGTGTTAGGCTTAAAGCCTAGTGAGAACACACAGTTTATAATTTCAAGAGATATAAACAGTTGTATCAAAAGGAAATCTTTTCAATAAGTTTCGGTTTACAAAAGAAATCTTTTCCACATAAGGATTGATCGGTCCGAAAATTCATCTTGCGATGATGGGGGAAACCAGATTTACCAAGGATTGCGGCGAAACACAAAAGTAGGCCACAATCCGAGTTGTGAGCTAAATACATGGAATCCATGGCGACGAACAACAAGGTCCGTACTAAGATGTGAGGGAGGGCCCTCGAGGAAACCAGTCATACTCGTTCACTAGGACTACATCATGACCCATAGCTAGTAACCGGTCTCACATAACCGTACCAAATGGCCCCCGATGATCGTATGCATCCATAGCTACAGAAAAGGGAATAGACATCCCAATAATAAAAGCCGACTCAAAACCTAGGGATTCACTAGTAATGGTACAGACTCGTCACAATAACATGTGTGACCAACCATAGATAGTCATATGGTATAAAAACATTTTATAAACAAAATGCTTTCCTTCAAGTTTAACTGCTAGTAAGAATGAAAATCATAAAAATGAGTTTATATACATTCTTTCAAATAATCCACATAAATGTGCAAGTAAAACCTCCTTTTACTTCAAATAAGATGGAACCCATCATTTTAGTCGAAAATGATCGGGAACCCTAAAATCTCCCAAAACTCAAGTTACATCAAAATGTAATAAACTTAGATCTGAAACCATGGAGATATATAGAAGTTCAAAATGTAAGTTTGACATGTATAAAGTTTAGAAAAAGGTAGTAGGAACTCACCAAATAGGTTTTAGACAAAAACCCAAAAAGCCAGATATCGACCACCGAGAGAAGACGAAGCTTTCTATACCGAATCCTTGCTAGATGCACTTAATACTAGCAACAAATGGTAGCTTGAAGCTAACCAAACAAACAAAATAAAAGAAAGAGAGAGAGAGAGAAAGAGAGAAAAGAGATTTGAGATTGAGAGATATTTCAGAAATGTGAGATATTTTCCCTGAAATATCCCTTTTAAACCACTCAAGCCACCGCGTGGGTTATGGCGCGGGCTAATTCGCGCCGTGACTCGCGCCACTCACTGGAACTCGCAACCAATCAGCGCATCGCGCGGGTTATGGCGCGGGCTAAGCCGCGCGGCAACTCGCGCCGGCCACTACCATTGATTCTTCTTCCAAACTTGTCAAACGAAACTCGGGGTATTACACAAAGCAAGAGGACCATCTAAACGTTGGAAGATATGCTTCGGGCTTGTGCAATCGATTTCAAAGGTTCGTGGGAAGTTCATCTGTCATTGATAGAGTTCTCCTATAATAACAGCTACCATGCTAGCATCCAAGCAGCACCGTTCGAGGCTTTATATGGACGCAAATGTAGAACACCCTTGTGTTGGAACGAGGTGGGAGAACGATAATTGACAGGTCCAGAGATAGTTCAAGTGACGGCTGATAAAGTGAACCAAATTCGAGAAAGGTTGAGAACGGCGCAAGATCGGCAAAGGATGTACGCGAATAAGCGAAGGAAACCCATCGAATTCTAGGTGGGGGACTCGGTTATGTTAAAAGTCTCGCCTTGGAAGGGAGTAGTTCATTTTGGGAAGAAAGGTAAATTGAGACCAAGATTTGTTGGACCTTTTGCTATCATCGAACGTGTTGGAGAAGTAGCATACAAGTTAGATCTACCCGAAACCCTGCAAGGGATACACCCTACAGTTCACGTGTCAAACCTGAAGAAGTATTTGGCGGAAGTGGATGTAGTGGTACCATTAGAGGACATTCGTGTGGATGAGAAGTTGACCTATGTGGAAGAGTCGGTGACTATTTTGGACTATAAAGTGAAGAAGCTGAGGAATAAAGAAATTCGTTTATAAAGGTGCAGTGGAAATTCCACAATGGACAAGAGTCAACATGGGAAAAGGAAGAGGATATGAGGTCCCAATATCCCATTTTGTTCAATGACGGGATTCCGGGGACGAAATCCAATTGAGGGGGGGGGGATAATGTAATGACCGGGTTAGAAGTTGTTAACTTAAGAAGTTGGGTGGAAGTTTTGATAAGGCCCAAAGTTTGGGGTCTAAAGTATAAAGTTGAAAAAGAAGGGTTTAACCCTAGGAACCTATTTGCTTATTTCTTATTCTTGCGGCTGAGAATTTTGGGAGAAGGCTAGGAGGCGAGTTCTGAAGAAGATTTCAAGGAAACCTTTTTGCTCTTGGGATTCAGCCCTGTATCGATTCCTCAAGGTAAGTCTCCTATCGTTTCCTCATTAAGAAAAGTTCGTGTAGATTCCTTGAGATTTTATTTTTGGTTTTGGGTCTGAGATGTGAGTTTTTGGCGTTGTGTCCCTCTCGTTTGGGAAGGGGTTGTCCTTGGTAGAACTCGACCCCGACGAGTTAGGTTTTGAGGGGTGTCGTCGGCGAAGGTGGGGTGGGTTGGTTCCCGCCGATTGGTTGCCGCCACACCCATCAATTTTAGACTTGTCCATCGCCGAGTCGTGAGACCTGTTGGAAAGAAAAGGACCCCCGGTCGGTACCAGGAAACTAGGGCTGTGAAGCCCCAGGCGACCTCAGGTTTTCAGTTGACACCGGGCGACCCCGAGATCCTTCGCACCGGGCGGTACCTGGTTTGGTTTTGACCCCAAGCTGCCCTAGGTCTGTTCGTGAAGCTGGACGAGGAGGGCTCAAGCCCAGCCCGTAGGATTATTTGGGTCGAGCAGGTTATGCTTGGCTTGAAGTAACCGAATTGTTAGTTCTAGCGTCCGTTATCTTTTAAGAGAGTTAGTGTGTCTCGTTAGGAAAGCTTTCCACTTTGAATGGAGAGTTAAGGAGAGATTTACCGGTCTGCACCATTTTATGCAGTAGAAGATATTACCGACCTTGAGATTTAATCGAAGATTTAACCAAAGGACGTTTGGTGAGTTTTCTGAAGTAAATTCTCTTATGATGAAGAAGCTATGTTTTATGTATGTGGGTTTTAACTACCAGCTTTGAAAAGATGATGCTTTATTTATTGCATGCGAGGTATATTCAAATGCTAAAGATATTTCTATTGTTGTTTTAGTGGAAATGTATGCATAAATTGTCAAAAGTGTGTTATGCTCAAAGTCGGGGGGTGTTCCGCCTGTGCTCATACCGGGGGGTGTGTTCCGTTTATGCCATTGGGGGGGTGTCCCAAGTAAGTCAGTGTGAGCCAGACACGCTGTCACCTTCGGGTGGCGGTAGTGTGAGCCAAAACGCGTACTTGAAGTGTGAATGTTTTTGCAAAGCTGAATTGGTTTATTTTAATATAAATCTTTTATTTGATTGCTTGAGCCAAAACTGTTGATAGAAGGGACTCACTAGACCGATGGTCTAACCCTCGCCCTTTCAAAATTTAAAAACCTTTTCAGGCAAGCGCGAGATAGGAAGAGCAGATAAGGGCATGGAGAAGGTGTGAGCTGGAGTTTGCTAGAAGACCGTCATTTTAGTTTTATTTTTCCCTCGTAATCCCAGTTATGTTATAGATTGCCTTTCCGCAAACCTTAAGACTCATTGTTGACTTGGTGCCATTTTTGGCGTAAGATTTCTTATATTGATATTATGCTCGTTTGGTTTTGTTTGAGTTGTTACAAACTAATAATCTTCAATTCATTAATATTGGGTTGTTTAGTCTTGTAACATTTAAAAGTCAATAAAAATACTGTATTATTTTGATTGTCATTTACATTTTCTCAAATGTAAAATTCACATCAACTTTTATTTTTCAATAAATAAGAAATAATGTCTTAGTTCATATAATCTTAAATAATTAATTGGATTTTAAAGTATAAAATTTATAAGAAAAAACTAAATAAATCATGACCACAAAATGGATAATCGGTCAAACGGGTTGGTTAGTTGAGGTCGGGTTGACCCACCAACTCTCCTTTTGTGCAAATTATTTTTAAAATTCATAAATAATCAATATCTTAAAATTTGATTACAAAAATTTTACTATCATAATGATTTATTTTAATAAAAAATAATTTAGAATGTTATAAAACACTTATGTATATTTTGTGTCCATTTAAATCGTTAATTCATTTCGTTTAATAAATAATTCAGATATACCTATTTTTAAGATGGGTATAGTTGAAAACCCGTAATTGAAAAAAAAAATCTATGGTTGTTTTATTACCGATGTTATTTATTGGGTATATCAAGAGTAGAGATGCATAAGGTCGGCCTTTTCAATGAGCGAAAATAAAAGTTCCGAGCTTTGTGGTTGAAAAAGTGTCTGATCGGGCTTTTCCTAACGATCATTTTTAGGTCGGGCTTAGCTAGGCCCAAACCTACCCCCAAAGTTTCGGCCAGATCGTTTGGCCTGTACCAGGCTTTCCATGTCGAGTCCGGCCGAACCTGAGCGAGACTTTGGGTGCATCTCTAATCAAGAATGATCTAAATCTAGAATATTTAGGATAATCAGATAAAACATTATACCTCACTCGAAAGTTGAAAGTAAGAAAAAAAATATTTAAAATTTGAAATATTTCGCCAAACCCGGCCAAACATGAACAAAATCATCTTTGTGTCCATTAACAATTGATTTAGAGGGTCTTTGGGATTGCTTATTTAAACTTCATATTGACTTATAGTTTTTCCTCACCGCTAATAAGTTATTTTCAGTGTTTGAGTTAGGGAAAAAGTTGTTTATAGCTTTTTCACACCGCTAATAAGAAGTTTTTCATAAGTTTATTTTGACTTGTCAACTTATTTGAAACAACTTATGACTTTTTTTGTTATGTGTCTACATGTATAAGCAATCTCAAACACCTCTAAATTACAACTTATTAGTTTATTACGGTTTTGGTACCACAATAAGCTAATTCAAACACTTTTTATAAAATTTCTTTTTGTCACCACATAAATTGATAATCACTTTTAAAAAAAAACATAAGTTGTTTTAAATAAGCAATCCCAAAACACCCCCTTAGTATTCAATAAATTGGGATAGATTTCGAATGAGCCTGCAATCCTTTCTTTATGTTTGTCTACTCGGTCCACACGTTTGCTTGATCTTGAAAACATCATATCCTATGTTTTCTTTTTCTTTTTTTGATCAAGGGACGGCAATCATTCGGTTTTTCGCCTTTCCGTTTCGCTATAAAATCAATCCAAACTCATCCCTCTTTAACAACACAATTTTGTGGTTAATTTCCCCTTCGTGTGTCGATAAAAAAAACTCACATTCACCAACAATGGCTTCTCATATGCTTTTATTAGGTCTTTTTGATCCGAACATGATCAACAAATGTGAAATTATACACACACATACACATTTGTAACACCCTAAAAATTGGGTAAATTCAAAACTTAAAATTTCGGCAATATAACAGTTAAAAAGTAAGGTTTAGAACCATGTAAATATGGACAACTAAAACCCAATAACATGGGGTAGTTTGAAACAAATAATGTAGAGGTAAAATGAAACATAATACACAACAACCTAATTAATCTAGAACAATTAACCAACTAAATTAAATGTGGGTGTTGCTATGTCTCCAAAACGCTCTTTTCTCACATTCCCAAAAATGTCCGGTCCAAGGGTGTTCCTAGGTGCGCTTTCGGCGGATCAAGGTGCCCTATGCACACCACTAGCCGAACCTGTGAACCATAAAACACGAACACAAGTGTTAGGCCCAAGGTCTAGAAATATAACAGAGACTTAACAGTTTATAAAGTAAGCATGTACTGTATGATTAAATGTTACCGAGGTATCCATAGATTGGACTAATGCCAATGTTCCCATTCGGAACAGATGTTCCACTTCCAGTACATACACACAAGAGATAACCTTTGAAGGACGGGGCAAACCCGTTACCATCTTGGGTGACGAGAATACATGAATGGAGTCATTCGTGATGTTATTAGATTTCACCACATATCCCAGTTCTAGTTCCCATGTCATACCAGACATCACAATCCTCAAACTGTTTATGCCTCTAATGCTTACTCCGTCGAGTTACATCTTAAGGACTTACAGACATGGATGCATATCCAATCTAGACGAGTTGCACCTCAAAGACTCTTACATCCCCTATTGCCTACTCGCTAGTGACCCAACAGTCAACAATTATAACCATATATAAACATGCCATCTAAATCCTCGTGCACAAGGACTTCACATTTAGATCATGATCAAGTAAAGGTAGCAATTCTAATACATTGCATATTTCTTCCCAATAACATAATAATTCCCATTTCATGTTTATCTTTGTACCACATCGCTTGTTTGACAACATGGTAACTGTTTGGGTAAAAATACCAATAGTCCATTGTCGTACGACTAGCGATAGCCGTCAGGTAGAAATTCCAACAGTCCAACAGTCCATCAGTTCATCGTCACACGATCAGAGAGATAACCGACGCCCTTCCTTTGGGGTGACTACGATTAAAATATTCGTCCGACAAATACTGTCGTACGACTCGATTTCAGTTACTAACCTACAACATACATTATATCATGTTTAATGCAGGATTCAAAGACATTTATGATTAAAGATTATAACGGAAGACTATCATCAATAGCAACGAGCATAACTAACGAAATCATCAATATTAAACGGTCATTCTATTAATGAGCATTCAAGACGTATCAACGGAGAAATGGAGTATAAATATGAAGATGGAACCTCACATTCGGACATCTGATTCTCATACCTTACAAGCTCACAAATTACGTTCTCAAGCTCGCTCAGTTTCTCTCGAAGTTCATAAGATCCACTGCCGTTTTTCGTGTGACGCACGATCGAAGTCTAATTACACACGACGCACGGCCGACTTTACTTTATCATATTGTTTTACATTTATAACACTTGTTATAAAGGACGACGTCCCTAATTGACGTCCATAGTGCATGACGACTCACACTCGTCCGCGATTTTTACCCATTTTAGGGGTTTTCCGCGTCACCAATTCCCTTGTCTCATTTACTTTATTTTTACTGTAGTCGTACGATTATTATTGTTACTTTCTTTGGTTGGATCAAACTCCACATTTACCTTAAATTTTCCTTGGGAGATTTTTGGCATAAACAGTTTGGCGCCCACCGTGGGGCCCCATCCAAAGAAAATCTTCGATAATCTTACGACGTACTAACATTTTCCTTCGAGTGTTCTCCCTTTTTGCATCCATTCAGGACAATGGCATTCCAAGGAACCCAAGATCATGTTGTGGCCCAGATGAACATGGAGTTGACTGCTACTCGTGCTCGTATTGACGCCCTAACAGCTAAGGCTCGACAAGCAGCTGAAACCATCGAGCATCTAAGAAACCAGAACGGAAACAATATGGCAGGGACTACAAATGCTTATGCCGGTGTTTGGAACATGCCACCTCCATTGCCCAATTATCCTCGTCCACCACCAGTTAATCCTGCGACCTTCATAATCCCAACCATGCCTATGGCCTCTATGCCATTCAATGGACATGCCTCTGATTCATCGCAGCAGACTAGCTTCAACGGATCAGGTTACGTTCCATTGGGTGTCCCAAATGGTATCACGATAGATCCCGTTGCACCACGATTGAAGCTTCTGGAAGATCAGAATGAGCGTGTCTTGTCAATGTTGGCCAAATTGCCGGGGGCAGCAGTTCCAGTTGATGTCGAGCCACGTACAGGATTTCAGGCGTCGCCGTTCGTTGATGAGATCGCGTTGGTGGACGTCCCAAAGAAGTATAGCATCCCAACCTTCACCCCAAAATATTCAGGCGTCACTGATCCGACAGAACACGTCGCCCAATACAAACAGCTTATGTAGACTATCTCGATACCGCATCAGTTTCAAGAAGTCTGCATGTGCAAGAGTTTTGGAGCAACTTTGACGGGAGCAACGTTACAATGGTTGATCAATCTCAAACCCAAAACCATCGGGTCTTTTGCAGAATTGGTGAACCAATTTTCTCAACAATTCGCCAGCAGCCGAAAAATGGAAAAAAAACGAGCAACCTTTACTATGTCGTACAAAAGAATGGAGAGTCCATCCGGGACTACTTTAACCGATTCAACGCGGAGATGATTAGTATCCGAAATTGCGACGTGAAACAGCAATTGAAGCTTACAAACGGGGTCTGGGTGATAGTTCAAGGTTGTATCTCGACCTTACGAAGTATCCGCCAGAAACCTTTGAAGACGTACGAGCAAGGACGCTCGCTCACATGAAGGTCGAGGATGACCTCGCTTTCAGAAATAAACACTCGAACAACCGGAAAAGCCTAGGTGTTAAAAAGTTAGACTTCAAACCGAAGTTGATCGGACGATCAGAGCCTGCCAGACAGATTTCAAACGTCAGATTCGAAAAGAAAGGACCGACGCCTTCTAAATCCGTCCAGTATCCTAAGGTGTCATATTATGGTTTCCCTGGATCAGCCAAAGACGTCGTCACGTCCCTGAAACAGCTCCAGCATAACATTCGATGGCCAAAGAAAAGCGATAAGGACAGTGATAAGAAAGACAAAACAAAATGGTGCGATTTCCATAATGACTTCGGTCATGTAACGGATGATTGCATCGCCCTGAAGAAAGAACTGTCCTGGATTAACTCGAAAGGCTATTTGCAAGAATTGACGGAAAAGAAGTATGTGCGTCCCTCATCCCCAGAGCATTCTAAGGTGATTAATTGTATCACCGGAGGTTCTGATGTCTGTGGGACCACATATTCAGCTGCTAAGAGACATGCTAGTCGCGGTCCCGACGACCGACCAATTCCAAAGGAGGCAAGACCTAAGGAAGACGCAGAATTAGAAGCTATGCCCTTGACGTTCGACCAAGCAGATCTCGACGACGTACACCAGAAACATCATGACGGACTAATTATCCAATTGAGCATTGGAAATTGCCTGAAAAAGAGGATACTCGTCGACGGAGGTAGTTCCGCTAACATTATCTTTTTTGATCCAGTGAAAGGTATGGGGATCGACAAATCCGAGGTTACCCGACGCTCGACTACACTCGTTGGATTTAACGGAGGAGCGACAAATACCATGGGAGAAATCACACTACCAGTATATGCTAAAGGAATCAACAGGCAAACAAAGTTCAACGTCGTCGACTGTTCATCAACTTATAACGTTATCCTTAGGTGACCATGGATCCACCATATGAAAGTCGTACCCTCGACGTACCACCAAACCTTGAAATTCCCTACGCAATGGGGAGTACAGAAGATCAAAGGCGAAAGAAAAGTCGCTAGCGAATGTTACAAAGTCTCTCTGAAGCCCCCGAAGCAGACAGTATAGCAATTACAAAACCAGGACATTCCTGGAACTGACGACGATTATCGCTTGGAAGCTGTCGTCCTAAACCAGGATAAGCCTGATCAAATGGTCTACATAGGTTCGACACTTGATCCATCCTTCAAAAATAGATTAATTTCTTTTTTGCAGGATCATTATGATTGCTTCGCATGGACGCACGAAGACATGGTGGGTATCGATCCGAGTATTATTTCTCATAAACTCAACGTCGATCCATCCTTCAAACCCGTTCAACAGAAAAGACGAAAATTTGCTCCTGAAAGAAATAAAGTTATCAACGACGAAGTTGATAATTTGCTTAAAACAGGAAAGATACGAGAAGTCAAATATCCAGATTGGCTCGCCAACGTTGTTGTTGTCCAAAAGAAAATTGGCAAATGGAGAGTATGCATTGATTTCACAGACCTTAACAAGGCCTGTCCAAAAGATCCATTTCCGTTACCACACATCGATTCTATGGTCCACGCTACAGTTGGACATGAATTGCTCACCTTCATGGATGCATATTCTGAATATAACCAGATATTGATGCATTCCGATGATCGAAAAAACGACTTTCATGACAGATAAAGGTATTTATTGTTATAAAGTAATGCCTTTTGGTCTTAAGAATGCAGGTTCGACGTATCAACGGTTAGTGAATATGATGTTCAAAAAACATTTGGGCGACACTATGGAGGTATACATCGATGACATACTCGTTAAATCGAAACATACGGACGATCATATAGGACATTTGAAGCAGTTGTTCGACATTTTGCGTAAATACAAAATGAAGTTGAATCCGACAAAATGTTCTTTTGGAGTTCGAGCTGGCAAATTTCTCGGTTATATGGTCACACGACGAGGAATTGAAGCTAACCCAGATCAAGTTAAAGCGATTATCGAGCTAAAATCGCCCAGAAATTTTAAAGAAGTCCAACGCCTAACAGGACGTATAGCAGCCTTAAACAGATTCATCTATCGGTCGTCCGACAGATGTCACCTCTTCTACAATGTCCTGCGAAAAAACAAAGGATTCGATTGGACTGATAAGCACGAGGAGGCGTTGAAACAACTCAAGGAATACATGACATCACCTCCCTTCCTCTCCAAACCTGAGAAAGGTGAAGTTCTTCAACTTTATCTAGCCGTCAGTACTAATTCGGTGAGTGCAGTCCTTATACAAGAAACCGACGGACGACAATTGCCAATCTACTATGTAAGTAAAACTCTATTAGACGCTGAAACCAGGTACTCGTCTATAGAAAAACTTTTGCTTTCGTTAGTTATGGTTGCTAAGAAGTTACGACATTATTTTGAATCGCATCCTATAACTGTTGTAACTAACTTTCCATTGAAATCTGTGTTAAGAAAACCCGAGTTAACAGGACGATTAGCTAAATGGAGCATCTATCTCAGTAATTATGATCTGGATTTTAAGCCTAAAACAGCGATCAAATCACAAGTCTTGGCAGATTTTGTTACAGATTTCAGTCCAAAACTAGAAGAAGCGACGACGTCCAATGAGTTAATTATGGCGACTTTGCACGACACCACTTGGACGCTCGATGTTCATGGTTCATCGAACATACGAGGAACAGGCATGGGTGTCGTCCTACAGTCCCCACAAGGGGGCAAGATAGTGTACTCTATACGGTGCGACTTCAAGGCAACAAATAATGAGGCAGAGTACGAAGCATTGATTGTGGGAATCAAAATTGCTCATGACTTGGGGGCAACACATCTGCATGTCCGAAGCGACTCGTCTTTAGTCGTTAACCAAATTAACGGAGAGTTCGCAGCAAAAGATTCGAGGATGATCGCCTATTATAAAATATTAAAAGAAGAGGCAAAGAAGTTCAGTCGCTTCATAATCGAGTAGATACCAAGAGATCAGAACACTCAAGCTGACGCACTAGCCAATTTGGGGTCAGCTCTTAATCAAACGATGTTCGACAGTATCCCAATAGTCCACCTTGCAACACCATCTATCAAAAACGACGATAATACTTTGGTCGCGCCAATTGAAGAAGAAAATTCTTGGTCGGACGACATTAAAAATTATCTAGAGAACGATCAATTATCTGATGACAGAATGGAAGCAAGAAAGGTCAAGTTTAAAGCATCAAGGTACGTCGTGATCAGAGGACAATTATATCGAAGATCTTCAACTGGTTTGAATCTACGATGTATTACCAACAAGACGCAAGTCCAGAAAATCTTACAAGACATGCACGACGGTGAATGCGGAAATCACTCAGAAAGTCGCAGTCTAGCCAATAGAATATCACGACAAGGTTATTATTGGCCGACACTAAGGCAAGATGCGATCAGGTATGTACAGTCGTGTGACGCATGTCAACGACACGCAGGTATGTCTCATAAACCATCTGAACCCTTACACTCGACTTTAGTCTCATGGCCCTTTATGAAATGGGGAATGGATATTGTCGGAAAACTACCATCTGCCCCCGGGCAAAAGGTATTTCTTCTAGTTTTAACAGATTATTTCTCTAAATGGATAGAAGCATCGTCTTTTTCCCAGGTTCAGGACAAAGAAGTTGTTTCTTTTATCCAAACTAACATCATTTGCAGGTTTGGAATTCCATCCGAAATAACATGCGACAATGGGACACAATTCATCAGTGATCAGACGAGAAAATTCTGTGAAGAAAGGAACATTAAGTTGGTAACGTCGACACCTCGATACCCACAGTCGAATGGCCTTGCCGAGTCAAGTAATAAAACTATCATCAATTCGATCAAGAAAAGACTCAAAGCTGCCAAAGGAAAATGGGTAGAAGAATTACCCTCCGTTCTATGGGCCAATCGTACGACACCACGTACGTCCACAGGACAAACCCCCTTTTCGTTAGTCTATGGATGCGAAGCTGTGTTACCAATTGAGGTACGACTACCGACTTCAAGACATATGTCCATCGAGCATAACTTGGTCGACCTGAGCTATGACCTTGACGCTTTAGAAGAACTTAGAGAAACAACATACATTCGCATGGCATCGCAGAAACAAGCTGTCGAGCAACATTTCAACAAAAATGTCCAAATCAAAGTTTTCCAAGAAGGCGACTACGTCTTACGTCGAGTGTTCCAAAACACTCAAGAACTCAACGCAGGTAAACTTTCCACTAAGTGGGAAGGTCCTTATCAAATCTCTGGCGTCGTGGGTAAAGGAGCTTATAAAATCCAAACCCTTGACGGTCGGGATATCCCACGAAGTTGGAATGCAGTTCATTTAAAAAAGTATTTCTTTTAATTTCCGAATTCGTTTTCCTGGATTATTTCTTAAAAAGATTACTAACTTAAGCATCGGAGGGTCGTTGGTTAAACCAACGACCACCCCGCTAACGCTGTTCTTCGCAGGGACGCACGACTTAGTTAAGATTTTCATGTCGAGTAATACTCATACGATCGCATGTATATGGTTGGTCGTAATTGTTGATAAAGGTTAATTTTTTACACTTGACTCCCGATACTTATATTCGAAAACCATTATTCCAATTGCATTTATTCAATCGTAAAACTCAGTTGATTTCATTATAGCATGTTAATGAATGATGGTTTGGTCGAATGTATGATATACTGCGCTTATATTTTAAAATTACTCAACGTGTGATAAAAGATAGGTTTGACAAAGAAAAGCAAATATCAAACATCGATGTACAAAAGAGACTTTGTCACTAGAAGAGAAAATTACAAAGTTAAGGGACGACCACAGACGGTCGACCCCTAGATAATAGATCCAAAAAGCTAAGAAGGAGGAATGTCAGACTGTTCCTGTACGACATCAGTCTATGCTGTTGTCGTCTCTTCTCCACCGTCACTTCCCTCTAATTCATTGTCTTCGTCAAGGTCCCTTTCAGTCCCCACAGTGTCAAGGTAGGTCTTGAGCTCTTCAACGGCCGATGCCATAGGATTTTTCCCAGATAGATGACGCCTCATCAAGGCAGTCCGGGCCGTAAAGCGAGAAAAGGCTTCGATTTGCCTATTCTCAGTCTCCAGGTCCTTGAAGTCGCCCTCCAGCTCCTCGACCCTCTTTTTGAGGGACCCGACTTCATCAGCAGAAGAAGCAGCAGCAGTGACGGCTTTAATCTTCTCGACCTCCAATTTGGTCGATGATGCCTCAAGCTCAAGGAGATGATCCCTAAGCTTAACCTTCTCACGATCCGAAATCTCTAATAGACTTCGGGTATCGGAGAGCTCAGACTTAAGTCCCTCGACCTTTGTCTTCTCGGACTCGACCGCCTTCAGGGCGACCATCTCCCTCTCAAGAGCCTCGTCGGCCCTTTTCTTGACTTCAGGGAAGGACGTCCTGAGACCTTCCATCTGAGCGAAAAAGCTCAAACAGGCTTGGAAAGCCTGCACGACAACAAAGAAAGAATTAATAATAAGAAAAATAATGAAGGGAATAACGAATAAGTAAGACGTACCATAAATGAGAGACCAGCGGTGTGTGCCCCAGTATCCTCGACCCGAGACTCCTTATATCGGTCATAGAAGGTCGGAAGGAGAAATTTTCCAAGGTGTGGAAAAATGACGTCCCTCTCGAGGACTTCATTGGCCATAAAGTCAGAAGGGAGAGTGACTTTAAAGGTCGTCTCTCCCACTTTTTCCTTGTTCTTCTCCTCACCCTTGGAGGAGGAAGAAGGTGCAAGGAAAGGCTTATTAACGCCCGACACCCCCGACGTTAGAGTGTCCTTCGTCCCCTGAGTCGAGCCTCCGAGCTCGACCCCAGCAACGGTTCCTTCCACTAGTGTCGTACCTGCAAAGGACGACAAAGTAACATCACCCGTCTTCTTGGGTGAGGACCGAGGTTTGCCTCGGACACGTCTGGGGTCTACCCCCGTAGAAGGGGTAGATCTCTTCTTCGACTTTTCCCTGCCTTGACGAGCAAGCTCCAGTTGCTCGGCTCGCTTAAGGGCAGACGACTTTACAGCCGCGTCCTCTGAATAAAGAGAGCAAGTTAAAAAAGAAAAAATGACGTACAATAAAAGTAAAAAGTACTGTCGAGCGACTTACCGGTCATTTCTTCTTCTCTCTCTCCTTCTCTCTCTTCTTCCCTCTCTTCTTCCTTTTCTTCCTCTGCTTTCCTCTCTTCCTCTCTTCTCCTCTATTCTTCTTGACGAGAACCCTCAACGGACGTCGCTTCGGCTACGAAAATGACCTCGTCCTCCTCGTCGTTCGACCGAACAGAAAACGAACGATCGGCAATACTCCTTTCCAAGATCCTATGAATCTTGTTGAGAGAATCTCTATTTGGCTTCACTTTAGTGAAGTCAATTGTTTCTAAACAAAGAAAGACATCATTAGTATATATTATAAACGCACGACAAAAACGCACGATAAAAGCAGTAAGCCTACCCGATTCGTTCCATCCGGACGACAACCATTTGGAGGAAAACGTACTGACGTTTCCAACCACGGTCGTTCACCGCGGTATTATGTACCAGTACGTTATCTCCCTTTGATCGAGGGAATAGGTTGTACCGGTGATAATTATCCGGTCGAACGCTATAAGCAGTCAGGAGGTTGTTCACATTGAACGGAACCTCCCATTCGGCCGTAAGACGCTCGACAACCTCGACAATCCGCCAGAATTAAGGCATTAACTGTCCAGGCGTCAAGTCGAACGCATCCAAAAACGCCCCGACCAAAGGGCTAAATGGCCAACTAAAACCTATCTTGAAGGGATACTCGTATAAAACACAGTACCCCTTCGGAACCTCATCCGGCTTTAAATCTTCCGGAGTCATCAGATTGATTCCATCTGAAATCCTGGCCAATTTTTGAAAGTAATCTAGGTTTTCTTCTTCCCTATATATACTCACAGACTCACTCGACATCTGGAAATCAGGGATATTTAGAGTCGCACGCCAATAACTAAGAATATCCCAAGCTTTCCTAGGCTTTCTAGCTATGGACTTCCTATGCATATAACCGACACAGAAACGAGAAATTGTACCTTAAATAGACTTCTAAACCTCGAATTTAGAATGGAAAGGATTCTGATTGCTTGGAAAGTGAATCTCGCCGGAGGTATAAGGTATTCAAAAGGTAAGCGTAAAAAAGGAAAGGATTGAAGACAATCCCTATTTATACTGAAAAATCAGAAACACGAATCGCCAGAAAATTATATCGCCAATCGCCAATTCACACGTGTCGTCCATGTCAGGAAAATCACTCAAGTGCATCCGTCGAATGCATGACACCTGTCCAATGTTAGCTGTCTAACCATTTACTCTGCAGGGGTGACGTCATGGTTCAGTTGGAAACAAACCAATTCGGTTTTATTTGAACTACCCGCGTTTCCTTTATGACACGTGTCATGATTTTAAAATTTAAATTTCAAAAAGTTGCCGCTTGAATTTTAAGTTTGGGGGCAAACTGTTTGGGTAAAAATACCAATAGTCCATTGTCGTACGACTAGCGATAACCGTCAGGTAGAAATTCCAACAGTCCATCAGTTCATCGTCACACGATCAGAGAGATAACCGACGCCCTTCCTTTGGGGTGACTACGATTAAAATATTCGTCCGAAAAATACTATCGTACGACTCGATTTCAGTTACTAAACTACAACATACATTATATCATGTTTAATGCAGGATTCAAAGACATTTATGATTAAAGATTATAACGGAAGACTATCATCAATAGCAACGAGCATAACTAACGAAATCATCAATATTAAACGGTCATTCTATTAATGAGCATTCAAGACGTATCAACGGAGAAATGGAGTATAAATATGAAGATGGAACCTCACATTCGGACATCTGATTCTCATACCTTACAAGCTCACAAATTACGTTCTCAAGCTCGCTCAGTTTCTCTCGAAGTTCATAAGATCCACTGCCGTTTTTCGTGTGACGCACGATCGAAGTCTAATTACACACGACGCACGGCCGACTTTACTTTATCATATTGTTTTACATTTATAACACTTGTTATAAAGGACGACGTCCCTAATTGACGTCCATAGTGCACGACGACTCACACTCGTCCGCGGTTTTTACCCATTTTAGGGGTTTTCCGCGTCACCAATTCCCTTGTCTCATTTACTTTATTTTTACTGTAGTCGTACAATTATTATTGTTACTTTCTTGGGTTGGATCAAACTCCACATTTACCTTAAATTTTCCTTGGGAGATTTTTGGCATAAACAGTAACCATCAAACAATGTAATGACTCTAACCACTGATAAGAATATTTGTATCCTAAATCTCATATTTATGAGGATGGTCCTTTACCAAAAATTAACTTATTTACAACTTTGCATGCATAAAGCATCCCCCATGATGTTTAATAACTCCTATAAGGACCAAAAACCCCTATGCTTGACAGATATACAAAACCCTAGTTTTTAGGTTAACTTTAAATACCTCATACTCTTCACATAAGCAAATAATAGTGCAAGTATAGATAATAATGGTTAGGAGACTGACCTAGAGGTTTATAAACTAAAACCCAAGAAGGTTGGAGTTATGGAAGTAGGTGGTGAGAAACCTTGAACTTCAATGAAGCTTGGACCTTGTCACCAAGAGAAGAGGAACCCTATATTAGCATTTAATTCACCCACCAAAGATCAAGAGAGGATTAAATTCAAGAGGCACGGAGTTTGGATGAAGATATCTTACCTAGAAGGAAAGAAAAATCGGCTGCCAAAAGACCCCTAGTGAAATAAATGAGTTTTCCTAATTAAATCAGGAATTTAAAGCCATTTTGCCTGATGGCGATTGTGACATGCGAGAGTGACATGGGCACTATTGCCGGTCACTCTCGCTGAAAATGTACCGAAAGTCCTTGATTTTAGTTGCTCGCGATAATGACACGCGAGAGTGACACTGGCAATCCTGTCGGGCACTCTCGCCGAAATGGTACCAAGAGTGTTGAGGTTACGGAGTTGTTATGACACGCGATAGTGCCCAATGGCACTATAGCCAGACACTCTCACCGAGTGCTTCCCCCCTCCAAAATTTGACAGAATCAAATCCGAGTCCGCGACTGATCTAAGGTAAATTCATATGAGAGAATTATATATAAATATGAACACGAATCAGGTATTAGTCCAAAATTCGGGGTGTTACAATCCTCCACCCCTTAGAAAAGATTTCATCCTCGAAATCTCAAACTAAACAAATAAGTGAGGATAACGCCTCCTCATATCCTCCTCGGATTCTCAAGTCACGTTGGCTCCACGGTGGTGCTTCCATTGAACCTTAACCATAACCACCTCCTTGTGTCGTAGCTTCTTTGTCTTCCTTTCTAGGATAGACTCGGGCTCTTCCACGTATCGGTCTTTATCCACTCTAATCTCTGACAAGGGAATAATGCTCTCTTCTTCGGCTAGACACTTTCTCAAGTAACACACGTGAAAAGTGGGGTGAATCCCGTCCATTTCGGGCAGAAGATCCAATTAGTAGGCTTGAAGCCCAATGCGATCAATGATAGTGAAAGGTCCAAGGAAATGGGGACTAAGATTCCCACCCTTTCCGAACCTTATTATCCTCTTCCACGGTGAAACTTTCAACATTACCCGCTCCCCCACTTGAAACTCGATCGGTTTTATCTTCTTATCCGCATAACTCTTTTGGCGATCTTGAGCCGCTTTCAACCGCTCCCGAATGCTCTTAACCTTGTCGACCGTTTCTTGCACGATATCCGGTCCGGAAAACTATTTTTTCTCCCGCCTCTAGCCAACACACGAGTGTTCTGCACTTTCTTCCGTACAATGCCTCGAATGGCACCATGACGATACTAGAGTGATAATTGTTATTGTAGGCGAATTCCACTAATGGAAGATGTGAATCCCAACTTCCTTCGAAGTCGATGACACACGATCTCAACATGTCCTCGAGAGTTTGGATGGTCCTCTCGCTTTGTCTGTCCATCTAAGGGTGATAAGCGGTACTCAACTTGATCCTAGTACCCAACTCCTTTTGCAAGATATCCCAAAAAGGAGAAGTGAAGCGACTGTCGCGGTCAGATACAACAGATAGTGGCACTCCATGCCTCGAGATCACCTCGTCATTGTAGAGTTTCGCCAATTTGTCCATAGGAAGAGTTTCCCGCATCGGCAAGAAATGTGCACTCTTGGTCAAACGATCCACGATCACCCAAATGGTGTCCTGACTCCTCAAGTTCTTTGGTAGCTTGGTTACAAAGTCCATAGTAATGTGTTCTCACTTCCACTTCGGTATTTCTAAGGATTGTAGGCTATCGTAAGGTCGTTGGTGTTCCACCTTTACTTGTAGGCAAGTAATACATCGTTCCACATGACTAGCTACATCCAACATCATCAACGGCCACCAATAATTTAACTTTAAGTCCCGGTACATTTTGGTGCTTCCCGGATGAATAGAGTACTTTGATTTGTGCGCGTCTTCCAATAACAAATCTCGACATCCTCCGATCTTCGATACCCAAATTCGTCCTTGGAATAACTTCAAACCTCTTCCGTCTTCGGTCAGTTGGAGATGCTGCTTCACCATGGCTTCTCCTTTGAGGTTTTCTTCGAGCAATGCTTCCGATTGGGACATCTTGATTTGGTCAATTAAGCTTGAGACGACTTCCACCCTTGCAAAAGTAGCTTGAACGCTACTACCATACTCTTTCCGGCTCAATGCGTCCGCCACGACATTGGCCTTTCCGGGGTGATATAGAAGTTCACAATCATAGTCTTTGAGTAGCTCGAGCCATATTCATTGCCACATATTCAGTTCTTTTTGGTCGAAAACATACTTTAGACTCTTATGGTCGGTAAAGAGGGTGCACTTTATGCCATATAGGTAGTGTCGCCATAACTTCAAAGCGAACACCACCACCGCTAGCTCGAGATCATGGGTTGGGTAGTTTTTCTCATGTTCTTTCAATTGCCTTGATGCATAGGCTATTACCTTGCCCCTTTGCATCAAGACGCACCCTAAACCCATCTTAGATACGTCGCTGTAGATAATGAAATCCTCCATTCCCTCGGGTAGGGATAAAATGGGCACCTCGCAAAATTTCTTTTGTAGAGTCCGGAAGGCTCGCTCTTGACTTTCGGTCCAAAGGAACTTCACATTTTTCCTCGTCAGAGACGTCAATGGAGAGGCGATTTTGGAGAAGTCTTGGATGAATCTTCGATAGTAACCGGCTAGACCCAAGAAGCTCCGAATCTCCGTAGGACTCTTAGGTGGTTCCCAATTCATCATAGCTTCAATCTTCGATTGATCCACTTTCACTCCTTCGCTAGACACCACGTGTCCTAAAAATTGAACCTCACGTAACCAAAATCCGCACTTAGAGAACTTGGCGTAAAGCTTCTCACTCCTTAACACTTCCAATACACTCTGAGATGTCGCTCATGCTCCTCTACATTCTTCGAGTACACTAAGATGTCTTCAATGAATACAATGACCGACTTGTCTAGAAAGGGTCGCCAAAATCGATTCATCAAGTCCATAAACACGGTTGGCGCGTTAGTTAGTTCGAAAGGCATAACCAAAAACTGTAGTGGCCGTAACGAGTTCTAAAGGCGGTCTTGGAAGCATCTTCTTCTCTAACCTTCATTTGATGATAGCCCGATCGGAGATCGATCTTGGAGAAACATCCGGCTCCTTGTAATTGATTTAAGAGATCGTCTATGCGAGGTAGCGGATACTTGTTCTTCACGGTCACCTTGTTCAATTCCCAGTAGTCGATGCACATTCGCATCGACCCATCCTTCTTCTTGACAAAGAGTATCAGAGCTCCCCAAGGTGAAGAGATCGGTCTCACGAATCCCTTCTCCAACAATTCTTAAA
This sequence comes from Arctium minus, assembly GCA_954870635.1. Lineage (NCBI taxonomy): Eukaryota > Viridiplantae > Streptophyta > Magnoliopsida > Asterales > Asteraceae > Arctium > Arctium minus. The sequence continues at coordinate 93,576,047 of OX941087.1, forward strand.
GTTGTGACATCATCTCTTGCATCTCGGTCGGGGCAAGGCGGTAGGGTGCACGGGCAATCAGTTCCGCTCCCGGGATTAGATCGATTCGGAACTCCACTTGGCGGTCGAGAGGCAAGACCGGAAGGTCGTCGGGAAATACATCTGGGTATTCGCTAACGATCTGCACGTCCTCAATCTTCTTCTTCTCCATTTTGGCATCCAATACGTAGGCGAGCAACGACGGGCAATTCTTCATTAGACACTTTCTTGCTTTGATAGATGATATGAGAGCAACTTCACACTTACGCTTCTCCACGTATACAAAGACGAAATCCCTTCTTGAGGTCGGTAATCTGATCAGCTTATTTGAACATAAAATCTCCGCGTTGTGTCGACACAACCAGTCCATTCCGATCACCACGTCAAAACTCCCGATTGCCATGGGAATTAGATTCACTTCGAAGGGTTCACCACAAAGTTTTAAATGACACGCTTCCAAAACTTCCCGCAAGATCACTTGATCCCCATTTGCTACTTCTACCACCAATGCATCGCTAAGAGTACTAAAGAGTACATTCAAGGCTTTGCAAAACTCAAGAGATACGAAAGAGAAATTGGCACCGGAATCAAATAACACTTTATCGGCAAGGGAGTTGAGTAAAAACGTACCCGACACCATATCGGTGGTCTCCTTCGCTTCTTCTCTCGTCATTTGGAAGGCCCTCCATTGAGCTTTAGGGATGACTTCCTTCTTTGGTTGGTTCGTCGAGTTTCCTCCTCTTACTCCTCCCCTTAGCTTGGGGCAATCCCTCTTAACGTGACCCACCTCCTTGCACTCGTAACAAGTCGTCCCTTGCATAGGACAATTCGGACTATTGTGACCCGGCTTGCCACACTTGTAACATAAGATAGGGTTAGGGTTGGGTTTGCAAAAACCAAAGTGCTTGCTCTTGCACTTGGAAAACCACTTCGCCTCCCGGCGATTATCAAAGCTTCTTCCACTTGCTTGAAATTTCGGTTTCTTGAATGAAATTGGTGGGCTCTCCCACTTCTTCTTCTCCCCGACCTTCGACTTCTCTTCCTTGTCTCGTGCATGTACCCTTTCCATGAGTTTGGCTTCCTCGATAGCTTCCCGAAGGTTTGTAGCTTTTGAATTGTGGACCCTCGACATCATGTCAACGGGCAAGCCTTTCATATAGGCCTTCACTTTGTCCTTCTCGGTTGGAGCCACATGCCCCACAAGATTTAACTTCTCCATAAAGAGTTAGGTGTATTCCTTCACTGACATACCCCCCTTCTTTAAAGCTCGGAACTCCTCCTCTATCAAATCCATCTCTTGTTCGTTGCAGTATTCTTCCAAAACTTTCTTCTTGAATGTTGCCCAAGACATCTTGCCAAAACGGATTCCTCTATAGATGCGGTGAAAACATCCCACCATATTAGAACCACACCCCGTAGCATTTGAGAGCCAAAATTCATCTTTTGGTTCTCTTCACAACCGCAGACCCTAAAGGCATGCTCAATCTCTCTAAGCCATTTCATGCAAGCCACGGGATCATCGGACCGGACAAATTCTGGCGGTTTGCAACCCATAAAGGACTTGTAGGAACAAACCTTTCTGGGCCGCCTTGTCTCCAAGGTCACCAATCTATCAGTACGATTCTCGTCTCCGGTACCACCCAAACCGGCTAATGCATTCTCAGCAACCCCTTCTTTTTTTTTGAACGACAGATAACACACACACACGCGTTCCCAAGGTATCCGGGCTCCCACTTAAGGGTGTCACCCGACTAATCCCCGTCGACCACGACCCAGCCCAATTTAGGGTACCACTATAAGTGGCAAGCCCATGATTTGGATATCGCCACATGCTCACCACGAGGTTCGAACCCGGGTAGTCAGAGATACCATCCACTAACCCCCCCCCCCCCAAGGATGTTACCTTACCACTGGCAAGCCCATGATCTGGATATCGCTACATGCTCACCACGAGGTTCGAACCCGGATAGTCAGAGATACCCCTTCTGGCCTCCGGAGACTAACATCCCTCTCCTATAGCATCTTCAGGAATACCTCTTGTTGTTTTTCCATGGCTGACGTCACCATTTGCATGACGCTGGCCATCATATCGGCTTGAGGGTTTGCCTCTTGAATAACCAGGTTCGTGGATGCCAACTCCACTCTGGGTATGTGCTCCACCTCTCCGGTGAATATCGGCGGCATATTGAGAGGGACAACGATCCCCGCCCTTACCGCTGGATTTGGGTTAGATGTACTATCCTCATGAATTTCCCCTTCGATCAACGGTTGGCTCCGAGTATTTACCATTTTCGCCTGCCACACAATTGAGAGAGAGAGAGAGAGAGTAAGAGGTTGTTACACTAAATTAGACACAAGAAACATACTAATACGGTTCATCAATTATCATAATCATAGTAATTCAAGTATATTCACGTAATCATACATTCATAACAGCAGTAGCTAGTTGAAGTTATGAACATACTCTACATAAAAGTTCTCGCTACTACTTTTATAATTCTCAACGACGTAGTTTCTGTTGACTCTAAGGCCGTCCCATCATAAAAGTTCTGCCCCATTCTCACAATCCATTACCTAATGGTCTCAGCTTAAGTCTAGGCATCGAGTTTACATGTCTAGTTCACTTAAACTAGAGCTCTGATAACAACTTGTAACACCCTAAAAATTGGGTAAATTCAAAACTTAAAATTTCGGCAATATAACGGCTAAAAAGTAAAGGTTTAGAACCCTATAAATATGGACAACTAAAATCCAACAACATGGGGTAGTTTGAAACAAATAATGTAGCGGTAAAATGAAACATAATACACAACAACCTAATGAATCTAGAACAATTAACCAACTAGAATAAATATGGGTGTTTCTATGTCTCCAAAACGCTCTTTTTTCACATTCCCAAAAATTCCCGGTCCAAGGGTGTTCCTAGGTGCGCTTCCGGCCAATCAAGGTGCGCTTCCGGCGGATTAAGGTGCCCTATGCACACCACTAGCCAAACCTGTGAACCATAAAACACGAACACATGTGTTAGGCCCAAGGTCTAGAAATATAACAGAGACTTAACAGTTTATAAAGTAAGCATGTATTGTATGATTAAATGTTATTGAGGTGTACATAGATTGGACTAATGCCAACGTTCCTATTCGGAACAGATGTTCCACTTCCTGTAAATACACACAAGAGATAACTCTTGAAGGACGGGGGAGACCCGTTACCATCTTGGGTGACGAGAACACGTGAATGGAGTCATCCGTGATGTTATTGGATTTCACCACATATCCCGGTTCTAGTTCCCATGCCATACCATACATCACAATCCTCAAACCATTTATGCATCTAATGCTTACTCCGTAGAGTTACATCTCAAGGACTTACAGACATGGGTGTCTATCCAATCTAGACGAGTTGCACCTCAAGGACTCTTACGTCCCCTATTGCCTACTCGCTAGTGACCCAACAGTCAACAATTATAACCATATATAAACATGCCATCTAAATCCTCGTGCACAAGGACTTCACATTTAGATCAAGATCAAGTAAAGGTAGAAATTCTCATACAATGCATATTTCTCCCCAATAACATAATAATGACCATTTCATATTTATCTTTATACCCCATCGCTTGTTTGACAACATGATAACCATCAAACAATGTAATCTCTAACCACTGATAAGAATATTTGTATCCTAAATCTCATATTTATGAGGATTGTCCTTTACCATAAATTATCTTATTTACAACTTTGCATGCATAAAGGATCCCCCATGACGTTTAATAACTCCTATAAGGACCAAAAACCTCTATGCATGACAGATATACAAAACCCTAGTTTTTAGGTTAACTTTAAATACCTCATACTCTTCACATAAGCAAATAATAGTGCAAGTATATATAATAATGGTTAGGAGACTCACCTAGAGGTTTATAAACTAAAACCCTAGAAGGTTGGAGTTATGGAAGTAGGTGGTGAGAAACCTTGAACTTCAATGAAGCTTGGACCTTAGCACCAAGAGAAGAGGAACCCTAGATTAGCATTTAATTCACCCACCAAAGATCAAGAGAGGATTAAATGCAAGAGGGATGAAGTTTGGATGAAGAAATCTTACCTAGAAGGAGAGGAAAATCGGCTGCCAAAAGACCCCAAGTGAAATAAATGAGTTCTCCTAATTAAATCAGGCATTTAAAGCCATTTTGCCCGACGACGATTGTTACATGCGAGAGTGACATGGGCACTATCGCCGGTCACTCTCGCTGAAAATGTACCGAAAGTCCTCGATTTTAGCTGCTCGCGAGGGTGCCACTAGCAATCTCGCCGGGAACTCTCGTCGAAATGGTACCGAGAGTGTTGTGGTTACGGGGTGATTATGACACGCGATAGTGCCCAATGGCACTATCGCCAGGAACTCTCGCTTAGTGCTTCCTCCCTCCAAAATTTGACAGAATCAAATCTGAGTCCGCGGTTGATCTAAGTAAATTCATATGCGCGAATTATACATAAATATGAACACGAAACAGGTATTAGTCCAAAATTCGGGGTGTTACAACATTGATTTTGGTTTATTGAATCAATTGTTGGAACATTTTGATGTTTTATTAAAATGTGTTTCGTATGGAATTGTTTATGAAACTTGTAATGTATATTGACTTTGATTTTTATGAACGTCATTTGGGTAAGTGGCATATGTTTAATTTTCGTTGATTTTAGAATAACCCAATAAATGGGCACATTATTTGGGTACATTATTTGGGATGCCTTCTATGGCGGCTTTGTTGTCTTGGCGTCCAGGTGACGGTCCACCAGAGTTAAGCCTTAGTGGCTTACGTGAACCCACTCTGGGGGACTAAGCCGACTTTCTTGGCTCCATGGCGGATAGATCGATCCTAAAATTTTTACCCACAGAATATGTGACCGTAGTTAAATTCACGGGGGATTCGAGTGTGTGTGCCCGCACGCCGACTCATTAGTTCGTGTGGTTTGGCCACCCCACGAACACAACAGGAATTGACGGACTTTATTGATATTACGTTTTGAAGTTAAAGTATGAATCGTTCTTGAGATTATTGTTTTGATTATATTACTGAACGTTTCTTTTGAACTAAATGAACTATGAACTTGATTTTCATGAACTTTCTTCGATTGAATTTTTAAGTCTTCCGCTTCGTTATCGATGTTTTCATTATTATTTACGAATTTATATTATAATTCATTAACTGAGCTCTGTGCTCAGCTGTGTTTTTATTTTCTGACACGGCAGGTTCAAAGTGACGTTTACGGGGACGGGACTTGAGATCGAGCATGAAATTTTGAAGTTCTTAGACTCACCTTATCATATATATTCTAAGTTTTTAAACACTTTTTGAAGTGTGATATTTTGGATTGTAATATATGTGTAGAGTTTATTAATATATAGCTCTGAATTTAGTTGTGTATTTATGTTAAGTCCTGTTCGTGACATCACCCGTTCCGGACCACGGGGACGGGGGATGTTACTGTAACTTGTTCTCTTGCGTCGGCTTCTGATCATGGCCCGCTCCAAGATTTTTGTGTCGTGATGCCGAATAGCCCAATTAAGTTTTAAAAATAATTGGATTGTGACGATTGATTATCATATTTTTTGTATTGTTTTTCGGGTATTAGGAATGATGATAACGTCAGTATGTTGCTTTTGCAGTATTGGTTAATGGTATGGCTTGTAACGATGTGATGCTTGTCCAAGCAAACGACTTCTTTTTTAACGGACTCCACTTAATAAGGGAATACGTCAAATGCGGTGGGGTCCCGTGCAACTCCTGTAACTGTAGCCCAGTTACCGGTACTCAACACTTTTGGTATCTCAATGGCCTGTATTGACTTTGCTCCTTTGGGGTATTAACCCTCCACACACAAACCCTTGAGCTACTGAGGTAATCACGGTCATTGATGGGACTATCCAAGTTGGGTTTTCGTGTTTCGAGAAGGTCTTGTTCACTTCCAGCGAAATGTTGGCAACTGCAATGTCGTAGCCATTGTAGGTCTTAGCAGCCAAAACTCCGTTGTGATTACCATCGCAAACGTTGTTTTTGGATCAAACCCCGATATTGTCAGTGATTTGTTGGCAAAGGCTTTTCAAACGAACAAAAAAGTACTCTATCAATTTCAATCAAAATTCTAAACATCCGGTACAAAGTGAAAGTATTCTTTAATTGTTCGAGAGAAAAAATAGAGTGTGCAAATCCCTTAAATTTAAATTTATTTTACTTATGTTGTTTGTTTCATATGATCAAGAATCCTTTTTTTTTCCGATTTCATAACGATTCTATTTTTTTCTAATTGTTTAATAAAAAAAACATTATCTTAACCAACATATAGTTTAAAATATGTTTGAATTACATGAGACTGGTGTCAAAAACTGTAACATCTCAGTCAGCCTAACCGTACCAGATATTGTCCGCTTTGTCCACACACCTGGACTCACGGTTTTAAAACGCGTCTGATAGAGAAGGTATTCAGTCCTTTATAGGACAACTTTCGTTCCCCTCCCCAACCAATGTGGGATCTTACAAAAACCTGTATATTATGAATACGAGGGATATTTAAACTTGATTCGGATCAAGAACTGATACGAGATCGCTCAAAACTAGTAAAAGATTTATTCAAATTCATTAAAAATTAAATGATTAGAGCATATTCAATAGATTCTCCAAAATGAAAAAAATGGAGATTTTGAACATATTTTTGCTCCAACAAGGGGGACAATACGTGATTGGAAAGATTCCATATTTGAAGCCCGAAATAGGGAAAAATAAAGCATGCACTACATATAATTACCCGATCATTAGAGAAAAATAACAAGCTATATGATCCCTTAACAACTCAAGAATGGAGTTTGGTATAAATATATGAAATTGATGCTTCTTAAATTACAATAAGTGTACAGATATGTAAAGTACTGATTGATTACCAGGAAACAACTGTCTAGGTACTAATCTGCTACAATTTGTGAACTAGCCATGCCAATTAGTGATTTGGTTTGACATTCATGGTACGTAAATTAAACTACGATCAAGTATCAACTAAGGAAAAACGATGAAAAAGGAAGGAGGGAAACTGATTATTTTAACTAATAATGAGATACTAAACTGCTAAAAATGATAATACTGGAAAAAAAAAAAAAAAAAACTAAACTAATACATCATCGATAAATTACAAAAAAGTTATAGTCAAATACATAAACAAACTTCTGATTTAAAAGTTATAGTCAAATACTAAATATGGGATGTTACAATGATAGAACGAAGGCAACCCCCCTCCTGGCGTAGGTATTTAAAAGTTTATGGTGACGTTTGTTTTTAAGAGGTTTGAAGTCTGAAGTCTTATTTCACTTCTGATTAATAAGAGGCGGTGTTGAAGTTTGAAATATGAATCAATAAGACTGTTTGTTTTTGTAACGTCTGAAGGCATCTTGAGAGGAAGGAGAACATAAGAAATGAGGCAGCGATAAGAGGTTTTAAGAAGTTAGGTCACCACTTCTTATTTCAGATGTATTTAAGAGTTAAGAGGTTTTCAAAACTGGAAAAAAAACAGTCTTAATGTAAAAAAGTCTGACCAATTCAAACTTAAGAGTTATTAAAAGGTTTTTTTAACAAACAACCCCTAAGTATGAAACCATAACTTATAAACTTCTCATCTCTTTAAAAATAAAAATTATAACCTATTTGTCAATTCTGCATCCTTCGTGGATTTCAGATCTTCGGAAAAAGAGGTACGTACCAACTCACCTTCAAGTATATACAGAGAGAGGGCCAGACTGAAAACTCATAATGCATCCTAACAACTAACTTCATGTGCATATAATGATAATCCCTAACTAACTTCTTAAAATGTGTCTTGATTAACAACACTTTTAGAAATATGGTCGCTTTATGTCTCGACAAGTAGCTTTGGGATTAAAGCAACTACCATGTTTTGCAAATCAACTCTATTTTTGAAAAGTATATTCCAGTATGTCAGTAGAAACAACAATTCATGATCAACCATAAAATAAAAGATAACGCAACTCATAAAATCGTATCGGTTTATTTATATATTTTGAACAAAGATAACGTATCAATAATGTATATATTATTAATTTTTTGTGTACAATCTGAGATTCAAACGAGAACAATGATCAAATCAGATGTGATCTGACCGTTTTTATATTATTTTATTTTTACATGTCTTAACAACTAACTTCATGTGCATGTAATGATAATCCCTAAGTTCTTAAAATGTGTCTTGATTAACAACTCTTTTAGAAATATGGTTGATTTCCGTCCCGACAGGTAGATTTGGGATTAAAGAAACTACCATATTTTGCAAATCAACTCTATTTTTTAAAAGTATACTCCAATACGTTAGTAGAAACAACTCATGATCAACCATAAAATAAAAGGTAAAGCTAACTCATAAAATCTTTGTAGTTTATTTATATATTTTTAACAAAAATAACTTATCGATAATATACATTTTTTTGTGCAATCTGGGATTCAAATGAGAACGGTGATCAAATCACATGTGATTTGGCCGTTTTTGTATTGTCTTATTTTAACATGTTCTCGTATGATCCTCCTCTTTACGTACATACATATACATACATAATAATATGTGTATATATATATATATATGTGTATGTTATTTTTTATACAAATTCTTAAATATTGTCAAAGTCAAAATATCATTTTCAAACAAATTACCCAATCGTTTAATTTGGTAGGTAAAGAAATTTTTAAACACTCGTTTTCAAGGTATTAAAACACGTTTCGTGTATATACCAATTACAAATTCATATGTCCAAATCCTGATTGTTGTTTCTAAGTTGGCTATTCTTAAAAATAATTATTCTTCTATAATAATTTAACGTTATTTTAACTTGAAAAATGAGCAAGTGCGGTTTTCAAAATTAGAGTGGTTTTCATTTCATCGCTCCCCTATATATATATATATATAGGCCGTAATCAAATGAAAATCAAAAATATGTTACAAACCCTTGAGAATCGATATAAAAATATTTTTTTATATGATTTTTTTTTCATCAAAACCTATGATTTAAGATATTGTTTCATATATGTTTTTGTTCACCTTGTAAAAAGATTACACGTGAAAAATAAAATTTGATTCACCTAGTGAAATGAAAAATACAGGTAAAAAATATTCATGAGGTGAAACAAATACATGTAAAACTATCATATTATGAAACAAATATATGGGAAGAAATATATTAAATCCAAGCATTTGGTGAAAATATATCATGTGCAAAAATATTTTTATATTGGTTCTCACATGTTTGTAACATATTTGTGGTTTTCATTTGATTTAGCCCCTATATGAGAAATAGAGAAATAATCCTAGCCATTCATATGGTCAAGATCAGCTTTGACTGGTCAAAAGTTGTGTCTATTCCAAAAATAGAAGGACGCTTTCGTAATTTTTACAAAATACATGGGTTGTGTTCATATATGAACATGTATAATTCACATATGAACTATATGTTCATATATGAATCAGTGTAATTCACATCTGAACTCTTTTAACTGATTCATATATGAACCTTTGTGATTCATATATGAACTAATTAATTGATTCATATATGAACTAGTTAACTGTAAGTTCATATATGAATCAGTTGAACTAATTAACAAATTCATATATGAACTTTTGTGATTCATATATGAACTAATTAACTGATTCATAAATGAACGTATAGTTCATATGTGAATCATATAGATTCATATATGAACCCATCCCACGTATTTTACGAAACTACCCCTCTACCTTCTATAGACCATGCAAAGAATTATCCGGTGTTTCGCGGTCAAAGCCGCAAATGTTGACCAGATGAATGGCTAAGATTATTTCTCATACATTTACCATTTCTCAAATGAATCTTTCCCTATATATATATATATATATATATATATATATATATATATATATATATATATATATATATATATATATATTATATATATATATATATATATATTACTACCTTATAATACATTTACAACAAAACTCTTAAAGACAAGTCATGAAGCCTAATGTACAAGCATTTTATGCATGAAATCTGAAAAACTATGAATTACAAGCTTTAAAGCATGATGTTCAAATCATTTTAGCTTAGTACCACCACCACCGAAAGTGAAATGTCCAGCCTTTTCTTTCTTTCTTTCTGTTCAACTTTTTTTCTTTAAATATTAAGCTTTGTTCCAAGTGATTGTATACACTACATCAATTCCCGCTTCTAAGTGATTGCATATCCAAATTTGAAATTCTCTCTTCATTTTCAAACTTATGTGTAACCTTCTACAACTATCTCTATCTCTCGATTTTCTTCATCTCTACTCACCATGACTCGATTGATGTTATATGTGTTTTCTTGTGTTAAATTAAACTCATGTGTTGTTTTTATGTACACTCAAGTTCTATATGATGTCTTCTAACAGAATTTTCATATGTAATTTTTTGTGTTTACTCGGGGGTTCATCTCAGCTCAAAATAATATGTTGCATATAATTCATTGTAAGAGGTTTTGTTTTCTCCATTCTTCATGCCCATTTGTAGCACATTTTCCGATTGAGTTCAACAAGTGGGTCTACGAGTACGTTGTTTTTGATCGATTTTATTGCTCCTAACATGTTCCTCTGTTGATTTAGAGACCATAGCAAGTTTCAAGTTCGAATTTCGTTGAGAAACGAGTGAGATATCGTTGTTTGAAAGTTCGCCGGAGATTCACCGGACTTTCGCCGAAAAAAACGGGTTTAGCCGGAATTTGATTTTAACAATTGCTTTCAATGTATTAGTCTCAGAATATCGTTAATTTGTTGTTTCTCATCGTTTTTCAGGTATTTTCAGCCCTTCAAAGACTGAAAAACACTCACCGGAAAATCATATTCATCGGAGCTTAATCACGCCAAAATATAGATCATATAGCGTTGCATGATCGAACATTTATCCTTGGGATTGATTTAGAATTAAACAAGGATCGTTTTGCAAGAAATTTCGTGAATTTTGGTTGAATGATGAAGAAGATATCGAGGTTCAAAGTATGCATATACTTGGTAGGGATGATGAACAGTAATTTAACAGAGCATCGTTAAGTCTGTTAAAATCTTGACATTTTGGTCCCTGCTCCGTTAGCTATTTCACAGGCTTTTTTTCTCCATACTTACCTCTGACACCTATGTAATCATGTTCTTCAACCGATATACATATGAAATCGAAGCTTTGTGTTTAACATGAAAATGGAGAAAACAAACTGTGTGGTCGTGTGGGGTTTTCTATGAAAGAAAAAAAAAAAAAAAAAAAAAGCAAGCTTACTTTGGCATCTGTGTAGCCCCCTCTTAATATTCCTATATAATGTAACAAAGAATGGTGGAACGGGGAACATTTATTTGGGAAAGGTCACTGAGCAATGCTTTGTTAAATTTGCCATAATGATGCTGATGGGATTTGTAATTTTTGCAGTATAAGTTGTACTTTTATTTCATATGGTTCTTAAAGGATTGCTGGGAAACTAATTTGGATAAAGCCCACATATTAATCTTTGGGAATATAGTGTTATTTTCATCTCAGCCGTTGAGTTTCTTAATTGATGGTCAAGATTATATTGGGGGGGGGGGGGGGGGGGGGGGTTGTCTTTTAGAAAGTTTAGTATAAATAATTGGTTTTAAATGTTGATAATGATTGATTTATTGGATTTTTAATCATGTAAGCTTGTATAAATATTTATTAGAATTTATATATACTAGAAGCGTACTTGCACAATGCAGCGAGATATATCGCGATTTTAATATAATGCTTTTATATAAAAAAAAAATTAAGTATTTTGTTAGAATTCAATGATTATTTTATATATTTTAATGACATCTAGAAAAAATAATCAATTACACATATTTAATAATATAATTAAAACAAATTTATATTAATTAATAGTGATACATGGAAAGATCTTCATAAAAGGAAAACCTTGCACATACCAAATTGGTGGATGTTGGAAGCATGCAGTAGTAATATGTATTTTGTGCTTTGATACTTGTAAATTAAGACATTTTTTAAATCGTGCATAAAATAATAATACCTTATACTTAATAATTTGTATTTAAGAGTTTTTTATCCGTGCTTTAAAATATAGTATAGATAATAATGAAGAGTAATATAGGTTATATCTAACAGCTTGTACTGATTTTAATTTTTTTCTTATAAGCCCCTCGACTTTATAGTAAAACAATGTATAAAAAACTGTTTGATTTTATCTATACTATATTATAAAGATGGTATAAAAAAATCTTAAAAACAAGTCTTAAAGTTTAATGTACCGTTATTTAATGCTAATTACTTAAAAAACAACCATAAAAGCTGTATGTACTACATTTAATGTTATTCATTAATTTTCAATCATTATCTCTAACCATTTTAACTCCCCTAAAATTATTTCCCACTTTAACTCCCCTAAAATAACTCTCAGCATATTTTAGATATAAAAAATCTAAAATATAATTAAAAAATCTTATTATAAAGATGGTATAAAAAAGTCTTAAAAACAAGTCTTAAAGCTTAATGTACCGTCATTTAATGCTAATTACTTAAAAAACAAACATAAAAGCTGTATGTACTACATTTAATGTTATTCATTAATTTTCAATCATTATCTCTAACCATTTTAACTCCCATTAATTTTCAATCATTATCTCTAACCATTTTAACTCCCCTAAAATTATTTCCCACTTTAACTCCTCTAAAATAACTCTCAGCATATTTTAGATATAAAAAATCAAAAATATAATTAAAAAATCTTACAGAATATTTTATAAAAAAAATTATATTATTAAACCAAAATAAATTACATTATATTATTAAGTCTAAATTAAACAAATTTATATAAAAAAAATCATTATCATTCTCTCACAATCATCCAAAATCGTAATGTATATCGACAAAAAACAGAAAATAAAATGAAACATTAAAATTGTGATGTATCTAGCTGTATTGCGCGAGTACACTTCTAGTTTAATATGAATATATGATGGATCCATTTTCTCATAAATCTAAATTTTTATTCCAAGTTCAATTGAAGGGAAAGAAAAATTTTCCCTATTATTTTTGTTTTTGTTTTTGTTTTTGTTTTCATAAACAACCCCTAAAATATAAACCATTTATTACATAAAATTCGAATGTATGTAAATGATTATGATTTTGACTTTTCTTATTAAAATATTTAGAATGTAAAAAATTACAAATTTATAAATACCATCAAAATTACAATCAAATTGATTATTTTTTTCCTTTTAAAAATACATAATACATTATCTCTTTCACATAAAATGTGTGTGTATATATTATAAAAAGAGTTAATAAAAACCCCTCATCGCTTACCCAAAAGTGTGTGTGTATATATTTATTTGAATCAGACATGTTATTCCAGTCAGACCTTTTATTTTAGTCAGCGTTTACCCAAAAGTTTTGGTAAACAACCCCTCAGCTTAAAATAATTAAAAAAATAGATAGATTTTTAACATAGATCTGATGGAGATCAGAGTTTGGTAAAGTTTATCCGACCATGATTAATCTTAAACACAGACCATTACTCAAAAAATCTCCACAAATATCATGCAGAATCAAGGGGAAATAATTTCTTGTTTAGTACACAAATATCATGCAGAAAAAATAGCTATTGGTGAAGGAAGTAGTCAATGTACGACCCTTATGGAGACGACACACGTGAACTTCAATGAAATAACCTATGTCAGTGCAGTGACTATTGTTAAACAAAAAATATCGGTGTCAGAAAAGTTATTTTCTTCATAATTGTGATTCACCCGCGCTGCATCGCGCGGGTAGACGGCTAGTATATATATATATATGAATCATTGAAAAGATCTATTTGAAGATACATATGTAAACTCATATGAATAATCTATAACGTCGGTTCACATATGCATTTTTAAATATGTATTTTTTGAATTTTCTTAATAATTCACGTATGGTCCTAAACTCTAAACCTTCCTTCTTAACTTCTCACGATATTTAACTTTTTTATTTATATGTGCCCCTAAAATTGTAATATCCAAAATTAAAATCCTAATAATTAATCAAAAGCATCTAAGTTAAAATTGCACTCTGTAAACCTTTTTTTTTCTTTTTTTCTTTCTTTTATTTGCTCTATTAATTTTTAATCATCCCATTTTAACAAAATTGCATACAAATATTTATCTCAAACTAACTTCATTTTACTTTTTTTTAAAAAGTTAAAGTATTTTAATTAATTATATACTAGAAGTGTACTCGCGCAATGCAGCTAGATACATCACGATTTTAATGTTTCATTTTATTTTCTGTTTTTTGTCGATTTACATTACGATTTTGGATGGTTGTGAGAGAGTGATAACGATTTTTTTTATATAAATTTGTTTAATTTAGATTTAATAATATATTGTAATTTATTTTGGTTTAATAATATAATTTTTTTATAAAATATTCTGTTAGATTTTTTTAATTATATTTTAGATTTTTTATATTTAAAATTTGATTTTTATTCTATATTTAATTATGCTGAGAGTTATTTTAGGGGAGTTAAAAGTGGGAAATGATTTTAGGAAAGTTAAAATGATTAGAGATAATGATTGAAAATTAATAAATAACATTAAATGTAGTACATACAGCTTTAATGGTTGTTTTTTAAGTAATTATCATTAAATAGCGGTACATTAAGCTTTAAGACTTGTTTTTAAGAGTTTTTTATGTCTGCTTTATAATATAGTATAGATATATGAAAATACTTTTAATCCTTGAAACATTCAAAATAATCTCATAATCAATATCTACTAAATCAACTCTCGACCATGTACACTCAATTTAATCTTATAGTCAATATCTACTAAATCAATCTTGTGGGATTAAACTGGCAGTAAGGACGCTTTAGGCTTGAGTTGCCGGTTTGAATCTCACAAAACCACCGAAGAATTTTTTTTACTGTTCTTCGGGCTTGGGAACCGCTTTACCATTGAGCTTGAAAAAAAAAGGGGGTTTCCGATGATTAAAGTAAGGTTTTATCGAGGTGTGAACAAGATGACCCAGACATCCACGATTAAAAAAATGTTCCTATTTATCAATGAAAAAGCAATCGTATTTAAAACATTAAAAGTTGTTTCATCTATTTATTAATGCCTTGGGTAATTTATTAGGTATGTAAAAAAAAGTAATTCAAATCCATAATCCTTTTCACATCATAATAAAATAACAAACATATAAAATCATTATAATTTTTAATATTTGTTTTAATGATAATAATTGATTCGGTGTAAATAAATTGCATAGTATTGACAATATGATATCTAACAAGTGTTCGATATTTTAAATATCAAAAAATTCATTAACTTGTTGATTTTCCTAACTGTATTCCAGGGCCCCATAAGATTAGTTAAAGTGAGCGTAAATTATTTATTAATTGACGATTATGGGTCATGTGGTTGTTATTTCTTTTACATCCGAGTTGTTATGCATAACGTTCTTTTTGTTATTTGTACCCTAGTAGGAATGAATATGATGATGTTTATTGTGATATTGAGGTTCATGATTTTAAAAAGAATGAACGTTTTGGACCAGATCAATGCAAAAAAACATACATCATTCCACAAAAATAAATCTAAAATATGAAAATGATTAAAAATGAAAATGAATTGAATCGATAATACCCACATTAGACTTCCATCTAGACTGAATTAAGAATCGAACAACATAGTTGAATGTATCTTATGGTGATGTATTTGATGACTTTATCTTTGTAATACTCTTTCCACATGGTTATTTTTTATTGACGAAAATATGTTATATGCTAGTTTTTTATGTTCAATTGTTTCTACTATAAAAACATTACCAAGTTGCATACTTTATCCCATAGATTTCTCGAGCCACCAAAGTTCATCAAAAAAACAAGTTTCCACTTCTAAACAATGGCATCTCGATTGCTTTTGATCAGTCTCTTAGTTGCGAGTTGTTCGCTTGCTTTGGCTTCAGACCCAAGTCCTCTCCAAGACTTTTGTGTTGCTGATCCAAATAGTCGAGGTAAAAATAATTATGACATGTCGAAAAATACTCTAACACTAATGATTTGATACTTTTATGGGCTTACGAGTTTCCTATTTTTGTTTCCACAGTACTCGTGAATGGTGTGGTCTGTAAAGATCCAAATCTTGTGCAAGCCGATGATTTCCTTTTCAGTGGGCTTCACCGTATGGGAGATACATCGAATGAGGTTGGGTCAAACGTGACTGTCGTTACTGTAGCACAGTTACCAGGACTCAACACTTTCGGTATTTCAATGGCTCGTATTGACTTTGCGCCACAGGGTATCAACCCTCCCCACACACACCCTCGGGCCACTGAAATCTTGGTTGTCATTCATGGTAGTATTGAGGTTGGATTTGTAACATCTAACCCTGACAATCGTCTCTTGACGAAAGTACTCGAGGTAGGTGATGCTTTTGTGTTCCCACAAGGTCTAATTCACTTCCAAAGGAATGTCGGACATGACTACGCTGCTGTGATTGCCGGTTTGAGCAGCCAAAATCCTGGTGCCATTACCATTGCAAATGCTGTGTTTGGATCAAACCCAGATATCAACGCAGATATTCTTGCGAAGGCATTCCAAGTGGACAAGAATGTCGTTGATCAAATTCAATCAAAATTCTAGACTCTTATGTCAACTTTGATTGTTAATTTCATTAACTTATACTTTTCAGCTTCTTGATATGTGTTTGTTTCGTGTCTTGTTATATTTAAAAGTGAATAAAAGTAATGTATTATTTTGACGTTCCTTTACATTTGCATTGTTCAATGATTGCAAATTACATACGATCTGAACTCAAAAGCCTAATTATTAATCAAGCATTCATGGTGAACAAAGGCTTGGAAAACCTTATTATGTTGCCATATTGATTGCATCTCCATCTACTCGTATACTATGAAAATAAGACAAAAACCTAAAGCTAAGAGGTTGTTTGGTCAGGCTGAGGAATAAAAATGAAAATGGAAATAACATGGAATGAAAATGGTAGTGAATTTTCATTCTCCCCGGGTTATACCTAAAATAAAATTTGGATTTCTGAGGGAATGAGCCAATTATATTATATAAAAAATCAAAAAAGTTTCTTTTATTTTTATTCTCATTGATTACTGCTCAATACCTCTAATCAAACACACCCTAACACTTGAAAAAATAACCCAAGCATAACCTTTCTTAATACAAATGTTGGAATATGCCTATTGGTCCAAGTAAAATATAGCAATATAGCGTTCTATTTTTTACTTGGGGCACTTTTGAGAGGTTTTTTTGGGGGTCCAAAAACCTTTGGATTGGCGCTGATTTGAGTCGTTATATAAAACATTTTATTTTCCAAATGGGGTTTCTAATTCGGGTTCTACTAAGGATTAGGTTTTAAAAATTGGGGTTCTTAAATATGTGTGACCTCGGACCCAAGTCCTCTTCATGACTTTATGTGGCTGAATCAAATAGACCATGTCAAATACTATCTAGAAATGATTTGATATGGGTTAACGATTTGTTTGTTTTTTCCAAATCTTTGTGAATAGTATGGTATGTAAAGATGGAAAGTTTTTGTAAGTAGGTGATTTCTTTTCCAGAGGCCTCAACATTGATTATTTGAAAATATGTGGTATTTATACGTGCTTACAGGATTTTTGTTTTTATTTTACAGTATAGGTGAATGGTAGATGTACAAAGATGCAAAGCTTGTGCAAGTAAATATATATATATATATATATATATATATATATATATATAGGGTCAGGTTCAAAGGAAAACCTCAAAAAAACGGAAAATTGACGAACACCCTGATAGCCATTCATCTGGACGGTATGCACTTGTGCATACAAGTAATTTGTAACATGCACACGTACATATGCACAAGTGCATAAAACCAAAAAACACCTTAATTTACTAGTATGCACAAGTGCATACTTATATGCACAAGTGCATAAAACCAAAAAACACCTTAATTTACTTGTATGCACAAGTGCATACCATTCAGATGAATGACTACCAAGGTGTTCCTCAATTTTCCATTTTTTGAGGTTTTCTTTGGAACCTCCCTCTATATACATAATCAAATGAGAACTAGGTAGTTTGTGGTAACCGTGAGATCCAATGTGAGCCACTCATTTAATATAATTAATTTTGTTTTTAAAATAATGTAAAAGGATAATTTGATAATTTGAATTTCTTTTAATAAAAAAAGCAATTCTTTATTTGACTCATTCCAAATTTAAATGATTTCAATTTACCGTAATTTATTAATTTAAACCTAACTGTCGACCATAATCTATTAGGTATCACACTGTGTATCATAGTCATATAATGCCTTGCTGCTACAAGTTATTGGGTATCACAGTGTGTATCATAGTCATTTAATGTGTTACTGTTATAAGTTCTTGGGTATCACATGTATCATAGTCATTTAAATGCCTTACTGTTCAAAGTTATTTGGGTATCACAGTATGTATCATAGTCATTGTAATGCCTTATTGTTAAAAGTTATTGGGTATCACAATGTATCTTTCTTGTTTTACGAAGTGTATCACATAGTATCAAACAGTGTTTTGCTTTGCTAAGTGTATCACAGTATATCTTTTCGTTATTTTATTAAGGGTATCACAGTGTGCATCATGTTTTTGCCGGAATAAAGTTCGCCGGGAAAAAGTTCGCCAGAGAGAAGAGAGAGGAAGGAGGAGAGATGCTATTTTTAAAATACCTAAGTTGCCCTTTAATTAAAATGATAAGTTAAAATTACCAAAATTAATAATTTTCTAATTTATTTATTGATTTGTGGTTGAGATTGGATCTCACGGTTATTACAAACAACCAAGTTCTCCCTTGAATGACCCCATATATATATATATATATATATATATATATATATATATATATATATTTTTTTTTTTTTTTAGGGGGATCTCCATCTCTTGGGGAATACATCAGATTTTGTTATGTCTATATTGACTCTTGTGATTGTAGTTGTAGCATAGTTTTCAAGACGTATCACTTGTATGATGGGGTATTAAACCTCCACAAACGCACCCTAGGGTCACTAAATTCTTGGTTAACCTTAAAGGCAGTAATATTCAAATTGGATTTTGTCACATCTAACCCTAAATACTGTGTCATAAAAGTACATGAAACTAGTGATTAATTCCGTCTTCCCGCATTTTCTAGTTCATTTCCAAATGAACATCGGGTTTGGCTATGTGTTGCTAGTGCAGGTTCGAGAAATGCTAAATATATGAGAAATAGAGAAGTAGTCTTAGCCTTTCATTCGGTCAAGATCGGCTTTGACCGGTCAAATATTATGTCTTTGACTGGTCAACAATTACGGTTTTGACTGGTCAAAAGTTGCGGCTATTCCAAAAATAGAAAGCCAATTTTGTAATTTTTACAAATACACAGGACGAGTTCATATATAAACCTTTATGATTCATATATGAACTATATGTTCATATATGAACAAAGTGTAATTTATATATTAACTTTTTTAACTGATTCATATATGAACTTAACTGATTCACATATGAACTAATTAACTGTAGGTTATGTGAATCAGTTGAACTAATTAACAGGTTCATATATGAATCAGTTAAAAATAGTTCATATATGAACATATAATTCATATGTGAATCATACATGTTCATATATGAACTCGTCCCACGTATTTTACGAAACTACACCGCTATCTTCTACAGATCATACAAGAAATTATCTAGTGCTTCATGGTCAAAGCCGCAAATGTTGACCAGATAAAGGGTTAGTGTTAAGTCATATTTTATAGTAATCATTGTATTTATAGTCTTGTGCTAATACTGTGTTCTTAGTGCTTTTATATATGGTATTGGCCAAGGGTATTTAAGTCCCTTGTTGCCTTTGTCTTTGTAACTTTGGAGCTCATATTGAATATACACATACTTTCACGTCTCATATCTTTCTCTCTCTAAGATTTAGAGTGATCTTGGATTAACATTTGGTATCAGAGCCTAATCTGAATCTGAGAGTTTTGAGAGAATCATTTTTCAATCTGAATTCGTAAACAATTCAGAGAATTTGATCGATTTTCTTGATTTCGATCAAGAAAATCTCATTTTCTGAATTTTTTTCAAATTCTTGCTGAAATCTGAACGAATTTCCTTGTAATTTGGTTTGTTGGATTCGAAATCATTGTTAGATCATCTTTGTTTCACATCAAATTGCAAGAAAATCATTTTTTAAAGTTCAATTTGAGAGTTTTTTCGAGTTTTTGTACTGTTTGATAAAAAGCACTGTTCGTTTCACGATTTCACGTTTTGCGATTTTTGATCAAATTGATTGTATCAAAGTGGTTAGAAACTTGTTTTCGATCGTTTCTGTGTGAGAAAAATTCATCAATTTCGATTTCGTAATCAAATTTGGAAGTATTTCTTGATTTTCTGTGTTTTGCGCCAGATCTGGATTTTGCGCCAGTTCATCCAGACTTTGCGTCAATTTCATCTGAAGTTTTCATCAAGTTCAGGTCTCGTTGCAAAAAAAGTTCAGGTTTTCGCCTTCGGTTATTCGCGCAAAGTTAAGTTTGCGTCACTTACATCTCGCGCAAAGTTAAGTTTGCACCATCTACATCTCGCGCAAAGAAATATTTGTGCCACCTTTGTCTCATGCAAAGTTAAGTTCGCGCCACCTACGTCTCGCGCAAATCAAGTTTGCGCCACCATCGTCTCGCGCAAAAGAAGTTTGCGTCACCTTCATCTCGCGCAAAACAAGTTTGCGTCACCTTCATCTCGCACAAAACATAGTTTGCGTCAGTAACTTCTCGTGCAAATCTCCAGTTTGCGCTAGATTCTCTTTTTCCAGACTTGGCATTTTTTCTAAGATTGTCTTGACGTAATGGATATGTCAAAATTCTCTTTTCAAGCTCAGTTCTACAAGAACGATATTATGATGTCGTTGGGAACGGATACTCGTCCTCCAGTTTTGATCAATGAGAATGAGTTCACTCAATGGCAAGATCGGTTCATAAACTTCATCGAGCGTCAAGCAAACGGAGAGAACATGATGAAGTCATTTACTGAAGGACTATTCGTCAAACCTAAGAACGATATTCCCTTGACTGCTGAAGAGATTACACGAGAAAAAGCCGATCGAGAAGCAAAGTCTAATCTTATGCTAGCATTGCCTAATTCCATCTACAATCGAATTGATTGTTTCAAGCAAAATCCGATGATGATCTGGACTCAGTTAGAAAAGATCATGCTTGGGTCAGCAGTTGCAACACAACTCCGACAGATACGCTTCATGAACAATTTTGAGGAGTTCAAGGCAAAGGATGGTGAAACTCTGAAGAATGTCTTTGACAGGTTTTGCACTGTGATGAACGATCTGCGAAAGATCAAAGTGGAAAAGACTGAGTTAGAGACTAATCTGAAGTTCCTCAATGCTCTTCAACCGGAATGGAACAAATCTTGTCATAAATTGAGGAATGATGTCCGGGTCTCTACAATGCAAATCCAAGAGCTTTATGAGATTTTGATGACAGATGAGAGTATAGTCAAGGAGAAGAAAGCCAAGCTTGATAAGAAGAACAAGCCAAAGACAGTGGACCCGGTTGCACTTCTCACAAGCAAATTGGCTGAACAAGCATTGTCTGAGAATGCTTATGATGGGGCAACTGATGATGATGGCGAAGCGCTACAAAAAGCGATGATTCTTCTCTCTCAACACTACAACAAAAAGTTTCAACATTATTCGGGTTCCAACAACCTTCGCTTCACTTCAGGGTCTAAAAAGAACGAGCCTGCCAAAGTGCCCGAGATTACGAAAGCTACTGCGTGCTTCAACTGTGGAAAGTCGGGTCACATTGCCAAGGAGTGTCGAGTGAAGGTGGTTCGGGATTCAGCGTATTACCGGAAGAAGATGGAACTAGCTGAGAAAAGAGAGAAAGGAATCGTACTGTTAGCTGAAGCTGAATACTGGCTAGATCATTCTGACAATGAAGCTGATAATGAGGAAACTGCTACTATGTGCTTCATAGGAGATTATGACAGTGATGATGATGATGATGAAGATTCTTCAACTGACGAATCTGAGGTACCTTCCGAGTTTGATTACAAATTTATCTCATCTCAAATGAACGTCATTATAACTGCATTACATGACTTACGTTCAAAGTTTTTATCTGAAAAACATATTAATCAAGAAAAGTCAAATTTGATTGAAAAATTACAAATTTCTTTGAAAGATGAAAATTCCATTTTGATTCATACAAAAGAGATCTTTCAAAAGAAATTGGATGACTTGGAAATTTCAAATCAGACTTATTTTGATTCTTTTTCTGAAATGACCAAATTAAAAGATAGTTTTTCTGATAAAATAAATGAGTTGGAAGAAAAATTATATTTGAGAGATCAAACTGAACAAACAATATTTATGCATAAACCAAGGAGTTATAAGTCTATAAAGGAAAGATGGGGACTTGGTTTTGAAAATCCACATTGTTTAGACAATGCTATAGAAAAATCCCCTACTTTATATAAATTTGATTATCTAAATCTTGCTAGATATGCTCCTCAATTCAAAATTGATTGTATAAATGAAAAACAAGTTTTAGAAATCGAAAATGAGAAAAGGATGAGCAACAAGAAAATGGAACTACCGTTTGTTTATACTAGCGAAAATGCAAAATATTTTCCTGAAAAATCAAAGAAGTCCAGAAGATCTCAAAATGCTTTAAATGTCACATCTTCCATTAATACTTCATTACCAAACGATTATTTCGATATATATGCTATTAATGCTAATAAGGAAAATATATCTGCAGTTTCTTATGATTCTAAGAGATATATTCCCCCATTAGTGTTAGAGGGCAAAATCGTTGATCTTGAAGTTCAAATGGAAGAGCAAAGTCTTCAAAATGATATTGAAAAATATTTACTTCTTTTCATTATGAAATCAAGTTTTGAAGAAAAGTTTATTTCACAAAAACAAAATTTTGAAGACAATTTTACTTCTGGATTTTCTACTGATTCTAAGGCAAATACGCATGAAGTTCCAAATAGTGCCAGTTTGCGCAACCCACTGGTAGAGCAAACTGATAGTTTGCGCCAGCAGTTGGTAGCGCAAAGTAAACATTGCGCCACCGGTGGGTCGCACAAAGTTCATACAGACTTGTGTTTTTCTGAAAATTATGACTCCGAGACTAGTTCAAAATCGTTGAATGATCAGTTTGGTTTCTTTGATAAAATTTCTTCTTATCATTCAAATTTTAAATCAAAAATTCTTGATGAATATTTTACGCTAAATGATGAATATTATAAACCGAAGCGTAAAAGAAGAAGGTCAAAGAAGTCAAAGAAACAAGCTAATGTCATTTCTGAAAATTCTAATTCTTCTGATTTTAATGTTTTAGATAGAACTTTGAAGAAGTCTACAAGGCAGATATGGAGGGTCAAGCAGGAATCTGATGACTCTGTAACTGTTGAGGATAAATGTGTAGATGATCTTTGTCATAGTGATTCATTTGTTGTTTGTAATAAAATTTCAAAATACTCAATAAAGCAAATGATTCGAATTGCAAAAGATGTCTCATATTCTTCCTCTGGTTCTAGTTCAGATGATTATGCTTCGTCCTCTACTGATGAATATGTTCATTACTCTGATAATTTTTCTCATGCTTTGTTTGTCAAATCTAACAAATTTACTCCTATTCGAACTGCAACTAACAAATATGGACCCAAATACAAGTGGGTACCAAAACCTAAGACTGTTTTTGAGTTGCAGGCACCTAATGTCAAGAGGGAGTAAGAGAACGAAGGTTCTAAGTAAATCAGCTTAGGACCCGTACTTCAATGGATTTTGACTTCTAAACATTTCAGTTTAGAACTCGTACTTCAATGTGTTTAAGCTTCTGGTCTTATGAGCAACTGTGAGCGCATCTATTTCAAATTTCGCTGCATCTATCTCTGACAGTGATGTTCCCGTTACATCAAGCCCTGAATAAGTACAAACCAATCACATTGATATGAGACACCAATTCATTAAACATCATGAGGAAGTAGGTATTATTGAATTATATTTTGTTCCAACTGAATATCAACTTGCTGATATCTTTAATTTTCGCAAATTTAAAATTTGTTTTAATTTTCTGTTTTCAAAATTCGGCATGTTGAATTTTAAAAGTTTAAACCTTCACAAATTTATTCTATAAAGTAAAAATTTTACAGTTTTTCTTTCTTTTGAATAAAATGTGTGTCTAGGATAAATTTTCAAGTTGCTTTGTTTATATCTAAGTTTTATATGTTCAAATTTCAAGTCTTACAAATATCGAAAGGTCAGCATCATGTTTGAAACTTTTGATACTGCTTTAAAGATGTGTCATTCGGAATATTTATAGTTTGCAATGCTTAGAAAACCTAAAAAGTCAGAATTATGGATTGTAATGAAAATATGGGCTAAGCACTTAGATGTAAAACCGAGTGATTGAGATGAATTATATATATAAAATACAGAAATCTCTAAGTTTAAAAGTTTGTACCTGTGACCTTTCTGGTTTGGGAAAGTAAGTTCCGTGGGATGCTTGTCATCTGGTCCCCTAAGGTAATTGGTCTGGGAGTGATCGAACCCAAATCCTTCTATAGAATCAGATCGAAAGTCATGTTCTACTGGTATGAATGGATTTAGGATGTGTCAATGTAGCCTTTCTGATCTGGGAGAGTAAGTTCCAAGGGGTGCTTGACACCTAGTCCCCTAAGGTCAACTTGTCTGGGAGCGGCTGACCCAAATCCTGCAATAGGATTAGATAGAAAGTTACGTTTACGACATGTTCTTTACTTACTAAACTTCTTGATTAAAAGATGCCAATGTGCACAAGCTTAAAAGATGCCAAAGAGCACACTCATGTGAAGATGACAATGTGCACAATGCTAAAAGATGCCAATGAGCACACATCTCATGATACTTGGTGATATGTTTGAGTTGCGATAAACCTATAAATTTGTGAAAGTCTTAATTCTTGACAGCTTAGTGTGAGTAAAGGCAAAGTTCTCTATTATATTTTTTAGAATTACATTTTCTTGAAGCTAATTGAAGTTCGCATGCTAGCACACTGAATAGATTGATGAAAGTTTTTGAAACTGAACATGTATTAACTTGATATGCAATCAAACTTGTATCTGTATCCAAAAACATACACTTGATTTCAACTGATGGATTAATCTGTGATATTTTACTAAATAGCATTTCATTTGTTTGGTGTTTAAAATTTTATATATTTAGTTGTTTCAAAATACATATTCAGTATATTTTTTCTTTCTACAATTCATGATTCGATGCTTGTGTTCCCATATCTTTGTAAATTGGTATGTGCATATTTCGAGGGGGAGTGCAAAAGAAGAAAAATCTGAAAGAACATTTCATATCTCATTTCGAGGGGGAGTACATAGTGTGAATACATTGGAAAGTGCATTTCTGTAGGGGGAGTAAAAAAGCTCAACAGGTGAATCATTTCATGTCCCCAGTCAGATTTGCTAGCTTCTTCGACTCAATCTTGCAGATCTAAAGATGTCTCTTCTCCAGCATGGCCATGACCAAGTTGATCCAGATCATCAAGGTCATGAGGGGGAGAAGTTAAAGAGAAGGAGACAAAGAGTTCAAAGTTTATCTGCTCAAAATTCTAATTTCTTCAGCTATACTAGTTCTTTTGTTGTTCCAGCTCCGACCACCACAGCTTCTACAAAGTGCATTTAAAAGAGGTGTGTCGTTTAGAGCACAAGCTGATGTTCCTATTTCTGAACCGATTGTTCCTACAAGCTTATTACTGGTCCAGTCTTGTCAAGGCAGCAAAGACAACATAGATTGAAAGATGCTGAGAAGAAATTTTTTTTTAGTTAAGAAGTTACGATAAGACACTTAGAAGGTATGTGTTCATTTCGAAGATGGGTGTAACAACCTACATTGAAGACCAGAGCGCCAATTATTACTAAGGGGGAGATTGTTAAGTCATATTTTATAGTAATCATTGTATTTATAGTCTTGTGCTAATACTATGTTCTTAGTGCTTTTATATCTGGTATTGGCCAAGGGTATTTAAGTCCCTTGTTGCCTTTGTCTTTGTAACTTTGGAGCTCATATTGAATATACACATACTTTCACGTTTCATATCTTTCTCTCTCTACTTTCTCTCTCTAAGATTTAGAGTGATCTTGGATTAACAGTTAGGATCATTTCTTTATTTCTCATATTTTTAGCATTTCTCAAATGAACCTAATCACATATATATATATATATATATATATATATATATATGGATAGTTTCATTTGCAAACCATCATAATTTTACAAGCCGTAGATTTCATTGCTTAAGTTAATGAAATTGTTTCATGAAATT
The DNA here is from genome assembly GCA_954870635.1 of Arctium minus. Classification (NCBI taxonomy): domain Eukaryota; kingdom Viridiplantae; phylum Streptophyta; class Magnoliopsida; order Asterales; family Asteraceae; genus Arctium; species Arctium minus. The sequence goes on from OX941087.1 coordinate 93,602,493, forward strand.
GTTTCATTTGGTTACATTGTTTCATATATTTGTGTTTTTTATGTAAAAATGAAAAGGTTTCATCAAAATAATAAAATACATGAAAAAGAATTATATGAAACAATTTTCATCAAATTAAACAATTTCATGAACCAATTTCATTAACTTAACAAATGAAATCGACGGTTTGCATGGTTTTTAAAATTAGGGTGGTTTGCATTTGATCTTTCCCACATATATGTGTGTGTGTGTGTGTGTGTTTACCATTTGCAAATGTTCGTTGCGTTTGGATCGAACCTTGATATCGTTAGAGATCTCCTTGCGAAAGCTTTTCTAGTAGACGAGAATATCATGTATGTAATTCTATACTTTTACATGAAGTCTAAAGGTTGATTCATCAAGTAATAATCTTCAATTCATTGATATTGGTTTGTTTAGTCTTGTAACGTTTAATAGTCAATAAAAATATGTTAGGACTGAAAGTTCTAGTGCGTTGAAAGTTGTATAACGCATTTATAGGGGTCGGATTATAATTATTTAATAGTTGAATTGTAAATGGGCCTCAAGCCCATTAGCCTTATACGTTTTATATTTATATGTTTCTTAACCTAGTTGTAGGTTAGGAGAAGAAATTATTATTAAGATTGTTAGTCATTAAGGTTTACACTCTCTGATCGATCAGGTATTCTCTCTGTAAACCTAAACCCTTTATTGATTATCAATCATATGACTAGCTGTTATGGATTATTCATTATTCGTTATTGAGTATTATTGTTGATTAATCGCACTGTTCTGGGATCTACAATTGGTATCAGAGCAAAGAGACAAAAATTTTGATCTAAAAAGGTTTGTCTAAAACCCTTTAATCGCTCTTATTGTTCATGTTTGGTCGTATCGATATCTGTTTTGTAATTGAGTACTCTTTTGATTATTCTATGAGTTTTTCTCTGCGATCGAAACATCTACCTGGGTTTATATCTGCTTAATTGATTCTTTTTGGGTTTATAATCGATTTTCTGTGGTCGCTGCTATATCGATTTTCTGGGTTAAGTCTGCATAATCGATTTTCTTGATTTTCTGGGTTAAGTCTGCATAATCAATTTCCTGATTTTCTGAGTTCAGTTTGCATAATCGATTTTCTAGGTTCTGTGTTCTGAAATTAAAGTTAGATTTAGGAATCGTTTCGTTTTGGTTAATCTGTTTAATCCTAATATGATTATCTGTTTTCGCTGTCGCTGTTTTTTATCGAAAAACCTCTCCCGAACCGAGTTGTTGTCATTGACCGAGTTGTTGTCATTGACCGGGTTGTCCTTGACCAGGTTGAAGTCGACCGGGTTGTTGTCTTGACCGGTTTGTCCTGTTGTTGTCTTGACCGGGTTGCTGTCGACCGGGTTGAAGTCGACCGGGTTGTTGCTTGACCGGGATATCCCTCGACCGGGTCCTTATCGACCGGGTCCTTGCCTCCAACCGGGTCCTTGTTCGACCGGGTCCTCGTCGCCCGGGTCCGTGTCGCCCGGGTCCTTGCGGTCCAAGTTGTGGTTTAAAAAAAATCGGATCAAATACTTTGTCTTACGATCATATCATTGCAATTTGATTTTTTTCATTTTTAGTCCCTCTAGTTTTAAATTTCAGTTAGTGTCACTTTTGGTCCCTATACTTTAAAATTTCATCTCTTATCAAGTTTAACCCCTGGACTTCAAGTTTTTTTTTTCAGGTAACAATGTCTCATCCAACTTATTCTGAGCTAAAAGAGAAAAGTTTCTTGTTTAGAAGCTAGAGTTGAAAGACTACTTGACAAATATGATAATCAGCGCATTGAAATTGCTGGCAACCTGTGCCAAATTTCTAATCTAAAGGAAGAGTGTGAGAGTTTTTCAAAAGAGTCTAAAGAGTTAAAGACCAAAGTAGATGATCTTACTTACAAGCTCCTTATGTCAGAAAATGAGAAAATTGATACTGTGAGTAAAAATGTGTCTTTTCAAAATGAAAATCAAAGCTTAACTGACCAGTTAAAGGATCTTGAACTACAACTTTACAAAATTGGTCAATCTAGACAAACGATGCATCTTCTTACACCTAAAGAATTCAAATATTCAGAGACGGGTATCGGTTACGATAACCCACACCATCTGAAAAAGGCCTTGACCAAAGTTCCCACGCTATATGCTTTCGAATTTTTGGGAGTGGACAAGACCTACCCAGAGCACAAAATCAAATGGACCAAACCACTTGTTGATGAGGATCCGGAACTGGAAACATTGAGAAGGAAAAACACTACCACGATGCAACTTCCTTTTGTTTATGACTCATTAAATGCGTCATACAACACCGAAAAACCCTGTTTTCTGTCACATGACTATTTTCAAAGCTATTCTCAGGCTGAACTTGATTCAAAAACGGTTGAAACTGAGGAGGAATCAATGGACCACAAAATCTATGTTCCACCTCTGATTTTAGAAAAGAAAATTGTTCAGCTATAAGAGTCATTTGCACAGGAAAGACTCATTTTTCAAAAGGAAAAACAAGAGTTATTATCCAAACTTGAGTGCCTCAATTCCGATAAAAAGGAAATTGGGTCGAGGAAGGAAAAGGAATATCTTCAGACAGAGATAAATAAGCTTAATTCACAACTGTCTGCCTTGGCAACAGATCTGATGAAAGAGCAACTTCACAAAACTGAGCTTCAAGCTAAACTTGACTCACTCCAAGTTGAGAAAATCAATCTGTCAGAACATTCTTCTCCACCCTCAGATACCCCTTCCTGTAAAGCTTTTCTGGGTGATGTTTCACCAAATTCTTCTTACAAAGGAAAAGAGCCTCAATTTTTTGACATGGATCATCATTTTGATTTTCAAAATGCTTTCGCTAATGATTCGCTTCAAGGCACAAATCCTTCCAGTTTCCTAAATCCTTCAAGTGATAAGGTTCCTTCTGATGAGGAAATGGAATTCTCAGTCTTTCTGAATTCTGAGGTGTGTCCAGACAGTCAGCTAGACCAATTTGATTTCGATCCTAAACTTCCAAGTCATGTTGATTTTTTGGATTCAACTGGTAAGTCACCGGTCAAATTTTATAAAGGCGAATGTTCAATATCTGCCTCTCAAAAGTTTTCTATGAACAAATCTTCAAAGCAAAAATCTAAAAGACGTTCACAGAAACAAAGAAAGACCGGCACCTCTAACAAAAGACATACTTACTACTCCAGTTCTTCTGATTGCGAGCTTAATGATTCTTCAGATAATCATTTCTCCAGGAAAGTAAAGATGGTTTGTAGAAAGAAACAAACTATAAGTGACAGTAAAGGAAACAAGTCTCATGATTCTCATGTAGTTGATACAAAGTTATCTATTTCAAAGACTGATTCACCTACTTATGTTTATTCTACAAGAAAGTTGATCAGTCTAAACTGAGCAAAGATTTGTTGCACTCACTGTGGAAATAGTGACTTTGTGGATTTAAGGTATGTTAATAATTGGTATGGTACTTATAGCATCCCAAATCCTCAGTTTAATAGCTTAAAAGCTACGGCAACTAACCATCAAGGATCCATCACAACATGGATACCAAAACCAGAATCTTCCTAATCTGTTTTGCAGGAATGTCATGTGTGATTTAATTCAAATTATTCACGTCACATGACTATAATCAAGGGTTATGCCACTTTTGAGGGGGAGTACCATGTGTTTAAATTTTCATTTCGACTTCTGAACACTTCGGTTCAGGACTCGTACTTTAATGTTTTGACTTGTACTTCAATGTTCTATTTTAGCGAGTTAAAGGAGTATTAGGGCTATTAATGTTTCTATGGTCCATCTAGAACCGGAAGGACCTACCCAAGAAACACATCAAATTCATAGATATCAGTGAGGGGTCTAGATTGATAGATGAGTTCGGAGTGATTAAAAAAAAGGTGAGGCTGTGACAGGACTTAAAAGAATTATTGGTCCTTACCAAACTGAGTCAGTTATCCGGGTTACCACATAATCTATTCATTCTCGTTCTTTGGAGATGAATATTGAAACAGACATGGACCCAGTGTCGATAACTCATGCCACCCCACCCAGCCACTCAAGTATCTCTCAAAAGATACTTGTTTCATATTTGCACAGAGATTTAGCACATAATCTATCTATTCCTCACTCGGAGGTCTTAGATATTGAAAAATGAAGACATCAGCTCCGGTCTCCGAACTTCATATTCTACTCACTGTGTCTATTGATTTATAACCTGCATCACAGGTTAAATCAATCTTTGAGCCTAATCGATTTGATTTATACTTCTTTCACACACGCACGAATCTTTGTGATTCCCCTTGCATATCTTTGTGATATTGCCGGAACAGTTTGAGAAGTAATTTTTTAATACTTTACTTCAGTGATAACTGGAAGTCCTATCAGAGATACCCCATTGCCAACTCTGAAAATAGGCCACACAATTAATTTTAATTGTTGTGATAACAGTTACTATTGTGTTTCTGTGTTAGCTGTTACCCTTGGTTACTGTATCGATTTATCAGATCTTTTGCTACTCATCCGATTAGTCTTTGAAGTTACATGATGCTTAGGTTTCTCCTAATCATCATGAGGGGGAGAACGACACAAAATTCAAAGACACAGATTATCGTGTTGAGGGGGAGTTAGCAAAATTTGAGGGGGAGTAACAGAATTTCTTAAATCTGAGGTTGAAAAGCCATTGAATTCAAAGATTGCAGCTGAGCAGAAAATATTTTATAGGTTCTTCTATCCTTATCATATGGTGTTTGCTACTTGTTGATTCCTCCTGTGAGCTGATTAAAACAAGTTCTTAAGTTGAAAGTCAATCCAACTCGCGGTTCAAAGACAGATTCTTTGTTTTTACACTGAAGTTGCATTGTGGAATGTCACGTAACTCGCACATTATCTTTCTTGTGTGCTGATCCGATGTGTTGAGTTTCTACAGTTGAAAGTTGTTTGATAGTGCATTCAGTCGAGGCTATTGTACATTGAATCTGGTTACAAAGTTGAAACTATGAAGATCAAGAGCTTTATTCAAGGGGGAGTTTGGAAAGACATGAAGACATGTAACACCAACGTTCTTCAAAGATTCAAGAGGGAAAGAAGATCAATGTCTGACGTTTTCAAGAAGATAAATGTCTTATTCAACTTTAGGGGGAGATTGTTAGGACTGAAAGTTCTAGTGCGTTGAAAGTTGTATAACGCATTTATAGGGGTCGAATTGTAATTATTTAATAGTTGAATTGTAAATGGGCCTCAAGCCCATTAGCCTTATACGTTTGATATTTATATGTTTCTTAACCTAGTTGTAGGTTAGGAGAAGAAATTATTATTAAGAATGTTAGTCATTAAGGTTTACACTCTTTTATCATATATTTTCTCTGTAAACCTAAACCCTTTATTGATTATCAATCATATGACTAGCTGTTATGGATTATTCATTGTTCGTTATTGAGTATTATTGTTGATTAATCGCACTGTTCTGGGATCTACAAAATATTTTCTCCGTCTCAAAATAAATGTCTATAATAAAAAAGACACACAATTTTAAGAATGCGTAATTATTACACGTATTAATTAGCAAAAGGGCAATTTTACCCCTAATCATAGAGAGAAATTTTCTCAAGCTCATAATTAAGGGTAATCTCATAATTAAAGATAGAAAGGAACACTAGACATTTACTTTTGAAATTGAATACTTATTTGAAACAAACTAAAATAGTAATATAAACATTTATTTTGGGACGAGGGAGTATATCATTTTGATTGTCATTTACATTTTCTCAAATGTAAAATTCACATCAACTTTTATTTTTCAATAAATAAGAAATACTGTTTTAGTTCATGTAATCTTAAATAATTAATTGTATTTTAAAATATAAAATTTAAAAGAAAAACTAAATAAATGTGGTCATGCCCATTAGACTATCCACATCCACAATCCAATCCAATCCAATCTTTATTAAAAAATTAATTTCTCTCTCTTCCACCTACTCAATCTATAATTCAATTCAATCTCATATTTTTAACCTTTATCAGTGATCCGATCCAATCCAATCTTAAATATTATTTAAAAAAATATTAATTTTTATTATTTTATCATATCTATCATTTTTTTTCTTTTTGTTTTTGCATATTAAAAATAGATTCTTTAAACTATTTGATACTTTAAATCATAATCTTAATTAAAAAAACTTATAATTGAAAATAATTAAAACAAGTTACAAAAAGAAATATGAAATTACATATGTATGTTTACAAAAAGAAACTCAGAGTTTTCATATTGTGTGTTTGGGTATTGAAATAGAGAGAAATATTGATGTGATGAAAATATGTCAATATTAGTCTCTATTTGTAGGGAATTGAAAATTATGAATTTTGGTATATTTTTTATTTTTTAATTTTTTTGTTAAACTCATCCTTTTAATATGATAAGTTTTATCTAAACAAAATCCAATATTAACCAATGAAAATTTGACATATGGCAAAATAAATTAATAAAAAAATAAAAAGAAAACCACAAACTCGTGAACGAGTTTGAGGTTTGTTATTATTATTTTATATTTTTTTAATAAATTTGTTTTGTCTTTTAGCCAATAAAATTAGATTAGATTGGATTGGATTGAGTGAGATCACTTATGTGGGTAGTCTCAGAAGTTACAAAATGATAATCGGTCAAACGGGTTGGTTAGTTGAGGTCGGGTTGACCCACCAACTCTCCTTTTTGTGCAAATTCATTTTCAAATTCATAAATAATCAATATCTTAAAATTTGATTACAAAAATTATACTAACATAATGATTTATTTTAATAAAAAATAATTTAGAATGTTAGAAAACACTTGTGTATATTTTGTGCCCATTTTAAATCGTTAATCCGTTTTGTTTTATCTATAAATTCTACTTATTCATCTAACTCTATCAATTAAATAAATAATTCGGATATACCTATTTTTAAAATAGGTATATTTGAAAAAGAAAAATCTCTTATCGTTGACGTATACCTGTCATTTATTGGGTATATCAAGAGTAGAGATGCACAAGGTTGGGATCTTTCAATGAGCGAAAAAAACGTTTTGGGCCTTTTCAGGCTCGGGCCAGGCTTTGCAATTGAAAAGGGTCCAAAAGGTCATTTTCGGGTTGGGTTTAGCTAGGCCCAAACCTACCCCCAAAGTTTCGGCCAAGTCGGGCTCTGAGGCTTGGCCTGTACAGGGCTTTCCAAGTCGGGTCCGACTGAACCAGGGCGAGACTTTAGGTTCATCACTAATTAAGAGTGATCTAAAACTAGAATCTTTAGGATAATCAGATAAAACGTTATATCTTACTCGAAAGTATGACAAAAAAAATCTTTAAAATTTAAAATATTTCGCCAAACCCAGCTAAACATGAACAAAATCATCTTTGTTTTCATTAATAATTGATTTAGTATTCAATAAATTGGGATAGATTTCGAATCAACCTGCAATCCTTTGTTTTTGTGTCTCCATGCCGAATATAGTTTTAAAAATAATTGGATTATGACAAGACGTTTGATTATCATATTTTTTTGTATTGTTTTTCAGGTATTAGGAATGATAATAACGTCAATGTGATGCTTTTGCAATATTGGTCAACAGTATGGCTTGTAAAGATGTAACGCTTGTCCAAGTAGACGACTTCTTCTTTAGTGGACTTCACTTAACGGGGAACACGTCAAATGCAGTTGGGTCCTGTGTGACTCCTGTAACTGTAGCCCAGTTACTAGGACTTAACACTTTTGGTGTCTCAATGGCTCGTATTGACTTTGCTCCTTGGGGTATTAACCCTCCACACACACACCCTCGGGCTACCGTCCAAGTTGGGTTTATGACCTCAACAAAAAAATTCTGAATTGGAAATGTGGTATATAAAATATGCCAAAGCACGAGCCTTCCCAAAAAGGGAACAATATACGTCTGCTAATTACAAGTTTGTAATATATAAGCAATGAGGGAAACAACCCTCTAATCTAAATCTTATATAGGAAAAAGATTAACTCAAGTTGTCATCCAAACTCCAAAATGTGTCTTCTATAATTGGTGTCCCAAAAATGCTCCCAAGCTCACATCTAAAGTCTACTAGTCCTTCTTGACAGTCGCGCCACTAGAACCTGAGATACACATCAAACCAATCAAGTGTTAGGCCAAACGAGCCTAGTGAGTTGAACAATAACATGACATAATCAATTAAATCAGTTATAGACAATAAGGGCCATAAATGAATCAATGGGGGAGACCCATCACACCAAAGAGTTTCACCTCAAGTCAATGTACCTTGATGTTCACTTGCAAGAGCAACATCCCGAAGGCCCGACACACTTGAAGACTACCTCTCAGGCATTATTCCAAATGACGGAGGTCTAGGTGCATACCGTCATGGTGGCACTCTAAGACTACATCCTCCTAGTGCTTACTCATGGTTCATCCAATACATATATAACCTCTACCATTATACATGTTTTTCATCAATAAAATACATGTATAAGACTTCAATAGTTCCAATCCCATTTTAGGTCCAAAACCCTAAAATATGTAAGTCTGTCACAATATCCAATACTTCCCATGTTAACACATAACCATGACCAAAATCTTGCCAATAATACCTTATCAACATCCACATAAAGAATATTAACCAAAACCCCATTAATATCAAAAGTAGAAAATAGGTCAAACTTATTAGGTGATCAAAATATATGCATAAACATGGATTCATAACAAGTAGCATGTCAAGAAATGTATCTCATTTGAAATTAGTTTATAGAAACTCACTATCTAGGTTTTGTAGAAAAACCCTAGAAAACTTGAAAACCCTAGAATTTAATGACCCAACTAACTCTACTTAATGATGTCTACCAACCAAACCCTAGAATTTAATGAGGAGAAGGAATAGGAGGAAGAAAATTGCCCCAACCCTTGTTCTAAAACGTGACTGATTTTAGTGTTGTGGAGAAATGAGAATTGAATCAGCTTAAGGGGTTTTTATACCCTCAGCACATGCCGGAGACAATGCCCGGCGACAATGCCACTGGCACTGTCGCATGGGGCATAGTCGCACCCAAACTCCCACTTACTGTACACACAGGGCGAGAATGCCCTACGACTTTGCCCAAGGGCATTGTCGCGGTGGCAAGGTCGCACCCCTACCCCCACCCTCTGTTTGCTTCCCGCGATTGTGACTCGCGATAGTGCCCATGGGCACAATCGCTTGTCACTGTCGCACCAAGTCCCCGAGGCCCGAAAATCTCGATTGATCTCACAACAACTCTTAAGGATTAGGCTTGAAACTAAGTTTCTTATAAGGGAAGTTAGTTCAAGTGAAATATGATACATTCATGACTATACAATTCACATAGGAAGAATTATGAATACGAATTACTTACCTGGATTTCTCAGGTGTTACAATTACAAAGTGAAGGTATTCTTTAATTGTTCGAGAGAAAAAAAAATAGAGAGTGCAAATCCCTTAAATTTTAATTTAATTTTATTTTACTTATGTTGTTTGTTTCATATGATCAAGAATCCATTTATTTATTTATTCTGTTCGGTTTCATAACAGTTCTGGATTCCATTTTTTCTAATTGTTTAATAAAAAAACATTATCTGAACCAACGTATAGTTTAAAATACGTTTGAATTGCTACAATTCTTATACATGAGACATGGTGTCAAAAACCTATATGATAAATACGAGGGATATTTAAACTTGATTCGTATCAGGAACTGATACGAGATCGCCATTAAAGGATTTATTCAATTTTATTAAAACTGAAATGATTAGAGCATCTATACTATATTATAAAACACAGATAAAAAACTCTTACATACAAATTATTAGGCACAAGGTACCATCATTTTATTCAAGATTTTAAAAATCTCTTAATTTACAAGTATCAAAGCACAAGATACATATTACTACTGCAGACTTCTAACACCCACCAATTTGGTATGTGTGGGGTCTTCCTTTTATGCAGGCATTTTCATGTATCACTATTAATTAATATATTATATTACTATAAATTTGTTTTAATTATATTATTAAATATGTAATTGGTTATTTTTTCTATATGTCATTAAAATATATAAGATAATTATTGAATTCTAACAAAATACTTATTTTTTTATATAAAAAACATTATATTATTAAGCCTAAATTAAACAAATTATATAAAAAAAAACATTATCACTTTCTCAAAACCATCCAAAATCGTACTGTAAATCGACTAAAAAACAAAAAATAAAATGAAACATTAAAATCGTGATGTAGTTCGTTGCATTGCGCGAGTACGCTTCTAATTTTAACTAATAATGGGATACTAGACTGCTAAAAATCATAATATTGAAGGGGAAAAAAACTAAACTAATACATCATCGATTACAAGATCTAATCTAGAAATATAAACAACAACCAAAAATTACAGTACATAAATTACAAAAAAGTTATAGTCAAATACAATAAACAAACGATGAATCAAATTGCTCAAAGAACACACAAAGAGAAAGATGAAGAAAATATCTAGATTATCGTATTATTATTAAAATAAAGATAAATCAAAATTAGTTTCATCTTTAACAGTAATAAAAATGTTTGATAATTGCTCAATGTTTATTAGATAAATATTACAAGTTCATGTTTGAGCGATTATATTTCTCAACAAGTATGTTTAAATTGTACTAAATTTAAAAACAACAGTCATAAATGATACAAATATATGATACAAATATATGATTAGGTCGATAGAAATTAAAATATGCATAGAAACTTGCTTTATTATAATAACGAAAATCCTCGTTCTAAGTCTCATGTTAATTTATCATATGGTAAATCAATATTTATAAATCAACTGAGAAACAATAAAATTTTATTTCCTTAAATACGGGATGTTACAACGACAGAGCGAAGGAGGGGTTGGTAGGTACAACCCCCTTCCCGGCGTAGGTATTTAAAGTTTTAGTATGAAATCATAAATTATAAACTTGTCATCTCTTTAAAATAAAAATTATAACGTATTTGTCAATTCCGCAATCCTTTGTGGGTTTTAGACCTTCGAAAAAAGAGGCACGTACCAATTCATGACTTTCAGATAGATACAGAGGGAGGGCCAGACCGAAAACTCATAATGCATCCTAACAACTAACTTCATGTGCATGTAATGATAATCCCTAACTAACTTCTTAAAATGTGTCTTGATTAACAACTCTTTTAGAAATATGGTCTATTTATGTCCTAACAAGTAGATTTGGGATTAAAGCAACTACCATATTTTGTGAGTTGTGTTACCTTTTTATTGTATGGTTGATCATGAATTGTTGTTTCTACTGACGTATTGAAATATACTTTTCAAAAATAGAGTTGATTTACAAAATATGGTAGTTGCTTTAATCGCAAATCTACTTGTCGGGACAGAAATCGACCATATTTTGCAAATCAACTCTATTTTTGAAAAGTATATTCCAATACGTCAGTAGAAACAACGGTTCATGATCAACCATAAAATCAAAGGTAACTCAACTCATAAAATCAATTCATACTGTTCTTTGCATATATATAGGGGCATGATCAAACGAGAAGGTAGTCAATTTACGAGAAGGAATAAGAGTCACATAATTTATTAATTAAAAAATAGTATAAATAAATTAATTTTTTTAAAATTAGGATAATTACAATTTGAATTGGATAAATCCTTAAAAATCTCATAATATCTTTTAAATTTATTTATTTTTTAATTTTAATAAATTCATAATTTTTTTTATCAAATTTATATTAGTATTTTCTAGATAAAATCATAATTTTCATCAAATATCACATGTGATATCCATAACTAATTCATTATTTATTTCACCATTTTTTCTCTATTTTTTAGATTTACGTTTTGAATCACATGTGATTAACTTCGTTTAACATGTGATATATTATTATGTATCACATGTGATCCACTAGGTGGATTTTTTGTAAATATCACATATGATAATATATGTCTGAATATAAACGACGCATAATCACATGTGATAATATTTACATCACAAAAAGATCTATAAATATAAATATACATAATCACATATGATTAACTAAAATATATATAATTATCATATGTGATAATATTTACATCACACAAAAATCTATAAATACAAGTATACATAATCACATATGATTAACAAAAATATATACAATTATCACATGTGATAATATTTACATCACAAAAAGATCTATAAATACAAGTATACATAATCACATATGATTAACAAAAATATATACAATTATCACATGTGATAATATTTACATCACAAAAAGATCTATAAATACAAGTATACATAATCACATATGATTAACAAAAATATATACAATTATCACATGTAATAATATGATATGTGATATGCATAAATATTCATATAATGATATCACCGTGTGATATTTAGTTAAAATTGTGAATTTTTTTTTATTAAAAGTATATTTAGAAAAAAAATTAATAAATAATTGAAATTACAAAATAAATAAATCTAAAAGATATAATGAGAATTTTAAGAATTTATCAAATTTAAAATGATAATTATCTTAATTTCTAAAACTCTTTTTTATTTTTTATTTATGGTTTTTTTAATTAATAAATTATGTGGCCCACATTCCTTCTCGCCTTCTCGCAAATTAGTTTGCTTCTCGCATGATCCTCTCTCTCTCTCTCTCTATCTATCTATCTATCTATCTCTATATATATATATTCAAACGAGAGTAGTGATCAAATCACACGTGATTCGGTCGTTTTTGTATTGTCTTAGACATCAAGACATGTGCTCATATGATCCTCCCTCTTTACGTACATACATTATATGTGTGTGTATATATATATATATACACATATATGTTATTTTCTATACATATTCTTAAATATTGTCAAAGTCAAAATATCATTTTCAAACAAATTACCCAATCGTTTAGTTTGGTAGGTAAAGAATTTTTTAAACACTCGTTTTCAAGGTATTAAATCACGTTTCGTGTATTGGGGTGTTTGGGATTGCTTATTTGAGGTGTTTTTTAGTTTATTACGATTTGACATCGAAGATAAGCACTTTTGAGTATTTGGATGAGAAAAAATTAAAATGATTTATAGTGACGTCAAACCGTTGAAAAACACTTTTTGATAAGTCATTTGGTTTTAACTTATCAACTTATTTAAAAAGTGTTTATGATTTTTTTAGTTATTTTATATGTATAAGCAATCCCAAACACCTTTAAATAACAACTTATTAGTTTATTACGTTTTGGTACCGCATAAGTTGTTTTAAATAAGCAATTCCAAACACCCCCTATATACCAATCACAACTTCATATGTCCAAATCTTGATTGTTGTTTCTAAGTTAGATATTCTTACAAATAATTATTCTTCTATAATAATTTAACGTTATTTTAACTTGAAAAATGAGCAACTGCATCATGGGAGAAAGCGATATATATATATATATATATATATATATATATATATATATATATATACTATATTATAAATATGGTATAAAAAACTCTTAAAACAAGTCTTAAAGCTTAATGTACAACTATTTAATGTTAATTACTTAAAAAACAACCATTAAAGCTGTATGTACTACACTTAATGCTATTTATTAATTTTCAATAATTATCTCTAACCATTTTAACTCTCCTAAAATCATTTCCCACTTTAACTCCCCTAAAATAACTCTCATCATAATTAAATATAGAATAAAAATCAAATTTTAAATATAAAAATATAAAATATAATTAAAAAATCTAACAGAATATTTTATAAAAAAAATTATATTATTAAACCAAAATAAATTACATTGTATTATTAAGTCTAAATTAAACAAATTTATATAAAAAAAATCATTATCAATCTCTCACAACCAACCAAAATCGTAATGTAAATCGATAAAAAATAGAAAATAAAATGAAACGTTAAAATCGTGATGTATCTAGCGGCATTGCGCGAGTACACTTATAGTATTATTATATATGTAATTGATTATTTTTTCTAGATATCATTAAAATATATAAAATAATCATTGAATACTAATAAAATACTTAATTTTTTTATATAAAAACATTATATTATTAAGCCTAAATTAAACAAATTTATAAAAAAAACATTATCACTTTCTCAAAATCATCCAAAATCGTACTGTAAATCGACAAAATAATAAAAGAAAACATTAAAATCGTGATGTATTTCGCTGCATTGCGCGAGTACGTTTCTAGTATATATATATATATATATATATATATATATATATATATATATATATATATAGGGTGCGTTTCTTTTGCAACCCAGACAATTTGTACAACCTATGCAAAACCACTATATTAGAAAACAATATATATATTTATGGATAATGATTATGATTCATTAATAATGATTGTGATATATATGAAAAATGTTAAGTTTATTCATTATAATCATGATTTTAAATTATGAAATGTTAAGTTTATTTATTATAATCATGATTTTAAATTAGGAAACATAATAAAATCATATATTTATTAGACTTGATGAACGGCTAAGATTGGTTTGCATAGTTTGTACAAATTGTTTGGGTTGTAAAAGAAACACACCCTCTCTCTCTATATATATATTATTTTTAATATATGAGTAAATTATGGATTTGGTCCTATGATTCTTCGGTTTTCTGATTTTGGTATCTATAAGTTATTTATTACCAAAAAAAACTTTTATCGTATACATTTTTATTTGGTTTTGGATTAAAGATTGTTAACTTTCAACCGTTAAAATAAATCCTTTCAGATGAGGACAATATGGTCATTTTATCTTTGAAATGTGATGTGCCACTAACGTGGATTATTAATATTCTCATGATAATTACTCTTTACCACCTCCACAACACAACGAGTCAGCAAGAAGTAGATGCACAAACACAAACAATATCTCCCACAAACGAAGTAAAGACAACCAGAAAAAGATGCATACACGCAAACACACATCGAAGTAGGACTAGATGCATAAACAACTATGAGTTAATTATCATCAGATCATTGTACAAATTGAGATTGTTTTTAATACCCAAAACTACATCAAAACACCCCAATCAGAAGAATAAACTAAATAAAAACACTCAATTTAAATAAAAAACCTAAACTAAATCAAAACACTAAAATTGAAACCCTAATCAAACCTCTAAAATCACATATCTTTGACCCCAATCAAGAGACCGATATTGGGTAGAAGTGAACATTATTGGGTAGAAGTGAACATCATTGATGTTAAAAATAAAATCAAGGATATGAAGCGCAATCGTCCTCACCGTCACTTCTGCATGGGGAAGGATTTAACATCAAGAATTAGATTTTTGAAGTAAGGATTATGAGATTCAGTGACAAGTACATAACTAACAAAGAATTGTGAGAGAATAGATAGATATACAGAAAAAGATAGATAATAGGGAAGGGTTAGGTGGCGTTTGTTTTTTAAGAGGTCTGAAGTCTTATTTTACTTCTGATTAATAACAGGTGGTGGTGAAGTCTGAAATATGAATCAATAAGACTGTTTGTTTTTGTAACATCTGGAGGCATGTTAAGAGAAAGGAGAGCATATGAAATGGGGCGGCGATAAGAGATTTTAAGAAGTTAGGTCACCACTTCTTATTTCAGATGTATTTAAGAGCCATTAAGAGATTCTGAGAACTGGAAAAAACAAACAGTTTGAATGTCAAAAGATCGGAATGATTCAGACTTAAGAGCCATTAAGAGGTATTTTTAAAAAACAAACAACCCCTTAGGGGCTGTTTGTTTACCTCTTAATGGTTTCATTAAGAGGCAACATCTGAATCGTTAAGAGGTAAATCTTGTTTGGCAAAAAAAAAAAATATGCCTCTTAATGGTTACAAAACCCTCTGAATGATTTTGTATCTTGACCTTGTCTTAACCATTCAGAGCCCTGATTTCATTCTTAACAATTAGCAAACAACCATATTTTATTTCATACTATATCATAAGAGCCTCTTAATCATTCTGACCACTTAATCATTCTGCACTAAATCATTCAACTACTGTCAAACAACCCTTGGTGTTTCTTTTTCCTGGATTTACGATCGACACAAGATGGGGGGTTAGAGTTTGTTTCCTGTTGCTACTATAGATACCAGAGATGGAATTGAAATTGGAAACAGTAGCGTGGGATCGATTTAGAGAGAGAGAGAAAATGAAAAGGGTGGCGATAGTTGAGGACGAAGGGGTGGTATAGAGAGGGCTCACAGCAAAAGGGACAGTGTACAAACCGACTCACATAAGATGGACAGTGGGAAAGAATGACATAGAAGTACCAATGTTGAAAAGAACAAAACACCTAAAAATACCACTTTACCCTCGTATGCAACCCACACGAAAAAAGTTAACGAGAGGAAGACAAACATCTTCAGCATGACGAATTCACTCCAAAACAAACCACAAACCACAAGACCTAATTCCATAAAGTTTTCAAATTAGTAAACCTCTTCTATAACTTTTGCAAACCACAAGGACCAAACATATAATTTTACTGTTTTTTTTTCAAATTTTATATTAAATAAAACCATATGTGCTTTATTTTCCAAATTTTCCTTATCATTTTTCCACCGAAATTAATTTATTTTTGGGCCCAAATCGCCGCACCATGACAAGCTACTGGGGCCCAAATAACCCCAGTAGTCCAATCAGACAAGATGGCATATTACCGAACCTATCCCCATCTCTCAACCCCCCACCACATAAACCTCAAGGGTAAATCAGTAATATCACATATTCACGATTCAGACCTAGCTTTTAAGTCTTTTTAAATTCCCAATTGAGACCCTCTGCACCGCCCCCATTGCCCCCTGTAAATTTCCGCCATTGATGAACCTTCAAAAACCGCCATCGAAGGATCGATCTTCTTTATGATCAAACAGTTGTGGAATTCGATATCGTTATAAGAGCTCTGTGAGACCAATCGACGAAGTTTCGTTTTGCTAATTTGGTAGGTGTTCAACGCGGATGGAATATTTTTTTCTTGTCGATTCGTTTGGAATCTTTATGGTATAGTGTGCGATTTCATCTATTTTATATTGTTTGTGTAATAGATTATTCGAAAACCATCTGTATACAGAAAAATCATTAGTTTATTCTGGTCAATTTGGTGTTACGATTTGGTATAAGTAGAAGAAAGGTGAATTAGGGCTTTGAATTCTATTTCGTTGTGTTTTTTTTCTTCTTTCTCAGGTGTGTGCGCGCAGCTCGCTTGTGAAGTATCGTGTTTTTGAAGGTGTTTGATTCGTGTTTTTCTAATCGTAGCTTCGTTATTGGAGAGATTGCTATGATTTCTTGAGATTTACGCTACGATGAAAGCAAATTGAGTTGCAGAAAATTGTCAATTAGCGAAGGTAATTTCTCTTAATTTAACCGTACAAATGATGATTTCGTCATTCCTCCGTATCAGCTTGTGGATGATTTTAACTTCTGATGTAAAAACTTTTTGGAATTCTGTGTTTTTTTAGTTGAAAAAAAGAAAAACACTATTTTTGGATGAAAAAGGTGATTTGATCTGCATGTGATCGAATTCCTATCGTATCTAGGGTTCTTTTACGATTGTCTACTTTTTTGTTTTTTTGTGTTCATTAGTGCTCCATGATTTCACCATGGTGTGCTTCCAGTTGTAGAAAGTGTAATTGCATACATCACTATGGGACCTCCATTGAAGAACTTAAACTAGTGGGGCAATTAATCAAAATTTTCTTTGTTTTTGTTTTCTTTCTCTTGTTCCTTTTCTTTATAATGATTAAATATAGCTGAAGCAGTTGATTTTTTTTAGTTGGTTCTTTATTAGATAATTATATGTATAATTGCATAACAGTGGTAGATATTAGTTCTAGGACATCTCTAACCGTACTGCGTATTTGAGATTTGCTGGAGAAGAAGATCTAATCGTACTGCAAAAAGAACGGCAAAATGTTAGAGATAGGAGAGAAACCGCGTATTTGCCATGTGGTTGGAGTTGATGCAATTTTTGGTGTTGATGGCCCTACCAATTCGGGTTTTTTTGTGCTAGGGTTGGAGATGATCTTGGCAGAAACTAAAGGGTCTCTCTAAGAAAGATTAAAGTATGGAACTTTGATGTTGTATACCAAACATTTCAACCGATAATCATTGGCAAATGATCATCGTGGTTTGGAGGTTTAAACAAGATCTTGGTTTAGATTGCCATTTTTGGATTTAAGGTAGGGTTCAGTCTCTCTTACGATGCAATGGCAGATCAGGAATTAACGAGTGATCCATTTAGTCACTTGGAGTTGGGACTCTTTGATTGAAAATCGATCTGATAACCATATATATATATGTATATATATATGTGATTTCTATTGCCTTTAAGTAACAGTAGGAAACAAAGAATCTTTACTTTGAACTTTGTCATTAAGAAATCTGTGATTCTGAATAAAGGGTGGTGGATTGGATCTAGATATCTAACTTTCTGATATTTATTAGATTTATTCCCCAGGGTGCGGGTCACATTAGACGTAAAAAGCTAGCAATTTCTTGATTGGCATTGCACTTTAGGGGAAGACAATAAGAATAAAGTAATTATCGTACTCTCTACTTTTCATGATTGATCAACGGAGTTCAAAATCATCAACGATCTTAAACTTGACCTACTAGATTCTCACATTTAAAGCGAGTTTAAATGTAATGATTATCGTCGACCTCTTGTCGAGCCTTTTTTCCATACATTGTGGGTAAACAGTATCATACTTCCATGTTTATTTAATCGCAGATGTAAATAACTGTCGGTTATATATTAACTTTATATCCTATTCTATCTTTCGATATGTTTATAATTATTTTTGGAGAATTATTTCCTTGTTTTGCCTACATGGATCAACACTGTGTTCTTGAAACCTTTTTTTTGGAAAAGAAAGGAAAGTGTGAGGTAAAGGACCGGAAAACCAAAAAACCGTGTTCTTTCAACTTTTTAGGAGAGATAAGAAAGCGATAGGAGGGAAAATATCCCAAATGTGGGAAGAAAGGTGGGGAAAGACAAAAATACCCTCATACGACAATCCTATAAGAAAAAAATGAGAAAACAAATATAAAGGATATATTAGTAAAAATGACTTCTTTCCTTTCCGTCCCTTATAAAAAACTTTCTTTCCTTCTCTTTCTTTTCCTTTTTTTTTTTTTTTTTTTCTTTTTCTTCCTAAATTCGAAAATATGTGGTGGTTGGGAGGTCATTGATGGAGACCATGAATTTTCCACCTATTTGAACTATGAAATTTCAATTAGTGAAGTTCTCAATTAAGGTTGGTAGACTTTTTCATGGCTTGTAAATAATATAATATCATCATCATGATTGAGACATTCTGTTCCCAAAAGTCTTCTTCATTTTTAATTTGAATTATGAACTCATAATGATGCCATGACAGCAGAGGCAATGGGAAAGACTCATTGTTGCTTTCCTTAATGAAATAAGTAATAACTTTCCCTTCTTAGCTTCTTCTTGAATCTTGATTTATTTGTATCAAAGCATAAATCATTTCAAGTTCTTTCTTTCAGATGGATTCGGTTAAACACTCGTCGAACAAGAGTAGATTGGCTCGTACTTTTGCTAAGGTTTTGCATATTCGAGCTGCAACCGCGGATAAATTTCAGAAAACAAAGATATGGGAAAAGGTGAAGCACGATAAACCGATTGATGATGACGACGATTTCAAGGAGGAAGAAGATGAAAAGCTTCGGGAAAGAGCTGTAATGGATGCGTTTGTTGCCAGACTTTTCGCCGCCATATCTTCTGTGAAAGCTGCATATGCCCAGCTGCAGTATGCTCAATTTCCTTACGATGGTGAAGGGATTCAGTCGGCTGATCAGATCGTGGTCTCTGAATTGAAGAATTTATCCGAATTGAAACAAGCTTTCTTGAAAAAACATCTTGATGACTCCTCTCCTGAAACCACCCAACTGGTGGCAGAAGTTCAAGAGCAAAAGAATCTGTTGAAAACGTACGAGATAACGAGGAAGAAATTGAACAGCTATACGAAGCTTAAAGACTCCGAGATCATGTTTTTAAAAGAGAAATTGGAGGAAACCAGAAGGGAAAACAAGGTGATCGAAAAGAGATCGAGTTCAAGCGGATCTTTATCATCGTCATCGCCTCTCGAGAATCTTGATTTCGCATCGTTAACCCCAACCAATTTCATCTACGCGCTTAAACAAACAACAAAATCCGTTAGGAATTTGGTGAAATTCTTGATCAGTGAAATGGAATCTGCAAATTGGGATTTAGATGAGGCTGCTGATTCGATCCAGCCAGATGTTGTTTATTGGGACACAACCCATAAATGCTATGCATTCGAGTCGTTTGTTTGCAGAGAGATGTTTGACGGGTTCAATCTCCCGGAGTTCTGCGTAACTTCGGATTCTCGGTCGATTCCCAGCAACGAAAAGCGCCAAAGATTCTTCTTCGATAAGTTTATGGAATTGAAATCTTTGAAAGCAAGGGAATACCTTACATGGAAACCGACATCAATGTTCGCCGAATTCTGCAGGTCCAAATACCTGAAGCTTGTTCATCCGAAGATGGAATTTTCCCTTTTCGGAAATCTGAATCAAAGAAATCTCGTGGGCGCCCGAAAATTCCCGGAAACAGCTTTCTTCGATTTGTTTGCGGACGTCGCAAAACGGGTTTGGCTTTTGCATTGTTTGGCGTTCTCGTTCGGCCCCGAGGAGGTCGGTATCTTTCAGGTGGCGAAAAGCAGCCGGTTTTCCGAAGTGTACATGGAAAGCGTAACCGAAGAGGCGTTATTGTCGCCGGAAAGTTCGTCGGTGGTGGCGTTCACGGTGGTTCCGGGGTTCAAGGTGGGTAAATCTGTTGTACAATGTCAGGTTTATCTGATTTGATCGCCGGATCAAAGGGGTCCACGGACATGAAGGTGGTTGCAGGTGGGGTGGTTGATGGTGGGTGGTGGTGGTTGATGGCGGAGGATGGTGGTGAAGGTAAGAAACATGAACTTCAAAACTGTGTTGTTCAATTTTGTTATACACACAGTAATAGTAGTTGTTTTGGTTATTATGTAATCTTGTATATTGGTTTTGCCGTTGAAGAAATACAAGCAAGTGTATGTACCTTTTTGTTTCTGCTCATTTTAATTAGAATGGTTTGGTTTTTGGGGTTTTGGTTGGTTTTTTTGTTAAGTATTGTATGGTTAAAGCTGACTGTGTAGATTAATCTGTTTGTATAGGTTGAGAGGGGTTTTTTTATAAATGGAAGAAACGTGTTTTTTTAATTGGGATGGATAGGTTTGGAAAAACATGGCTTTATGCATAAAGCTCTTCTTGAAAGTTTAATGAATAAGTCATTACTAAAGAGTCATGTATAGCTGATGGAATAAGTTGTGAGTCTTATTAAGCTTACTTATTAAGGGCCTGTTTTTTTTTGGAAAAAGGGGACATAACACCAGGACAAACTTTATTCAAACTTTATTAAGGGTCTGTTTGTTAGTAGCTTAGTGAGTTTAATGGGACTCGCAGCTTATTCGGTCAGTTATAAATGACTGTTTGGTAGTGGCTTAATAATATAGAAAGTGGCTTATTCTCTATGGGGGAGCTTTATGTAGAAAGTCAAGTTTTTTCCAAACTTGGTATTCCCAATTAGAAAACACGCTTCTTATATTTATGAAAAAACCTTCTCAAACAAAAACTTTCTCAAAATATACAGACAGATTAATCCACACAGACAGTTTTATCCATACAGAACTTAATGGAAAACCAACCAAACAACCCCTAAGTTTTTAATAAGCAGGCCCTTAGTGATTTGTGATATGATAAACATTACCAAACTGTTATTGGTCCAACAGTATCTAGGTTATCCTAATCTGTCCGAAATGTGCATCAGTATTTATTGTATATAAATGTTATATATGAAGGAGGTTCAAATAAGAATGTTAAATATTGTGAGAATGATAAGGATGGAAGATTCACATGTGAATTATTGAAAACATCTATTTGAAGATGCATATGTGAACTCATATGAATAATATGTGATATTGGTTCATATATGTCTCTTCAAATAGATTTTTTCGGTTCCAATGATTCACATATAAATCATTTCTTAACTTTTTCTTCTTACAGTCTTACGATATTTAGACTTTTTATTTGAATTGCGTCTGTTATATATTTCAAAAAAGTATACAGAAACGTTACTTTAAAACGTTGGTAGTCATCATCTTTGATTTTGGTGCAATTAATAACTTGTAATGACGTTGATATTTCAAAACTAACAAGACAAAAAATATATAGTCATTTGTCTAATTATCATTTTATATTTCCAGTGATGAATGGCATTGTTGATGTTGAATAATCAGGGGGTTGTTTGTTAACAGTTTAATAAGTTTAATGGGATTCAAAATTTATTTGGTCAGTTATACATAACTATTTGGTAGTAGCTTAATGATACAGAAAATGATTTATTCAGTAAGTTTCTAGGGGTATCTTTATGTAGGACGTCAATTTTTTTTTCTAACTTGCACCTTCCAATTAAAAACACGCTTCTTCCATCTACGAAAAAAACTCTCCCAAACAAAAACCTACACAGACAGATTAATCCCCACAGACAATTTAATGAAAAATCAATCAAATAGAATGTCATGTTTAACAAACATTAGCTAGCTTATTTTTTGACCTTATTTCAAAAGTCTCGTTTGGATTGACAAAAATTAACTTATAAGCTAGCCTTTTTGAAACGCTACTTGGATTAGCATTTCAATAAACTATATGAGTTTTTTGCCACTTTTTTTCCAATTATATTATTTGTTATTTATTATTAATAAGTTATTAATAGATATTAATTATGAACTAATAATTAATAATAATTTCAAATTATTAATACCAATTTAAGTTAAACGAGGGACACTTTCATAATTTTATCGATTTTTTTTGTCATTTATCTAGTCAAAAATCACAGACACCAAAATCATAAAATCGATTTTGATTGGGTAAAAGACAATAAAATGACAAAAATGACCCTCATATAACATATATTTTTAATGACCGTTAAAAAGAGAGAACAAATCTAGACGTTTTTGCAAACAATAACGACCATCATAATTCTAAAACTACATGAACGAAAAGTGTTATCTTTAACAAACCACATAGACCAAATTTGTCGTTTACTCTAGAAATTATGAACGTGAACTTTTCGTAAAACGCTCGTCATAGAAATTGAACATGGTCTTTCACTTTGTGCGAATTTGTATGCTTATTGGGCCAATAAAGCCCAAAATTGTTACTCTAATTAATGGATCAAATGATCCAATTCTATGGGCCTACCGGCTACCATATCTACTTTAACCTAGAGGTGGCCAAAAATTCGGTCTTGACTCGGGCCGGCCCAAGCCCTAATCAGTCTCGGCCCGAGATTGCTTCTTCGTAATAGGTCCCAGTCCTGGTCCAAAACCCTCGGCCCGACCTGTAAGATCCCACATTGGTTGGGGTGGGGAACGAAAGTTGTTTTATAAGGGACTGTATACCTCATCTACCAGACGCGTTTTAAAACTGTGAGTCCAAGTGTGTGGACAAAACAAACAATATCTAGTACGGTTAGTCTGGGATGTTATAGATGGTATCAAAGTCGGAAACCGGATTGGTGTGCCAACGAGGACGCTGGGCTCCGCGCGGGGGGGGGGGGGGGGGTGGATTTTAAGATCCCACATTGGTTGTGGAGGGGAACGAAAGTTGTTTTATAAAGAACTGGATACCTCCTCTACCAGACGCGTTTTAAAACCGTGAGTCCAAGTGTGTGGGCAAAACGGGCAGTATCTGGTACAGTTAGTCTGGGATGTTATACGGTCTCCATGTATAAAGCCTAAATCGGTACCAGTTTTTTTAAATTGATTTTGAACATATAAAATTTTTTTTTTTTTAATATCAAATTTTGAACATAAGAAAATGGTATTCAAATGCACTTTAAAATATGTAATTGAGTCATCCAAATACACTTCAAATATGTAATTGGGTCTCAATCAGTTCTGGTCCTATGTCAGTCCCAGACTAGGCTGGACCCATTTTGGCCATCTCTATAACTAACCCATAAAAGATAAAAACTGCATAAGAAACCAACTCAACAACATATAACAACAAATAAATTTTACTTAAAAAAAATTGCTCACCACATAATGTTACAAACAATAGAAAATTTGAAAATGTAAGAAAAATGCATATTAACAATATGTTAACCCAAAATTGTATCTAATTCTAAAAGGGTAAAAATGTAAATCAACAAATACCTAAAGATTACCAAGAATAAGCAATAAAAAGATTCATGTTCTCGAACGTGGGTTCCAGCTCTCGAAAAATACGAAAGTTGGGTTCAGTACAAGTCTAATGACCCACACCTGGACTAGGGACTGACTGCAAGATGCGGTCTATGTGCGCCAGGTGAAGAATGAAGAGCCTTTCACTTAATTGAAAAGTACCACCTTCAAGAATTGCACCATCTTCCATCCTCAAGAGCTTTCTTGCATCTAAAAATGGTGCACAACATATTAACATGAATATGGTCACATAACACACCATTCTTACACCAACCATTTGGTATAAATTGAATGTTTAGATTAGGTTATGTGTGTGTGTATATATATATATATATATGTAATGTTTGTATATATTTGGGGGGGTTAAGGGTGAAAGTGGTTGGCTAAGTCAAGAGTTTGAACACTAGATATTTGTTGTTTTGTTGTACAAATGTGTATGCCGGCAAACGTGTTGAGCAATTTGCCATTTTCCTTTTGTCATTTTTGTCGTCCGTTTGTTACGCAGGACATGACAGAATAAAAACTCGTTATTCTACGTTTAGCGTGAGAATTAGACGAGGATAGGATAGGAAATGTCAAATTAAAACCTTAAAATCGTTCATAATTCTTTTTGTACACGTCACTCTATTCAGACTAGTCTCGTCCAGTTTGTCCGTGTACCAAACACATCATAAATGAACCGAATGTTTATTAAATAATTTGAGCTCGATTAAATGAAATTTTGTCGACTTTAAGAAAGTAGCTTAATGATTAAGAAATCGACTCATTCAATAACTTCCTAGGAAGAGCTTTATGCAAAAAGTCATGTTTCCCTAAACCTGCCTCTTCCAATTAAAAAACACAACGCTACAACAAAATTGGGTTTATAGGACAATAAAAAAATTTAAGTGTCCTATATAAGGCGTTGTAATAAGTTTATAAGACGTTTTTGGGTGTCGTAACAAGTTTTTTAGGTCGTATTATCTATGTTATAGGACGCTATTTGAAAGAGTGTCCTATAAAATAGTTGATGTGATGCTTTGTACTAAAATTGTCCTAAAAACCTTGTTAAGACACCCAAAGTGTCCCATAAACTTGTTATAACATTTTTCGAAAGGATACTTATTTTTTTAGTCCTATAAATTAAGTCTTATAAAACAGCTTATTAGGATGCTTAGAAATTGATGGCCAAGTTAATTCGCAAGGTTTTTTAAATCCACTGGTGATATATACACGAAATACATGTAGGATCATCATTAGCGTCCTATAAACCCAATTTTATTGTAGTGACGCTTCTTCCATCTATATAAAAATTTCTTCCAAACAAAAATCTTCTTAATCTATACAGATAAAATAATTTATACAGATAAGTTTATCTGAAAAACCAACCAAACAGTAAGGAATGGTTTTTGGAAGGGCATCTTTGAACACCACAAATGGAAGTAGCTGCCATCTTCACTTCCTTTTTTACAAACTAACTTTTAATGTGTTTTAAATATTTTATGGAATAAAAATTAAAATCATACTCCTAAATAAAAACTTATTTGAGGTCATTTTCATTAATTTACTCCTTCCCAACAAACCAAACACAATATTTAGTTGAATAACTTATATGGAGTTGGTTCAAACTTCAAATAAGAAGTATGTAAATTATTGGGAAAAAAATTATTTGAAGATGTATATATAAACCAGTATAAATAATTTGTAATGTCGCTTCACATATGAATCTTTAAATATAGTTTTGTCATATTCTATCTCACGTTAACCGTACTTGACTTTTTTTTTTGGAAGACATAGCGGCATCGAACCAACGAACGACTACCACGAACACACGCACACCTCCCCGGCGGTATCGGGAATCCACGGGCAGCCCACTAATCCGTACTTGACTTTCATTACTTTATTTGCATATTTCAATGTTCAGACACAAAAAATATGTAAACTTCTCTTGATTTTCTTTGTTTTTCTAAACTTTGGATTTTATGATGCAAATATTATGTCAATTTAGTAGTTTTTTAAATAAATATAATAAATTTTATTTAATATGTACATTAATATAAAGTTTTGATTTATGATTGGATATATACAATATTTTTAATAAAGAAATTTTAAAAAAATGTGACACAGTACAATTAATGTTATAGTGAATTAAACTTGATATTTATAGTTTGTTCAAAGACTGATTTGTTCTTTATAATGGTTGTTAACTAAAAATGTTAACTCTATGAGGCAAGAACCAAATATGACTTTTTCATCAGATAGTTTATCAGTTTTCAGCTAACTTATCAGCTATCAACTAGTTTGACAAACATAACTTAATTAATGATTGATAACTAAATTGAATAAATTCTATAAATGATTTTTGAATGTATAAATATTAATTTAAGATATTTTTGAACGGTCCGTACCATGCCCACATCTAACCATAGTTTGCGCCTTGCGGCGGCCCCTGTTTGTCTTGTATATATCATCAATCATCATTAAATTGAATCATTTTTCTTTAAAAAAAATGTTGTATATATCATCAATCATCATCAAATTGAATCATTTTTCTTTTTAAAAAAAATGGATGATTTTATATATAGTAAATTACATTTTGGTCCATGTGATTATTATTCACTATCAATTTTAATTTTTTATTTTTAAGTTAATTATAGTTTTGATCACTGTGATTATTAATTTGTTTTATTTTTGATCCTCTTAAGTCTTGACTAACGTTTAATAAGGTTATATTTGGTAAACATAAGTTAATTTATTTTTTAAACTTATTTTAAAAGTCTCATATGGATGGAGAAAAAAGTAATTTATAACTTATAAGTTAACTTAAGTTTGAAACGTTACTTGAAAGTAATGTTTCACTAAGCTCTATCAACTTTTTTACCAAAATCTTTCAATTATGCCCAAGCCATAATTAATATTAATTGTTATTTATTATTATTAATTATAAATTAATAACTAATATTAGTTATAACTAATACTGATTTCAAAATTTTAGATAATTTTAATGTAAATTATGCATTAGTATTAATTATTAATTATTTAAAATTATTATTAATCGTATCACTTGTTTTAATATTATTATTATTCAATATATTTAGCGATCGAAAAACAAATTTAAAAACGACTAAGTATATATGTAACATCTTCAAATCTGATAAAAAACGACTAACTTAAAATTTTTATAATACACCGATTGAAGGATAAATTCGTTTTTAGAGGACAATACTCGAATAACCTACAATGGTAACTTAAGGATTATCATCAATAATTTACAACCATCCTTTCACAAAGTCTAGGATAAGGTCATACGTTACTAAAACTAATAAATTCGTTATCTCCAAACGATATGGAAAGCATCCCAAAAAGCTAAGTCATTCACGAGCCTCTAACTAGATAACTAGCATTCAACTTTTCTTAAGTATTATTAGTATTGCCCCACAAGAACCTGATGCACATATCAACAAAAAAAAATGAGGCTTAAATCTAGTGAGTTCAAGCATTTTATATTGCCAATTTGAAAATGATAAATTGAGTAAATGATATAAAATGGAAAATTTTCCAATTGAAAGAATGTTTACAATTTAAAACGACATCCTTCCAAAATAAGTTTGTTGGGTCATCTGAAGATTTGAAGATGACCTCCTGATCTTCCATTTTGTATCATCATACTTAGAATATTTTGAGGTTCTTTTAGCAGCTTGGTTTCTATACAAATGTTCGGTGAAGTCGAAGATCAGCCGAAGAAGACAAAGAAGGAGAATATCTCTCAAAGCGGATTGAAGATAGACTCCTCAGACTAAAGCCAAGTATGCCTACTTGATCAACACCATTGGCCAGGATGGTGTCGATCTCAAGTCTTCAGGAGCCGAATATAGAGAAATGATTCTCATTCCTGAAAATAAAGGATTACATGGAATAAATATACAACAATAAAGGCCATGGGTCATTCAGAATTGGGCTAAGCCTAACTACAAAAATACAACAATAATATATCTACTAACATCCCCCCGCAGTTTGAACATCCGGATTTCGTACGTTCAAACTGGATCGAAAATCGTGAAACAATGATGTAGATGACCCTTTCGTAAAGATATCGACACACTGAGAGGTTGATGGGACGTGAAGGACTCGAACATGGCCGATAGAAACTTTATCCCGGACAAAGTGAATATCAATCTCTATATGTTTCGTGCGTTGATGTTGAACCGGATTGGATGACATGTAGACCGCACTCACATTATCACAGTATACAATAGTTGCTTTGGTGGGTGGTCTGTGTAGTTCGCGAAGAAGGTTTCGGATCCAACTTGTCTCGGCAACGGCGTTGGCGACTCCACGATATTCGGCTTCGGCACTAGAGCGGGAGATGACACCTTGGCGTTTGGATGACCAAGACACTAGGTTGTCACCTAAGAAGACACAATATCCGGAAGTAGATCTGCGAGAGACAGGACATCCCCCCCCAATCTGCATCAGAATAGGCTATAAGATCTGAGGAGGGGGAGACATGTATCTGTAGACCGTGAGTCAAGGTGCCCCGTATGTATCGAAGGATGCGCTTGAGAGCATGGAAGTGGGGCTCTCGAGGGTCATGCATATAAAGGCAAATCTGCTGAACTGCAAAGGCAATGTCTGGTCTCGTGAAGGTGAGATACTGAAGAGCCCCGGCAAGGCTGCGATACAACGTGGGATCAGTCACAGGGGGGCCTTCTGCGTCTAATCTATGAGCAGATTCTGCCGGGGTGCGAGCAGGTTTACAGTTGAGCATGTTGGCATGCTCGAGTATCTGGGCTGCGTACTTCTGTTGTGATAGAAATAGACCTGTAGATGACCGGGATGCTAAAATACCTAGAAAGTAATTAAGGGAACCCAGATCTGTCATGGTAAACTCATGACTGAGCTGAGAAATGATTTGCCGAAGAAAGGGTGTGGACGATGCTGTGAGAATGATGTCATCAACATATAACAGGAGATAAGTAGTGGCCTGTCGCGAGTGGTAGATAAATAGAGATGGGTCAGTCCGACTATGCTGGAAGCCGATCCGTAGAGCATACTGAGCAAATCTGTGATACCACGCCCGGGAGCCTGCTTAAGACCATAAAGGGAGCGCTAGAGGTGGCAAACATGATCCGGATATCAAGGATCACGGAAGCCCGGTGGCTTATGCATGCAAACAGTCTCCTGAAGGTGTACGTGAAGAAAGGCATTCTTCACGTCAAGCTGGTGAATGGGCCAATACCGAGAGACGACAATACTCAGAATGGTGCGTATGGTAGCCGGTTTTACAACCGGGCTGAAAGTCTCGTCACAGTCTATCCCCTGTTGCTGACTGCGACCATTGGCCACTAAACGGGCCTTATAGCGAGCAAGAGAACCATCAGCGTGATACTTGTGGCGGAAAATCCACATGGACCGAACCACATTGACCCTGGGGGGTCGAGGAACAAGGACCCAAGTCCTGTTCGTGATAAGGGCATGATATTCCTCATCCATGGCCTTTCGCCAGTGAGGATCCTGTAATGCCTGTAGATGGGACCGTGGTAAGGGGGTGATGGATGTAGTATGAAGGTTAAGACGCTGAGTGGGTTTAACAATCCCGCTCTTAGCTCGGGTCGTCATAGGGTGTGTGGGACGAGGAGCGGGAGAAGAAGAATACGAAGTAGATGGCGCGAGGTGGGGGCCAGATGTTTCGGCCGAAGGGTGGGTAAGGGAGGGAGGTTGGGCCGTAGGTTATGGTGGGGAGGTGGAATGGGTCGTGGGGGTGGGAGGAGGACGGTGCGAGTGAAGGATATCTCGCATGATAGGGGATGTGTCCGAAGGGTCATCGAGGAAAGAGTAGGATGGGGGATTGGTTGGAGTGACCGAACCAAACGGGAGTATAGACTCATCAAACACGACGTGACGAGAGATGATGATGCGTCGAGTGGAGAGATCAAGACATCGGAAACCCCTATGTTGTGACGAATAACCTAGGAAGACACAAGGTGTGCTACGTGGGGCTAATTTATGTGGGGTGGTGAGGTGGGGATAGCATAGGCATCCGAAGACACGGAGATGAGAGTAGGAAGGGTGCTTTTGAATTAAACGGTAGTGTGTGTGTCAAAGTTGATGGATGTGGAGGGAAGAATATTTAGTAGGTGTGTGGCCATATGAAGTGCTTCTACCCAATATGTAGGAGGGAGATGAGAGTGAAAAAACAAGGTCTGAACCACATTGTTGATAGTTCGAAGCATGCGTTCCGATTTCCCATTTTGTTGGGATGTATGAGGGCACGAGAAACGAAATTGAATTTCGTTTGAAGCGAAGAAGTTGTGATGTCGGTCCACACAATACTTATATCAAGTTTTATAGAAACGACACAATAAGATTACCAACCTGTATTGATTTTAACAATGGTTACAAGGTTGATCAGATTTAAGCTCTAGATGTGTTCTCTGTTTTTGTCTCTCTTTTACACCTTTTAGTGTGTGTTTTTGTGTTCTTGATAATATCTGATCTGTTGAGAGAGTTGGTAGAGAAACAATATCTAAACTAAAGTGTGTCTAACACACTATCATAATATCTAGATTTAATATCTAGATATTATTTCTAACTAATTAATATAACTAACTAAACTAAATCTAATAACTAACTAAGTTAACTAATATCTAACAAACTAGATATTAATTTAACTAGTACAATAATAAACAATTACATTGATTACTTTGACATTTATTACAAACAACATAGACTTTAATATCGAGAGTCGACGTTTCGACTTTAGCTTCAGATTGCGATCTTCAGATTGGATGATCTTGAATCCAATGAGACTGTGTCTTAACAATCTCCCCCTTTGGATCAAGATCATTACGAAAATGATTTTAGCAATTCAGTCTTCTTGTTCAACTCAGAAGATGCAATCTCTTTCTCTAGCTCTGAAATCAGCATGTCTTCAGAATACTTGCTATTAAAGAATTCAATCTTGGACGTGATTCTTGAAACATGTGATCTTTGCCATTTCTTGTGTAGTCATTCTCCCCCTTTTTGATGTTAAGTGCAACGACTTCATCAAAACTTTTTGTAAGAAATGTCAACCACTTGGAGCCACTGATCCGTCAATTCAATAGATATTCACCCAGATCTTTGCAAATCTAGACAAAATAGTCGTGTAACACCTGAATCAACTAATGAATCAGTTAACATGCCTGTTAGTAACACTAAGTCACTGTGTGTAACGAATACACATTGGAAAGGAGCTGTTTGATGTTGACTCCCCCAGGGCTTCCATTTAATCATCGAAACACCACAAAGGTAATTTCTATAAACGTTATGACAAAGAAACTAATTCCTTGTGTGTTCGTGCTTGTGTTTGAAATAATTAAGCACGGATGATTGCTTATTAGGCTCAAAATTGTGTAAACCACTTAGACAACAGTAAGTTAAACACAGACTCAATGTGCATGATTGAAGTGCGAAGGTGGGGCAGACTTCCTTCTTTTCAATATCCAGATTTTCCAAATGAAAATCAGATAGCAAATGTGCTGCATCCCCTTTGAAAATGTGAAACACTTTCTTTTTGAGAAGAAAATGAGTAGATGGTGAGATTTGATCAAGAGTTGGCATGGGCTAGTTGCTTGTTTCAATAATGATCACCAAAGAATTGTGAATCACTAGAATGGTGGCTGCCCGACTCAGAAAAAGTTGGTGCAGAGTTGTGATATTCTTTTAACTCTGTTCTCACACGCTCTTTCTTTTAAACATTTTGCTTTCTCTAATCACACTCATTTCTTTTCACTTTTCACACTCAATCACTAAGGATTAACTTCGTGGGTAGAAATCACTGGTTAAGGTGATTCCATTGAAGTTGTGTTAATACCTAGCACAATGATTCCTTGTTTTCCTATGATGCATGTGATGCTCAGATTGGTTTAACTATTTCATTTAAAGCACAATTTAGATCATGAAAACATTTAAAATACACTCCCAAAATATAAAATATGTTGAAAAATCGGGAAGTGGTTTGAACATTAAAAACAATGTTTTCCAATGATTGAAAGTTGTCCTTCGTTCAACCATATATGAGAGTAAGATAAAGGATTATACCTTTACGTGTGATCTTACATCTCATGAAGCTAAGCTTTAAGTCATAAACATATGAACTTGTAAGCTTCTCTCAAAAATTCTGCAAAAGTCTTAAGTCAAAGTCAAAGTAAAATTTATTCACTTAAATTGAAAAGACAAAAAGCAGTAAAACTTTTTAAAGTACGAGTTCTTATCAGAAATAATCAGAAGTCATATCCAAACTACTTTGACTTGAAGAGCTCCCCCTAAAATCTTGCATTACAAAAATTTGACATAAGAGGTAAATGCAGAAATCTTATGAGCTCCCCCTCAAAATAAGATTGACCACATGTCAATTTCTTCTCATACTCCCCCTTGGATCATGAACAGTATATAGAAGTGTAGATATCTTGCGGATATGAAGAAATGATGAAAAAGTATACAATTAGAAAACTTTGATAGGTAACTACTGATTAAATCTTTAGATTTAGCATACCAAGCTTAGAGACAAGAAAGTTAAACCTCTTTTCGTCTAAGGGTTTGGTGAACAAATCGGCAAGTTGATAATCAGTTTTTACAAAGAAAAGTTCAATTGTTCCTTTTTCAACATGATCTTTAATAAAATGATACCTGACGTCTATGTGCTTGGTCTTGGTGTGTTGAACAGGATTCGCTGATATTGCGATGGCGCTCTTGGAGTCACAGTATATCAGGATCTTGTTGAAGTGGAAACCGTAGTCGCGCAATTGAGTTCTCATCCATAAGACCTGAGAACAGCAGCTAGCAGCAGCTACATATTCTACTTCGGCCGTGGAGGTTGAAACACAAAGTTGCTTCTTCGATGCCCAACTTACTAGTTTGTCACCGAGGAACTGTACATGTCCCGACGTGCTCTTCCTGTCTAACATACAACCTGCATGATCTGCATCTGTGTAGGCTGTTAGTTCAAAACTAGTATCTTTAGGATACCACAGACCAAGATCTGCAGTGCCCTTTAGATACCTAAATATGCGCTTCACAGCAGACATATGAATTTCTTTAGGATTGACCTGATATCTTGCACATAAGCATGTTGAGAACATTATATATGGCCTACTAGAAGTAAGATACATTAAAGAACCTATCATCCCTCGATAAGTCCTAACATCAACAGCCTTTCCCGAAGGATCGGTGCCAATCTTAGTACCTGGTGCCATTGGGGTACCAATCGGTTTTGAATTTTCCATTTGGAACTTCCGAAGAATATCCAAAATGTATTTTGATTGATTGATAAAAATACCCGATGAAAATTGTTTTACTTGTAGACCGAGAAAGAAATTCATCTCTCCCATCATGTTCATCTGAAATATAGACACCATAAGGTTTGCAAAATTCTTACAGTACTTAGTATTTGTAGAGCCAAAGATAATATCATCTACATAGATTTGAATTAAAATGATATCGGCTTTTTCCTTTTTGATAAACAAAGTGGTATCCACCGTACCTTTTGAAAACCCAGACTTGACTAGAAAAGTGGAAAGGACATCATACCAGGCTCGAGGTGCTTGTTTCAGACCGTAGAGTGCTTTGTCGAGAATGTAAACGTGATTCGACTTCTCTTGATTGACAAAACCCTCTGGCTGAGAGACGTAGACTTCCTCCTTCAGAATTCCATTCAGGAAAGTTGTCTTCACGTCCATTTGAAAGACCGTGAAGTTCTTGTGGGCTGCGTAGGCTAGAAACATTCTGATTGACTCTAATCGTGCCACAGGAGCATATGTCTCGTCGTAGTCGATTCCTTCCTCTTGTCTGTATCCTTTGGCTACTAGTTTTGCCTTGTTTCGGATAACGATACCATCTTCGTCTTTCTTTATCTTGAAAACCCACTTCGTACCTATAATTGTTTTACCTTTAGGCTTTGGTACGAGTCTCCAAACTTGAAGTGCATCGAACTGATTCAGCTCTTCTTGCATTGAGATCACCCATTCTGGATCAGCAAGTGCCTCTGATACACGTGTTGGCTCGAACTTGCTCAGAAAGGAGTCATGCATGCACATGTTCATTGATGCTGACCTAGTTTGCACCGGTTTTGATGGATCTCCAATGATCTGGCTTATCGGGTGCTCTTTGGTCCATTTATGTTCATGATGCAGTGGATTAGATGATTGTATGTCAGTTGTATCATCTATAAATCCACTTGTACCTTCTTCTGTTTGTTCAGGAGGAATTATGATCTCAGTTGAAGGGGTGGGATCAGAAGGCTCAGCAGGTACAGCTTGATCTGGCTGTAGATTGATCTGAATAGTATCTCCTACTGTTTCAGCTACTTCTGTCTCTTTATCATTTGTCACTTCTTCAACTGTTGGAGTCGGCATTTGAATTGGAATCTCTTGTTGAATCGGGGCGTTGGATTCAACAACCACAACAGATTTCTTTACATTAGATCCAAGAAATTCATCATAAAACAATTCAAATAATAAATCTAAATCAGATAAATGGTTAGTAGAAGTTGATGCTTCATCTGATTTATTCTGTTGAGACGCAGGTTCTGGACTGAGTTGCCCAGAAGCTAGTATTCCTGTAATAACGGGTTCTGAACATTGTTGTTCGGAAGCCATTTCTTCATCAAACGAGACGTTGATGCTTTAAATCACCGTCTTTGACTTCTTTAGATAAACACGGAATGCGGTTGATGTCGAGGAATAGCCAATGAAGATTCCTTCATCCGCCTTAGCACTGAACTTATTTAGACTCTCCCTATCGTTTAGAACGAAACACTTACACCCAAATATATGGAAATATTTGATTGTCGGTGTTCGGTTGTTGATTAACGCATAAGGAGTCTTCTTGAATCTTCGATGTACCATGGAAGCGATTCTGTGTGTAGCACGCGGTCGATACAGCTTCTGCCCACAAAAATAGAGGTAAGTCTGATTGACTTAGCATAGTACGAGCAGCCTCGACTAGCGTTCGATTTCTTCTTTCTACCACTCCATTTTGTTGAGGCGTACGAGTTGCAGAGTATTGATGTGAAATCCCGACAGATTCGAGATATTCTTCAACTTTATTGTTCTTGAACTCTGTGCCGTTGTCTGTTCGTAGAAACTTGACCGGTTTCTGCAGATTCACCTGGGTCGTCTTTAGGAATGTGATGAGGACATCTAGTGTCTCATCCTTTGAACGTAGAAACTTGACCCATGTGTATCGCGAGTAATCGTCCACGATCACGAGTATGTACTTCTTTCCACCTAGACTCTGAGTTCGCATCGGACCGCATAGATCCATATGCAATAACTCTAACGGAGCGCTTGTACTTGGTTCAGGCTTTGGTTTATGAGGTGCCCTCTTCATCTTGCCCTTTTCACAAGCTGCACAAAGATGTTCTCTTTCATATTTGAGCTCTGGAAGTCCTTTGACGAGTTTTCCACTGACCAGATTGTTGATGTACCTGAAGTTGAGGTGAGGGAGCCTTCGATGCCATAACCAACTTTGTTGCATCGAGGCTTTCGTCAGTAGACAAACTTGCTTGTCAGTCTGGACATTTGATAAATTGATTGTGTAGAGGTCTGTTTCTCGAGTACCGACCAAGAGTTCTTCGCCTTCTTCATTGCGAACTGAACATCTCTTGGCTTTGAAGTTGACCTCTAAGTCTTTGTCACAAAACTGGCCTATACTGAACAAGTTGTGTCGTAAGCCTTCTACATAGCTCACCTTCTTGATAGTGACATTGTCATGTTGTACATCACCATATCCCATGATTGGAGAAAACTGGTCGTTGTCGAATCTGACTGTTCCGCAATATTTGTCTTTAAAATTGGACAATATCTCTTTTTGCCCTGTCATGTGCTTGGAACATCCGCTGTCCAAGAACCATGTATGACTAGTCTGCATAAGAGAAATTACAAATTTAGATCTTCATACGACAACATTGGAATATTCACTTTGATTATCGAAGTGCGGGTCTTGAACTGATTTGTTCAAAAGCCTATTTTGACTTTGATGTTCGGGTTTTGAACTTCATTATCCAAAAACCTATTTTGACATTGAAGAACGAGTCCTGATCTGTACATAATCAGAAGTCGATTTCTCTTTAAGCTTTGTGTGCCTACAACACAGATTTAGCCTTAGGTACCCACTGGAATTTGGGTCCTTCTGTGTTAGCACAAGATTTTGGTACCCATTTCAAATTGGGTCCTCTTTTCTTTTGAAATGCATTGGAAGAATTAGTATGAGATGAATGCACAAGATAATTGCCAAACCAATCTTCAGAATCTTGACAAGAGATAGAAACATGTTTATCATAAATAGAAGACTTTCTAGCAGATAAAGATAACTGAAATAATTGCTTCATTGTATA
The DNA here is from genome assembly GCA_954870635.1 of Arctium minus. NCBI lineage: Eukaryota > Viridiplantae > Streptophyta > Magnoliopsida > Asterales > Asteraceae > Arctium > Arctium minus. The sequence goes on from OX941087.1 coordinate 93,639,130, forward strand.
TTGTTTACGAGAAACAGCAAGTTTTGAGTTCAAAACAACAATATCAGCAATTAAAACATCTTTACTAAGCGAAGTCTTATTACAATTAACACTACTAAACGATTTAACAGTCTTGTCAAGCTTCCGTTTGGGTTGTCATTGAGAATTTACTTCTGGCCTTTGCTTGCCTAGATCTGAAACATGTGAAACTGGTGAGTTAGACCTTTGAGCAACAAGCGATTGCTTCTTCTTCGGATTACCAGTAGTGTTCGGTTTCTGTGAATGCTGAGATATATTCTTACCTTTAGCATTTTTAGCTTTCACAGAGACTGAGTTATCAACTTTCGTTGATTTTGCACTATTAACAGGCATACAGGTTTTTCTCAAATATTTCTTAACAAAAGATGAATGGTTAGGAAGTTTTGCATTAAAATCAAATTGTTCAGAACAATCATCTAAACCATCGTTAGAGTTCAGAAAATCAAGCTCTTTATTAGCTAGACCAGACATGTCCTCAGAGTTTGAAGCTTTAGAAATAACAGAATTTGAAAACACAGTTGAAAAAACTTTTTGCTCAATATTCATCAAAAGTCTTTCATCTGATAAAGAATTCTCGAGTTCAGAAATTTTACTTTCTAAAACGAGAGGAGGGACATATAGTTTACCTAGAATAGGCTTCACCTCCATTTCCTTTTCAGTATAACTTTGAAAGAAATCACTTGAAAGAGTTTTCTTCTTTTGATATATTGGATTTTCATCATAACTATTATTCAATTTCGCATAATAAAATGGAAGATGAACTTTAGATGATTTCAAACGTTTTTCAGTTTCGTTGGCTTCATCCTTTTCAGATAGTTTAGTCCAGAAAGTTTTAAACTCAGGAATTCTGCGAGCTAATTGCATAGAAAGATTATCATAAAGTCCTGGCACTTCAGACATCCCTTTTTGTAGACAGTGAGGATTCTTATAACCGATTCCCCATCTCTCTATTTCCTCTTTGGGTTTGTTTAGATGAATAGTCTGTTCAGTTTGACCTATTTTGTATAACTTTTCTTCCAAACTTTTTAATTTACCCAGTAAAGAAATTTTTTCTTTGGTACAAGAAGAATGCAAATTTGTAAGCTCATATAAATCAATCCCACTTTTTAGCAGTTGAGACTTGAGTTCAGAATTCTCTTTAAGAATTATTGTCTTTTCCTTTGCGTTGGTGTCATTATCTTTATGTAAAATCTCAACCAATACTTTCTTTTCAGCAATTTCATTGCTAAGTTTCTGTATCAGTTGGTTTTTGTCAGTATTAACACCATTTTCTCGCTCAAGATTAGATTCTAACTCTTTTTGTTTTAAACTCATGGCATGCATTTTATTCATGAAATCTGAATCTGATAAATTACATACCTCCTCGTCTTCATTATCTGAATCAACGTCAGCATCTGATTCTATCTTTCCCATCAAGCACATGTTGACGACTTCATCTTTCTCTTCATTCTCTTCTTCCTCGTCTGAGTGATCAAGCCAGTATTCATCCTCAGCCATCAGTGCCTTACCAGCCTCCTGTTGTTTTGCAAAAAGCATCTTGTTCTTGTTATAATCGGAGTTTCTGACTTTTGGCCTTCGGCAGTCTCTGGCATAGTGACCTGTTTTGCCACAGTTGTAGCACGTTGGTGGTTCTGTCTGACTGGATCCTTCAGTTTTGAACTTTCTCTCTTCTGGTTTCCTCTCCTCTAATCTCTTTCCTTCAGACTGATATCTTCTCTCTTCAGGTTTCCTTTCCTCTATTCTTTTCCCTTCAAATCTCTTTCCTTCATACCTACTTCCTTCAACCCTTTCTTTGTGGATGTAGTTGTTAGGACCAGAAGAATACCTCTGACTGTTTGAACTTGGCTTTGTGTAGAACTTTTTCTGAAAAGCATTTGACAGCAAAATCATTGCTTTCTTCAGTTGTTCATTTTCATCCATGTCAGAGTTTGCATAACCTTCATCTTCTTCTGATTCAAATACAATTGTCTTGTTCTTCTTCTTCCTGACAACAAGAGCAACTGTGTCTTCAACTGTCTTTCCTTTATGCCTCTTTTCATCTAGAATTTCATCCACCTCTTCTTCATTTTGTCTGAGGGTTTCATACACCTCATGAAGTGGAATCTCATTCAAATCTTTGATCTGCTTCATCTGTCTTGCAAATCTTTTCCATTGCGGTTGTAGAATACTCAGGAATTTGACGTTCAGCTCAATTTGAGATTTGTGGACTTTGTTCTTGCTAAGTTCGTTCAGCAAAGTTACAAACCTGTCATAGGTTTCTTCTAAAGTTTTTCCCACCCTGCCTCTAAATTCTTCATAATTATTTAGGCAGTTGGAGATTTTCAGTTGATTCCCAACCTTCGAACCCAACATCATCTTTTCGAGCTGATCCCACATTTCTTTGCCGGAGGCTTTGTAGCTGTCAATCTTTACATAGATTTCATTTGGAATTCCTTCTAAAATGTATGACTTAGCTAATCTATCGCCTTTAGCTCTTCTGAGATTATCATCTTCTAGCTCATGAAACTTAAGGTCAACCTCAGTCGGCACATTTCCAACCAAGCGAGTTGTCTTAACTGTTTTCAAAACCCCTTCTTCTATAGATTTCCTGATGAAATCACCCAGCTCATGTCTGTCAATAAAGTTCAGAAACCGATCCTTCCACTGTTCGTATTCTCCTTTAAAGAGAACTGGTGGCTTGGTGTCAGTTCCTATTGCAAGGGCTTCTCTGGATGACATTCTGAAGAAAATTCTAAGTCTGGAATAAAGCTTTGCGTATCGAGAAGGTTTGCGTATGAGGTATGTTGCGCAAATGGAGCTTTGTGTATCAAGCACAGTGCGCAAAGTGAGGTTTGCGTATCAAGCAGGATGCGCAAAGTGAGGTTTGCGTATCTAACGGGATGTGCAAAGTAGACTTGATCTTTTCGTGAAGAGACTATCACTTGAACTGAGGTTTGCGTATTGAGTGAGTTGCGAAGACCGAGCTTTGCGTATAAGTAGTGTTGCACAAACTGAGTTTTGCGTATCCTTCTTGTTGCGCAAAGTGTAGTTTGCGTATCAAGAGGGTTGCGCAAACTTGACTTGGCTTTTCGTGAAGAGAACACGTGAACTGAGAGAACTGAGCTTTGCGTATACTCTTTGATGCGAGAAGTGGAGTTCGAGCTTTGCGTAAACAGTGTGATTCGAAAAGTAGTGTTAGCGTATGTTGTTGGATCCGAGAAGTGAGTTTTGCGGATTGCTTGAGATGCGCAAAGTAGGGTTTGTGTATCAGGCGTGATGCACAAAGTGAAGTTTGCGTATCACGTTAGATGCGCAAAGTAAGGTATGCAAAGTTGGCTTTGCGTGTGTTCTTTTTCTGGTTTGCGCAAGTTCGTCCTGTACTTCGAAAATCAACTAAAAACTTGTTTCTTCATCAATTAGCAGTACAAAACTCTACCAATAAGTCTAAAAACACTTCTATAACAGATTTTGACCACTAGATCTCGATAAAACACACTTTTTGAAAACAAATTTGATGGCACAGTAACTTTCTGTTCTCGACTTTAGACCACTAAATCACCAAAATGGAACTCGATTAAAGCTTAATAGTGAAATCAAATATCAACAACTCTATCTAGCAACTTAATCGATCACAACCTGATCGATTTTAACACCTATAACACCTTAACACTCGAAATCAATTTTTAAAACATGAACACAGAGACACAGAGTCGTTTTTCTTGAAAACTTGATTTTGATCTTAATCAGGCTCTGATACCAATTGTCGGTCCACACAATACTTATATCAAGTTTTATAGAAACGACACAATAAGATTACCAACCTGTATTGATTTTAACAATGGTTACAAGGTTGATCAGATTTAAACTCTAGATGTGTTCTCTATTTTTGTCTCTCTTTTACACCTTTTAGTGTGTGTTTTTGTGTTCTTGATATATCTGATCTGTTGAGAGAGTTGGTAGAGAAACAATATCTAAACTAAAGTGTGTCTAACACACTATCATAATATCTTGTGACACCTGTCAAATTCTGAATATTAAGGTTAGCACCCTTAGATTATATTAAGTTGTGTCACTTCTAGATTTTAATTAAAAGCCTTTAAAATAAAAGTTTCCCGAAAAATTTAGAAGTTGCGTTAAAAACCCGGAACAGTTCCGCATCTGACCGTCACTGTCCAGAAATGCCAAATAAGTGAATAAAAGTCCAAAATCCTTAAACTATAAAAATCAGTATGTTAATTTCTCTTGCGTTGCAAAATTTTCAAATTTGACATTTATTTAGCAAATATTGAGAATCGGGTATTTAGGTTCTCAATTATATCTGATTTTTTTTTATAAATTAGACTAGTAATTTAATTAATAATATTAAATTAAATTCTTTTATGATGATGAGTCATTAGGACACTTGTCTTAATTGTAATATATTCTAATTATTTTAATTATTAAAAACAAATTAGAAACAAGATTCACTCTCATTTTTCAATTTCAACTTTTCATCTCCTCTCTCCCTCCTCTCTCTTGTTCGGCCGAAGAACACACCACCACCACCACCACCATTTCAATTTTTTTTGTTACTCAAAATCAAAATACAATCAAGAATCCATCAACAAATTGAAGATAGAATCAAGTTTCCTTCTCAAATCTTCAAGGTAATCTCAAAAACTACATTCTTTTTTTTATGCATGTTCTCATATTTCGAATTTTGGGTTTGAGGAGCAAAAGATTTCATCTAAATATGGTATAAATTAGGTTGTTGATAAATTAGCTTTCAAATTTATGTTCATATATTCAAAAAATGAGTTTTTGATTCTTGTTTTTCAAAGAAAACTTGTTTATCATCAAGTTTAGAGTTTATGATGAAAATGTTGAATTTTGGTATCATAAACCACTAAAATGTTGGTATTATTGAAATTATGATTATGTTATCATAATGAAATGTTTGTATAAAAATGTTCTTATGAAGGAATTTCCCAAATTCCACATGATTAAGAACTTAGTAATAATGTTAATGTCATTTATTTGATGTTGTGTTCATGCATGCATTTGGATGAGCATTTTGATTGCAATGAATCCATGATGCATAAGTTAGTTTATCATGTAATGAAGAGTGAAGACATGGTTTATAATCAAAAACCATGTCTAATGATCATCATTTTTTTTATTAAAAATAGTATTTTCTTCATTTTAGAATCTGTCCAGAAATTGGACTTCACTTCTAGCTTGCACAACTCACAAACCACATGTCCAAATTTGGGGTTTTTGCTTCTAAACTTTAATTTAGAGTGTTAGATTTCTAAAAAGTCCGAAAACACTGAATTTGGAGTTGATTTGGGCACTTAAATGGAATTTATAAGAAAGGGGTGCAATCTGTCCAATGAGGACAGAATCATACACCCAACTTGTAAAGACCATAACTCCCACATTATTCATCCAAAATAAGTGAATCTTTTTCCAAAAGATAGGATTTTGAGTTAGGTTTGCATCCATATAAGGATCACTATCTAATTCCAAGAATTGATACCCCAAAAGCCTGTTACAAGTGAGGTATGTCACTGATCCGAAAAACAGTGACACTCTGTTTTGTAAAAATTATTTGAGGTATCAAAAGTTATTCAAAAATTATAAAAAAATGCAGATTTACTCTAAACATATTATAGTATCATCACAAACTTTGTGATTAAATAATTCTCTTGGGAAGTTAATCTTCCGTGTTGATTTTATCGAATAACTTTCTAGACAGCATATGCTGAATCCAGAAAGGTAATCTTCTTAAGTCTAAATTTTGTTTTATTATATTTTGGAACTTTGTATAGTTTAAAAATGGATATGGACTAAGGAATTTATATAATGGCATTTCATGGGACAATTGGACATATTGGTTGGACATCGGAATAGGGCATTAATGTGTTTCTCTATGGCAACTCTTGTATAGGGAAACTAAGGGCGTGGCAAATTCCATAAGTATTAAAGTAAAGTTTCACCCGTTCCATTCGTTAAGGTGAGTATTCACAGCCCCACTTTTATCGTTTTAACTGATTTTGGGGTGAAAAGCATGCTTTAGTTGCGTATTTAAAGATTCATGAGAATTGTTTGAAAGTATTGCGAATTGGCAATTTATAAGGCTTTGTTAAAAGCGTTTGGAATTATAAGCTATATGATAAGTATGCAACTGATGTGTTGAGTATTAAATGTTAAGACCCCGTGACACTACTATTAACTCGAAGAAAATCGGGCCTATAGTATTAGTGGATAGCGCTATTTGGTGTGACAAACCCACCTTAATGCTGACGAGCAGGGGTGCACTATACTAGAGAAGATGACTAAACATGTGGCTCGAACCACCGCTGAGTTAGTTCATCGGGGGCGTTGAAATTGGTCAGGGACGGCTTAGTAGTGGCTCAACATAATATTTATCATTGCATACCTCTTGTCATATAAACTAAGTTATGACACTCATGAATCAAAGAAATTGAAGTTTGGTTTAAACATATGTTTTACAAATGATAACTTGCATATAAATTGATTTGTGCATATCTAAAACCTGTGAACTCACCAACTCTTTGTAGTTGACCTTGGTTTTTATTCATGTTTTTCAGGAATCGAGAAGGTAATTCCATGATGTTTTAGCAGTGCACTTCATATTTTGAAGCAAGATTATTTTGCTTTATGCGTATCGTTATATTTTAAGTTTGGGAATTGTAAACAATGACAATACTATGTTCTTAAAAATGTAATGTATTTTGAAAGTTAAGTAAATGTTGGTATGTTTATAATCTTGTGCTATGACATCGGAGCTGTTATGCCTCGTGTTTCCGCTTTAGCGGGGTGTGACATATCTAGATATTATTTCTAACTAATTAATATAACTAACTAAACTAAATCTAATAACTAACTAAGTTAACTAATATCTAACAAACTAGATATTAATTTAACTAGTACAATAATAAACAATTACATTGATTACTTTGACATTTATTACAAACAACATAGATTTTAATATCGAGAGTCGACGTTTCGGCTTTAGCTTCAGATTGCGATCTTCAGATTGGATGATCTTGAATCCAATGAGACTGTGTCTTAACATGTGAAATTGTTTGTTGTTGTATACTCCCCCCCCCCCCCCCCCCCCCGTTATCACATTGGAAAGATTTGATATTAGAGTTGAATTGAGTTTTGACATGGTAGAAGAATTCTTGAAATTTTGTAAAAACTTCGGATTTTTGTTTAAGAGGAAAGACCCACAAGTAATGTGTAAAATGATCCAAAAAGATAACATAATAACGCAGTCCACTAACGCTAGAAATCGGAGAGGTCCAAACATCGGAATGTATTATTTCAAACGCATGTGAAACAACGGAGTTAGAAACAAAGAAAGGAAGCTTGGTATGCTTTCCAATTTGACAAGAGTTGCAAGTAACACTAAGTTTATCGCTAGTACATGAAATAAGATTATTTGAAACTAGTGACTTCAAGACTTGATCTCCGGGATGACCAAGCCGTTGATGCCCTGTGGATTGAGAAGTGGAGACGAGAACTTGTGGGTTTGTTGGGTTGACCGGATAGAGAGGCCCGTCGCTATCACATCGGATTAGAGGGCGCCGGCTCTTGTAGTCCTTAACAGTAAAACCAAAACTGTCAAAGTCAATAGAAGTTCTATTTTGACGAGTAAATTGACGAACATAAATTAGATTTTTAATAATAGCGGGAGAGATAAGTATGTTTCGAAGATGTAAAGGACGGTAAGGATTTGTGAGGGGAAACGGGGCATGTCCGATAGTCACTACAGGCATTTGGGATCCATTACCGACTAAGATAGAACGAGTATCATGTTTATCAAGAACAGAGTTTAGGATATCAGCGTTTGCGTGCACATAGTCGGTTGCCCCGGTGTCCATATACCAATCCGTCGTACCCGGGTCATTCAAAGACATTGTGTTGAACAATTCTGGAAGAGCCGTCACTTGATCCGGTGGAGCCCAAGTCCACGGGGGTGAAGGTTCCACAGTCGTGGGGTTGTTGTGTGACGCCGTTAAAAAGTGAGCCTAAGGGTTATTGTGAGCTCCGGCAGGGGGCTGTTGTGACCAGGGTGCGGCGCCGTTGTGTTGCAGCTGCCGCTGTTGATGATATGGCGGCGATGTACCAAGCATCACGGCAGCTTGCCGCTGCCACTGGACCGACGACTGCTGTTGTTGGCGGGGCTGAGACGGCAGAGGAATGAACACCCACCCGTAACGGGGTGGTGCGGGGCTGCTGGCGGCGGTCATTTCGGCGTCCATTTCCCCTATTTCCCCCGTTATTGTTGACATTTAACACGGTAGGAGATGAGGGATGATCGGCGTGAGAGGAGGGAGGCATGGACCAACTTTGCGTCATCCGTTGTTCTTCCAAGAGGAGCATTGAACGAGTCTCAAAAAACTTTGGAAGAGGAGAACGATACCGAATTATGTTGGCCACCGAGTCGAACTTGGATGAAATCCCGTTGATGGTGTATATCACGAGGTGTTTATCCGGTATGGCGGAGTCCGGATCGAGGTTGGCAAGGAGATCGGCAAGGGCTTTGATTTTTGTGCAATAGGCGGTGACGGAGAGATCACCCATTACGATATTCCGAAGCTCGCTATTGATTTGCATGCTTTTGGCATCCTTGTTATCTCGAAAAAGAGTCTCGAGGTTGTTCCAAACTTGGAGTGCGGTAGAGTCTTTTTTTAAAACCATTTGGAGAAGAGATTGAGAGATCGAACCATAGATCCAAAGCTTCACGATCGAGTCCACCTTCTTCCATTCGGGGTCCGTAGGTTTTGGTGTAGACTCGTCAATGTGATCAATCACATCAAAACCGATACAATGGGTGGAGAAAAGTTCTCTCCATGCATCGTAGTTAAGGCGGTCAAGATCAAGGATGAGCGAAACGTACGTCTTTATGTTAGTGATGCCGAAAACCTTGTTGGGAAGAGGTTGTTGTTGTTCACCAGCCATTGACGGAAAATTTTGGAAGAAGAAGATGGTGGTGATGGGCGGAAGAAGAAGGAGGTAGCCGACCCTAGATTAGACGGTTTCTAGAGAGAGAAGGAGGAGAGGAGAGAAATTAGGAAGGATCCTAATTCAACTCTGATACCATATAGAGAAATGATTCTCATTCCTGAAAAGAAAGGATTACATGGAATAAATATACAACAATAAAGGCCATGGTCCATTCAGAATTGGGCTAAGCCTAACTACAAAAATACAACAATAATATATGTACTAACACCGAAAACCTCTGTCTTCGGGAGCTGAAGACCTCGCAGTCTTCGGGAGCCGAAGACCTCTCAGTCTTCGGGACCCGAAGACTTCTCAATCTTCAAAGCCCAAAGATTTCTCACAAACACATTGTACTTTTATGACAAAGTATATTTGTGATATCTTGCATTGACGTGGACCTCATCTGAAGATCAGATAAAGTAAGCTTTGTCTCCTACACCATTTTAAGGAAAGGTCTACACCATCCTGCAGGTCAACACTTCAAGACAAAGTCACCTCAAGACAAAAGGTACATCATGTACCATGCTGAAGACATGTGTCCATCCTTTACTCAACAGGTGTCCCATGCATTTAATGCATGAGGCACTATAAATATGGAGGATGGTTCAACATGCAAGACAACCAGTTCTACAACCTTCAAGTTCTCTAAATGCCTGGATTTTTCCTCTCTACGAAGTTCTTGTTGTTTTCTAAGTGTTTTACAATTGTTCTTCATTTCTCTTAGTGTTAGATTGTTTGAGCAGCTTCATTTGTTCTCTTCCACAACAATCAAAAGTTTCTATGTGTAATTCTTGATTTAAAATCAATAAGAGTTAAATTAAGTGAAAAACTGTGTGTATTGTATTCAACCCCCCCCCCTTCTACAATACTTTTCTTGTTTATTTACTGTTATTTGGGACCAACAAGTGGTATCAGAGCGGTTTAGTTTAACTCAATAAACTAGATCCTCAATGGAATCCTCTTCTTCTTCTTTGAACAATGTTTCTTCTTAAAACACCACCGTTGTTTCATACGACAATGGCTCCATAGCCAAACCACCAACGTTCAACCCCAATAACTTCTTCCTGTGGAAAATTCGTATGATACTCTTCTTAGAAGAAGTTGACAACAGATATCCTACTATCTTACATGAAGGTCCTTTTATTCCTAGAGTTTGGGACCGGTACAATGCAGATAAGGCAAAAGCTGATGAGGACTCTTCTGAGGAAGAAAGAACTCCAGCTACTGGGAGATACATTGTAAAGGACCCCAGTAAATACAATGATGAAGACAGACGTCTTATAGCTCTTGATACTAAAGTCAGAGCCATCATTGCCCTCTCTATGCCTGATGAGGTCTACCATTAACTTGTTAACTTTACCACCGCAAAAGAAATGTGGTCCACTCTGTGTGTTCTCTATGAAGGTACGTCTGAGGTGAAAAAGAGCAAAAAGATTGCTCTTGTAAGAAAGTATGAACTCTTTTCTCATGAAAAGGGTGAATCTCTCTCAAACTACTACAATCGTTTTAACAGTCTTCTTAACGATCTAAAACTTGTAGGTCGCATCTATGACAATGAGGAAGTCTTGTGCAAGTTCATGGACTGTCTTCCTGAGTTTTGGGAAAATATATGTACTTGTATCAAGTCTACCAAGGATCTTGACTCCATGCCTCTCACTTCCTTGTATGGCACTCTCTTTAACTATGAGCAGACTAAACTGCTTAGGAAGTCCATCACAAAAGACATCAAAAGGCTCTTCTCTAGCTCTTATCAGTTATTCTTCCAAAAATACTGTGTGTGTTCCTAGAATCACCTATCCCTCCGATTCTGACCGTGATAGTCAAGAGGACCCTAATGATCCTTCAGAAGCCTACCTTAGTGAGGCTGATGATGAAGGTGAGGAAAATTCCAGTAACCCTCATTTCTCTTCTGGAAAATCTAAGTTTTCTAGAAAATCCTCTTCTACTCTTTCTAAAAACACTCCCTCTGACAAATCAAATGAGGAATGTTACATGTAACACCCTAAATTTTAGAGAATTAAAAATTCGAAAATTCTGCAATGTGACGGCTATAAATTGATAAACCTGGGTATAAAACCTGTTATAAAACAATCCTAAAGTATCATCCCGGTAGGACGGGGAAACAAGTTATGACCTATAAAATTGATCAAATGAAAAATACACTAACAACCTAATAATCTAACTTAAATAAGAAAAATTAGTATCGGGTGTTGCTATTCTTCCAAAAGTATAACAACTATCCAAAAATGTCGGTCTATACATCTCCCAAAAAGACCGCTCTTGGCATCCACTCAGTCCCGACGAACCCCACCGGAAACCTGACCTGTTATACATGTCATTTTAAGAAAAAGTGTTAGGCTAAATCCTAGTGAGATCAAACATTTGTAGTTAAAGTAATCAGATGTAAAAATGAGTAAACGAAATTCATTTGTGACGATGATAGTAAAAATAATGCCTTTAAATGTAGCAAATACCTCTTGGGTTAACGGGGGAGACCCGCTTACTAACACAAATCACGGAACACAAAAGTAAGTCATTTGATGAGTCAATAAAGCCAATACACAAATAAAGTATACGCAAGGGATGTTTGGCTCAGTGGCTTTAAACGTACACCCACAGAAACTCAAGTTCAACCCCGAAGGACCCTTACGTCGAGCTCCTCATCCAATATCGTAATACTTGAGCACAAAGGACTTACAACCCAATTTGATGCCTAACGTGCCTCGACGTGGAAAACTAGTCGTCCCAACGCCGGAACAACAATATAACCAAATTACGGGGTCATGACTCCCAATGCAACAAATAAGCCAAATAATGCTTATAAGGCCCAACGGATATTCCAACAATTGATAATATGCATAAAGGACATAAATGATGATTTTCCCCAAAACAATTTCCATTCTTTACCGAAAGATCATAAATGGAAACATACATGACCATTATAAGTCTTACTCTTCAAAACATGATAAATCCCCAAATACAAACTTATCAGCAGTTAACCACAGAATTATCATTTCCAAAAACCATAAGTTATACATGAATAATGCCATCTTTTGAAATACATTTCCCCAAGTGAAGATAAGTTAATAGTAACATCAACAAGGCTCATATAATCGTATTCTATGAAATTATCATAAACCCTAAAATCTCCAAAAGTTAGACTTGGTACAAAACCCACAAATCAAGTATAGGAAAATTGAGAGGTTTAGGCATTTAAAACCCATATTTGACATGTATAAAGTTTTGTAAAGGTGGATGAACTCACCTTCTTAGGTTTTACCAAAAACCCAAACCCTAGGAGATGATTACTTGAGCTCTAATGCTTCACAACACCTAAAATGGTTCATAAATGGTCAAATAAGGAAGTAGATGAAGGCATTAATGATGAGGGAAGTTAATATGATGAACGTACCCAAAATATTCAAAGAACTCGGCTGGAGCAGTCTTCCCAAATCAGATAATGACCTAAAAATCGCGACTTAAGCTTTTTATACCCTGATGGCTGTCGGCGAGAGTGACATTTCTCACTCTCGTGGGCATAATCGCGAGGATTCCCTGACCTGCGGTACATGTGGGGCGAGTGTGACACGCGATAGTGACAATGTCACTATCGCCGGGTACTATCGCGAAAAACGTACCGAGACTCAACTCATCCTCCGGCGATTGTGCCTTCGCGAGAGTGACACCCTGTCACTCTCGCGGGCACTGTCGCGAGCAGCCCAAACTTCCCAAATTTTGATACTTTAATTCCCACGATGCTTAAATCAGATAAAATTTGATATTTACTAATAAATCCCAAAAATGAGAAGGTTCCACAACTGATAATAATGATACAGGGATTCCAGAATTCGGGTGTTACAATCCTCCCCAACTTGGGAATGATTTCGTCCCCGAAATCCTACTAACTAAACAAATGAGGGTATCTACGCCTCATGTCTTCTTCCGCCTCCCAAGTCACATTGGTGCCACGGTGATGCTTCCATTGAACTTTCACCATTGCTACCTCTTTATGCCAGAGCTTCTTGACTACCCTTTCCAAAATGGCCTCGGGCTCTTCGATACAATGACTATCATCCACACGAATTTCGGACAAAGGAATAACGCTTTCTTCTCCCGCTAAGCACTTCTGTAGATAACACACGTGGAAGGTGGGGTGAATCCCGTCCATCTCTGGCGGTAAGTCCAACTTGTAAGCTTGGAGTCCGATGCTCTCAAGAATAGTGAACGATCCAAGGAAACGGGGACTTAGCTTCCCTCGCTTTCCGAACCGAATCAAACCCTTCCAAGGAGACACCTTTAACATTACACGGTCCCCCCACTTGGAACTCTTCTGTCGGTCTTGAGCCGCTTTCAACCGCTCTCGAATTGATTTGACTTTGCCGGTCGTCTCTTGCACAATTTCCGGGCTGGAAAATTACTTCTCCCCCGCCTCTAGCCAACACACAGGGGTTCTACACTTTCGTCCATACAAGACCTCAAATGGCGCCATCCCGAGACTGGAGTCATAGCTATTGTTATACGCAAATTCCACCAAAGGTAGATGGGTATCCCAACTACCGCCAAAGTCGATCACACATGACCTAAGCATGTCCTCTAAAGTTTGAATCGTTCTTTCGCTTTGTCCGTCCGTTTGAGGGTGGTATGTCGTGCTCAAATTCACCCGCGTGCCCAACTCTTGATGCAAAGTTCCCCAAAATCTCTACGTAAATTGCTATCACGATCAGAAACTATCGACAAGGGTATACCGTGTCTAGAGACGATTTCATCTATGTACAACTTTGCCAACTTATCCATTGGCAAAGTTTCCCGCATCGCTAGAAAGTGAGCACTCTTCGTCAATCGATCAACAATAACCCAAATAGTATCGTTCTCTCTCAAGGTCTTCGGTAGTTTGGTCACAAAGTCCATGGTAATCTTGTCCCATTTCCACTCGGGTATTTCAAGCGATTAAAGGCTCCCATAGGGTCGTTGATGCTCGGCCTTCACTTGCGAACAAGTTACGCATCGCTCTACATAATGCGCCACGTCCAATTTCATAATCGGCCACCAATAATGTAGTTTCAAATCACGGTACATTTTGGTGCTTCCCGGGTGGATAGAATACTTGGACTTATTCGCGTCCTCCAGAAGTAGCTCTCGGCAACCACCAAACTTCGGTACCCAAACTCGTCTATTGAAGCATTTTATCCCTCGGCTATCCTCGGTCAACAATAACCGTTGCTTGGTCATCACTTCCTCCTTGAGGTTTTCTTCCTTTAATGCTTCGGTTTGCGACCCTTTAATCCTTTCCATGAGGCTCGACACTAACTCGATCCTTGTAAGTTTGGCTTAAAGTCTCCCGCTATACTCTTTCCGACTCAAGGCATCGGCCACCACGTTTGCTTTACTCGGGTGGTAGAGTAGTTCACAGTCGTAGTCCTTAAGTAGCTCCAACCACCTTCTTTGCCTCATGTTGAGTTCCTTCTGGTCGAAGACATACTTCAAACTCTTGTGATCCGTGTACAAGGTACACTTTGTGCCATAGAGATAGTGTCGCCACAACTTTAAGGTGTGGGAGGAAGGGACACTTTACTTCTGAATGCAGAAGCAGGTCCTCTGATAAATCTAGACTACCCTCCTGTAACCGTACATCCTCTAAGTCTGTCAGAACCAAATTTGATTCCTACCAACCTTCTTTTCAAAAGGCCAATATGCCTGTCTCCTCAAACTCTGACCGTGCTAAAAAATACAAGGCAAAATATAAGAGAGAGAATGAGAGAAATGAAATCTTGCTCAAAAAGGGAAAAGGTCAAATGACTGAAACCCATGATTGGGCAGATGAACCCACTTCTGAAAGTGACAAAGAAATGGCCAACCTTTGCTTCATGGCTAAAATAGATGATGTTGATGACAGTGAAGCTTAATCCTCCTCTATGGCCCTTGTGTCTGCTGAGTGATCTACCTCATCTACCAAATAAATGATTTCTCTGTGATTGCAGGTGTTTGAGAATCAACAAATCTTATGAATGAATCTTCGTAGGATATTCTCTCTCTTCAAAAGCCTACCGGGTCTACAATCTTCGGAGAAAATGCATGAATGAATATACACCTGTGAAGTTTGATGATCTTAAGTCATCATCTCTTCATGTGATGATGATTGGTGGATTTCATCATGTGATGGTGAAGATTCTCAAAATCCTTCATCTAGCTCAAAACCATATGTTCCTTTCTTCTTAGATACAACCCATCAAAATGGTGACCTACCCATCTTTTCTTCTCCAATCCTTTATCTTCAGATAATCATCTCTGAAGATCAAGATCCCTCCTATCCTATTCTTTCCTATTTCTCATCATATCACTTCTCGTTCCTCCATCATTCACATCTTCCTCTCAACCTTAATATTCATCACAAATCATCCCACCTTCTCAACCAGACATTCTTTCTTCACCTATTCTTCTCATGGGTTCTGTTTTCAAAAAAATTAAATTAAATGTTCGGCTGCCGATTTACTGTTAAAAAAACGTTAAATTTTTTTCGGCTACCGATTTACTGTTCATTAAAAAAAATCAAAAAAAAATTCTGCCGATTTACTGTTCATTAAAAAAATCAAAATTTTTTCCTGCCGATTTACTGTTCACAAAAAAAATCTCACCTTCATACTCTCTTCACCAAAATCCCTCACAACCTCTCTCTCTCTAACTTCCCTCCCTCTCCCCCTCCCTATCCTTCCCCTCCCCTCCCCATCCCATCCTCCCCTTCCTATCCCCTTCCCCTTACTCATCCTCTCGCCCTTCCCCTTCCCCTTCCCCTTCCCTCCCCCCTTCCCTTGTCTTTGGATTAAAAAAAACATAAAAAAGGAGAGAAGAAAATCAAAAAAAAAAAAAACAAGGGGGCCCTCTCTCTCTCTCTCTCTACCATTTCCCTCTCTCTCTTCCCTCTCTCTTTTTCGGCTCTCTCTCTTCCCTACCTCTCTCTTTCGGTTCCTCTCTCTCTCTCCTCCCTCTTTTTCTTCGGCTCACTCTCTCTCTCCCTCTCCCCACCGAAACCACCCCCTTCCCTCCCCCCCCACTACCTACATCCGAACACACACACTCCCCCCACCCCATACCATCGGCCGAACCCCCTTCCCCCCCACCCTTTTTTTTGTGTTTTGTCCTTTTCCTAACCTACACTCCTTCACTTTTCTTTTTCCAATCTTTCCCTCTTCCCAAGACTTTCCCCTACTCAACAATCCCATCCCTTCCTTTTTCCACCTCCTACCATATCTTACCCAATTTTTCCATAATATTTTCCAATCTTTTCTTCTTCCCATTTTCCTAGAATTTCTCCATCTATCAAATCCCTCCCTGTTCATTCCCCTCACCCTTACAATCTTTCACCCTTCCCTCTCACTACACTCTTCCCTCCCATTTCTTCTCCTCCTTTATTTACCCATCCTTATTTTTTTTACCTACTTCAAATCTCACAACTCTCTCAACACTCTCTCATCCCTCAACTCTCATCTCCCACCTCTCTTCCCTTTTTTTTCCTTTCCCGTTCAAAAAAAAAGGAAAAGGAAAAGAACCCCAAAAAAATGGGCCACTGAATTTATGAGTTCTTCTTGTCTTATAATTTTTCTGAGTGTCAGTACCATTTTTTCCTATGTGTTGGTGTCATCATCAAATAGGGGGAGAAAAATTGTTGGGTCTCTAATTGATTTGGTGATGACTCTTCGACCAACGCTTAGAAAGTCATGAAGACCATTTTGAACAATGACTCTCTTTACAACGATCGCCCTCTACTGCCAGGTATGTTTTCCTTCATAAACTCTCCCGATCTACAATGAGGTGATGCTAGAGTCACTCTGGTGTCCAAGGCTCCCTCATCTGTAGTGGCCCCATCTGCTCCGTCCCAAGTGAAACCAGCTAGCAAGAAAAAAATCCTCAAAAGCTTCTGGCACCTACGCACTAGATAAGATGACCATATGACCGAAAAAACCTTCGGTTGTTGCCCCGGTCACACATACCTCTCCAAAGTAGGGGTGTTATTCTGTAACACCCCGAATTTCGAAAAGCAACATTTCAAGTTAATACAGAAATCAGTAGCTTTAAAGGGAAAAATAATATATATGATTTTGGACTTGAATCCTAGATTGTATAGTCTTTATGGATAAAGGATTTAATTACGAGTCCAACGGTTCTTTCCGGAGCAAAAACGAAGCTATAACGAAGAAGTTACGGCCAAAACAGTGAACGAGAAGAAAACCAGGCGAACAGTGCACTACACGACTTATGCCGTGACTATGTCGTGACTTAGGGAAGTGGGAGACTTATTCCGCGACTTATGGTCGCGGCATAACCCGCGAAATCTCCTGGTCGAGCATAAAACCCGATTTTCAGCCCTAGAACTTCATTTCCTCATAATTTTTGCCTCACAACTCCGATTTTGATGATTCAAGTTGCCATGGTTTCGTTTTTGAGAGATACTCAAGGATATAGAAATATATTGGAATTATATTGGAATATAGAAGGGTATTTTGTGGTGGTAAGTTCCTCATCTCTCTCAATGTTAAGCTAGGGTTTGATGGTTTCACCCTTTTTCCTTTCATCCTTCTTCTTGGGTGTGATTTTGATGACTTGTATGGTGAAGGTGACCTTATAGATGTGTTGGATCTAAGCTCTAGGTAGATTGTTTGGAGATTTCAAGATTTCATCAATGGTGATTCAAGTTTTGGGGGTAAAACCTAGATTTAGCCTAAATCTAGCAAGGTGAGTTCAAGTTGATTTATGAAAATGTTGTACATGCCAAAATGTTTATTTCAAAGTATTTATGTGTTTAACATGAAATTATCATTTGGAAAGTTACTTGATGAGTTTTGGTTAAATGAGAAGTTTAGTTTTATAAACCTTGTAAAACACCCATATTGGGGATTTTTAGGCATTTTGATGAATGAGTCATAAATGGGTGTGTTTGGTAATCTATTGCATAAGTGATATTATTTGGTTAAAAGGCATTTTAGTGTGTGTTTGGGTAGAAGGTTTAATTTTGTGTTATGGGACGTTTTGAAAGGGTAAAGAGTATAAATCTATTTGGAAAAACCTTTTATCCCGACTTAAACTGTGTTGGAGTCCATTCAAGTATTTTAGAGCGTGTGATTTCATGGTATGGGTGGAGTACGTTTATTATTTGAAAGGCGTTAATCATTGGTCAAAAAGAGGTTTAAGTATTTTGGCTCGATGTCGTTTAAAGGAGTCTTGAGGACACTTGTCCGGTTTTGAATGACTCAATTTAGAGCCCAGTTATGACGTATGTACTAATGTACTTTGTTGCATTTTGACGTTGGTTACATGTTCGAGTGCGTTGGTCATTTCGGGATAGGCATGTAATGTTAGACTGTGTTGCATTGGATCCATAGGCACGTAAGTCAGTTTGTTTTGGATGGTCGATTGGGTATTGCAGGTGACCTTCAGTACCCATGTTTTATGACTGAAAACTTGACAGGTGATCGCTAGGAGGGTTGAGTCTGTTAGTGCTGCCGGGACGGTAGGCACTAGGACCTCCGCCACTTGAAGTAATGCCTGGGACAGGTAGTCTTTAAGTGCGTCGGGCCTTTGAGGTGGAAGTTCTTCGGAATAGTCCATCAAGGTCAACTGACTTGGGGTGACACTTGTTAAAGAAGTCGTAGGGACACCGGGTTATGATGTCGGGAGGTGTCATGCGATTAACGTTGCTTGGGTGGCATACTTATGTGTTTCCTCCACTTTCAACAGATACGGGTCTCCCCCGTTATCGGCTTAGTATTTTAATAAGAAAGATGTTTTACTTTATTGTCATTTGTTTTATATGGTCGACAATGAATGAGGACCATAATATTGGACCTTCCTCCTCGTATATTAAGGTTTGAATGATATATGTTATCCCCGTGTTATGATATTTAGATTTCTTTCATTTACGGTCACGTGAGTAATGGACCTAGTGTCCATGTTTTCGGACATAAGATATACATGGTTTTATTAATGATTCGTGTTTCGAGTTAGTTCAAGTTGCATCAATTTATAAGCATGTTTGAAACAAGGTGTCTATCTTTGAAAGTGCATGATATTGGAAAAGAGTTGTTTCCTCGTTTTAAAGTACATCAGTTGAAATGTTATGATTTTAAGAGAAGTGCATCACTTTTAAAAGTATTTACTCATGTAAAACTCTTGAACTCACTAGGCGTTAGCCTAACCTTTTTATTTGTCGGCATGTGCAATAGGTTCTGGTTGGGAATAGTCCTAGTGACACTGTGCAGAGAGGAGTGCTAGTTCTATGCTCGAGAAATGGTTATCTTAGTGAAGTCTTTCGCACTCGTTTCGGGAAGAGCAACTTGTGTTTGAGGATTAAGTAGCACCCGACATTGGTTTAGTCCTTGTGTATTATTGGAGTTTGAACTTGTTGAGATTAAATGGAAAGTTTTATTTTGGAGATTTATCTTTTACTTGATGTATTATCGAAATTTTAGTTAGTTTCTCTTACCAAATTTTGAGGGTGTTACATATTCGGTCGGTTAAATCGGTTTTCGGTTTATTCGGTTCGGTTTAATCGGTTTTCAAGCTTTTTAAAAACTAACCGATAACCAAACCAAATAAGGTTCGGTTTATTCGGTTTTGGTTTATTCGGTTTTGGGTTATTCGGTTCGGTAACCGGTTAAACCGAATAAGGATTTATATTTTTTTCGTTGAACATTTGCTCAAATAATGTTTTCAAATCAAGTGTTCGTTGCTTATAATATATAATTGTATCATACATTCATACTCAACAATTGACTTATATTAAGTAAAATACACCATCTATCAAAACTTATTTCTACTATATGACATTATTTTTCTTCATGCGACGATGTAATTCAAGCATAAAATGTAATCTAATAATAAAACATTATGTACTCTCAATAAAAAACACATTATATATCAATAAAATATGTAAAATAATAATAGTATAACATCTCTTATGTTTATTTTTTATAAACATGCAAATATGCAATATATAAAATATTGGTAGAATGTGTTATTCAGGTTATTCGGTTTAACCGAATTAGGAAAAAATTAACCGAAAACAGAACCGAATAAGGATCCTTATTCGGTTAACTGGACCGTGTAACCCGAAAACCGAATAACCCGAAACCGTTTAGCCCAAATTTCATTCGGTTCGGGTGGGTTATTCGGTTTCGGTTATTTTTGACACCCCTACTCCAAAGCGAAGGCACTCATCATCTTCCCCTCCCTCTCCTCTCAAGAGACTGAGGAAGGTTTCAAGGGCCAAGTGTAACGCCCTAAAATAGGGATAACAAAAATCCGAAAAACGGACATGAGGTATACAAAAATTGTCATAGCAAGAGCCTCCCAAAAATGGGGAATATATAAATAACATGTTTAATCATAATTGTAATTTAAACGGTCAATAAAATAACAACCAACTAATCTAATTTCTACATCTACAAAAAAGACTACAAAAGGGTTGTCATCTATAAACCCAACGGTTCAATCCTAAAATAAGTAAGCGTCCAAGTGCAAAATCCCCAAGCTCTCACCCAAAGCATCTAAACCTGCTTAGGACCGACGCCGCTAGAACCTGAGATACACATCGACACCAAACAAGTGTTAGGCCAAAAAGCCTAGTGAGTTGAACAAGAATAAGCATGCATGAGCAGTCATAAATTCTTATCAGCAGTTAACCAGTGTCCAATATATGTGGAGTCATTAGGGGAGACCCAAAGCACCAATCAAGCCCACCCCAAGAGTCGATATACCATGATGCCCTTAACAAGGAACACCCGCAAGGCCCGGCACACTCAAGGACTACCGCTAAGGAAATTCCCCGAATGGCGGGGGTCTAGGCACATACTATCACAGTGGCGCTCAAGACTACATCCTCCTTGTGAACTGACTTGGTTCATCCGACATAATGCATATAGGAGGTCCTTTAGGTGTATTTCAACCCAACATATTTCCATACCGACTACGGGTATAATATTACCATCTTATCCTCATGAAGTCTAACAAAAGACTCAAATGACAATTATACTCATCGTGCATATAAATATGTTACCAAAGTGGTATTCCAACTAGAATCATCATAATACCCATACATGCATACATTTAACATATCAAGGCACATGTAATATGTATTCATGAGAAAAGCCCCAAATAATGGTACCTATAATATAAATCATGGCACATCACTAATATACACATTTCCAACTATTTTCACCAAGAAAACCCAAATACTTGAACACATAGAGATAAAGTAGCAAATAGAAGATTATGATGTGTATCTAGTTTTAACAAAGCTTAGTAAACTCACAATCTAGGTTTTGAACCAAAACCTAGAAAATATAGAAACCCTAGAAGTTGCCCCAAGAAGACTTGATGTAGGAGAGGAGTAGCTTGATAAGGATCTTCAATAAATGCACTTGGTTGAGGTTTGAAGAACAATAAATCACCCCCAACAACCCAAAACCCTAGCAATAAATGTGTAGGTGTTTGAAACCCCCAAAAATCGCCCAAATGAGAGTTCTCCCATTTTTTGTAAAGTGCTAAGTGAGAAATGAGGCTGCCAAAGTGTTTTAAATTGACCAGACCCCGCGGGCGATAGTGCCCGGCGATAGTGCCATGGGCACTATCGCATGTCACAATCGCGAGGCTCTCAACACCCGCGGTACAAACCCGGCGATAGTGCCCTCCGCGATAGTGCCATGGCACAATCGCGTGGCACAATCGCGAGCAACCCCGAACCTACGGTACATTGCCGGCGATAGTGCCCTCGCGATAGTGCCAAGGGCACAATCGCATGGCACCCGAAACAGCCCGAAAACTCAACCGAAAATGATAACGAGCACAAGGTTTGTACGATTAAATATGGTAAATCAATATATGACATTTTAACATAATTCATGATCATAAAATACACACAAAGACACATATTCACACATAAGCGAAATTAATGCAATAAGGGAGACAAAATACTTACCTTATGAATTTACGGGTGTTACAATCCTCCCCACCTAAATGGGATTTCGTCCCCGAAATCTTACCCTAGGCAAACAAGTGAGGATAAAGCTTCTTCATATCATCTTCCGATTCCCAAGTAATGTTAGCACCCCGATGGTGCTTCCATTGGACCTTAACCATAATTACTTCTTTGTGCCGCAACTTCTTCACCTTCGACTCCAAGATGGCCTCCAGTTCCCCAATGCAACGATTTCCATTGTCCACCCAAGTTTCTGTCAAAGGAATAACGTTTTCCTCCTCGGCTAGGCACTTCCGAAGGTAGCATACATGAAATGTAGGATGTATCCCATCCATTTCCGGTGGTAAATCCAACCGGTAAGCTTGTAAACCAATTTTCTCCAAGATGACGAAAGGTCCAAGGAAACGAGGACTAAGCTTCCCACGCTTTCCAAACCGAATAATTCCCTTCCATGGTGACACCTTCAACATGACCCGGTCACCCACTTGAAACTCAACCGGTCTTCTCTTCTTGTCCGCGTAGCTCTTTTGTCGGTCTTGCGCCGCCTTTAGCCTTCCTCGTATTTCTTTCATTTTGTCCGCCGTCTCTTGAACTATTTCCGGCCCGGCGAATTGCTTCTCACCCGCTTCTAGACAACAAACTGGGGT
The DNA here is from genome assembly GCA_954870635.1 of Arctium minus. NCBI lineage: Eukaryota > Viridiplantae > Streptophyta > Magnoliopsida > Asterales > Asteraceae > Arctium > Arctium minus. Next base: position 93,661,759 of record OX941087.1, read on the forward strand.
TCTGCACTTCCGCCCATACAAAGCCTCGAACGGTGTCATTCCAATACTAGAATGATAAATGTTGTTGTATGCGAACTCTACTAGAGGTAGATGTGAATCCCAACTTCCCCCGAAGTCTATTACACACGACCTCAGCATATCTTCTAATGTTTGGATCGTCCTCTCGCTTTGACCATCCGTTTGAGGATGATACGTCGTGCTCAAATTCAGTCGAGTACCCAACTCCTTTTGCAAACTAGCCCAAAAGTTCGAAGTGAATCGGATGTCCCGATCCGATACAATAGATTGCGGAACTCCGTGCCTCGACACCACCTCATCAATATAAAGCTTGGCCAATTTCTCCATTGGCAAGGTCTCTCGCATTGCAAGGAAATGCGTACTTTTTGTCAACCAGTCAACGATTACCCAAATGGTGTCGTGCCCACGCAAGGTCTTTGGTAACTTCGTCACGAAATCCATAGTAATGTTGTCCCATTTCCACTCGGGAATGGACAACGGTTGTAAACTTCCATACGGTATTTGATGTTCCGCCTTGACTTGAAGGCACGTGACACACTTCTCCACATAGCTAGCCACATCTAGCTTCATCACTGGCCACCAATAAATTAACTTTAAATCTCTATACATCTTGGTGCTACCGGGATGTATAGAATACTTCGACTTATGCGCTTCTTCAAGAAGTAACTTCCGATTTCCTCCCAACTTCGGCACCCAAATCCGTCCTTGAAAGAGTTTGAGACCACGACCGTCTTCCGTTAACAGTTCCTTTTGTTTCACCATGACTTCGGCTTTGAGGTTCTCTTCCTTAAGTGCTTCCACTTGACTTGCTTTAACGGTCTCCAACAAACTTGATACCACATCGATCCTTGTAAGGGACATCTTGACACCTCCATCATGGCTCCTTCGACTCAACGCATCCGCCACCACGTTGGCCTTACCGGGATGATAGAGTAAATCACAATCATAATCCTTCAAAAGCTCTAGCCATCTCCTTTGTCGCATGTTGAGTTCCTTTTGATCGAAGATGTACTTGAGACTCTTGTGATCCGTGAAAAGAGTAAACTTGGTCCCATACAAGTAGTGTCGCCACAACTTTAACGCGAAAACTACCGCCGCCAACTCCAAATCATGAGTCGGATAGTTCTTCTCATGATCCTTTAATTGCCGCGACGCGTAGGCGATTACTTTCCCCCTTTGCATTAGGATACACCCAAGTCCCATCTTAGAAGCGTCACTAAACACAACAAAGTCTTCCGATCCCTCGGGTAAGGACAAGATCGGAGCTTCGCATAACATCCTCTTGAGCGTTTGAAACGCTTGCTCTTGTGCATCGGTCCAAAGAAACTTGACGTTCTTCCTGGTAAGAGAAGTGAGCGGTGTAGCTGTCTTTGAGAAATCTTGAATGAAACGTCGGTAGTAACCCGCTAAACCCAAGAAGCTTCGGATCTCCGTCGGACTTGTTGGAGGTTCCCAACTCATCATTGCCTCAATCTTTGTCGGATCCACTTTTACCCCGTCCTTTGATACCACATGCCCCAAGAATTGCACCTCTTGAAGCCAGAATTCGCACTTCGAGAATTTTGCGAACATTTTCTCCCTCCTTAGAACTTCTAATACTTCCCGTAAGTGTTTTCCATACTCGGACTCATCCTTTGAATATATTAAAATATCGTCGATGAAGACGATCACTGATTTATCCAAGAATGGGCGACACACACGGTTCATCAGATCCATGAATACGGTCGGAGCGTTGGTTAAGCCGAAAGGCATCACCAAAAACTCATAATGACCGTATCTCGTCCGGAAAGTCGTCTTCGGAATATCTTCGTTCTTTACTCTCACTTGATGATAACTGGAGCGAAGATCAATCTTCGAGAAACATCCTGCGCCTTGTAGTTGATCAAAAAGGTTGTCGATGCGAGGTAAAGGGTACTTGTTCTTCACCGTGACTTTGTTTAACTCCCGATAATCTATGCACATCCGCATGGATCCATCCTTCTTCTTCACGAACAGTACCGGTGCTCCCCAAGGTGACGAACTCGGTCGAATGAAGCCCTTCTTCAGAAACTCTTGAAGTTTCGTCATCATCTCTTTCATTTCTGTCGGTGCCAAATGATATGGAGCACGAGCTAGCGGAGCCGTTCCCGGTGTGAGGTCAATCTGAAACTCCACTTGCCGCTCCGGCGGTAATCCGGGTAAGTCTTCCGGAAAGACGTCCGGATAATCTTCCACCACCTCCACATCTTCTACCGACTTCTTTTCTTTCTTCGCGTCCACAACGTAGGCCAAGTACGAAGGGTAACCCTTCGCTAAAAACTTGCGAACCTTAAGAGATGAGATAATAGGATTATTCCTCTTTCCTTTCTCCCCATAAATTGTAGCCACACCATTTTCCGGTAATGGCACTTGGATCATATTTTTGGAACAAAAGATGCCTGCCTTATGCCTTACTAACCAATCCATACCTATGACTACATCAAATCCTCCTATAGCCATAGGTGATAAATCCACTCCAAAAGAATTCCCATCGATCTCTAGAGTGCAATCACAAAAACGATCACGAATGATCACTTGATCCCCATTTGCTACTTCTACTACTAACGCATCAGGAAGAACACTAATAGGAATAGTGAATTGCTTACAAAAGGTATCCGACACAAAAGAACATGTAGCACCCGAATCAAACAAAACATGGGCTGGCAAGGAGTTTATTAGGAACGTACCCGAAACAACATCGGCGGTCTCCTTGGATTCCTCGGTAGTCATCCGGAAAGCTCGACTCAGTGCCCTTGGTGGTTGCTCGACTCTAGCCGTCAAACCCACAAAATTTCCACCGTTTCCTCCCACTAGCTTTGGGCAACTCCTCTTCATATGCCCCGGTTCTCCGCACTCATAGCACACTGACCCACGGAGGGAACACTCTCGAGTTGTGTGGTTCTTCTTACCACACTTGGTACACCTGGCTGGCCCGGAGTGAGTTCTGGTAGTGCATGGCCCCGAGTGTTTTGACCCGCACTTGTGGCACCACCGACCCTCACGGCGTTGATCACCCGCTCTCCCACTTGCAAAGGGTCTTGATTGGCGAACGGGCCCAGATGGCCCTTCCCACTTCCGTTTCTCTCCCGTTTGACTTCTTTCTTCCTTCTCAGGGTTAATGTCATCCTCGGTGAGCAAAGACTCTTCAATGACCTCTTGCAAGGTCGAGCACTTAGCATTTCTTACCGTCGTTCGCATCCCGTCCGGTAAACCTTGTTGATATGCCTTAATCTTCGACTTTTCATCGGGGACCAGATGTCCCACTAAGTTTAATTTCTCCAAAAAGAGCTTAGAGTATCCCGCAATATACAGAGTCCCCTTCTTCAAATTTCGGAACTCCCGCTCCAGCTTATCCAATGAATGTTCACTGCAATACTTGTACATGATCTTCTCCTTGAACACCGGCCAAGTTAGCTTAGCCAGAACTTCCGAAGTGAGGGCGGATCTAGTGAGATTCCACCAAATCAGAGCCTCTCCCCGAAGTAGTTGAGAAGCAAACTTGACCCGTTGAGAGGGCTCACATTCACTGGACTCAAAGGCCATCTCTATCTCCTTGAGCCAGTACATACAAGCAACCGGGTTATCTGAACCCGCAAACTCCTTAGGGTGACACCCCAGAAACGCCTTGTAGGTGCACCCCTTAGTCTTCGTCCTGATCCCCTCAGCGGACGGTTCTTCAACCGTTACTACATTTGGTCCACCCGACCCCACAATAATGTTTTCAACCATAGTCTCAGGTTGACGGTTGTTGGCGTCTCGATCCTCTAAGAGCTTCATGAAAAACTCTTGCTGTTGAGCCATGGCCGCATTCATGGCCAACATCATGCTATCCCGAAGTCGGGTCTCCATGGTAACTTCCTCCATGATGGAGTTACCTGTATTGAGGTTCCGGCGTGGAATATGCTCAGGCCCTCCAGCTAAGATTCTGGGTATGGGAATTTCATCGGAGGTTGTCCCCACAGGGGGTCGTACAGCTGTAGATTCCACATCTGGTTGACCCTCTGGCATGTCTGGAAACCTACTTCGAGTGTTTACCATCACAATATGCCATGCACGTACGAGAAATAGATTGAGAAAAGACTAAGCGAGTTGAACTCATTGTACGTACTACTACTTTCATCAATTATCATAATAATAGTAAACCAAGTATTCTCACGTAACAATGCATTCATAATAGCAGTAGCTAAGTGAAATTATGAACGAATCATACACAAGGATTCTTGTCACCATCATCACAACTTTCAATTATAGTAATTCCGAAATCCTAACGCTCTTCCCACCTAGGATTCCTACCCCAAGTGGACAGTGAAGTCATAAAGTCTAAATCTTAAGTCTAGATATGCTAAACGATACCTAGTTCACTTAAACTAAAGCTCTGATACCAACTTGTAACGCCCTAAAATAGGGATAACAAAAATCCGAAAAACGGACATGAGGTATACAAAAATTGTCATAGCAAGAGCCTCCCAAAAATGGGGAATATATAAATAACCTGTTTAATCACAATTGTAATTTAAACGGTCAATAAAATAACAACCAACTAATCTAATTTCTACATCTAGAAAAGAGATTACAAAAGGGTTGTCATCTATAAACCCAACGATTCATTCCCAAAATAAGTAAGCGTCTAAGTGCAAAATCCCTAAGCTCTCACCCAAAGCATCTAAACCTGCTTGGGACCGGCGCCGCTAGAACCTGAGATACACATCGACACCAAACAAGTGTTAGGCCAAAAAGCCTAGTGAGTTGAACAAGAATAAGCATGCATGAGCAGTCATAAATTCTTATCAGCAGTTAACCAGTGTCCAATATATGTGGAGTCATTAGGGGAGACCCAAAGCACCAATCAAGCCCACCCCAAGAGTCGATATACCATGATGCCCTTAACAAGGAACACCCGCAAGGCCCGGCACACCCGAGGACTACCGCTAAGGAAATTCCCCGAATGGCGAAGGTCTAGGCACATACTATCACAGTGACGCCCAAGACTACATCCTCCTTGTGAACTGACTTGGTTCGTCCGACATAATGCATATAGGAGGTCCTTTAGGTGTATTTCAACCCAACATATTTCCATACCGACTACGGGTATAATATTACCATCTTATCCTCATGAAGTCTAACAAAAGACTCAAATGACAATTATACTCATCGTGCATATAAATATGTTACTAAAGTGGTATTCCAACTAGAATCATCATAATACCCATACATGCATACATTTAACATATCAAGGCACATGTAATATGTATTCATGAGAAAAGCCCCAAATAATGGTACCTATAATATAAATCATGGCACATCACTAATATACACATTTCCAACTATTTTCACCAAGAAAACCCAAATACTTGAACACATAGAGATAAAGTAGCAAACAGAAGATTATGATATGTATCTAGTTTTAACAAAGCTTAGTAAACTCACAATCTAGGTTTTGAACCAAAACCTAGAAAATATAGAAACCCTAGAAGTTGCCCCAAGAAGACTTGATGTAGGAGAGGAGTAGCTTGATAAGGATCTTCAATAAATGCACTTGGTTGAGGTTTGAAGAACAATAAATCACCCCCAACAACCCAAAACCCTAGCAATAAATGTGTAGGTGTTTGAAACCCCCAAAAATCGCTCAAATGAGAGTTCTCCCGTTTTTTGTAAATTGCTAAGTGAGAAATGAGGCTGCCAAAGTGTTTTAAATTGACCAGACCCCGCGGGCGATAGTGCCCAGCGATAGTGCCAGCATGTCACAATCGTGAGGCTCTCAACACCCGCGGTACAAACCCGGCGATAGTGACCTCCGTGATAGTGCCATGGCACAATCGCGTGGCACAATCGTGAGCAACCCCGAACCTACGGTACATTGTCGGCGATAGTGCCCTCGCGATAGTGCCAAGGGCACAATCGCATGGCACCCGAAACAGCCCAAAAACTCAACCGAAAATGATAACGAGCACAAGGTTTGTACGATTAAAGATGGTAAATCAATATATGACATTTTAACATAATTCATGATCATAAAATGCACACAAAGACACATATTCACACATAAGCGAAATTAATGCATTAAGGGAGACAAAATACTTACCTTATGAATTTACGGGTGTTACACCAAGCCACCTACTCCACCCACCGATTCTTCAAAATCGACAAGTGTTGAAATTTTCCCATCTGGGACCGGGGACTCTACTAAACCCAAAGCCACCTCCTTTGTATCCTCACAAAAGGATACAATTGTAAAATTGGGGACCCCTATTATTCCCTTGTTAGAAGATGATGATGATGAAAGAGACGATGAATATGCTGAAGGATTGAGACTTCGATATATTGATTGAGAGAATAAACTTACAATATGACAAAGTAATAATGAGAAAAGTTAACCTAGACTAGAAGATACAAGGGTTTTATATACAGAGACTATATGGGCCCATGGGCCTGGGCCTTATACACAGATATACACTAACATCCCCCCTCAAACTCAATCAGGAGAAGAATGAGCCAGATGGAGTTTGGAAACTAGATCACGAAACCGTCCTGGTAGATGAGCTTTAGTGAAGATGTCGGCCGGTTGATTAATAGTTGAAATAGGAAGAAGCTGGATAGTCTGACGAGTCACGTGTTGACGAACAAAGTGACAGTTAATTTCAATATGCTTCGTTGGCTCGTGAAAGACATCATTGTGAGCGATCTGAATCGCACTGTTGTTCTCGCACCACAATGGAGTTAGAGAATGTTGAGGATCCCCCATGTCAGAAAGTAGTCAGCGTAATCACACAAGTTCTTGAGCTGTGTCAGCTAGTGCTCGATACTCAGCTTCAGTACTGGATCGAGCTGTAAGAGATTGTTTCTTGCTCCTCCAAGATATGAGTGAGTCTCCAAGAAAGAAATAGTAGCCGGTAGTGGAGCGACGATCAATCATGTCACTGTCCCAATCAGCATCAGAAAAACCTCGCAAGGTCAATGATGATGTGGATGTAAAATGAAGACCGTGAAACATAGTCCCTTTTAGATATCGAAGGATGCGCAAGACAACAACATAGTGATCGGAACAGGGTGCAGACATAAACTGACTGACGGTATGAACAACATAGGCAATTTCAGGTCGAGTCACTATCAGGTAGACAAGTGACCCCACTAACTGTCGATACAAAGTAGGATCACGCAGAGGAGGTCCAGCATTCGGAGCCAAATGAAGGTTGTGCTCAAGAGGAGTGGATGCAGTTTTGTTGTCAGTAATCCCAGCTTTTGACAAAAGATCTGAAGTGTATTTGGCTTGACAAAGATAAATTCCCGATGAATCTGAGAGCACCTCAAGACCAAGAAAATAGTGTAAAGATCCAAGATCCTTCATCTCAAAACAGGAGCTGAGAGATGTCTTGAGATTAGCTATGCCTGTAGAGTCACTGCCAGTGATAATCATATCATCCACATACAAAAGAAGTAAGATTGTGCCAGCCTCAGTGGTTTGAGTAAACAGTTCTGAATCATAGTTGCTGGGTGAGAAACCCAGAGAGGTCACTGTGGAACTGAACTTCTCAAACCAAGCTCGCGGAGCTTGCTTGAGTCCATAAAGAGCCTTCTGAAGACGACAAACATGACCTTGTGGAAGTCGAACGCCTGGAGGAGGTGTCATGTAGACTTCCTCAGATAAGTCATCGTTCAAGAAGGCATTTTTAACATCCATCTGAAAGAGAGGCCATTGTTTTGTAGCTGCGATGGCTAGGAGACTGCGAACAGAAGTGACTCGAGCAACAGGTGCAAATGTCTCCTCATAATCAATGTCGTACTCTTGATTGAAGCCCTTTGCCACCAGGCGAGCTTTGTACCGATCAATAAAGCCATCAGATTTTGTCTTGATTTTGAACACCCATTTGGAACCAATGGGTGACTTGCTCGGTGGAAGAGGAATAGAGTCCCATGTCTGAGCTTTGTCAAGAGCCTGAAGTTCCTCATCCATAGCTTTCTGCCAATCAAGATTAGAGGAGGCTTCCTTGTAGGAAGTAGGTTCGTGATTGGACAACAGAGTAGCATAAACATGATAATCACGGAGATGAGAAGGAACTTGTCTTACCCGATCTGACCATCTAACATTCGGAGATTGAGACGTTCCAGGAGCCAAAGACTCAGCAGGCAGCTCAGATGTTGGTTGTGCGGATGGAGCAGATGATTGATGTTGATCAGGAAAACTATGAGATGCAGGTGGTGTAGGAGCAGGAGACTCTGAAGGAGAGGCAGAGTCAGAATATGTTTGAACAATAGGTGGAGACGATATGATGTCAGATTGGAGTGAGTCCAATGAGACGGAAGCATCAGTAAATAACGGAGCGGTGAAGGTAGGGGACTCACGAAACTTGGATATAGAAGAAAAAAGAACATGTTCCCAGAAGGTAACGTGACGAGATATACGAAGACGCTAGGAGATAGGATCCCAGCAGTGATAACCCTTGTGCTCAATACCATATCCAAGGAAGCAGCAAAGTTTGGAGCGAGGTTCAAGTTTGGTATGTTCATGAGATTGTAACTAAACAAAACAAGCATTACCCCAAACTTTTAGAAGTTCATAGGCAGGGGTGACCTCATGAAGAGCCTCATAAGGAGACTTATTATTAAGGATGGGAGTAGGATGACGATTGATAGTATAAACTGCAGTGAAAGCAGCTTCACCCCAAAAACGTTCTGGACATTTAGCAGATATGAGAAGAGTGTGAACCGTATCAAGAATATGACGGTGTTTGCGCTCGGCACGACCATTTTGAGGAGATGTGTCGGGACAGGAGTACTGAGAGAGAGTCCCCTGAGATTGAAGAAATGAGAGAAGAGAGGACTCTTTGTATTCCATAGCATTGTCAGCTCTAAGAATCTTTATAGATTTTGAGAATTGGGTGTGAATCATCCGAGCAAACATAATATAAATTTTAGGTAGTTCCGAACGATGTTTCATGAGATATATCCATGTGAAACGTGTATGATCATCAATAAAAATAACAAAATATCGAGCACCCCCAATGGATGGATGTGGTGCTGATCCCCATACATCATAATGAATAAGATCAAAAGGAGAAGTAGAATTAAACTCATTTGTTTCAAAAGATAAAGCATGATGTTTGCCAAGTTTGCATGATAAACAAGAAATATTGTCAGTTGATACACAATTTCCTAACACCCCTAAATTAGCTAATGATTTTATTCTGGCTAGAGATAAGTGACCTAGTCGGGCATGCCACAAGTCAAAGGAAGAAGTGCTGGAAACTGAGGCAACAAGACTTGAAGAGGGTAATGGAAGACGAAGGTAGACCACTTTAATCATCCGTCCAACTTTACGGCCGAGTCCAAGGATCTGCTTGGTCTTTGGATCTTGTACAACACAACCAGAAGAATGAAATAAAATGATCAAATTAGATTCGAGAAGCTGCGCAATCAAAACTAAGCTCAGAGATAGTTTCGGAACATTTAGAACATCCGGTAATTGTATATGAGGAGTGGAGACATTTCCACTAAAAGATACCGGTAGGCCAGTGTTGTCAGCAGTTCGTACTGACGTAAAATCTTGAGGTGGTTTCTTAGAAACAAAACCATCAGTGCAGGGTGTCATATGATTGCAACACCCAGAGTCAAAAAGCCATAAGTTACCTGATGCAGCTGAGTGTGGAGAATTCATACCCATAGCACCAGACATGATCTGCTTCATGACTTCCTGATTGCGACGCATCAGTTCCATTAGGTCAGGTGAGGAGACTGAAGAAACCTCGTTATCAGCGATAGTAGACCCAGCAACAGCGTGATTCCGGTTCTGAGGGCCAGTGTGCTTTGAGTTCTTAGGGCAGTTAGACTCATAATGGCGCGGATGAGTGATGCCACACCTACGGCACTTGCGAATAGGACAATCAAGGAGAAGATGAGCAGTAGAATGGCAAAAGGCACACTCAGATGTGTTCGTCTTTCCCACATATTTGGAATGGTTGTTGTTGGTTCATTTACCTTTGGAATTGGGATGAGACATGTAGAGAACGTTATCAATAGCGGGCATCGGTGAGCGCATGTGAAGATGAGTTTCTTCACTTAACAATTCTGATATGGCTTCTTTAAGAGTGGGTAGAGGTTGCCTATGAAGAAGAGAAGAACGAACATTCTCAAATTTATCTGTAAGACCCATCAGAATGGTGATCAAATGTAGCTGGTTGAAGTAGGCGGTGAACTGTTGAGCCGTTTCATCAAAAATTTGTGGTACTCCAAGACTTATATGATCTCTGAGAGACTGCATTTCAGAGATATAAGAGTTTACGGATTGATCAGGAAATTGAAGTTTGTTCTGAAAGGTGGTCCATAATTGATACTGATGAGATAGGCCCGATGACGTGTACCGCTTGGCGAGAAAATCCCAGAGACTTTTGGCGGTGACATAGCCAAGAAACTGTTGGTTGATCTCAAGAGTAGTGGAGGCATTAATGAAACCCAGAATACGAGCATTATTGATGTCCCACTCATTCATGCATTTTGCAAAATCAACAGCATTCTCAGTTGCTGCCTGAACTGGAAGTTTGGATGCACCAGTAACATAGGTGTAAAGCCCATGAGATTTTAGCAGAATTGTCATATGGTGATGCCACAAGATGTAGTTACTACCATTGAAAACAACCGAAATGGGATTTGAGTGACTGAGATTGGCAGCCATGGATGTGACGAGAAACAGTTCAGATTTGCGCTACGAGAGTCTGGCGCAAACTACAGTTTTACGCTATGAGTGGCTGGCGCAAAGAGATGGTTCGCGCGAAGAGTGTATGGAGCAAAGTAACACTTTGCGCTATTAGAAGGTGGCGTAAAATATTGATTTGGGCGAAGAGTGGGTGGCGCAAAAGGAGTCTTGCATGAACAACAGGTCGCGCAAAGTAGGTTTTGCGCTAACAGTAGGTGGCACAAAGAAAAGTTTCGCGCGAGAGGCGGGTCGCGCAAAAAGGAGTGTTGCGTGAATAGTTGATGGCGCAAAAGAAAGCGACCGGTGTCTTGATTGACCGGTGTCCTGACCGACCGGACCTGTGTGTCGACCGGTGTTCTGGTGTGTCGACCGGTATTGAAAAGAACCGATATCGATCGGTATGGAGTTTGCGACCGGAGTTCTTCCGGTCTGCGGCTAGGGTTTCGATTGTCGGCTTGATTCGAAGATGGGAAACAAAGAGGACGAACCCGTGCGATTTTGTCTTGATTCGAAGGCGACGAGAGACAGAGAGGCAGCGACGGCGAGGGTTTATTTGAGGTCGACTGCGGCTAGGGTCGAGAGACGGTGACAGTTGACTGTGGCTAGGATGATTGAGAGGAACAATGATGACGGTGATAGTAAAAGCAAACCTACAGCTCTTATACCATGTTAGAAGATGATGATGATGAAAGAGACGATGAATATGCTGAAGGCTTGAGACTTCGATATATTGATTGAGAGAATAAACTTACAATATGACAAAGTAATAATGAGAAAAGTTAACCTAGACTAGAAGATACAAGGGTTTTATATACATAGACTATATGGGCCCATGGGCCTGGGCCTTATACACAGATATACACTAACATCCCTCATCAACTTTTTCCTTGGTTGATAAGGATGACTTGAACACCTCCAAAATCCAAGGTTCTGCATTCTCACTGCACGACCTATCACCCGGGATTCTCAGTCCCGATGATTCTGCATGATCCAAGGATGAATCTGTCTTTCCAGGAGCAGGTTCGGAGGATCACGAAAACTTTCTGAGTTCTTACTTTCTGACACCGTGAATTAGTTGAGGGGGAGTATGAGTTGAGGGGGAGCAACTTACCACTCATGCTTAAACTCTGCTGAAACCTATTTTGCGATGAACTGTGTGATCAAACCCATCAGACATTAGTTGAGGGGGAGTATGAATTGAGGGGGAGCAATCAACCACTCAAGTTCAAACAAATCCGACTACTGTCTTCTGTATCTTTGTATATATTTTTCTTTCTCATTCTATATTATTTGTATTTATTTATTCGTTTGTATAGCTATACTCATTCTTTTATTCTTTTGTAAATGTCAGATATACTTTATAAAAAAATATAAAAAAAGACTATGTGAAAAGAACCCAAAAAGAGTAAATATGGGTCAAAATGAAATATTCAGTATACTCTTAGTTTTATTCTTTAGTATGGATGTCATCCTCAAATAAGGGGAGATTGTTGGGTCATCTGAAGATTTGAAGATGACCTCCTGATCTTCCATTTTGTATCATCATACTTAGAATATTTTGAGGTTCTTTTAGCAGCTTGGTTTCTATACAAATGTTCGGTGAAGTCGAAGATCAGCCGAAGAAGACAAAGAAGGAGAATATCTCTCAAAGCGGATTGAAGATAGACTCATCAGCCTAAATCCAAGTATGCTTACTTGATCAACACTATTGGCCAGGATGGTGCCAATCTCAAGTCTTCAGGAGCCGAAGACCTCTCAGTCTTCGGGAGCCGAAGACCTCTCAGTCTTCGGGAGCCGAAGACGTCTCAATCTTCAGGACCCGAAGATTTCTCAATCTTCAAAGCCCGAAGATTTCTCACAAACACATTGTACTTTTCTGACAAAGTATATTTGTGATATCTTGCATTGACGTGGACCTCATCTAAAGATCAGATAAAGTAAGCTTTGTCTCCTACACCATTTTAAGGAAAGGTCTACACCATCATGCAGGTCAACACTTCAAGACAAAGTCACCTCAAGACAAAAGGTACATCCTGTACCATGTTGAAGACCTGTGTCTATCCTTTGCTCAACAGGTGTCCCATGCATTTAATGCATGAGGCACTATAAATATGGAGGATGGTTCAACATGCAAGACAACCAGTTCTACAACCTTCAAGTTCTCTAAGTGCCTGGATTTTTCCTCTCTACGAAGTTCTTGTTGTTTTCTAAGTGTTTTACAATTGTTCTTCATTTCTCTTAGTGTTATATTGTTTGAGCAGATTCATCTGTTCTCTTCCGCAACAATCAAAAGTTTCTATGTGTAATTCTTGATTTCAAATCAATAAGAATTAAATTAAGTGAAAAACTGTGTGTATTGTATTCAACCCCCCCCCCCTTCTACAATACTTTTCTTGTTTATTTACTGTTATTTGGGACCAACAAAGTCGTCTTCAAAATATCAAATAACATCTTCTGATGACGGGGGAGACTCATTTCCAGTGGATGTGATGAAACATAAAGCAAGCCACGTATCAACGTTGTCGAGTTTCACCTCGAGACCACCAACGACCTTAGTGTTTACTCTCTAAGGTTTCAAGATGAGAACATCAAAACTCCTCACTTGCCATAACCAAAGGGACCTAGTTGAGAAAATCAAAACTCCTCACTTGATCAAACCTAATGGCTTCAAGACGATAACATCAAAACTCCTCGCTTGATATAATCAAATGTTTCAAGACGAGAACATCAAATCTCCTCACTTGTTTCAAACCAGTGATTTCAAGAAGAGAACATCAAAACGTCTCTCTTGATCAAAATAATCAATCCTCATGAACATGAATTCAAAGCAATAAAATCACGATTTCATGATCTAAACTTGGAAGATTAATTAAATAAGCCCAAATGACATGTATTTTCAAATAATTATGCAGACATATGCATAAAATGTCCAAGTAACAACGAATAATCGAAAGTTAGGCAAAACCCACAAATAATGATGCAACACATGTACTTTAATATTCAACTATAATTGTTGGACAGTCAAAGTGGGCAAAATTCCCAAACTCAGTTAATCGAAGTTCAATTGACGAAAACCCACAACTTATAAGACCACTTCAACAAAGGTCAATATCAGTCAAATATAGATGTGTTGCCTCAATGTTTAAGCATTCTCATATATCAAAATAGGAATGAGTCTAAACATCATGTTACGATTGGATAAATCATCCCGAAATAAACATGACATGATTTGGGTTCCCAAAATATTCGGTCGACCCAAATCTATGCATTTTCTAAAGTTTAGGAAGTTAAATATACTCAAAACTCAAAAGAGTGGGCACACAACAGGGATTTTAGGGTACTCTCTATGGCATTTATCTTCCAGTCCCAACAATCACTGTTGTTTATAAAAATCCACAAAATCATGCTAACATGGTTGAAATCCCAAAATATCGTGTGAAAAAAATCAATTATGATCATTAGTTGTCCCGATAAACAATGAACAACTCAAAAGTTAAACAATTCTTAATCACGACATTTTAAATGGTTTTAAATCAACAAAAGTCCCAAATCCGTGGGTTTTACATCTTAAATTTCCAAATACGTCAAAGTACAAATCCCCAAACTTTTGTACCAAAATATATGTAAGATAACCAAAAAGGGGCAAATGATCAACCATTAGTTGTAGAAATCTCAAACTCATCAAAAAAAATCTCATAATTTATAACTTAAGGGAGTCAAATAAATCAGATGATATGTATTTTCCAACACTTACCCAATACAAGACCCATTATGCTCAAATGGTTAGTTAAACAACTCATTATATGTAAAACTCCATGAAAGCAAATAGACACCAAACGGAAAACGTTTTCGACATGTACAACGCCTTCACAAAATAACTTGTATACACACATGTGCATACATGAACGGTTACCAGGGTGTTCCTCATTTTTTTCATTTCTTTTGGTTTCCCCCTGAACCTCCCCCCCCCCCCCCCCTCTCTCTCTCTCTCTCTCTCTATATATATATATATATATGGGTTAAATCATGGGAGAACCGAAAAAATATTGAGAACCATGAGAACCGATATAAGCCGTAATTTGATTTTGATCCAATGATTTTTATTAAAAGTTGATTCACCACATGAAAATGGCATAATCGTCATTTTGACAACAAGATTCACCAGATGAAACGTACAGATTCATTCATCAGATGAAATACAAATTCACCATATGAAATACAGAGATTTACCAGATTATACTAATCTTATTTCACCACATGAAATAAATCACAATTTTCATTAATATGCTATTTCACCTGATGAAATCCAAACATAATTTTCATGTATATCTTGATTCACAATATGAAATCAAATACAAATTTAATCTATAGTCTATCTTCATTTAACGAAATCAAAAGTAAATATTCTAAAATAGCAAAAGAGTAAAGTCATGGAATTCCCCTTTTTGCAACATCAGATTTAACATCAAAGTCATTTTCGTGATTCAGTGAACGATGGCGTGGTTCCGGTCCAAACGACTGTGCCGACAACGAATTTTCCATAGGCACAAAGAGTCGACCATCCATCATCGAGAACTCCATACCGATCGATTTCACCAGATCTACTACCAATTCAAACAACAAAAGCAACTCTCAGTCGTATAACCATAATGTAAACATCTTAATTCAAACTTTTAAGCTCCAGATGTTGATTACTTTATTATACAAGAAGTTCATATGTGAAAATCTCGAGAAATTATAGGTATCTCAATGGATGTCGGTGTCGTACCTGAACAAGACAAATCAATATCAGAGATATCACACCCATTCATGGTAGCAGTAAAGAACGGAGAAATGCATATAACAAAAAAGTTATTAGGGATGGATAGGTAGGCTAGGGTTTTGAGGTACAGGGAAAAGAGGAATAAGAGAAAGTTCGAGAAGAAACCGAGGATCAAAGGTCGATTTGCGAAGGGAACAGAGTCGACGATGGAGTTGGATGTAGATCGGTGTTTGTTGACGACGGAGTGCAATAACAGTAATTATGGTGCAGAGGGAGAATCGTCCTCCCTTCATTTTGAAGGATATTGCACAGTTGGTGTAAAAATTTAGTAGGGAAGATTTTGAAACGAAGATTTTGAAGGGTTTTCATGGAGATGGAGGTTTGATGGTGGCGCGGTGGAGGATTATTGAAATCATGGTGGACAAGGTTGTCGATGGAGATGAAGGATGGGAGCAGGTTGTTTTAAAAACTAAAATTACAAGTTTGTACTCAAACTTCCAATTAGACATGAGATTGGACATGCTTTTTACTAATATTACAAAAGTGCCACTCTTTTTAATGACCATAGATTAAAAACCCTTGGATGATTAAAATTAATCCTCACAATTCTCAATATTTTTATGGTTCTCATTTGATTACCGTCTTATCTATACTATATTATAAAGTACGGATAAAAAACTCTTAAATACAAATTATTAGGCATAAGATACCATCATTTTATGCAAGATTTTAAAAATCTCTTAATTTACAAGTATCAAAGCACAAGATAAATATTACTACTGCAGGCTTCTAACACCCACCAATTTGGTATGTGCAGAGCCTTTTTTTATGCAGATATTTCCATGTATCACTATTAATTAATATATTATATTACTATAAATTTATTTTAATTATATTATTAAATATGTAATTGGTTATTTTTTCTAGATGTCATTAAAATATATAAGATAATCATTGAATTATAACAAAATACTTATTTTTTTTATATAAAAACATTATATTATTAAGCCTAAATTAAACAAATTTATATAAAAAACATTATTACTTTATCAAAACCATCCAAAATCGTACTGTAAATCGACAAAAACACAAAAAATAAAATGAAACATTAAAATCATGATGTATCTCGATGCATTGCGCGAGTACACTTCTAGTATATATATTATATGTATGTATGCATATATAACCAACAGTCCTACGGTAGTTAATGCCAAAACCTTCAATTGTCCAAAAAGGGTCTCGCAGCTGAAACTTGCAAGTTGCGCACATGCCCCAACCCCAATTTGCTATTTACTTATGTCACCTTTTTCAACACTTTATACGATGTCGTTTTCTCACCTTCCATCCTTCTCTTTGCTCTCTCTCTGTCCTATATATGCATGCTCTCTACTTAATTTGCAATTTTTCTTTTTCTCTAAGTTGCATATAATACAAAAATACGATAACACCTTTTAGACTATATTTTTTTTTAACATTATCACGGAGGAACGAAGTACTAACCCTGTATGTATCATAGTGGGTCCCACCCCTAATAAAACTTAGGAACCGTTTGGTTGTTTTTTCATTAAGTCATGTATAAATAAAAGATGTAATAAAGATGTCTGAGTACATTAATTTGTCTGTATAGATTGATAATGTTTTATCTAGGAGGGTTTTTTATAAGACAGAATGAACATGTTTTTTAATTGTGAGAACCAAGTTTGGAAAAACTTAGTTTTCTACATAAAACTCCAGATTGCGGTAAATAGCCATATATATCTGACCAAATAAAATATAATTTTCATTGAACTTATTAAGTTACAAACAGTCCAACCACACACTTTTGTCTTCATCCAAGGTCCAAAATTCAAGTTAAAATATACTCATTATCAATCAAGTTGTAGGTTGGGACTTGAGAGGATATGCTTTTTATATAAAGTCAAAAATAAAATAACAAACCAAGTACCTTATCGATTTATCACTACAATATCTTAAAATAATATTTATTTTGTTTTTATTACAAGATATTTTTCATTATTTCTTACTAATTACATACAAAGTACCCACAGAACTTTCCATAAAAAGAAAGTTTACATGTCTGCTAAGTGGGAGCCAGCAACTGTGGGCTCAATTGGATCTTCCCCTCTTTGGCTTTTCTCACTTTTACATTCACTTTTGCTTTACATATACATATATATATATACATACATATAGTATATATATATACACCCATTATATGGTAGACAGTGTGTGTGTGTAGGGGAGTCGAGAGTCGTTGCGAAAACATGGCGAAACAGATGAAACACCAACAGTTCCGATGCTGCTACCACAACTGGGTGGGTCAGCAGCAGCTCGACCTCGATGAATTGCTCCAAACACTCACCCACTACCCGACCGATCTTGATTACCTCAAACTAATAACCAACAAGAGCATCAACCACTTTGAGAACTACAGCAATGCTCGAGCCCAACTGGCCAAGCACGACGGCCCTTCGTTCCTGGCTCCGACCTGGGGTAGCACCTTCGAGAACTCGTTCCTATGGATCGGTGGTTGCAGGCCCTCCCTAATCATACGACTCGTTTACGCCCTATGTGGGTCCCAGCTAAATGACCATTTTGAAGAGTTTCTTGAAGGAATCAGACATGGAAACCTGGGGGAAATCTCAAGTTCTCAGCTCAAAAGGATAGATGATCTACAGGCCAAAACTATGAAGGAGGAAGATAAGCTCTCTTCCCAAATAGCAAGCTTACAGGCACACACTATACAACTCAATAACGCATCTTTCACTACAACAAAATCGGTTTTATAGCATGTCAGATACGTTGTCTGTGTGAATTAATCCGTCTGTATAGATTTGGAAGGTTTTTGTTTGAGAGGTTTTAGAAGGAGCGTGTGTTTTAATAGGGAGGGGTGGGTTTGAAAAAAATTTGGCTTTCTGCATGAAGCTCCCTAGAAGCTTATTGAATAAGCCACTATCAAACAGTCATATATAGCTGACCGAATAAGTTGAGTATCATTAAGCTCATTAAGTTGCTAACAAACATACGACTTTAAGTTTATAGGATCAAACAATTATGGGTCTTATGTAAAAATGCTAAAATACGTTAATAGGACGTTTTTGGACATCCTAACAAGTTTTTTAGAACGCTTTTGAAATAAAATGTCATGTTACTTGTTTTTACTGAACACTTTTTCATATAATGTCACATAAAAAGACTAATATGACACTTCATTTCAAAAGTGTCCTAAAAAGGCGTCTTTATCAACCTACTGTAACGCCTTCATATAGGACGCACAATTGTTGGTCCTGTAAACTTAAGTCATATAAAGCAGTCTATTATGACGTTTAGACATATTTGGCGTCCTATAAAGCTGATTTTATTGTAGTGTATGTATACGGAATCATGCGTGGCTCAAGGATTACAGGTAGTGAAATTTGATGTATTGTTATATGCAGGAGATGATAGCGGACGAGCCACTGGTGTTGCTGTCAAACAAGGATCGAGAAGTAGGGGAGACAAGTGGGGATATGGTGGACAAAGCAATGGACAGTCATGCCCTTGACATGTATAATGTCCTGATAGAAGCAGACAAGCTGAGGTTGAGTACCCTCAAGGGTATGATAGACATTTTGACACCATTACAGGCAGTAGAGTTCTTAGTTGCAGCAAAGAAATTACACCTTTCTCTACATGAGTGGAGCAAGAGAAGAGACCTGAGAATGGGGATTACTCACCTTCTCAATACTAATGATCCTTCATCCTCCTGTGACCCACCACCGGGGCCATCTGAACCACCACCGGAGACAAGTGACCCGCCACCGGAGCCATGAATTCCGGCCAACTGCAGGCCATAGTCACCCACGTGCTTCACATATGAATTTTTTCTTTTCCTTTTGCAACTCGGGTCTTCTGAGTTTGTCTGAAACCTGCTGGTAAGAGAAGTTGGTTTCAATAAGTGATGATGCACGTTGGGTTCTATGTTAAACTGTTCGTTATTTGGTTTTTTACGTTTTTACGCTGCTGGCAAGCTTCGTTGCAAGTTTCTATCATTGGCTTTGTAATATGTAATAAGCCTTCAAGGTGTTGTTGGTATCAAAGCTGCGTTATTTGACAGAATATGTCGATTTTTATAGCATTAATTTGTAAATATTATGTAAAGATTTATGTAAGCTGCGATGTTTTTCTTTTCGTGCAAAATTTTGCAACAAAAGCACGAGTACAAAAACTACTTTGCATACATGAAGGGTTAAAGAGACTCGCAAAATCATGGTAAATTAATTTATAACTGATATTGTATCGAAACTCTATGCATCACCTCGATGCATGATTACATTTACATCAGCAACTGCTCGCTTCATTTGAAACTAACGGCCATGAAATAGTAACCTACTGTGTACATAATTTGCAGATGGTCTTACTAGTCTCTCTATGCTATCCATTTGCATATCCAGTCATCGGTTATGACTCTTGGACCTTATCAGTTAGTCTGCAACTGCACTGTTACTGGTGACGGTGGTGGTGGTTCCAGCACCATTGTTGACGACAGATTCCTGCACTGTATAAACCAACCATTTGTCAACGAGCCTGGTACACCATGGTTGTAAGGGTTGTGATGGGAAATAGCCCAGTGCCCGCGGCAGGTCTAAGGGGCCGTTTGGTTTGTGGGATTTGGTGGGATTTGGAATTGGATTCCATTAGAATACAATTATCCAATCCCACATTTGGTTTAAAGGAAAGTCCACAATTGAAATCCCTAAAACATTGGATTTAGAAATCCCATGGGGTAGTTGGTATTTCACTTAATTTCATAGGATTTGTTTATAAAAATGTTTTAAAATATGTTAAAACGTCCTTTTTGTAATAATCAATTATAAAAGGTAAATTGATTATTTTATAATTACTCGTAATTTGTATTTTGTAAATTATCTATAAATAATGGAATTTAATTTCATTTCAAATCTTCCAAACCAAACACACCAAAGGTTCAAAAATCCTTCTAATTCCTTCCTATTCCAAATCCCACCAATTTCAAATCTTTCCGCGAAATCCAAATCCCTCAAAAACATTCCGTCAAACAGAACGTGCCCTTAAAGCATTCACTAAGGTAAGTTTTTTATTAGAGTTTTTCCCAAAAGAGCGGGACCCGCAAGCTTATGTGGCCAAGCAAAGAAGCTTGTTGAGAGTTTGTGCAGTCACAAACAAAGAGTACATTTTTTTCGAACCTTTTTCACTATCCTATGTGGCCAAAAAACTCATTGTGGATGCTATAAGAAAAATAGTTAAGCAAATATGTGGTACAACAGAAAAGAACATTTCAAAGATAGTAAAAATGTAAATTCAAACGGAAAGTTTCAGATAAAGATAACGTAATCCTCACAAGATTGGTGACAGCACCCCCTGCGCTCCCTTCTGCCTCGTTCAAGATCTGTTTCTTGGTATTTTCTTCTTCTACATTTGCTACCACTGGCAAGCCCTGCAAGGAACGACACCAAGATCATTGCCATATACGACTTAATGGGAGGGCATCTCGACCAATCCTATGAGGCCCTGAAAGATAACAATCAGGAAAATCCCCAGTGGCCCAGAGGAGACTCAAACTCACGACATATGTGGGGGACGAGCCCAAGGCCTAGCCTTTATTTTGTCTGTTGAGCCAGGCAGCCAGCCCTCTAGGTTAACCACGCTAGGCTTGTTGACGAGGTCTTTGGTACTAAATTGGGACATCCCATTTCAGTTGGGATTCAAGGTGTCTCACAGATATGTTTGTGTATATGGACTTAGAGAGGATCGCGAGAAGTAAGTCAATTTGCGAGAAGGCGAGAAGTTACAAGATCATACATGATTACATGTGATACGAACACGTAATCATATATGATACGACACGTCCAAAAGGGACGCGGGCAACTTGGTCAACGCTACCAAAGGTCACCCACTCTATGGCCGGTGAATCATATATGATTACGTGTTTGTATGACATGTAATCATGTATGATCTTAAAACTTCTTGCCTTCTTACAAATTGACCGTCTTCCCGTTTAAACCTGACCCTATGGACTTATATCACAAACTATAGTTTCACCATCTATAGGAATGAAATTAGCTAGAGCTTTATCACATAAACTTTCTATGCATTTGGATCCACCTACCAACATGTCAGTTTTAACCAATAATTGTGTCTTTATCACCATTACCTTCAGTCGAACCTAATTTAACCTCCCTTCACCTTAGTATCACCCAAACATGCCAACACTTAGAATCACTAACCAAACAAAACCGTAGTTGTACCATCAATCGAATTAGAACATGATCAATTTCAATTTCAAATGCATATGAATCCATAATAATATCAATCATCTTGCTTAAGCCTATGTTATGAAGAACATCACTAACCTCACAAACCATCGATTCACCATCAGCAATTTCCGAGACATCATGACCATTTCCATTAGGATCCACCTGTAAATTTGACTCCCCGTTATCAATAATCTTGTTTAAATCTGCATTATTCGCACCATCGTTAACATCCTTATCGGCATTAACATCATTTGAATTTCCCTACAAAAAATACCAACAACTTTCGATCAGACATTCATCTCTAGACCTCAAAACACAAAAATCAAGAGTCCAATATACCTTATAATCTGCAACAATTGAAGAAGGAAGCCGATCAATATCCCAACCAAGAACCTTACAAATAACTTGGCCATAAGCTCGATGTGATCTTAACTTCTTCGTTTTCGCAATCGAAGTCGAATGCTGAACCAAAGCAATACAATCGTTAAACCTTTTCCGATATTTCTCATTAGCTCCGCCGCACACCAGACATGAAAACTCACCTCCGCCACCACAGTGCTTCACATAATAACACTTCAATTCTTCGTCCTCATTAAGCAATTTCGAAAAGAAATCATACTCTTCGTCTTTAACATCATCTTCATCGTCTTCATCCATATCATCGATGTCGTCATCTTCATCGCTATCCTCGCCATTTCTCGCGAAAAAATCCTTCGCGGCTTTCAATGACCTTTGCTGGATCTGGTTCCAATTGTACTTTTCTAGGTCTTCTGGTGTGAGCAAACGAGTTTCCTGTTGTGGTTTAGGTTTTAGCTTTAATTCCGGCCATCCAGATTGAGTTACCGGAGGATCGTCGGGGAGAGGTTTCACCGGCCATTCCTTGCCGGAAAAACTTCCGACTTTTTTCGGTTGTCTGGCGTTCGATTTGGACTTTTTCTTCTTGAAATTTGTGGAATTGCAAGGTTGTAGATTGGTATATGGCAATGATCTTGAAGGAGGACCTTGGTGCCATAGAGAATGGAGGTAAATAACTTCGTCACGTAACCTCTGTTCGTAATATGGATCCATTGGAGACGAAGATCAAGAACTAGGGTTTTGGAAGGGTAGGTAGGAAGAGGATGGAAGCTATTTTTGGGGATAAATTACACCAAGCCACCAAGGAAACTTTATTAGATCATTTATAGTTTTTTTCATTAAATAATTTTATTTGTCTCCGATTCTAAAAGGCAAACGTCACGTGGCGGTGAAGTCAAAATACCCTAGATATTTTCAAGGCGTAATTTAAGGCGGCAAAATCTCTATATTGTGTATAATATCATATATATGAACATATGTTTTGAATATTACGTAGGGGTGTTCGTGATGAGGTTTGGGGCTAAACCGCAAATCGCATCACATATACGTGATAACTCTCATTTTGAGCGTTATTTACACGTCATTTGTATGAGTTTTCTTTCATTTTAGTTGTGTTTCCTTTTTATTTGTTTGTATTTCTTCCTTTTATTATTTTATTTTTATTTGGAGTTGTTGAGAATGTTTTTATGGTTAAACGCATCATTTTTGGGTTAAAAACGTCATTGTTCCACAGTGGGCACAGTCTGCCCACTGTGGGCACCCGTGAGACCATTAGGTATAGCTGTTGTCCAGCTTTTGTGTAACACCCCGATTTTCGAAAGGTATCAATTCATGTTAATACAGAAACCGATATATTAAGGAAAAATAAGATATTTGATTTTGGGCTTGAATCCTTTATTTTATAGTCTTGATGGATAAATGATTCAATTACGAGTCCAACGGTTCTTTCCGGAGCAAAAACGGAGCTATAACGAAGAAGTTATGACCAAAACGGTTTTCGGGAAAATCATGGGCCGGCTAGAGGGGGCGCACGGGCCGTGCGCGGGCCCTTCACAAAAACGCACGGGCCGTGCGCGGGGGTCAGAGACTCGGGTTAAAACCTGATTTTCGCCTCATTTCACCCAAAACTTCATTTCTTCATATCTTCTTCATCACAACTCCGATTTGGGTGATTCAAGTTGCTATGGTTTTGTTTTTGAGAGCTTTTCAAGGATATGGCAAGAGATTGGAAGTATATTGAAGTATAATAGAGTATTTTGTGGTGGTAAGCTTCTCATATCTCCCTATTCATCTTCTTCCCCAAAATATTCTAGGGTTTCATCCACCCCTTGTTCTCCCTTTCATAGATTGAAGGTTTGTGATCATTTTGGTGAACTAGAAGTGTTTTGGTTGGTGATTCAAGCTTGGGTTAAGGTATTCTTCTATTCTCTTCGGTTATGGAAGTTAGGGTTTCGGTATCAGTTGAGATATTCATGTATAAGGTTGGGAAACGATTCTTTGTGGTTGATTATGATTGTTTATGGTATAATATGTATATTTATGGTTGGAACCTTGTGGATCTAGGTTTTGGAAAGATTTGGTTTGAAGAATCAAGTTCTTCAAGTTCTAAGTGGGTAAAATATTGATTTAGTCTAAATCTAGCAAGGTGAGTTTACTAAACTTTTGTTAAAACTGGATACACATCATATTTGCTTGATTGTTGCTAGTATCACATATTTGCTCAAAATGGTCATCTTTACGGGTTTATGTATTTGATGGGATTTCCATGAGATTATGTGAGATATGTGTATATGAGGTATCATCCCATGATTTACTCTATGTTGTGTGATTAATTGGGGATTTACATTATGTGTGCCCACGATGGGTATTTGACATGATTATGAAATATATGTTTGGTATAACATGATGATTTCCATTCGGAATACACTCTTGGTGTTACTAATGTGGTTGTGTGGATATTTAAGTCTTATGCTAGACTCGAGCTATTAGGAGGATGAAATATATTTGGTTGAAAGATACATAAGGACCTCTTATATGCATTGTGTTGGACGAACCAAGGCAAGTTCACTAGGAGGATGTAGTCTCGGGGCGCCACTGTGATGGTATGTGCCCAGTAGACCTCCGCCACTCGGAAAGTTTCCTGTACGGTATGATCTCCGGGTGGGCCGGGCCTTTGGGGTGTTCCTTATTAAGGGCATCAAGGTGCATCGACTCTTTGGAGTGAGCTTGATTGGTGCTTTGGGTCTCCCCTAATGACTCCACATATACTGGACACTGGTTAACTGTTGATAAGAATTGTAACTGTTCATGCATGCTTATTATTGTTCAACTCACTAGGCTTTTTGGCCTAACACTTGTTTGGTGTCGATGTGTATCTTAGGTTTTAGCGGCATCGGTCCTAAGCTGGCGTAGTGCTTGGGTGAGAGATTTGGGAATATCGCTTTTGGACTTACTATTGGTAGATAATCCTTTGGGTCTATAAATGACACCCTTGATTGTGATCTCTTTTCTGGTTATAGAATTTGATTAGTTGGTTGTTATTTATTATCCGTTTAATTACGATTGTATTTAAACAGGTTTATGTATTTTCCCCATTTTTGGGAGGCTCTTGCTTTGGCAATTTTGAATACCGCAATGTCCGTTTTTCGGATTTTTGTTATCCTTATTTTTAGGGTGTTACAAGTTGGTATCAAAGCTCTAGTTTAAGTGAACTAGGCATGAATGTAAGATGTCTAGACTTAGACTGAGTATGTTAGGCAATGATTGTGAGATGGGTAGAATGTCTAAGATGGGTTAGTCTTAGATTCGACGGAAACTATGGTTATCAAGTGTTGTGGCGATGGTAACGAGAACCTTTATGTATTATATGTTCATAATCTCACTTAGCTAATGTTATTATGAGGATATTTATACGTGATGGTGCTTGAGGTGCCGTTACTGTGACAGTTGGTAAGGTAGTAGTACGTTCTCTTGTATTTGGTTTATATTAATGTTATGATATTTAGTAGACGTGGTAGTACGTTTCCTTCGTGTTCAATTATGTTAATCTCTTTCTTATTCATCCTCGTGCTTGTATGAACGGCCTTGGTATGTCGACCGCTGGGGTGGTAAGAAAGTTTCTGAATGGGTAACCATTAGAAAAAGTTGATGATTTTATTATTCGTTACTTGGAGTAACGGTAAGTATGGTGATTGCATTAAGTGGACAGTTTCGAGTCGGATTAATTGGTTGGATTAGAACCATTGACTTTTGAATCGATGTATTCGAGGAGAAATTGTAAGGTGAACCTATGAAGTCCGTGGCTTTGTCTTAAGATGTTGAGCATCTGGATGACGATAGTGTAACTATAGAAATCGAGGAGCGTGAGTTCAAGTTGATTTGTTAAAACGGTGTACATGCTAAAATGGTTATTTTAAAGTGTTTTGCATGAAATGGTTAACTATTGATAAGTTTTGAGTATTTTGAAGTAAAAATGTATTTTACTTGGTATTTGTTAAAGTGTGAGTATTTTAATGAGTTTTCATATTTGATATACTTGGCTTATTTTAGTTCCATAAAATACTCATATTTGGAATTTGGACATCTTGATAAGTAATAGCATGATTATAACATTTTGGATTTTGTACAAATAGAGTCCATTTCATGACTTAAGCATCTTGGTAATCTTGGTACAAATGAAGTCTATTACATGTTGTATGCATTTTTGTGTATTTGCATTCATAAACCCTTTTGAAACTCTTTGGTCCCAATACGTGTTGAGTTTTGGGTTAATCATGTCTTTGAGGCATGTGTCTTTATAAACGTCGCTTAAAGACATTTCATTATTTGGGGGACCGATAATTATTGGTCAAATGGATTTTGAGCATTTTAGCTCGGTGTTGGCTTAAAAGAGTCTTGTGGACATTTGTCCGGTTTTAATGGCTCGATGTAGAATCCAATTTATGACGTACATCTTAATGCATTTCATTGCATATGCATAATCATTACACGCTCGAGTGCTTTTGTCATTCATGTGTAGTCGCGTATTTTTTTAGGCTGTGTTGCATTGGATCCATAGGCACGTGAGTCAGTCTTATTGGATGGTCAATTGGGTAGTACGGGGTTGGACTCCGGGACTCATGTTTTATGACCAAAACTTGACAAGTAGGCACTAGGATGAGGTAGTCCTGGGCGACACTGTGTGGGTGTGCGCCTAGATCTCTGTCGTAGGGGAATTTCCTCAGTTGTAGTCCTCGGACGTGCCGGGCCTTTCGGGTGTCCTTTGTGGCATCAAGGTATCTCGTCTCTTGGGTGGAACTTATCAAGGATTCGTAGGGACACTTGGGCTTTCATGTCGTTAGGTGTCATACGATGAACGTTGTAGGAGTAGCATACTTCGTGCTCTTCCGCTCTCAACGGATATGGGTATCCCCGTTATTGGTCGCTGTATTTTGGATATTTAATTGTCCATTTGGTGCATACGATTTTATAAACCGTTGGAAAATTCATGTCATTGAACTAGGAGTCGTTTTGGAAACATGAAGAGAAAGAGTTCATTTGGAAAACATTTTGTTGCAACCAATGAGAAGTTTTGATTATTTTGAAATGTTTAGTTTTATGAACATGTCAAGTCATCCATTTTGGAACCTTTGGGTATTTTGGTAAATAAATCATGTTGAGATGTTTCCTCGATGATTTTACATATATAATTGGAGTTCAATTGACGTAAGTGTCATTTCGTGTATTTGATCTTATAAACCTTTTTCAGAAAACACATATTATTGAGTTATGAGGTATTTTAAAAACATAAGAATATGAGCTCCTTTGAAAAATGGTTTGTCTCAACCAGCAATGAGATTTTAGTTAATTATACTTTTGGTCATGTATGCATATTTTATTGGAAATTTCCGTCATGGTATTTTAGCCAATGTTTTAGAACAATGAGAGCATGTTTATATTTGGCTTTGAACTCGAAAATGACATAAATTATTTCATGTTTTAACCGGGTGCATACGCATATCAATCTACTAGCTTTGTGAAATAAACGGTCACATGCAAGTTTTGTTGTGAAATCTTATTTCGTGCCGCATTGTGACTAAAAGAGAGAAAACCTATAAGAGTTTGATATTGAGCATGTGGTCTTGGATTTTGCAAACATTTTATTTATACAGTTTGGAATTAAACTAAATTACTCTTACAATTGCTCAAATCGCATGCATATGTCTTTACTAAATTTTGGGGAATAAACCGATGTATGCGAGTCACAATGAGAAGTTTTATTTAATGATATTTCATGGTTCATTTGCCGAAATTTTGGGGTTCAATTTCGTGAATTTCCCTTCTGTAGTTTTGTATGAAAGTATTGTCATACACTGTTTTAGTACATGAAACTATTTCTCGTTCTTTACATAAATTATATTGTTGGTGTAAGTAATCGTATAAAAGATTTATGTTATTTCGGATGGAACTTTTGCCCAGAACATATTTCAGTTATTGATTTTACTGATAGGAGTTTTCTGCAATGCATGAAATGAATTTTCGGTTGCACGTTGTTGTAATTATAATTTTGGGTATATACGTTTTATCGGTGCGGCCCAAATTTGAAACGCGTATAATATATATATATATATATATATATATATATATATATATATATATATATATATTTATTTATTTATTTACCTTCCTATTGTGTTGCTACATTTGGGAAATGATTGGACTTATATAGGCCTTGTTGGAAATTTTATCTTCCGATGTTTTGTGTTAAAATAAAAGATTTTAAAGTTGAAGTGGTGAAATCCTCTTTTGGGGAGTTGTACAAACTTTTATTGCATACTTTATGGGACGGAAGTTATTTTCATATGCATAGCATGAATTGATGCATACTAAGGCACTGGTAGTTCGTTTGAAAATTTTGTTACGCATCTTTCGTTATCATTTTATTAGCGTAAGTACTGATCAAATGAGTTTTGAAAGTGGTTTTATATGTGTGGCATTGGTGATCAATTTTGAAACTTATCGAATGCTCGATAGTGTGTTTGCACCGCACGTTTAATTGTTATAAAACTTATGTACTTGAGAGTTTTATAAATTTCAAATTGGCATAGTAGTGTGTAAAAAAAAAATTGAACTCATTGGGCTATAGGTGTAAGCCCCCTCGTGTTAGAAGTCGATATTAAGGATTAAAGGAGTTCTCGGAGTATTGAGGTGTTAGACATGTGCTTTCTCCCAGTTAGTTAAGTGACGATCTTTATGCTTCGTTAAACCTACGGATTAAAATCGTGTTCGGTTGTTCGGGTATGGTTGGTTTTGGAATTGTGGGAATTTGGTACGAATGCATGTTATATGTCGGTGGTGTACTATGTTGTTGGGTATTCGTGAATAATGATGATGTTATGGTTGACTGGCAAGGATGTTGGATTTGGGTGACTACTTCCAAGAGTAGGTGTCAACCTTGAAATCGACATTGCTAATCGGGAATGAAATATTTGGCAGTATACCTACGTTTGCATAATGGTCATTCCGTGGATAGGTGTGACACACTATTTTGAGGACAATAACTGTTGGTGTGCTTCAATGTATTTCCGTTAGATCTGGTACATCTACAGAACGAGCGGTGAACTCAAGGAAATTAGAGGTTGGTAATTAAGAAATCAACCATTGGTATTTGGATAATTGTCAGAATTTTCGTTGGTTTGGAAATCGATTCTTGAGTGCATGGTGAGAGTTTAGTAGTAATGTTTATTGGAGACAATTGGTGAGAATGTCGAGGTGGACATTAAGTACAAATCGATTATCAAGGAGACCTAGCTTGATGTGTCGTATTTAGAGGTATCCAAGGGAAATGTTTGCTTTGGGGTATTCTTGATGGAAATGACTGAATAAGGTCGTAAGTTAATCCTGAGGTAATATGAGCAACATAAGGTTGGGAGGCAACCGAGATTTATTGGTTAAGAAAATGATTAAGCAAGGACTTGATGTTCATTTCGTCATCGGTGAGTTATGTCGAACCTTGGGATTGAATTGTGATGACTCTTTACGAGAAGTGCAGTAACAACCTCGACCGGGATGTATTTGAGTTCGTATACGAGGTAAGGCTTCATAAAGGCATTTTTATGGGAAACCAATCGATCTTGCCAAGTGCTATGTTGGGTTCTTGGTTAGTGTCAGATTTCGAGGACGAAATCTCTTTTAAGGTTGGGAGGATTGTAACACCCCGATTTTTGAAAGGTACCAATTCATGTTAATACAGAAACCGATATATTAAGGAAAAATAAGATATTTGATTTTGGGCTTGAATCCTTGATTTTATAGTCTTTATGGATAAAGGATTCAATTACGAGTCTAACGGTTCTTTCCGGAGCAAAAACGGAGCTATAACGAAGAAGTTATAACCAAAACGGTTTTCGGGGAAATCATGGGCCGGCTGGAGGGGGCGCACGGGCCGTGCGCGGGCCCTTCACAAAAATGCACGGGTTGTGTGCAGGGGTCAGAGACTCGGGTTAAAACCTGATTTTCGCCTCATTTCACCCAAAACTTCATTTCTTCATATCTTCTTCATCACAACTCCGATTTGGGTGATTCAAGTTGCTATGGTTTCGTTTTTGAGAGCTTTTCAAGGATATGGCAAGAGATTGGAAGTCTATTGAAGTATAATAGAGTATTTTGTGGTGGTAAGCTTCTCATATCTCCCTATTCATCTTCTTCCCCAAAATATTCTAGGGTTTCATCCACCCCTTGTTCTCCCTTTCATATATTGAAGGTTTGTGATCATTTTGGTGAACTAGAAGTGTTTTGGTTGGTGAATTCAAGCTTGGGTTAAGGTATTCTTCTATTCTCTTCGGTTATGGAAGTTAGGGTTTCAGTATCAGTTGAGATATTCATGTATAAGGTTGGGAAACGATTCTTTGTGGTTGATTATGATTGTTTATGGTATAATATGTATATTTATGGTTGGAACCTTGTGGATCTAGGTTTTGGAAAGATTTGGTTTGAAGAATCAAGTTCCTCAAGTTCTAAGTGGGTAAAATCTTGATTTAGTCTAAATCTAGCAAGGTGAGTTTTCTAAACTTTTGTTAAAACTGGATACACATCATATTTGCTTGATTGTTGCTAGCATCACATATTTGCTCAAAATGGTCATCTTTACGGGTTTATGTATTTGATGGTATTTCCATGAGATTATGTGAGATATGTGTATATGAGGTATCATTCCATGATTTACTCTATGTTGTGTGATTAATTGGGGATTTACATTATGTGTGCCCACGATGGGTATTTGACATGATTATGGAATATATGTTTGGTATAACATGATGATTTCCATTCGGAATACACTATTGGTGTTACTGTATCTACAATGTGGTTATGTGGATATTTAAGTCTTATGCTAGACTCGAGCTATTAGGAGGATGAAATATACTTGGTTGAAAGATACATAAGGACCTCCTATATGCATTGTGTTGGACGAACCAAGGCAAGTTCACTAGGAGGATGTAGTCTCGGGGCGCCACTGTGATGGTATGTGCCCAGTAGACCTCCGCCACTCGGAAAGTTTCCTGTACGGTCTGATCTCCGGGTGGGCCGGGCCTTTGGGGTGTTCCTTGTTAAGGGCATCAAGGTGCATCGACTCTTTGGAGTGGGCTTGATTGGTGCTTTGGGTCTCCCCTAATGACTCCACATATATTGGACACTGGTTAACTGCTGATAAGAATTGTAACTGTTCATGCATGCTTATTATTGTTCAACTCACTAGGCTTTTTGGCCTAACACTTGTTTGGTGTCGATGTGTATCTCAGGTTTTAGAGGCATCGGTCCTAAGCTGGCGTAGTGCTTGGGTGAGAGATTTGGGAATATCGCTTTTGGACTTACTATTGGTAGATAATCCTTTGGGTCTATAAATGACACCCTTGATTGTGATCTATTTTCTGGTTATAGAATTTGATTAGTTGGTTGTTATTTATTATCCGTTTAATTACGATTGTATTTAAACAGGTTTGTGTATTTTCCCCATTTTTGGGAGGCTCTTGCTTTGGCAATTTTGAATACCGCAATGTCCGTTTTTCGGATTTTTGTTATCCCTATTTTTAGGGTGTTACATTTTGCTAGATGTAAATTGCTGGAATTTGCTGGATCATGTGGCTGGAAATTAAGTTAATGATGTCCACACAATTTTTGGGGCAATCCTCACCCTTGGATTTTCAAGATTTCAAGTATAAATACAAGACTTTGGAAGTGCATTGAAGGCACCCCTCATCTCATCTTCCATCATCAAGAAAGCAAGAACAATATGTTCTTCATCTTCAAGCATTTACTTTCATGGTTGAAGAGATGAATTATTAGTGTAGAATTTAATTTTCGCATTTAATTTTTGTCTTTTATTTTCCGTCTTTTATTTATCGTATTTACTTTCCGTACTTACTTTAATGCATTTAAATTCCGAACTTTACTTTCTAGTTACGCTTGTAGTTTATCTTTATTTAATGCAAGTAGTTAACAAGTATTTCTTTTCTTAAATTATGTCTTTTATTTTTATTATGAACTAACCATCTTTTGAGTAAGGGTGTGAGTCGACTTGAGACTAGTAGACAACACTTGGGTGTAGCCATCATTACTAACTCTTAAGTTTGGTCACTTAAGTCGAGATTTAAACTCAACGCTGATAAGCCGATCACTTTGAAGTGTTAATATTAAATCTTGACCTCGAGAGAGGCGGATTCGAAATACGGCTTAAGGGATGCACAATGATTTGAGAGAGTCTTTGATAACCACGTAGAGATACGGGTTTTGCATGATTTATTACGTTCAAACGTCGGAGGAGATTTATATCACAAAGAGATTTGGGTGTAAATCTCTGTACCGGTAGAACTTGATTTATTTCAACGTAGTTAAATCGACAAGATTAAGAGTTGGTAACGATGGATACTTTATGAACATTTTGTAGGACCGGTCTTTAAAAATTCACTTTCGAGAGATCGGGATTTTTATAGACATTCCGTACTACAAAAGGCCTAACCATTTTGTTACTACGTAAATCTCAAGGAAAACTTACACCCATACCCATTTTAGTTTCTTATTTAGTTTTTGTTGTTAAAAACCCCAAACTCTCTCAAAAATATTTCCTTCTCCTGTCATTGAAATCGGTGTATTCTCGACTTAGGACTCGAAACTTTGAAGTCTAATCCCTGTGGATACGATCTCGGTATATTTACCACTTTATTACTTGTAGCGACCATAGTGTCGGTGTATACTTGCGCCCACACTGTGGACCTATACGGTTTTTCCGCTACCAAGTTTGAATATTTTCTCAAATCGTTTGCGGTGCGGTTTATGCGGTTTGTCCCTACGCACTTTATGTCTACAATCCAAAATTATAAGTTTAAAACTACATTATAAAATCAACGATAAAGTGATCTTAGTCCAAAAAAATAAAGAGTTTCAATACATTCGATTCTCAAATACATATTGCATAATTTAAAATAGCTTAAGGACTAAAAGAATAAACTTCAAACTAAAGTAGACTATGAGTTAGGACGTGCCCAATTTTTTCTTTTATCTCGATCCTTAAGCCCTGACTCCCAATTGGTCAATGTTTATTCAAGTCTAAAAATATTACATGATGTTAAAAATAATTAAATAATAAATAATTCTATGTATATGTATGTTATATACAAAAACTAAAATATATACAAAATATGAGGTGCGGTGCGATTTAAACCGCAATTTGATAACTCAAAACCGCAAACCACACCACATAGTTAAGTTTGGTAAAAATGCAAACCGCAAACCGCACTGCGAAAGTTATAAATTGCGATTTGCGGTTCAGTGTGGGTAGTTTATGAGATTTGGCTGTGTTTGGATGAACACCCCTACTATTACATAACGAGTCAATCTTATTAATAAGTTTAAATTAGGGTTTGTTTGGCAGTTGCTGAATGATTTGATGCAGAATGATTAAATTATCAAAATGATTAATAAACTCTTATGATGTAGTGTAAAATGAAAAATGATTGTTTGGTAATTGTTCAGAATAAAATTATGACGCTTAATGGTTAAGGGATGCCCAAGATACAAAATTATTCATAGGATTTTAGAACCATTAAAAGATAGACTTTTTTTTACCAAACAAGATTCACCTCTTTGAGATTAAGAGGTTGCCTCTTAATGAAACTATTAAGAGGTAAACAAACAGCCCATTATAATGTATATTAAAAACTAAAAAGTAATATATTAAAAAGATAAGAAAAATCAAATACCGTATTACAAAGACAAAAATGGTCTTACTTACGATTAAAGTTAACGGCCGTTATAAGCAGTGACCAAATCTGGTCAATTTTGGATCAATTTGTAATTTCAAAATTGTAGAGACCAAAAGTGTAATAACCACAAAACCATAGGGACCAAGTTTGTAGTTTACTTTTAAAACAATAAATCAAACGATACTAGTTGTGTGCCCGCGCAATGCGGCGGGTGCAAAAAAGTTTCAAGATTACTACCATCAATGAAATGACAAACATAAAAGAGCAACAAATCAACGTACACCATTCAAGATACCGGTAGGAAATCGATTATACTGAAAATAGGTATGGACCCATTGAATTAATTGTCCTTTACAGTAATGTCCATTATTCATGACAGGATGATGGATCTTCGACTTGTGTCAGCCCCGAATAACTGGATAATTGTAAATCAATGCAACTTTTCACATTACAAACAATGCAACTTTCTATATACAAGGAGTCTGTTTAATACATAAGCACCAAATGAATGAGCGAAAAATTTTACAATGCAATTCTATCATGGCAATAAAAATAATAAATAAATTTACCCGAGCAAGTGTTCGGTGAACGGACCCTAAGTAAAGCACCATAATACATTTAGTAAAAGAAATGAGGGCCAAGACTAATACGTGCAAACGTTACTGATAATCTTATTTATTTCAAAAAATGACTACATTAGTCCAAGTGTTTGAAAGAAAAATAGAGAGATTGTGAAGCCACAAATTACAATTTCTAAACAAAAAAATAAGTAAAAAACAAATGATATCAAGTTAATGGCTATGTAACAGATACACACCATCAACTGCTCTAAAATTGGCCCTAAGCAACACTAAAAAAGCATTCCTTGACACTTCCTTGCAATCGTTCAATTTCATGGCCTTCACAACACTAACATATGAGAAATACCTGGAATACAAAATACAATTTATCCCATGTCACATAAGCTTAAGATCACACAACTTAAAATGGCATCTAAAGGAAAAGCAAGGGGATGGGGGTGTCTCAATTAAATAAGTTGATATAGAAAAGAAAGGGAATAAACTTAGCAGACACTCGTTTAGGTTTCATAAGCTTATGATAGGTGCAGTTGAATGGGAAAAACCCACAACACTATGTAACATCATATTTAACCTTTGGGGTGGGGGGTTAAATCTTACCAGAATTATATAATCACTCATGATCTTATATTAAAAAGCACGAAAGAAAAACTATGAGAAATACCTATCTAATTTGAACACTCTCTTCCAACATTAAATTGCTTAGAATGGAACATACTCTACCTGCAGCACTTGCAGTTTTGTCCCATGCAATAAGAGGGTATTTTTCCCATGTTCCACCTGTAGAATACATAAAATTAGGCATTAGCTTTTATCACAATGAAGCTCAATTTTTTGCTTTTCTTTGATTTCAAGTATTCATTTTGCCCCTAATATGTAGTATAAATTCAGGGACCTTTTCATTAACCAATATGATGATTCATCTATATATAAAAGCAACTTGTTATTCTAAGAGCATATATTGGACAGGTTTTTGTACGCAACCCCCAGGCTCCAACATCAAATCCCAACTCAAGTAACATGAACAAGTCATTTTCAAGATAGAAAATCCTTTAATAAATGTCATTAGTGTACTGAAAAAACATCACATATTAGTCATTTATATGCCTGAGCATGTGCTAATTTCTGTTGTTGTGATTCAAAACAAAACTTATTTGGATTCTACAAATTGCTTTTACGTACTTGAAGACCTAAAGCATGAAGCAATTGGGCAATTCCCTTCATTGTAAGCCAATACCAAAGTACAATAGAGAAAGAAACCATGAAAAACTTACAAATAACTGGCCCGGTGAGCATTACCCTTCTTTGGGCACTTGGTCATTTCTTGAGCCATGGTGGAACATAAAACAGTCAAGAAGGCCTTGGGATGACTAACATCACCATAGATGATTGGTGGCTTCACACATCAAGATCCATAATCAACTGATTTATTGGAAAAAGGCACTGTAAAATCAAACAAAAATCTAAAACACTACAAAATTGTACAAACATCGAAAAAGAGTGGGATCAAATTAAAAAGAGCAGGATCAAAGTAATATGACAATAGTAAATTAGTAATTGAGACACACGAAACATTAGTGCAAGCATGTCTCATACTTTTCAACTTGCAACTTCCAACACCTCTCACAAGAAAATGAATAACAGGGAATATGAAGATAACCTTTATAACTGGGTATTGTGACTGACTTTAGCCTTCTCTTGTAGCTTAAACTCTATATATTTATCAGGATTTAAAGCTGAAATACACAAAACCATCATTAGGTAGCATGTGTAGCATGATCCAAGTGCCCTCCACAAGTTGGTCGTCTATCCATCTAGGTCGGGATGCAAATTTAACAAAATTTAAACTTGCTAAAAGAAAGTATCCAAGTCCAGAAGAGGCCACCAAGTGCACCATGTTCCCTTGTTTCTTATAACCCATTTTATGAAAGATCTGGGGAGAGAAGTATTTAGAATTCTTTAGAATTCTTTGACTGAATGATTGAGAACAAAATTCATAGATAATTGAGTCTTACCTTTTTCAACCTACCGTTTACTTGCAATCAGTTAATTTATTAGTCTGAGCTTAATATACTCGGTATATGCGTAAGATGCTAGTTGAATGCCCATAATATCTAAAAATATGTTCAAAATAATATACTTGCAAGAACGTGTTCAAAAATTAGACATGGGAGCAGAAAGAAAGAAACCAAAGAAAATCAAAAGATATGAAATATTTCAAATGGGGTCATCTTGTTCAATAGTTCCGGTTCATGGGATTAAAGAACACCCACAAAAATGAGTTTATGAACAATTAGGAACATGTAAAAGATACCAATATCAGCAAACCTGACAGCAACTTGTACGACATTATAATACCTAAACAACATGCAACAACCAGGAAATCATAAGAATCGAGATAATGATCTTGTCCTGTATACCAAACATGGGAACTCAAAAGAAACCAAGTATAATTAACTTCACAGACTTGTCTTTTTTTTAGTAAAAGACTTGTCTTTCTTCTGCTGCAATATCATAGAGTAGTTAGTTGAAGCCTTGTAAAAGTTAAGCCACGATCTTATTACAGATGTACTAAAAAATATGTTGCATACAAACTTCATGGATTTGTCAGATACAAAGGGATAAATTATAGGGAAAAAAAGATGTTGGGCTCACTTGCAAAACATGTGATAGCAAGAAAGCAAGCAAAACAACATTTCAGAAGACTTAGGCTGCAAATGATCAAATAAAACGAAAACTTTGAGTTCGAAGATTTAAGAATCGAAGCTATCAGAGCTACAAACCAAAAAAAATGGAATCAGTATCAGTAATCCAAAAAATCAAGTAATCCATCATTCAGAATCAGTAAATGATTATGTCATCAAACGCAAAAAAAGAGCATAACATGTATTTTGATTGAATTAGGAGAAGATTGAGCAAAGAGTTGACATTGAAACCCTAACCGTATGAGAAGCGATGGATTTCAGATCAGAGAACCGTTGAAAATGGTTACCAGTTGAAGCTCCGTATCGAATGGTTCCCAGTTGAAGCTCCGTATCGAATGGTTCCCCTTTGAAGCTTTGTATCCGTATCTATAATTATGGAGAAAAGCTAGAGATTGAAGAAAGCCAATTATGTTTGAAGAATAAGCGGGAATCGTCGCCTTGAGAGAGGGGTCGATGTCTTGGGAGCAGGAATCGATGTCTTGGGAGCGTAATTGCTCCTGCTGATAATTTAAAACTAAAAAAAATGTAATGCTTTAAGATTTTGTGCTTTAAAATGTAGTACGTTATGCATAAGAAGTTGTAATTAAGAGATTTTAAGAGATTGTGCTTTAAATGGTAGTATTTTTTGCTCATCTGCTTATTCCCCAACAAACACAAATTACAACACATCAACAAATTCCAGCAAATATATGAGCACAACACGGATATATGAAAAGTTAGGGGTTACTCACTAAAAACTTACCTTGGTAAGCACTTACCAGTTCAATTACCTTACCAGGTGATCATAACAAAAACCGAAAATCTTACCCGGTAAGAGGGAATGCAAGGATCGGGAGTGTTACTCGGTAAGTGACGGTCTCGTACCCTGGAAATGCAACGGGATGTAAAATTTAAGAAAACTTAAGAGATAATGCATAGTACAGATTTGTGAAAGAATCATACCTTTGAATTTGGAGATCTGTCGGCAACTTCTAGGATGTGTTGCCATGGAAAGAAATGGGACGGTGAAAGAAATGAGAATGGGGAGGTGAATCTAATAAGGTTACACCGGTGCACATAATTTTGCACATGCATTCGTTGTTGTTGATCCCAATTCTTTTTCAATCCTAAAAAGTTGTACCAGTTTTCAAACAAAATTAAAACTTGGTAGACATGACCAACCAAGATGTAACCTTTTGGGGTGCAAAACTGCAACAGTTACATGGTTGTACATAGCAAGGGTTCTGATCAACAGGGAGCTCTAGTCTTGATCTGACCCTATTTTACTTCATCAAATAAGGTCACAAGAGATAACAAATCAAAAGCAAACATGGACTTTGTGTAAATTCAAACTCTTACCATGGTCAATCAAACAGATAGATCTGCAATGAAAGTGTCATCGGTTTCACCACTGCAAAATCATAAGGCAATCATCAGCAGAGATTCAATCCATTCACCATATATATATATATATATATATATATATATGTATGTATAGGGTTGGGTTCTGGTGAGAAGTTGAGTTAAAGGTGAGAAACGTGAGAAGTGGTTATCAACGTTGGATGAGAAATGGAACGCACATTAGGATGAGAAATGGACGAACATTAGGATGAGATGCACCAAGATAAGATACACTGAGATGCACCAGATCAATTCCCTTATAAGCCGCAATTCTTAGGAGGGCTTGAGATTAAAAGAGTTCAACGGTTCAGATCCACTTCTCACCATTAACTCAACTTCTCACATGATCCTTATCATATATATATATATATATTATATATATTATATATATAATAAAGAGTAGGAATTTATCCATCTAAAACCGTACTGCACCTTCTGTGGCTAGCCATCAACCCCCCCCCCCCAACAGCACGTCTTGACATCTTAACGGCTTCAATGGTCAAAAATATAAATGGGTATGATGACAATACCCTAAGTTATTCCACTAATGTAAACAAATTTTAAGCTATAAACTAAACAAATAACTACAAATTTCCAAGGCTAAAATACTCATGGTAATAAAAGGATAGTAAGTAAACATACCTTCAGAAAAAGGGAATTAGTCTTCTCCTCGATTGCTTTCTCAACACACTGAACCAAATAGAGAAAGATGAGAATCATATAAACATTATTTAAATATAGCTTAGGAGTTGTAACAAAAAGATCATCACCATCAATTTGCACCTGATCTGGATAATGCTCCCAATCATAATGATCGAAAGGGTCCTCCTTGAGTTGACTTATACCTCTTCCTTGAAATTTAAATCATAAGTTTTATCTTCATTATCATAGAATTTAGATGCACCCACATCCATTCCAATGACAACCTGCAATGAAATGTTACAAGATTTTAAAGTTAAAACTACAATGCACATTCAGAAAGCGATATCTTTGAAGAGGTGAAAGAAAAACACATTTCCCATGTATCCAGCTTTTGCTTTTGCAGTCTTTAAAAGCTCAAGACCTTCATTTTCCTGCTTAACAAATGTCATACAATCATTTAAGTTTAGTCTGACACATAGCAAGTAGATGCAAAACCACCAAAACCAGATGGGATTGGATTTGTCTTTGTCGAACTTGGACTATACATCAATCGTCGATCACAATACCTAAAAGAAAATGGATAAGACTTGGTAAACATTTTATTTCACAAATCCGGTACCTAAAAGAAAATGTTAAGTCATAAGACTAAAACGGGAAATACCCATTTAAACAAAAGAGAATGTGTGAACCATAGTAAACTTTAATCAAACCAATAGAAAGTCACAAAGTAAAATTTTATTAGATCAAATAAATTATAAAAAAAAACATGCCAAAGTACATATGAACAAAAACAACAAACTACCAAAAAAATTTGTGTCCATTCCATTAATTAACTCACATGGAGGGTCTAGATCCATTAGCTACAACATTAGTTGCACATATTTAGTTGCATCCACTAACAAAGATATTTGGACAAAGTAGTCCATGCCCCATACATAGAGTAGTTCATGCCACATATACTATAACCAAGAACTAACATCTACAACATAAGTGTTTGCAACCTTAAACTTCCATGAGATGGAGTGCACATCCCCAAAAAATTGCACAAGAAATGAGTAGGATTAATCAAAACTTGTGGGTATGATTGGTGAAATTTCATAACAAAATACAAAATCAGTTGACACTACCTACATATCCAAAAAATGAGATTGTTCATAATTAAATATAATAACACTAAATATGCAACTAAATACCAAAAATCAATGGGCCATTTTTAAATGATCTATAAACCATTAAACATGTAGGAAATACCATTAATGACTAAACGCTATAACAAAGAAGATGAAAACAAACAAAAAGAACATAAATCCTAGCGGAGAACAATAGAAATAGTCTCTCACCGACGACACTTTATCCCAAAACGACCATTGTAAACTACAAATCTCGACCAAGTACAAAGCCAGGGTTGTCAAACTACATATAATCACCTTTTTCGTTTAAATCAAATTACAAAACCAGTGTGTTATCAGTATGATTTTGATGATAAAATGGTAAAGGGTATTTAAGAAATTATTGAATGATTTCGAGATTTACCTTATACAATTCGATAGAAGTGCATATAAAGAAAGCGATATGAATCCAGAGCGTTAGCTGAAGAGTGAAGCATTAGATATTCAAGAACTTGCAGAGTAGTAGAAAATTAACAAAGCACAAAAAGATTACCTTAATCCTCTGTGTAATGAGAGTTCTTGGAAGTTTTGGGATGGAGAAGATCAAACCTGGCTGGAAGTTATAAACTATCGAGACATCTTATACAAAAAACAATCTAGACATGAAGGTTCTCGATGAAAACACAACAAATAGAAAAAAAACCTAACCTGAGAAAAACTAGAACAAACCCTATGGAGAAGATCGAACACGCAATTAGAAACAAGGAAAGGCAGATGGAAACAAGTTAACTAAGAATTGAAGAAAGAAGAGAGAAGAGAGATGTAATATGGGGAAACGTCACCTTGAGAACTGGAATCGTGTTCTTGATTGGAGTGGATGCATCTTGGGAGTCGATTTTTGGGAGCGGGAATACGTCGATAGCAGGGAAAGAGGGACGACGGAGTCTGGTGGTAGGGTTAGGGTTTGGAACGGTGTTCTTGAAGCAAGAAGACGAAGAACAATTGGCGGCGACAGGGGGGTTTAGATTTGGTTTAGAATGGATTCAAATGCTAAAGAAGTTGTACCAAAGCATTATCAAATTGTAAATTAAGTAATTGACTTTAATTAATAGTAATTTGTGCTTAAAATGTTGTAATTAAGAGTTTTTTATGCCATCTTTATAATATAGTATAAATTGATTGTTTTGAAAGATCGGTTTTTTTAATATGTAATTGTTTAGAATTTTAGTATAGGTGACAAAGTAACATGTTTATTAAAACGGGGTTATAAAAAAAAACTATGTTATTGTATGATGCAATTAAAATAAATCGAGTTTATATGTTTGCTTATTAGAGTCGATGTGTTAAGGGGTTGTTTGGTTTATGGAACTGGAATGAATTTTAAGGAATTGGAATGACCAATTTAATTAATCAAATTTCAAGCTCATGTTTGGTTCACCGAATGAAAACGATTAAATCCTTTCATTTCCATTGAATTTCGCAATTTAAGGAATTCATCATTCATTGACTTAAGTGAATGAACTGAATTCCTACCAACCAGATTGTAACACCCGCTATTTTAGGGTTGGGTGAAAAGTTGACTTTTACCCGAAGTTCAAGGGGGTAAAATGTAACTTGGGTTATATAAATAGAAATCAGATTTTTGATATTTTGAAAATATCACAAATATCAGTTTTTAAGAATCAGAGAGAGAGAGAAGAGAAGCAGGAGAAAGAGGTCGTTCGGTTTTCTCCAAATCCAGGTACGAATCTAGCTTAATGCTTTGATCTGAATGCTTTTAGCCGCGTAGAATCTCGTTGTGAAGGTTTTAAACCGTTCCATTGTGAGATCTGAGTATTTTCTCATTTTGGATCTGGGTTCTGTATTCGATCTGTTCTTGATGTTCTTGATGAACAAGACGATGGTCCTTAGACCGGGGTCGTGTTCGACCGATGGTCCTTCGACCGGACCGTTGTTCGATCGGACTGTTATTCGACCGGATGGTCGTTCGACCGGACCGTTGTTCGACCGGTGTTGCCGTTCGACCGGTACTGTGTTCGACCGGTGTTGGGTTCGACCGGATTTGGTACTCGACCGGATCAGTGTTTTGGCAGTGTGGTATTCGTATTCCAGAGTTGTAGGTCAGTGAGTTGTCTTTATAATTGGCTTACCGATGTATCGGTGTTGTCATAGGTAGCATTCGTAAGGAGCAGTCTTTAAGCAAGAAGAAATCTGAGGTGAGTCCTTTTAAGCTAAATCGGTCTGTACTTCGAATGCTATGTGATAAATGTATTATTTAAATGTGGAAAACCTGGTTTCAAAGTGACTGATTGTCGTTGGGAAATACCTTCTAAAAATCCCATATTTTCAAGAATCAAGATTTATAGAATTGAACCGTTGTTCATATGAATTGCCTGTATATCTGATTTAATATGAGTATGCTCTGAAATGACATGCTTTGGCTTTGAGTCTTAGTGCAATGGATCCATAGGCACTGTGTTCCTATGTCCCCTGTTTTGGGCAATTGGTTCACGTTTTAGCACGGGATAGGCATCGGGTTGCCATGATAAGTAAGGTGTGGGCCTATACGGTCGGGCAGCGTCTCATGGTGCAGTAAGGTGTAATCCCATTATGTGCTTGGGTTCCCCCTGTTTTGGGAACTCTCAAGGATAGATCCAGAGGGGTTGACTTGAATGTTTTGAGCAACAGATCTAGAGGGGTTGAGCTCGTTATGTGATTTTGGGTATTACTTATACCATGTTTAATCACTAATGGTTTATTGGATTTCTTGACTTAGCTCATGGCTATACTACCGCGTGGCACCAATTGGGTTTAGTACTCTCTTTTATTTGGCTTGTTCTCACTAGGCTTTAGCCTAACGCTTGCTCTTGGTTGTCATGTTGGCAGGTTATCTTAGCGGTGGGGCTCGTCGGGGCTGAGGGAGTGACCTTGGTGTCGTGAGAGATTCTTTTGAAGATTTATTTTGGAAGTATAGCGACACCCGTCCCTAATCTAGATATAATTGTAGATTAATAGGTTGTCGTTTTATGCTTCATTTATATACCACAATAATGTCTACTCTGTACCCCGTTGGATTAATATGTATTTTGAAATTGTTACACCCTATTCCGCAAGTTAGTCTTTTGCTGATTTCCTTTTCGAAAATTTTATTTTCCGTAAATTTCTAGGGTGTTACACAAATGCGTGATCAAATTCCATTAAATTCCATTCCGATTCATTCAAAGCCAAATTCTTTCGATAGATTCAAATTCTATCAAATTACATTATGTGAACCAAACGCCCTCTATGAGTTTGTTTAGAGCCATTTGCTATGAATGATATAATTTAAGTGCTTGTTTTGATTATGAAATATCTACCAAGAAACATATTGTTAGAGCTTGTTAATTGTCATAGTAGGTTTGGAAACTGACTTATCTGTTGCACCTTAACTATCAATGGCCATTTGATTATAACCGAACTTGAAGTCATATCAAGTGTTGGGGATTCCCTTATAAACTGATCTATTAATTCCTCATAGTTTAATTTACGTTGCGTTAATAGTTAATTTTGTTCTTAAATCATGTTAGCCAAATACAATTCACAACTAATCTATGCGGACTTAACATCATTTACCAACACACATAGTTAATTTTGTATTAAACCGTATGGTCTGTTATTTGTTGGTCTCGACAATCACCATACTCTCTGACGTTGTGTCATCTTTAAATTTGAATGAAAAACAATGTGAATTTTGTATACAAACACCAAATGAAAGTGTGTACATTGTGTGAAACAAAGCATGATATTTATTTTGCTCCGCCTTGCCAGGTTGGGTTGACTTGTGTCTAACCCGTTTTCTACCCAAGTCCC
This sequence comes from Arctium minus, assembly GCA_954870635.1. Classification (NCBI taxonomy): domain Eukaryota; kingdom Viridiplantae; phylum Streptophyta; class Magnoliopsida; order Asterales; family Asteraceae; genus Arctium; species Arctium minus. Next base: position 93,705,874 of record OX941087.1, read on the forward strand.
AACCATGTTGGCCTGTAAAATTTAGAACATGATCGAGTCTCAGTTTGGTTTGAGTTGGGTTGGATAGTCGGTCTATAGTCTATACTGGCATTAAGTTTTTTTGAATATTAAACTAAATATTTTTATTTATTATTTACTTGAAATATAAAAATAAAATAAAAACTAAAATTTTCATTGATGGAGTGGTGTTGTGCTACCTTTTAATGTTTCAGTGTCATTTTTGTTTATGGTCTTCACATGTATGTTGTCTAAGTCTGTGGTCATGGTTCGTTCATGTTGGTAACGATGGCTGTGTGGCTAGTTTTGATTTCAAATGTGTTCAGCAGGTTTGTTTGCTCTAGTATCCATTTGAGGGCATGAAGCTGTTGTTTGCAGTTTGTCTGTTGTTCTTTTTATCGTTTGGTTGTGGTTCTAGTTACCCCCTTTTTTGTTGCGGTCCTCCCGTTTTTCCATTCGTAATTTGGTTTTTTCGTGGTTTTTTTGTCTCTTTTAGCTTGTTCTAAATTAATGATCATAATAAGACATTGTTTGGCAAAAAAAAAAAAAAAACTAGCTTATAAGTTAGTTTTTTTTTTCCATACATGTTTGGATGACCATAAACTAACTTATAAGCTACCTTATTGAAAAACTACTCATAGTAACATTTTAAAAAACTAGCTTATCAGCTAGTTTGCCAACACATAGCCTAAATGAACTTTATCATATTCCATAAATATTTCGATCATAAAGAATGAATCACGATCGTCTTCCACAAATATCTCAATTCTTTCATGATATAAAGTTTGTATGATTCGCAACATTTACATAGTTTTTATCTATAATTGTACAATTATTACACTTTTTAAATAACTAAATAACACCTTTACCTTTGATAATAAAAATATAAACTTTTTTCATCCCATAATTGAGGGTAAAATAGGAAATTAGAAATTTTCGTATTAAAGTAAACACTTACGAACTGTTTACTAAACCCTTTCCAGATCACTTAACTTATCGAATGAATATGGCAAGGGCTGAAAATCTTACCCCATCAACCAAAAAAAGTGTATTGAAACAAAAAAACAAAAAACAAAAAACAAAAAACAAAAAACACTTTTGAAATCAACTAAAAAACAGAAAAAGTCTATTGAAATTGACAAAAAGAACTTAAAAAATCTATTGAAATCAACAAAAAAAAACTTTAAAATCTCTCGAAACAATGAATTTAGGCTAAAAATACATTGGACAACTCTACGGGCATTTAATTTACCTTAAATGTGCCCCCATCGGGAAAAATCCTGGATCCGCCACTGACAATCTTACCCGGTAAAATAAATTAGAATGTTGACTCTTAGACCATCTACATCCTTGCAATTCATTTACACTTTCAATTGTGTCACATCAGCTTTTGCAATTACTTTATATATACATGCAATTCACCTACACTTTCAAAAGTGGTCTCCACTACAACATTTATTAATTACTTTATAAATTATTATATACATTCATAATTTTTTAGTTAATAATATGATATATAATTCTTTATTTTATTTTAATGTTAACTAAAATATAAATTTTAAATAAACGATTAATATATAACATAATAATATAATACAATCATTCTATTAAATACATAATTTTTTTAAAAGAATAATTAATTTAATTAAAAATAAATTAATATTGTTAATTATTAAATATATTATTTTATATAATAAATTAATTTATTTAAACAATTAAAAAGAAAGAAAGAAAAAAAATACTAGGAGATAGAGTTGTGCCATGTATTTGTTGGAGTCTATGTGGCATTGCAACAACAATTGCAATATCAGAGAAGATTTTGATGAGTTGGTAAACTGCAATTCAATTTGAAAGGGGTTTGCAAGCCTTACGTGGGTGGTCTTACAACAACAAATGTTTACCAGATAAATGTTTAGTATACCATTAGTCTATTATTGTTTTGATATAAACTAAAATAATAATATATACTACTAAGAATTGAATATAAATATAAATTAGAAGCTGCTTGACAGTTACTGAATGGTTTGGTGCAAAATGATTAAGTGGTCAAAATGATTAAGAGACTCTTATGTAAAATGAAATATGATTGTTTGGTAATTGTTATCAGAATGCTTAATGGTTAAGAAAATCCCAAAATACAAAATCATTCAAAGGATTTTGGAATACAATTTTTTTTTTTTTTGTCAAACATGATTATATCTTGACCATTCAGAAATTGTCAGAAATTGTCTATGAAAAGGTAACTTTTGATTTGAAATTGACATCATGAAACTTTTCATTTGTAGTTAACTTTCGACCTGTAGACACTAGACAGCAATGCTTGTCGAGAATGGCGGGAAGATAGCACAGGCCCAAAACCCTCCACTATCTCTGACTTCATTCATATACACCTTCATAAAGTTTACTACTGTATGTTTCTACTCTTTAATCATCGGATTTCGAGCTTTTCCAGAAACCCTAGGTTCGTAGTATTTGATCTTTATGCAATGTCATCCTCTTCTCCAACGAAGATCGTCGCAGAGTACGCAAAATCAGGTAAATCATCATGCAAAAAATGTTCCGAGAAGATCGATTCAAAAGCTCTGAGATTAGGGTTGAAGATTCGGGATCCTCGAGGGTATGATAGCACTAAATGGCATCACTTCCACTGCTTTTCTTTGGATTCCGTTCCGGTTTCTTCCACCGAAACGATTGAAGGCTTTTCAGAATTGACGGTAAAGCTTAATTCGATTCTATTTCTTTGTTTGCTTTTCCGATTTGCCTTTTCATTTGCTTAAGTGCTTAACTGAATTCAGTACTGTCAGCTTTATGGTGTATAAAACGAAATTTACTTTCTCATTTCCGAGTTTGTTTTTGCACACTATCGGTGTATAACGGATAATAACCCGACATGATTTGATCAAGTGCAAACACATTATGTTTTTATTTGTTTTTGAGCTGCATGTTCTTACTTTGTCATTTTAGGATAGTGATCAAGATAAGTTGAAGCAGATGGTGAGTGAAGGAGATCAATCTTCTACAAAGGTAGTTGTTTATTTAAACTACTTGTACCTAGACATAGGATGCTTTTTGGTATGAATTTGTATGATTTATTGGTTTTATCTGCTTCATGGTCGCATCTGTCTATTATATATGACTTAATAGATCATGAAAATAGAAAGCATTAATGAGAGCTTGGACTTTTTTAGTGTATGAATGGTTGGATAAAGACACAGAAGCAGAACTTTGAATATTGCATTGTGTGTGTAGATATAGGATACTTACATACATATCTAAATATGTGATTTCAGGTCCATTTGTTAAATGTCACAATTACTGAACTACATGAAGCACATCTAAGAAACCTTGTATCAGATCTGCATATTAGTGGATACTAGAACACTGAAAATATTTACAGTGTATACACACAAACTGAGTTGTCTTTATACAGTTTAATGTACAACTGTTTTCCTCTAGAGTTGTACAAAGCTGGTAGTTTTAAAGTTATTGGTAAACTGTTGATACACATTACTTCAAATGGAGGCAGTACTTCCTAGCGGACTAGCCGCAATGTGATCGTCCATTTGGTTTTGGACAGTAATATAGTTTTCTTAATTGACAATCAAAAACACATTGTTGGGCATCTTTAGTTCAGTTGGTGCCTATTCACAAAGACTTATTTGTTAGAATGCCTGTGGAACATGGTTAAGATGCAGAATCTTTTGGTTTTACGGGTGGGGATGTAGAATTTTGGTTGCAGTTATTTCCAAGGCAAGATTTACATATTATGAGTTAAAGATTCATTTCCCTTTTGATTTACATGCAACAAGTTATGTGTGCTGATTCAATGGATTTAGCCTGTAAATTTTACTAAGTAGTCACATATATATGGTAACGTGATGGCAAAGTTTTCCTGCTCATGGTTTGTTTGTAGCTTGGTAACAATTTGTTATAACAATATCATCATTTAGGATTGCACCACCTCCTTTTTACTTCTGAACTCTCATAAGTATATCAATTGTGTGTGACAATTATTATTCAACTGGCAACCAAAAAGGGTCTTCTACTTGATATATTTTCATTTATTTTTACTTGAATGAGAACCTTTTCTTAACATGATACAGCTACAGGCATTGCCGTACCAATGATGTTATGCAATGTTGCACATTGTTCTTTTTCCTTTTTTTCCCATATCATTCTTGAGGAGATCTTTGTTCATCTTGACGTATAACTTTTGTCATGACTCACGATGACATTCTATTAAAAGCATACAGGATTACAGTGGTTCGTGCAATTAAGCTTACCTAATTGCTATTGTTCTAAAACAGAGAGAAGCAGATGTTGAGCTTGAGTCACATGGAACAAATTTAAAGAAACTAAAGGTAGGGAGATGTGGTATTTGTCTTATTGAAACTTTCATTGTTTTTTAATTGCATACAATTACAAAAGAATTCATCAGTAACATAATTGTACTCTCACAACCATACCAATACATCTGTTCTGTCCAATTTTCATCCAAAATAACAAATTTTAAAATTGAGGAAGTTCAGTGAACTAAATAAAGAAAAGATCATTGTTTTCTAAACAAAGGCATAGTCATAGACAATCAACCATTGAACATTTAGAGTTATGAGATCGCACTGCAATCAAATTGAAAGGATGTTATTGATATGATTGTGTGAATATACGTATTGTCACTGATAAATCTTTATTATAAGGTATGCAATTAAAAACCATGAAAGTGGAGTGATCACTATGTCTATTTTGTCTTTAATGATATGGTTTTTACTTTTCACTTCTTGAGGTAACTGATGACAATCATGTGATTCTGCTTTGTTTTTTTTTACCAGACGGATGAAGATGAGGAAGCTGGGCCAGCAAAAAAGAATGAAAAGGATGAAAAGGTATAGTGTTATGATACTTAACTGGCTATAGATAGGACGGGTGCAGAAAGGGAAGTTAGGTGTATACACCCCCACAGATCTTATCTTATTTAAAGGGTGAACTTTGGGAGCTTTTGAGAGAGGTATTTCGGGGTGGGGGTATGTGAAGGTGTGCCTTAACACATTCCGAGAAGAACATAAGAAAAGTTTAACCTTCAAAGGCCTTAAGTTTTACACTGATTTATTACTTACAGTGAAGCGAATTTGACAGAGAATGAATTAAACTTGATGCGGTTTTTTCTATGATCAGTTGGGCCACCAAACTTGAACTTCCTGTCTAGATTGAGGCCTATTAACTTTTCTTCATGCTCTTATTATCTTTAAATTTTCTGTTCCTCTTTACTTCTTTTGTGATAATCGTTTTCAAGCAACTTTTCAGTACAACAGCTTTACTTCTTTTTCAATGTCTTCTTCTTCTACTTGTATCAAGATCGTTGCAGAGTATGCTAAGTCTGGAAGATCTTCATGCAAGAAATGCGCTGAGAAGATTGATTCTAAATCTCTAAGATTGGGATTCAGAAGTTGGGACGCTCGAGGATTTGAAAACACCAAATGGCATCACTTAGACTGCTTCTTAACTCTAGATACAAACTTGCTTTCAGCAGAATCAATCGAAGGATTTTCAGAACTGAAGGTGAGGTCAATGGGGTTCAGTTTATCTTTGTAGCAACTGACTTTACTTTTCATTTAATCACTTTTTCACATAAGGTCTGTACTTTTTCAGTTTTAGAACTTATATAACTATGTTTTGTCACCATTTCACCACTTTTATGTTACCATCACTAAAATTGTTCAGAGAAGTTTTCCCAAGAAGAAAGAAAGCACATTGGTAATTGGTTCAACCCTTTTAGTCGTCAACCATTTTTTAGAGTTGAAACTGAAACTGAAACAAAAAGAATATGTTTCTATCCAATAAGTTATTTGGTTTCTTTTGGTTTGCTTTTAGTTAATATGAATTGTTTTATTGGTAATCTATCTTCTGTCCAGAACCATATAGTTTTTTAACTTTTAGTTAAGATAATCATCAACTCTGTACTTAGGGGGGGGGTTGACATTCCTTGAGAGCATAAAAGTTTATGGCTGGTAACAGATTACCATATTTTGAACAAAGTACAAAAGTTCTATTCAAAATCCAGTACCTTAATTGAAATTTGTTTGAATTGTATTATTTGCAGAGCAGCGATCAAGAAAAGTTGAAGAAACTAGTGACTGAAGGTGATCAATCTTCTGAGAAGGTACTGCTACTGCGGTACTGCCTACTATAAGCTACTTGTATAAACACACTGGATTAATACACATTGTTTGGTGGCTTTCTTCGAGTTAATCCTTTTTATGCTTCCAAAGTTGGATCTATAGCAAAAATGTTTGCTACTTAATACAGGGTCAGATGCAGAATCTCTGTTGAAATTGTTTTAAAAGAATTTTGCATTTGAGGATTTAAATGTTAACCTACGGGTATTCTCTTTCAAGTTTATTTTTTACTCCTGGTAATTTGAGGCTCGCATATCCATGTTTATGCATCCAGGCACGAGGCATAACTTTTAGATGTCATCTCGAACTAAGCCCATTTGATTCAGTGAAGTGTGTGCCTTGGCCTATTAGTTGCCGCCACACAAAGTTTGGGATTTATTGAAGCTAGTTACAAGTCAACTTTTTCGCTATTTTTTACGAACTAGAGAATATTTTGTTAGTCCTTGGTTTAAATGAAATCCAAACCTGAAATGTCTTTTTAGTTAACGTACTTCAGAAAAGGTAAACAAGATTGAATAGTCACCCTAGGGACTTATCTCTTTTTCTCTCATACCTGTCTCTTTTGTGTTATGTGCTTGATAAATTAAATGTTTGTGGTCAATATTATGTTGATTAAACGTCAATGTCCTATGCTGTTAATATAAACTGAATGTTGGTGATAAATTGGTGTACATATTTGAAGTAAATTGTTTGGTGATGATTCTTTAGTTGAATATGATTCTCTCTATATAGGAGTGTTGACGTTAAATATAGATGCTGCTGCTTATGATTTAACGAATTTAATATTTTAAGGATATATGCGTTGCCCTACACCTTAAATATCCTTGATCAGATCCTAAAGAGGCACACTCTTGTAGATTTGGTAGCATGACTATTAGATTTTAAAGCTTGTTATTCATTTAACAAACCATAAAGGCATAATGTTTTGTTAAAATGAACTTGTATGCAACATCATGCATGCACAAATGCCATTTATGTGATGTTGGCTTGTTTTGGTTTGTTTGTGCAGTTGAATGAAGATGGTGAAACTGAGCTGGAGGAACGAGATCAAAAGAGTGGAAAGGTATTGAGATGACTAATCGAATGAATATAGAATATAGAATAATCTTGTTGTGTAATTCTCATACGTCTATTATCTTCTTGAGCCTGAAATATTCTGGTGCATCCGTGCATGTATGTACTTTTGTTGTGGTTTCAGGTTATTCAACCTTGCTTCATCTGCCATACAAATACAATAATACACATTCATAAATGAACTTTGCATTATGTCTGACTTTTAACGTGTTAAGACATTCATGATAGTTTATTTCAGTTGATTAGATGAACTTGGAACCTTAATGGCTACAACAAAAGGCCTTTTATAGCAATTTGAAAAAAATGATCTTATCATTTAAGATTATGCATCCTTTTCCCATTGATCTGCTACCTTGTATATCTTCATTTATTTTTCACATGCTTTAGAATTTTGTTCAAACGTAAAACATAAAATAGCACACCTTATCTTTAATGAGCGATGTTAACAGCGGAAGTGGAAACCTCATCTTCTGTTTTATCCTTCCCTAACCTTTTGTGATCTTTATTCGTATTTGTTTTTCTTGTAATGGCATTTTGTTACTGGTATTTCCAACTTGTATGATATATGGTGCACATATTCTACCTAATACAAATTCTATTGTTTATGGCGTTTAAACTTGCCAATGCTTCTTTAGTTCTCCTATCCTTGTTGTTTCTGTTTCTCCTCTTTTGTTTCTGAGTTTCAAATTTTCAAGTTTTTTATACCCGTCAATTTCCATGTTCATTCATTTGGATGTAGTGTATTAAGTATTTAAGTATAAGGATTTTTAAGTGCAGAACTCGGGTTACAGTTTGGGCTACTTTGTTTACTCATCTTCCTAGCTCATTTGTTCTCCTTCCAAATACTTCCTTAATTATTTAAAGCAGGGCATTTTAATGATATATCTTTTAACATTCCATTTTAGCCATCTTTTTGACTTGATGAAGGCATCGGATGTAATTGATATGATTGTGAGAATAAATATTGTCATTGATAACTCTTTACACGTTTGAAAAAACCATGAAAGCGGAGTGATATCTATGACTAGTTTTCCATTTGTGAGATGGCTTTTGCTTTTCATATCCCGAGGAAACTGATGACATTCATGTGATTCTGCTTTTTTGTAGACGGATGAAGATGAGGAAGCTGGGAAAGAAAAAAAGAACGTAAAGAATGAAAAGGTATAGTGTTATGCTACCCAACTGGCTATAGATAGGATGGGTACAGAAAGGGAAGTTGGGGAGGGGGGGGGATATAAAGGTGTGCCTTGTCACATTCTGAGAAGAACCTAAAAAAGCTTAACTCTTAAAGGGATTAAGTTTTACCCTGATTTATTATTTACAGTGAAGCGAATTTGACAGAAATGAATTAAACTTGATGTAATATTTTCTATGTAGTTGTGCGACAGACCTGTAGACTGAGGTCTATTAACTTCCCTCTATGCTCGTATTATCTTTAAATCTTCTGTTCCTCTTCACTTTCTTTTTTTGTAATAATAGTTTTCAAGCAAACATTCAGTATAACAGCTTTACTTCTTTTACAATGTATTCTTTCTCTTCTTGTATCAAGATTGTTGCAGAGTATGCAAAGTCAGGAAGATCTTCATGCAAGAAATGTGCTGAAAAGATCGATTCTAAATCTCTAAGATTGGGATTGACTAGTTGGGATCCTCGAGGATTTGAAAACACCAAATGGCATCACTTAGACTGCTTTGTCCCGCTAGATGCAAACTCATTTTCAGCAGAATCAATTGAAGGATTTTCAGAACTGAAGGTGAAGTCAATATATCTTTGTAGCTACTGGTTTTATTTTCATTTACTCACTTTTGCACATAAGGTTGGTACTTTCTCAGTTTTAAAACTCAAATTATGTACATTACCATTCACCACTGTTATGTTACCACCACTAAATTTGTTCATCGAAGTCTTCCCAAGAAGAAAGAAAGCACGCTGGTTCTTTTTAGCTGCCAACCATTTTTTAAGTTGAAACTGAAACTGAAACAAAAACAATATGTTTCTACACACAAAATTATCTTTTTTTTGTTTGTTTTTAGCATAGTTGTGAAAAGCGCGCTGAGGCGCATAAGGCGCAAAGCTCTGGGCTTTTTAGAGGTCAAGGCGAGGTGTGTTACAGAGGTGCACCAAGGCGCAGCGCCTTGGGCTTCGGCGCACTTTGGGCTTCGGCGCTCATCATGAATATTTATCTTTTTTTAAAAATTATTTGCTTTGCCTCTTAGAATTCTGCAGAAAAAAGTTAATAATTAAGTCAACTTTAATATTAATGATGTCCTTTAACCTCCTAGACTTCTACAAAAAGGAGTTATGAGGCAAGTGATAAGTCTATGATCTATTCCATTCTTATCTACTATAAATAAGAGTAACTAGATAAGTCTCCCTATAATACAATCCATATCTATTCTTCTCCCTCACGGCTTTAAGCCCTATAAATACATCCCATATCTCATTCTTCTCCCTCACAGCTTTAAGCCCAAAACCTCTTTCTCACGTCCTCAAACACCTATCCTCTTTCTCACTTCCTTAAAAAGTTGATATTTCTACTTTTTATATAATGGTATTTGAGTTGTGTATTACTATGTGTGTATGTATTTATGTGTGTATATATATTTATATATATATAGGCGAAGGATCGTGTGAGAAGTTAAGTTAAACAAATTGGGATTCATTTATCAACAGATTTTTTTCTTCCGTACTTTTTTTTCTTTCGTAGTACGGAAGTGGACCCTCACCCTTCTCTAATTGGGGGAGCGTGAGAAGTGATTTAAACCGTTGATCTCTTTTAATCTCAAGTCCTCCCATGAATTGTGGCTTAGAAGGGAATTGATCTGGTGCATCTCGGTGCATCTCATCCTATTGTGCGTCCATTTCTCATCCAGCGGTCGATAACCACTTATAACGCTTGTCACCATTAACTCAACTTCTCACCGGAACCCAACCCTATATATATATATAATTATATATATATAATTTTATTATTCGATGCGCCTTGCATTCGTGAGGCCTGCCCCTCGCGCCTAGGCCCAAGGACCCTTTTGCGCCTGAGTGTGCCTTGCGCCTTTAACAAATATGGTTTTTAGTTGATATGAATTATTTTATTGGTATTCTATTCTGTCCAGAACCATATAATTCTTTTACTTTTAATTTAGATAATCATCAACTCTGTACTTGGAAAGGTGACAGTTCTTTAGAGCCTAGGTTTATGTCTGGTAACAGAATACCACATTTTGCACAAAGTACATTCTTTTTATCCAAATTCCAGTACCTTATTTGATCATTTGTTTGAGTTGTATTCATTGCAGGGCAGCGATCAAGAAAAGTTGAAGAAACTGGCGACAGAAGGGGATCAATTTTCTAAGGTACTGTCTACTGTAAGCTACTTTTATACACACACTGGATAGATTAACTCACATTGTTAGGTGGTTTTCTTCGATTTATCCTTTTTATGCTTCAGAAGTTGAATTTATTGAAAAAATGTTACTTGATACAATATTTGATGCATACTTTCTGTTGAAATTATTTTAAAAGATTTTTGCATTTGAGGATTTAAGATGTTTCAACCTAGGGGAATTTCCTTTTTGAGTTTATTTTTTCCGTCTGGTAATTTTAGGCTCCCAGATCCATGCTTATGCGTCCATACAGGAAGAGTAACTTTTGGATGTCATTTTAGATTAGACCCATTTGACTCAGTGAAGTGTGTGCCTTGGCCTGTTAGTTGCAGCAACACAAAGTGTGGGTTTTACTGAAGCTAGTTACAAAAGATGACTTTTTGGCCATTTTTTTCATGAACTAGAATTTTTTTAACTCTTGGTTTAAATGAAATACAAACCCCTTAAACATCTTTCTAATCAATGTACTGCAGAAAAAGATAAATAAGATTGAATAGTCACTGTAGGGACTTCCCTCTCTATCTCCTGCACCTCTATCTCTTTTGTATATGCGCTTGTGGTTAATTAAATATTCATGGTCAATATTTTGTTATTTGAATGTCATTGTCTTATGCTGTACTATAAACTCAAATTGATGTAAATATTGAAGTATTTTTTTTTTTGGTGATGATTCTTTAGTTGAATGTGATTTTTTCTATACGAGTGTTGTTAACGCTAATTATAGACAAGTAGACAACTACTTATGATTTGATGATTTATAATATTTGAAGCATATATGCCTTGCCTTACACCTTAAATATCACTATGAGACAACACCTGTTGATTTGATAATATGACTATTTGATTTTAAAGATTGTTAGTGTCACAAACCATAGGCATAACCTTTTGGTAAATATGATCTTGTATGCAACATTATGCATGCACAAATGCCGTTCATTTGATATTGACTTGTTTTGGTTTGTGATTCGTGCAGTCGAATGAAGATGGTGAAACTGAGCTGGTGGGACGGAATCAAAAGAGTGGAAAGGTATTGAGATAACTAATCGAATGAGTATAGACTATAGAATAATTGCAGAGTGTAATTCTCATATGTCTATTATCTTCTTGAGCTTTAAATATTATGAAGCATGTATGTACTTTGTTGTGGTTTCAGGTTATTCAGCTTTGCTTCATTTGCCAAACAATTACAAAAATACACATCTAAAATGAACTTAAACCTTGAAATTCTTACAAGCTGTACAAACAAGGGCATTTGTCATTTTGATTATCTTCCTTAAATATTTAATTCAGTTACCATATTTTCATACATGAATTCTGGTAAACCATTTTTCATGAATAATCATCTTTCTAGCTCTTTTGTTCTCCTTTCCAAAGAGTTCTTTAACTATTTATAACAGGGCATTTTAATGATATAGTTTTAACTTTCATTTTTAGATATCTAATTCACTTGATGAGGGCATTGGATCAGAGATAGACTTTGCCGTTAGTGATATCAAGGACAATTACAAGGTAAGATCAGTCAGCAATTTTTACTCAATTCTGCACTTTATCGGCAATCATGTTCGTAAATTTCATACTAATTACATTTCCTGTGTGAATTGTGATTATTTTCTTCTTTTAGGGTGCAACTTTACAGCCAAAATGGAAGGCGTTCCGGACCATCATATATCTAGAACGAGTGAGTTCTTTTAGTTGATCAGATCTTTAAGATCAATGGGTCGATACCATGACAACTTTGGCATTGACAGCACTTCTCGCAATCAATCTTGTAATAATTTGTAGGATGATGGCCTCCAAGATTCAAGAAAAATTGCTGCCTTTGATTTTGATGGATGTCTTGCAAAAACATCTGTTCAAAGGTACTCCTAGCTTTAAACTCACAGATACCCGGGATAGTTTGTAGGATGATGGTCTCAGCTTTTGAATTTACTTATCTATGATGTATATCTTATATGTATATATAATTACAGAGTAGGCGCAAGTGCTTGGTCTCTTATGTATGCTTCAATACCAAAAAAGTTGCAGAGCTTGTACAACGATGGCTACAAACTGGTTTGCAACTTCCCCCTTTTCTTCTTCAAGGTTTTAGAATGGTGATGTGTCATAGTGTCGACAATTTTTTTTCTTTATAATGTTTTATATCGCAGGTTATCTTCACCAATGAATCAAATATTGAGCGATGGAAGAACAAGCGACAGGTAGCTGTGGATTCTAAAATTGGAAGACTAGACGCGTTCATCAAGCTCGTGAACGTCCCAATTCAGGTGATTGTCAATCTGTTGCTCTCTCCCTGTCCATAATTAAATGACAATTTTACCCTTGATAACATGGAGACTAATGAATTTTCTACGTCATAATTACGGGTAGAGTTGGAAAGTACACACTTGCTTTTGAAAGTGTATGCTTTATTGTGGGACAAACTACAATAGAAATGTGGACAGTTATTTTGGGACGGAGGGAGTATTTGGTTACGTCGGTTGTTGTCCCAACTGTCTTGTTGTATAATTTGAAAATGTGTATATATACAGGTGTTCATTGCTTGCGGTATAAGTAAAGGAAAAGAAGAGGACCCTTTTCGCAAACCCCAACCCGGAATGTGGCGCATCATGGAACAACAATTCAACTCTGGAATTCCGATTGATATGGATCAGTATTGTCCTTTCTTCCATAACTTTATCGGGTCTTTTGGTTTAATGACCTTCTGATACATTTGAGAATGCTACTTAACAGTATAATGTCATTTCCATACACAAAAATGCTTAAAAACCTGGCAGAAGATCATGGATTTAAAAAACATCCGTCAAGAAGTCATTTAGCTAAATAACCTTAACTGTATTATAGGTCCTTTTATGTTGGTGATGCTGCTGGAAGAATAGATGATCATAGTGATGCTGATAAGAAGTTTGCAGAGGTAATATTCATTTCTGCCCGTACATCGTTCAATTTTGTGTCTGTCTTCGTTTCTGTCGGTAAATAGTTCGGTTTTATGGGTCCCATCTTCATTTCTGCTAGTCGTCATACACATTCGTTTGTCGTAAAACTGAGAATTTACTGATTGTGGTTGCAGGCTATTGGATTGAAGTTTTACCTTCCTGAAGAATACTTTGATGCATGAAGATTATAGTTTCTTGGGATTTTTACTGTGATTTGCTTCATGCTAAAGTAGACTTGTAATCTATGCATTTTGTGTTACCCTAACTTCCAATGCTTTTGTTTAATCAAAATCCCTTTTATATCTCAACCAAGACTATAAATTGAATGGACAAGTAATAAATAAAACAAAATATGAAAGGATTTTCGAGGAATTGAAAATCGTCAAATCAAGAATCTGACTATTTCAAGACTTTAGATTTCATTTCTTCTTCCCACCACCAATCTCGCCTTCTACGATCGCGTGTCTCGTTAACACGATCTCCTTCACAAGATTTTTATACCGAAAGGGTCTGACCGCCGCTCGCAAGAACTGACCCGGTGGAATCCTACTCTTCTTGATCTTCTTCATCCTTGGACCGTACCCCAACTTCTTCCATTCTTCCGGACTTATTTTGGCTCGACCACGCAATTCATCCTCGTGATCGTTCTCATCTTCTTCCTTCGCCTTCCTTCGCTTCTCTTCCATCACCCGTGATTGCTTCTCGTACAACTTTGTTGTCATTTGAACACTTCGCCGTGCCATAACCTCCATTTCTTCGTTGCTATTTACCGCCTTCTCGAACTCCTCTTCCCAATACTTCTCATCTTCTTCCAAACTCGACTCATCATCATTGTCATCACCATCATCTTCTTCATCATCTTCGTCGTCTTCTACTTCACTACGCTCTGCATCCACCACTATATCATCTTCATCCTCATCTTCGTCTTCAATCCAATCCAAAACTTCGGTTTTTGAACCACCGTCATCGATCTCATCAGGGGCATCGCAACCCAACTCCATTTCTTCCAACTTCGCCTTCCATTCTTTAGTATACGGATGAAGCAACTCAATCGGATGATTCCCGAGTACAAACTCCAAACACTTCGACTTCTTTTCATCGCTCGCTTTCTCAAACGCCTTTACTACATCATCCACAAACGCCTTTGGGTTCACTCTCAAAATCTTACACAACCCACCGAAATACGTACACATTTCCACCCCACCGTCATCGCGTTCCAACTCGCACATAAAGTCTTGTTCGGTTGCGGGATCAAGAAGCGGTGCCATCGCCTTAAAGAACCCGTCTTGAGGCTCGAATCTACATTGATAAACCGGTCTCTTTACGTATATTATATCGGGTCTCATCCATGCTGCACATTTTGTGATCAAAGATCTTGTTTGATTCCCAAGCCTCCCCATTAGATTCCACTTATCTAACCTCTGTTTTCCACCTTCAACCACAACTTCACTAACAAGAGTCCATTGCTCCCATGGCAGCTCCGAAACCCTCCACTTCGGATGCCGAACGAACACCCAAAAGTATCGGAACCCGACATTTCGATCCATTGATTCCAACCTCTGCCCGAAATCTTGACTCATTTCGAATTCTTCGATCTTTTCCCACTCTTCTTGATCCCTAACTTCGCCGATCAAGGTCACGTTTTCGTCCGAAAACCGGCCTCGAATCGGCTCCCCGAGCACCACCCCGCGCCACGAATACGGGCCGAATTCGCCGTACTTGTACCAATCATACGGGTGCTTAAGATTCGGATCGTCTTTCTCCATGAACTGAACCATTCGATCGTACCCCAAACCGATCATCTGCAACTCCTCTTCTGAGAAATTATTGGGGTAATTGCCATGAGGATTCTTGAGCCTGTAAAAGAGGTTTTCGGCGAGTTTTTTGCTCTTTCGGCGAGCGTTTCGCTTCGCTTCCCTGCGTAATTCGGCATTCCCTTCGATTCGGCCCGTGGAGGTGCCCCCTGGCTGTTTTTTGCTACGGCCGGCATTTGATCGAACAGTTGGTCTGCAAGACGCAGTGTTTGGTTTTGGGTGAAATAAACATTTGGGTGATGAGGGTTTAGGGGAGGAGTGAATTGGGATTAGGGTTTTGTAGAATTTGGGGAGGGGATAAGGTGTGAAGGTGGAGAAGTAGGGGTTTAGGGTTTTAGAAAGGGGAGGGTTTTGAGGAAGCATTTTGCAGATGGTGAAAGAGAAGGGATAAGGTCCGGGTTTATGTGTGGGAGATGTTTTTGCTCTTTGATGTTATAAATATGTTTGTTTTTTCTTATGGAATATTTGAAAAAATTGATTACTAGTAAATTTGATGGGTCCCACATGAAACTTGGTTGTGGAAAGCTGACTCAACTGTTTAGGTTAAGAGAAGGGTTTAAAACCTCTCTGTGCATTTGAGCAAAGTCGTTACGTTCTTTTACCAATTGAGTTCCATGCATGGGGACATTAATTTTTTTTTATGATAGTGTTTGGTGATACAAGTTTTGTTACAATTGAGCAAAAGTTGGTTAGGTCGGGCTTAGGCAAGACAAAACAGAAAATGTATTTTTTTCAAAGTCTGAATGTAGTCTAGTTTTTAGTTTCAAGCCTGACCAAGTCCAAGACTTGAAAAAATTCGGCTTGAAAAAGTCTAAAAAAACACCAAACATGAATACCCGTAATGGTTGTCATGGCTCGTGATTTACTAACAATCAGGGGCGGAGCTAGGAATTTTAGATAGGGGTGGCTCGGTCATAGTCGTACTTTGTCGTAAAACCTCAAGCCTTATGAGTGGTGTGAGACATGGTGTGGTGGCGATGTCAAACCTAAAGCCTTAGGAGTTAGGCAAGACCTCAACAATTTTCAAGTCATGACTTATGACAGCAAATATGTATACCATATAAACACATATGTCATCTACCATTACTCAATGAGTCAACGAGATCAAACATTATAAATTATATTATATACTATACAAAGTAAGAAAAATCAAATATCACGTTACAAAAATTGCGCATTGGGCCATGACATGTCACATGCTTAACGTGGTGTCAGACACGAGTTTTGAGCCACGATACACCATGACAGTTGCAGTGGTAAGTCTTTTAGAACACCCATTAAATAATACCGTTACCGTTTATCAGGATTTAAATCCAAAATATTAAGTCAAAGATATATTGTACTCAAATTGCTTTGAAAAAAGCATCTTAAATAATCACCAGTTTTTCACAAACTATACCATTCACATGTAAATCATTTAAGATAAGCTTCAATAAAGAATTTAAATACTTCAATCTTTCTTTTGCTAGTGCTAAGACATTTCAGGGGGCTAAGAACCAATCATTATTTGGGGTTGCTTATTAATAGAAAATTGCTTTTATATTATATGAAGCATTTGGTCAATAGTTGAGGGGGGCTGAGCACTGCCATGTCCCCCTACTAACTACGCCTCTACTAACAATGGTCAATAAGCACCGCAGAAGAGGCTGCTATTGACTCAGGTGCTTTCGTATCCGATGTGAGTACGAGCTCTCAGCCTAGAAGCTGCTCTTAGCTAGAGAAGCACTAGCTTTGGACTTGACTTTGTCTCTAAATGGCGGGACTTTAAACAATTGTAGACTGCATCTTTTGGAAGATTCGAAAAATACATACATGTGTTTGAAGGATTACTACGATAATAACGAGAAAATTCGAGATAATAATAATTGAATAACGGTTATGTTGAAATCAAAGAGGACATATTGGTCGTCATGAATTGAATGGTCCATTATATGGTAATGAGTCATTAGGTTATACCATATCAACCATATTGAATCATTTTCATTCTCCATCGTTACGTTTTATTAAAGATGCGTAGAATGTTTGTTATCTGGATTAGATCTGAGCCCAACCTAAGGGTTGTCCCTCCAAGCACCAAACACAAATACGGGGCCAATTTTTCAAGCCTAAAATGCCTCCCATTTTTTGAGTCTTGATCGACTAAGAATTTGTAAAAAGAAATCAATCAAGGATCGAATTAAGCTTGATAAATGTACCTCGTAACAACTAGTTTTTAGAATCAAGTGGCTGACTGTTGCTTATGTTGAAACAACCAAATGATTTTTTTTCCAGTTAAAAACAACCAGGCCCGGTAAAAACCAACTAGAACTATCATACCCATATCGGTCCCAGTTTCAGACCAAATATGGATCTTTTCAACCAATGAAACCGATCTCATTTGGACCAAGTAGTGATTTCTACAATAGTATCCCAACTAAGAGCATCTCCAACAGATTTCCAAAATTTTTATAAAAGAAGTCAAAAATCATAATCTCATATTTTTTTTTTTACATTCAACTCTAACAAGTTCTCTGTTTAGAGATTAATATATTAATTATATTATTAAAATATTCAATACATTTTTAATAAATATATTTCCCCTCTTCTAGACATTTAAGTAACTTGAAATATTACTATTAGTGAGAATAGTAAGGGGGTGTTTGGGATTGCTTATTTAAGACAATTTATACTTATTTTGAAAAGTGCTTATCAACTTATGCGGTTCTAAATCGGAGTTTTCTAAAAAGTGTTTGGATTAGCTTATTGTGACACAAAAACGTAATAAGCTAATAAGTTGTTATTTAAGAGTGTTTTGGATTGCTTATACATATAAAATAACCGAAAAAATCATAAGCACTTTTCAAATAAGTTGATAAGTTATAACAAAATGACTTATCAAAAACTCTTTTTCAACGGTTTGGCACCACTATAAGCCCTTTTAATTTTTCACCATCCAAACACTAGAAAATGCTTATCCCCCGGTGTCACACTGCAATAAGCTAAAAAACACTTCAAATAAACAATCCCAAACACCCCTTAAGATATCATTTCTCAATTAATCAATCACTTTTAGGGAGTTCCATATATTTGAAATTTTTTACATTTTATCTCTCCTATCTACCAGGGTTCGAATCCTGGGGGATGCACTTCGGCGATACCGTCGGCCTTCGGGTCGGTTCGGGTCCAGGTTTACGGGCATACCAGTCTATGGGTATGCGGGTTCGGTCTTGACCGGACTTAGTCGTACCTGGGCGGGTCCAGTCAATTTAGGCTGGGCCGGGTCGTCGCGGATTAGTCGGTGCTGCCCAATTGGATGCCCGGATACCGCGGGTGCGTGTGTGTGTGGGCTTAGCCCAAGTTGCCGTACAAAAAAAAAAAAAAAATCTCCGTCATGCTCTAAGCTCTGGTTCAGACAGACAGACAAATGAAAATGAGAATAAATTTTCATTCCTTCCGGTCTAACCTCTAGAAAAATTGGGATAAAACGAAACATTATTTTTTTCCATTCGATCCATTAATTGCTACTTAACCCCTCTAACCAAACATCGTAAAATCGAAGACAAAGGGCAATTGTGTACTTTTACATATAATCATTCTAACGTTGTGTTCTCGAAACTCATTTAATGAAGGAAAGGAAAGGAAAGTGAGGGAAAGGGGAGGAAAGTAAAAAAAACTCGTGGTCTCAAAACTTTTTTAGGAGAGAAAGGAAAGGAAACGGAAGGAAAGAATTGATAACTTTCCTCCCAAGGACCTTTCCTCCCAAATGTGGGAGGAAAAAGGGAAGGAAAGGAAATGAAAAAAATTAAAATCATTTAAAAAAATTACTGAAATTATTAAAATTACAAAACTACCCAATCTTTTATTATAACGAATATATTTTTATAAGGGTATATTTGTAAAATTGACATCTTTTCTTTCCTTTCTATCCTGTTCAATAACATGAAAAACTATTTCCTTTTCTTTTCCTTCCGTTTCGAGAACACAAATGAAAAGATTATTTTCAAAATTTTCTTTTCTCTCCCTTTCTTTTCTCAGAACACAACGTAAAGGAAAATAAAATTTACAAAATCAAAGAAACTCATCTTCAACGCTTGTTCATCATCAAATTCATCCTCCTTCAAATAATCAAATCACCTTCCATTGATTCCTTCCCCATTTTCACACTTCGATCTCTTCCGTACAAGAAGCAATAATTCAATGGCGCAAGTAATTTATTAACAACAACAACCTCCATGGCTCCAAGAACTCACTTAACAGATCTCGGAAGCATAGCAAGCGTTGATCTCACCGAATTAGGCGCAGGTAAGGAAGGTTGGCTTGATAACCCTAACATCCTTTGTGCTCTCGATACAAATTCTCTCGCCATCGCTAGCCGTTACTTCCTCCTTGTTCTCGAGTGGTCTAACGCCTCATCTCCTGCTCGTTTTCGGGTCAAGATCCGGCCCAATCTATCACCGATTGAGGCGGAGCATGTATCTGCACTTGAGTGGTTTGTGTTCGATGATATTAGGGTTATTGCCATCGGAACGTCTTGTGGATACTTGTTGATTTACTCACTTGGAGGCGATCTTATTCACAAACAGGTATTCAATTAGATTAAATTTAAATCCGATATGCATTTCTATTTGTTGTGTACTTGTGATTTTGAATGTTTCTAGAAAATTGGGTGCTAATTACGATCAATTTCAATAGAGTTGCTATGAATTGAATGACTTTAGCTCTTTTTTGTTGAAATGGAGGATCGAATGTTGACGTGAATTTTTATGAACATGATATTGTTTTGTGGCACAATTGTTTAGATATGGATTATTTGGGGATTTTGGTAGGTTTTTATTACGTCCTATAAGGATGAAGTTGTCTACGTGGATTAATCTTTGTCTGTATATATTGAGAACGTTTTTGTTTGAGATGGTGCTTTTTAATTGGAAGGGGCTTGACTTTCTGCGTAAGTTCCCTCTAAAAGCTTAGTGTATAAGCCACTTTCTATATTATTAAGCCACTACCAAACAGTTATGTGTGGCTGATCGAATAAGCTGCGAGTTCCATTAAGCTACTAAAAAACAGAACCTTAGAGCAAAATATATGTCACTTTTCTTATAGTTGTTTCGTGTTCTTGTAGCTTGTATATCCTGGTCGGATTCTAAGGTTAAGAGTCCGTGGAACTAAGCGAGATATTACGGAAGATACATCATCATTCGAGGAAGTGTGTGTTGTTATACCAGGCATAATTGCTCGTTTTGATGGATCCGACATTCAGGTATGTACATCGTGTTATCTTCAAGCATTGACTGCAACATCTTTTAGACCGCATTTGGTACGTAGACCG
This sequence comes from Arctium minus, assembly GCA_954870635.1. Lineage (NCBI taxonomy): Eukaryota > Viridiplantae > Streptophyta > Magnoliopsida > Asterales > Asteraceae > Arctium > Arctium minus. Next base: position 93,726,553 of record OX941087.1, read on the forward strand.
GACTGGACAGTCGAAAGTGAGGTAGGCAGGTGAAAGAAATTGTGGAAGGTTTTACCTTTTTAGGGTTTTAAGTGGGTTATGCAAGTTGCGTAAGCACTACTTGCTTAATCTCCAACTATTTTGGTCCCAATGTTGGAAAAGTGGCCATCAAGTGAAGAGGGGAGACCTGATTGGCTATTTTGAGAAATTTCCTTAAAAACTGCATTTTTTGTCCCACTCGGGTATTGTCATCGCAGTGTAGTGTCACAAATGTGGGACATCAAGTTTTTGTACTGTCCCGCCCTGTTCCGTCCCATGTACCAAAGGCATTTTTGTCCCGCTCAGGTGAAGTTAATTGTGGTTGGCATGCAGAGGGTATTGCAACGATGGTATCAAGAAACTCAAAATCGGTTTTGGGATCAATCAGCAGATCGAGATTTAGAAGAGTCTGAAAATTCTTACTCCCGTCTTCCTTACCAACTTTGGAACGTTAGTAAATATGGTTCGTGCATTGATGCTGCCGTAACGGGTGTCATGCCGCCTCCTCTTCTGGAACTACAGGTACAAATAAATAACGTTTCTTGCAAACATTTTATCCGATGTGTTTTGGAGAGTGTCTGAAGGTATTCTGGTATTTGAATTCAGCTGCTTTTATTGTTGAGCAGTCAAGTGATCGCTACTATTGTGCCGTCACCATAGGAGTCGATGCTGCAATTTCAGCATTCAGGTAGTAATAAGCATCGGTTTTCTTACATCAGAAGTGATGTAATAGTGATTTTTACGAGCTCTGTTTTTTCCCCTGAAGGCTTTCTGAAGACCGGAGCAGGTCTTTTGTGGGAGCCATTATGTCGAAGGTTGTTCCTGCAACATTTTCAACCATCGCTTCTTTCTCAAAACTGATTTGGAGGAGCAACCAACCTGCAAAAAAGCCAGAACCGAAGCCACAGCCGTTTGCACGAGGTGAGGTTTATTCTAACATTTCACAAACGGGCTTGTATGAAAGTTAAAAATTTCATCCATCCCCGTCAAGTAAATTAGTTATTTGACAGTCAGGACTACGTTTTTACGGGTGCTTTGGATAAATAACCTTAAATGAGTTTTCAATTAGGATTTAGGAGCATGACCTTTTAAACTTTTTTTATCTCAATGACCATCATCTGACCTGCCCACGGTTCAAAACAGTCGGTTCCCGTGAAAACTTATGAATATACTAGAGTGTCGTTTTGTAAAACGTTGAGCTAAATAGCCCTCCTGTAAAAGTTGTCGGTATAGCTGACATTGTTGCGTGACAAACTCGTACAGCTTTACCTCTGACGTGTTTGAAAGATCACCCAAGAAAGGGAGAGAAGCTAACGTTATCCCCTAGCGGGACTTTGGCTGCAATAACGGATTCACTTGGTCGTATCATGCTCTTGGACACTCGAGCCCTTGTCGTCGTACGCTTATGGAAGGTATTCCGTAACATATAACTACAGTCTACGCACACCCATAACTTGCTTTTTGTAAGTATATAATATTTATATACGACAAATACACACACAAATACCTAGGAGGCTGGACTGTACCCGTTAACCCGGATACCACTGGGCAAATGACCCTTTGGTACCAATAACTTGTTTATGCGTTCTTTTGAGACGAAAACCTCTTTTTTCAGGGGTATCGTGATGCTAGCTGCCTTTTCGTGGAAAGACTTGTAAATAAAGACAGCTCAGGAGCTCGTGAACACGTGAAGAACGATTATTCTTTATGTCTGGCCATTCATGCCCCTCGAAAGGGCATTGTCGAGGTAACTTCAGAACGCCATTTCCCAATCTCATACGGTCGTTGTTGATACAAATACCAAGGCATAAAGTTCCCAGATTTTATGCCTCAAAACTTGACGGATTTACCAAAGGGTCATTGTCCCTGTGGTATCCGGGTTATCTGTAGATCCTAACTAGGGGTGTAAACTAGCCGAGTCGAGTCGAGTAGTAGGTTAATCGAGCCGGGCTCATAAAATTAATATTGGGGTTGAGCTCGACTCGAGCTTGATTAACTTTTCAATGTAGGGCTCGAGCTCGAATATTTATTGAGCTTGATTAACTTTTCAATGTAGAGCTTGAGCTCGAATATTTGTTGAGTTATCGAGCTCGATGCTTGTTTATGGGTTCGAACTCGCGATCGATTAACTCGTTTATCGGCTTGAGCTCGATAATTTTTATAATTTTATTGTATGATTAATAAATATATGTTTGGCTTGAAAAAGGGTATGCTCGAATGGCTCGGCTCGACTCGAAAAATTGAATCGAGTTTTCGAAAGAGCCGAGTCGAACATTGGTGTTATAAAGCACGACTCGATCTATTTTGTGTTCGAGATTGACTCGAGCTCGAGAACAATTAAGCTTGAGCTCGAGTAGCTCGTTAGAAGTTTGACTCGTTTACACCCCTAATCCTAACCTTCCTAAAGGTCAAAGAGTTCAAATCTCACCGAAAGGTGAAGAGTGTGTGTGAGTTTTGTCGTATATAATATGTACTTAAAAAAAAACTTTGACAGATTTGGCAGATGAGGACAGGACCGAGGATTCTGACGGTCCCATGCCCGAAAGGAAGCAAAATACTGCAACCCACATACAGATTTGGATCCACGGATGCTGCTGCATCGTCTTCATCGTGTTATAAACCGTTGGAAGTTTTCTTTCTGAACGGAGATTCCGGTCAACTTTCGAGATTAAACTGATGGGGTTTTCTTTCAATTTGCATAGTAAAATTAATACACCAGTTGTGAAATGTTGATGTAAACAGGAATCAAACCTTCATCTTCCATTTTAGCAGTTGGAAGAAGAACATCAAAGTGTTCCAAATCCAAATATGCACTTTTTTTTTTTTTTTTTTTTAAACTCACTTCAGGATTTTAAAATTGAAGATAAAGTAACCATAAAAATTCGCCATTGGCAAAATCACATGTGCCAGAAAATTTGTATAGCATCCACAATCATGAACCTTATTAGAGGTCCGTAATTTTGCCACATCAGTCTTCTCTTTGTGCCACATCAGTTTTATCTTTCCTACACATTTCATAAACCTTTCACACCCAATCATGGACCGGTCCATAAATAATTTAATAAAAACTAGAGTGAATTGTGGATTTGGTCCATGTGGTTTAGTGATTTCTTTGACCATGGTTCTCATTCTATGTTTATTATGGATTTGGTTCTTGTGGTATTCAATTTATTTTGGTCATGGTTCTTCTGACTAACACTTCCATTAACTTTATTAAATCAAGGATCATTTTAGTCATTTTGCCTATTTTTTGTCCTTTTTTGATAAGAAAAATATAAACAATATTTTTATACACACAAACACACATGCATACACACATGTATATATATATATATAACGATATTAAAATAAATAAAATAAGACATTATTGTATAATTTAATTGTTTAATTTTTTTAAAATTAATTATATTAAATACGATTTAATTTTATTATTTTATTGTAATTGTGAAAAAAGATATAGTTTTATTGTTTTAATGTAATTAAAATTTCAATTTAAACAAATCAGATCATAAAACTATATCTTATTTATTTAGATCGAATAAAATAAAATATGGTTTTATGATTTGATTTATTGAATTAAAATTTTAATTAAGTTAGAGACGATTTAATTATATTGTTCTTTTACTATCATTGCAACAAACAAACTTATTGTTGATATTTTAACACCAAAAATCATTGAAAACCGTTGAGAAATGAACTATAATTTTATCATCTTAAAATTAGAAGCTCCAATTTTCATATTGTTTTTCAGTCAAAAACTCAAAATCAAATTTCATATTGTTTTTAGTATGATAAAATTAAAGTTCATTTCTTAACGGGTTTTAATGATTTTTTTGTGTTAAAATATCAACAATAAGTTTGTTTGTTGCAATGATAATAAAAGAACAATATAATTAAATCGTATTTAACTTAATTAAAATTTTAATTCAATAAATCAAATCATAAAACCATATTTTATTTTATTCGCTCTAAATAAAATAAGATATAGTTTTATGATCTGATTTGTTTAAATTGAAATTTTAATTACATTAAAACAATAAAACTATATATATTTTTCCACAATTACAATAAAATAATAAAATTAAATCGTATTTAATATAATTAATTTAAAAAAAATTAAACAATTAAATCATACAATAATGTCTTATTTTATTTATTTTAATATCGTTATATATATATATATATATTTATATACATGTGTGTATAAAAATATTGTTTATATTTTTCTTATCAAAAAAGAACAAAAAATAGGCAAAATGGCTAAAATGATTCTTGATTTAACAAAGTTAATGAAAGTGTTAGTCAGAAGAACCATGACCAAAATAAATTGAATACCACAAGGACCAAATCCACAATAAACATAGAATGAGGATCATGGTCAAAGAAATCACTAAACCACATGGACAAAATCCACAATTCACTCTAAAAACTATAATAATATAAAACTATAATGATAAAAGACAATGACTAAAAACTAATTATTAATTAAAAGACAATAATTAATAGAAACAATATCAAAAGTTTAAAAATTACAATAGTTAAAAGTTACATTAAGTTAAAATAAAAAAATGGAATTCGAAAGTAAATTCTAATTTTTTTATTTTTAATTAATTAAATTTGATAAATATAAATTTGGTTTGATAATTAAATTATTTTTTAAAAAACCTCAAATCTATTTTTTATTATTATTTTAATGTGGGACCCATCTTCTTTAGCAAATGAATCGGTCCTCACAGAGGAACCGGTTCATGCCACCTAGCCATAAACCTTTTGCTCTCAATGGGGATAGATCTTTGTTCAAAAGTCCATAACATCCACATGGGCATAAAGAACTTTCATAAACCCCTTAGTTGCAGATGCTCTAAACCTCACAATTTGGCTATTTACGTGGACTTTTTTTCATATCATTTTTTAAAAAGTGGGTCACAGTGAAAATCGTGAATGACAGTTTCTGGTCATTTTGTGCATGAAAAAGGTTGGTCATTTTTACTCTTACAGTTTCTTAAGTGAGAAGTCTTTGATTTATTCTATATAACCATTTAGTTTAAGGGTTTAATGAACAAATAAGTCATCCAAACTATTAACCTCATTAGGGGATGTTTGTTTATCTCTGAACGATTCCTTTAAGGGATAACGTCTGAATTGCTAAGAGTTGAATATTTTTTTGATAAAAAAAAAATTATGCCGTATTTCATTTTGCACGTGATTTTATCCAACTCCATTTTCCCCTGTAAATCTTTACACTACACTACACTCCACTCCAAACCCTAAAACCTTGTTTTCCCCCCTTCCGATCTCTACAAGAAATTACATCTACACACACTTTCTCCAACCACCATTTTCATGGATTCCACCGTCTTCCTCCTCCTTTCTTTCTGCCTACTCGCCGCCGGCAAACCCCTCCCCAAAACCACACTTTTCCGGCCACAACTCACCACCACCACCACCACCACCACCCCACCAACCACCTACTTCCAAGTCACAAAACCCCTCCAACTCCCAAACACAAAACCCATCTCCAAACTCATCCTACAACATGATTTTGCATACACTTATGGAAACCCACCAATTCTCACCCAATACACTCCACCATCAAACAACAATTTCGCCAAGATTGTTCTTGAATGGACAGCGACTTGCAAAGGTCGCCAATTTGATCGCATCTTCGGCGTTTGGCTCGGCGGCGTCGAGCTGCTCAGAAGCTGCACAGCCGAGCCGAGAGCCACTGGGATTGTTTGGACTGTCAAAAAAGACATCACTAGGTATCATTCTTTACTCATCACCAATCAAACACTTGCTGTTTTTTTGGGTAACATTGTTGATGATACTTACACTGGTGTGTACCATGTGAATCTTACTTTCCATTTTTACCCTCCTGAAAAGAACAAGAACAAGATCAAGAAAATGTTAAAGAAAGTAAATTCTGATGATTTACATGATAATTGGGCTGATTTGATCATACCCATTTCAAGAAACATCCCAATGAACAATGGGTTGTGGTTCGAAATCGAGAATTCGACCGATGTGAAGTCGAAAAAGTTTTCAATCCCGCGAAACGCGTACCGGGCGGTTCTCGAGGTTTATGTTTCGTTTCATGAGAACGACGAGTTTTGGCCTACGAATGTCGATAACGAGTATATTTCGGCGAATAATTTGAGTGGTTTCGCGGGTAATGGGCCGTTTCGGGAGGTTGTGGTGAGTTTGGATGGGGGTTTAGTTGGTGCGGTTTGGCCGTTTACGGTGGTTTATACGGGTGGTGTTAATCCGTTGTTGTGGAGACCGGTTACGGGCATTGGTTCGTTTGATCTCCCTTCGTATGATATCGAGATCACCCCGTTTCTGGGATCGGTTTTGGATGGTGGATCGCATGAGTTTGGTTTTAGTGTTAGGAACGCGTTGAACCTGTGGTACGTAGATGCGAATTTACACCTGTGGTTGGATGGTAAGAGCGAAAAGACGAATGGGAAGTTATTGATGCAAAAGGTTTTGCCACTTCATGTTTCGTTGGTGTCGGATTTCACGGGTTTGAATGGGACTTTTGTTACTACGGTTAACAGGTCGATAAAGTCGAGCGGGTGGGTAGAATCTTCGTTCGGGAAGATAGTAACCGAATCAACTCAAGAATTCGATTATTCTAATTTCATGGTGATGAGGAAAGACGGGGATTCGCAAATCGTTAATCAAAGGATCGAGTTCAATGACACCGTGTACGCCAAGATGCCGTCTTCTGTTATGTCCAAGAAATCTTTAAAATCGTTTTCGTTTTACATATTCTCGGATACAGTGGACAAAGGAAACGGGAGTTATTCCGAGGTGGCGAATATCACATTGGGTTTCAACGAGAAAAAGATCGATGATTCGGGTTCTAAATCTTCATCCAGCGTTCTTGAAAACTTACAAAACGGTCAGGGATCGATGCTCGTGAAGGGAAACTTGGTGGTTAGCGGTTTGGGGAGTACGCAGCAGAGGTACAATTACGGTGACGATAAAGTCTGTTACTTTCGGGACATAAGCAGCTCGAACTACACGATCATATACGACAAAGAGGGCAGTACGTGCAGTAAAAGAAAAAAATCAAGATTCGATTTTGCGATGGGTAAACGCTGGCCTTTCCCTGCTCGACGAGCTTTTCTAGCATCCGATCGTCATACGGTTTAAAGGGTCTCATCAAGATTCGATTTTGAGATCTTTCGATGCTTTTATGAAAACGGGTTATTACGTTACCTTACGTGTTCATTTCATTTGTATCGTTTTTCTTCTTGATGTGTGACTGTATCATTGTCTTCGAAACATGTTGTGCACGAAATATATTTATGATCGTTTTTGTTTATAATTCGATGGGTAGTTTGAATATCGGTTGCAGCTTCATCTTGGAGTTGGTTGCATTATAAAGAAACGTCAAACGGTTATGTTCTTAGTTACAACAATCGGATAACTTTTGACTACGGTTTTGCAGGTTTCATAGATGTCGAATGGATGTTGTTAACGCTTTCTTTCCAGTTTCCGCCATTCGATTATAACTTGCAGATTACTAAATTATCCATCTCGGGTTTGGAAGTTTTCTTCGCGAACGACATTCCTGGTCAGTTTATTACTTCAAACACTTGTAAAAGTAGATCTTTTTAACAGTTGGTTGTTCTGTTTTTACGAATTTGATTACGTTTACGCGACTTTACGGACATGTTTGGCTATATGGTATAATTGTAATCTGCATTAGGATACAAATTAACAATATACATCAAAGTTTTACACTTTGTGGACCCTTGTATAAAGAAAATTTCGAGCCTTCGATGTAAGTATAGTGCACCAAATACCGTAGTTTTCCAGTAAGAAAACATATTTGGGATGATATAAAGACGGATTCCTGTTCTGCTCGATAGGGGACTGCTTGATGTTACTCGATATATGTAATAAACTTAGGTTGAAGACAATGCTCGATAGATGCTCAATTGATGAAACTGCTTGATGCTGTTCGGTGATGCTTAGGGCTGTAAACGAACCGAACGAACACGAACGGATGCTTGTTCGTGTTCGTTCGTTTAACTTAACCGAACAAACGAACGAACACGAATGGTGAACGAACACGAATGGTAAACGAACGGAATTTTTTGTGTTCATGTTCGTTAGTTAATAAAATATGTTTGTTCGTGATCGTTTATGTTCGTTCATTAAGAGCTAAACGAACGTAAACGAACAAACATAAATGAATATAAACGAACGAACATAAATGAATAAAAAACAACCACCGTTACTCATCATCTCGTTCGTAAAAAATAATATAACAAAATGAAAAATTGGGTACACTTAGGAGGTATAAAAAAATGATTTAAAAAAATTAATTTAATTAATGTTTTTACACATTAATGTCATAATATATATAAATATATTTATATATATAAACAAACGTAAACGAATATAAATGAACGAACGTTCACGAACGTAAATGAACGAACGAGACCATTGTTTAAGTTCGTTCATTTATTAAATAAACGAACTTCCCGCCGAACGGTTCACATACGGTTCGCTGAACGTTTAGTTCGTTTACAGCCCTAGTGATGCTCGATGCCCTTTAGGTTGCATCAAGCAGTTAATGTGTTAAATGTAATATTTTTTATTTATTAAATGCTTGATTCGGCTCGATAGTTGCTCTATAGTAGTTCCGGATGTTTCTGCCCAATGTTGTTCGATAGAGCTCTCGTTCAGAGCTCGATTAACTACGAGTTTTGCTTTTTTCGAGTCCAGTTTTTTCGGACTTCATTTTGTTTCTGACAATGGAAATAAGAAAACATCGATAGGTATCTTCTATTGATGCTTTTTTATCCACGGAACAACGTTCTTCGTATGTTGTTTTTTTCATGAAAACGACGGAGTTTAGGATGCAAATTCTTTGAACGATTATAGCTGCAAACGCCCCTTTGTATGTTTTATCGGTACCTTCGTGTCACGTAATGTGGTTGGTCATATCATCCTCGACCTCGCCCAATGAAACATTTGGGTTCAACCCCTAAACCCACAACTTTGAAAGATGACGAGGTGGTCCTCTTGCTTTTTAAAGCAAGAGTTCGATACCGCCACGGCGCCACCAGGTTGTTCGCTATGTTACGGCCGAGTCGTGACCAAAACCGCCATGGGCTCGTTGGTATCCCTCTGCCCCTACCACAATATGTTCGTTTTTAATCACCCCGTATAACAATGTGTTACGTCGGCTGGTAACCCCGTCACCGAAATCATCCAGACGGTCTCGAAAGCTCTTCTTTTCCGGTGCATGAACATATGTTTGCATATTTGGAACGGTTTTAATTTTTTGCAGCGGAAAACGAGTGCTGCAGGCTTTCGCTTCGTGTAAAAGGACAACCTTTCGGGTCATCGAGCTTCTCATCATTACGTAACTACGTATGAATTATGATTGTGATTTATTCGCTAATCTTGATTTTCTTGATCGTGTGTTGTCGATGTTGATCCAATGGGCGTCATCGAGCTTTCTGGTGAGTGTACCGAAATGGAATTCACGAAATCGAAACGGCTCAGAGTCCCGTTCGCCAATGCCTCTTGTCAAGTAAGTTCATTTCTACTTAAAAAAGTTTCAATTTGAATCACAAATCTGCAAAATTCATACTGAATTAGAATCTTTAGAAATCTTGTTTTGTGCTAATCAACTATATTAGTTTGAAGTTTGAACTTAACGAACGTTTGTCGCCATCGATTATATAAACGTGACCTTTAGGGGTCGTTTATCAACACAAACTGGGTAATCGTTAACCGGGTAAGAGGTTCGGTCATGATGAGTACTGACCGAGTAAGAGAAGAGAGTCTTTCCTTTCTTACCGAGTCAGCATCTTATTTACTAATTAGCCTCTTACTGGGTAAGAGGTGACCAACAAATGATGCCGACTCGGTAAGGAAGGAAAGACACTGATGCAGACTGAAACTCTTACCTGGTTAGCGCTTACCCAATTTGTGATGGTAGACAGTAATGATGATTTATGACCCGATATCCAGATTGTAATATCATCATTTTCGTCTTTAGCAAGCAATTTAGACCAACTTAGGGGTTGTTTGTTTGGTTTTCCATCAGGTCCTGTATGGATAAAGTTGTCTGTGTGAATTAACCTACCGAGAAGGTTTTTGCTTGGGAGGTTTTTTTTCATAGATGGAAGGAGTGTGTTTTTTAACTGGGAGGGGCATGTTTGGAAAAAAAAAAACTTGACTTTCTGTACAAAGCCCCCCCTAAAAGCTTACTGAATAAGCCACTTTCTATATCATTAAGCCACTAGCAATCAGTCACATACATATAGGGGAGCAATCAAATGGAAACCACTCTAACTTTGAAAACCGTGGAAACTCTCAATTTCATTGGTTAAGTTAATGAAATTGTTTAATTTGATGAAATTGTTTCATATAATTCTTTTATTGATGAAATTGTTGCATATATTTGTGTTATTTTTTATGTAAAAATGAAAAAGTTTCATCAGACTACGAAAATAAATAAAACAATTTCATCAAAATGAAAAAAATAGATGAAACTACCTAAAAACACAAATATATGAAAAAAATTCATTACCAAAAGAATTATATGAAACAACTTGATCATATTAAACAACTTTATGAACCAATTTCATTAATTTAACCAATGAAATTGACGGTTTCCAAAGTTTCCAATCTAATATGGACCTCTCTCTTTCTCTCTCCCTCTCTCTCTCTCTCTCTATATATATATATATATATATATAGAGAGAGAGAGAGGGGGGGGGAGGATCATACGAGAATGATATATATTTAAAAGAATAAGAGAATAATTGTGAGCCAATCGTTTTATTAGATAGTACCTTAATTAATTAATTCTAAAAATAAATAAATAAGAGTATAAAAGTAATTTACTTATATAAAAGTTATTTTAGGTATTTATTTAAGATTTTACTTTTATATTTGTGAATTTAATATGATTTAAAAAAATTGATAAAGTTTTTATATTTAATTCATTTAAAATAATCGTATTTAATTTTCATTTAAAGAATTCAAATTTTTTTTTATTTAAAGCAATATTTAAAAAAATTATAATTTTTATCAAAATTACGTGTGATTCACAATGAATTAATTTTTTTTAAAAATATTTTCCTAATCATATATGATTTAATTTGAAGAACAATAATTTAAATTAAACTTTGAAAAGAAAAATAATGAAAACATAATCATATGTGATGTATAACAAAACACATAAAAAATTATATAAGATCACATGTATTTCAAAACGTAATTCATGTTTTTTCATTAAAATCACATGTGATTCATAATGAATTAACTTTGTTTCAAAATGTTTTCCTAATCATATGTGATTTAAAATTTGCAAAACAATGTTTTAAATTAAAGTTGAAAAAGAAAAATAGTGAAAACAAAATCATATGTGATGTATAACAAAACAAATTTAAAATGTATAAGATCACATGTATTTCAAAACGTAATTCATAATTTACACATATCACTTGTAATGTTGCAAATAACTTATATTTATTTTCTACTATGATCAATATACATATGATACATTGATGAAAATTAGCGAATATTTTTTAGAAAAAAAAATGTCGATTAATTGCTGATATCACATGTGATTTTTGACGAAAATTGTAAACAATTCTCAAATAAACTAATTCAATAAAAATAAATATTTAAAATGAAAAAACTAAATCACACTTATTTAATGATGTAAAAAATAATAAGTAAATAAATAAAAAATTAGTCATGCATAAATAATGAAAATTAAAAAAATCATGAATAAATACCTTAATTAAATTTATTACATAATCTATATAGAAATAAATTAGTTTCCATATATAATATGTATACAATAAATGACACATATGCCCTTTTGGGTGATTTTTAAGAAAGTTTTATTTAAGGTATTATTTAATGAAATTATTGACTCAGAATTATTCTTTTATTCTTTTAAATGGGTAGCATTCTCGTTTGAACCCGACTCTATATTATATATAGGCGAACATCGTGTAAGAAGTTGAGTTAATGACACTGTTCTAAAAAACTCGTCGCACAACCGCCATGGCACCAAGGCTTGTGTGTCACGCCACGTTAAGCCCATGGCACGCCACGTTAAGCCCATGGCTTAATGAGATATTTGATTTTCCTTTATGTTTTTAATGTCTTATTTGTAGGTTTTTAATATATAACCTAATTTAACTTACTTATTACTATTGACTCATTGAGTAACACTACAAAACATACATTTTTATATATAATATTATATAAGAATTAGAAATTTGACGACATAAGTCACGCCTTGAAAACGCTATGGCTTCGCCGTAGCTCCTAAAGCTTGAGTCTTGGCCTCGCCGCCACGCCACGCCTCACGCTATTTAGAACCTTGGTTAATGGTGAGAATCGTGAGAAGTGGATCTAAACCGTTGATCTCTTTTAATTTCAAGCTCTCCCATGAATTGCGGCTTAGAAAGGGGATTGATAAGATGCATCTCGCTGCATCTCATCCTAATGTGCGCTCATCCAACGGTTGATAACCACTTCTCACGTTTCTCACCATTAACCCAACTTCTTACCGGAACCCAACCATATATATATATATATATATATATATAGGTGGTTTCAATTGGAAACCTACATTAGATTGGAAACCATCTAGATACCATTGATCTTAGTAATTAATGGTCAAGATTCATTAGACTTAAATATGGTAATAAATGAATTAATTTATTAATGAAAATTAATAATAATAGGCTGAAAGGGCAAAAGTGTCTTTTGCTTTTTTGTTTCAATTTTGGTAATAAGATGAAATCCGTTGAATAAGGAAACTTTTTATACTTGTTGTTTTTTTATATAACTCTCTTGCACCTTTAAACATAATGATCAATAGACCTAATTTAGGGTTCATTTTTTACATCTATGCTTAATTAATATTAGAAAGCTGGTGAATGGATGGAGTGATGAAATTGTATACACACACATTATTGATGAAACCTATTTTTGTTGATGAAATCGATTTTTGATGAAACATTTGTGTGCATTGTTTGGAATCTAATGAAAGCCATGAAACAAATTGATTCATGTGGTTCAACATTGTTTCATCAAACACATATTTGATGAAACACGTTTCAACATTGTTTCATCTATAACAAATTCATCATGTGTAAACGTGTTTCATCTATTGGTTCATGAGTTTCAACATTGTTTCATCTATTGGTTCATGAGTTTCAACATTGTTTCATCAAACACGTATTTGATGAAACACGTATTAGTTCATGAGTGTCAACATTGTTTCATTAAACAAGTGTTTATCTATTTGGAATCTTATCAGAATCCTTACTAGGAATTTCATCAACCGGAAGAATAAAATACGATAAAAACGTTTCATCGTTGTCGAATAGATCTCGAACATGAATTTCGTTAGCCGAAACACCATCAAACATGTTACCCTTCATTGCTTCGTATGGTTAATTTTTTACACTTCAATTAAAAAAATCATACAAATATATAACAAAAAATGAAAATAATATATTTTAAAAATATTTCAATTCGATGAAAACAAATATTGATTTTAAATATAATTAAATATTTGAATTTTCTATAAAAATAACTCTTTTCCAAAATTTGATGAAACGGAAATCAAATAAATAAAAAAAATAGCTTACCTTAATTATTCAAATTAATATGAACTGAAATCGGAATCAAAAAGTGCATACTTTAAATTAATATAATGTAACACCCTAAAATCTGGAAATAGCAACTTAATTAAAATTTTCTAATTACATCAATAATTGAATCATCTACAACCACAAATTAGATTCAACTTCAATACACAAACATTCAATCTTTACATATAAACTATAAAAGGACGGGTGCTACTAAAACCCAATAATAGTCACTATCTCCAACTTGCGGAAGACTTCACCAATTACTTAATTTAGTGTCTAGCTAAGGCTCTACGCTTCATAGAACTGCTAGAACCCAACTCTCAACTGGAACCTGATGCACATGCCGACAAATAAAAAGGGTTAGGCTTAACGCCTAGTGAATTCAAGAGTTTTCAACACATATAATTTAATCATTTAGAAAGGAAGGATGCGAATAAAATCATAATCTTTCAAAATGATATGCTTCACTTATGAAAACAACTCGTTTATCAATAACTATGCATTTTGTACGAAAGAGACACCGAGTTAATTGTTAACCAAACCAAACTGTTTTAAAGACGAGAGTCTTAATATGAGACGCACTTATGTATTATAAACTGGAACTTGCTGAAAGGTAAGATAGAGGGCAGACTCCCAATTTTATAAAACACGGTTAACACATTGTAACTTGAAATACCCAACACGGGTGAAACGTGACACACAACCCGTAAATCATAGGTGAAATCTATATAATTAATATCACCATGAACGCAACATTAGACCCAAAACTCACACGACCATTAAATGGACTAACATAAAGCTGACACGTGGAAACGACACATTCCAATCAAACTTTAATATACTTGGGAAGAACCCCATATTAAAGCCATCATTTACTGTCGACCACTTAAAAACCCAAATTGGTCAAATACAACATTACCCTTTAAAAATACCACGAATCAACGATGAAGAGATTCGTATACACTGAGAATAGAGTAACACGCAAGTAGACCGTTCACGCGACTTCCTTGCATGTCATCTAAACGTTTCCATCTTGGGTGGCGAGAACACGTGAATGGGGCCACCCGCGATGTTATTGGATTTCACCACACATCCCGACATCCTAGTTCCCATGCCACCACCGACATCACAATCCTCGGACCGTTTAATGCCTCTGGCCATACTCCGTCGAGTTCCACCTCAAGGACTTACAGACGTGGGTGCCTATCCAATCTAGACGAGTTTCCCCCTCCGCAGCTCGTGCCACTCGTTGTCCACTCGCTAGCAAACCCGAGCGGTCACTAAAAGTAACCCAAAACCTCAGGCCTTACATAACCGACAGACTTACGTGCCTATGGATCCATTACGACACTGTTAAACATTACATGACTCCAAATGAATGACCAAAGCACCCAAAGCATGTAACTCACCAATGACACAAATTAAGCGTCATCATACTCAAAACCATGACGGTTATAAATCTGGACAATGTCCACACGACTCATTTAGTCAAAACCGAGCCAAAGGCCCAACACTTTACGTAAATCACCAACGAAGCCTTTGTAAACATTAAAAACACGTTTGACCGACTAACGAAGACACAACAACCCAAAGGTGTAAAATAACACAAACTCAACATTGTTTGATACAAAATATTTTCCCCAAATAAACTCTTTACTCTTATTTCCCAAAATACCTCGTGACACAGTTATGCACATTTTCCAAATGGACGTAAGAACAAAATCATGTAAATGACATTTACATCAAATGGACTCCATTTATATAAAATACGTCAAAGAAACATGTCAACAAGTTTTATTTGTCAATATGCCTAAAATCACCAAAATGCATGTTTCATGAGTTTATAAAGATAAATATAACCAAATACCCAAACTTATCAGCAGTTAACCATTTGGTGTAAAACGTAAACATTTTAAAAATAACCATTTTGACATGTACACCGTTTTCACAAATCAACTTGAACTCACCTTGCTAGATTTAGGCTAAATCTAGATTTTACCCCAACTTGAGCTCATTTGAAGAAACTTGGATCTTTAAGCCAAAAACTTCCAAAACCTAAATCCATAAATTTACAACCATAAATATTCATATCCAATCACTTAGAATCATTCCCCAAACAATTTATACCAAAATCCCCAAATGTGGCAAGAACCCTAATTTTGACCCA
The DNA here is from genome assembly GCA_954870635.1 of Arctium minus. Taxonomy (NCBI): domain Eukaryota; kingdom Viridiplantae; phylum Streptophyta; class Magnoliopsida; order Asterales; family Asteraceae; genus Arctium; species Arctium minus. The sequence continues at coordinate 93,742,393 of OX941087.1, forward strand.
AAACTCCCAAAATTGCCCAAACCGAAATTTAGAGAAAACAAACACTAGGAAACCATTAATGGAGCATTTATAACTTATTTCATGGTTTAGAAATGGGAGGGAGACACTTACCACTTAGGTTTTGATGAAAACCTAGAAAACCCAAAAATTCTTGAAGATGGAGGTGATGATGATGAACTCTTGACCTTTGCTTCCAATCCACCACCAAATACTCTTGTATCTTCCCAAAACTAACAATCTAACCTTGAAAAGCTCTCAAAGACGAAACCATAGCAAAAAGAATCGGCTAAAACGGAGTTGAAATGAGAAAGTTATGACCAAATGAAGAAAAACCCGATTTTAATCGTCCAGACCCCACTGGCGAGAGTGCCAGCGAAAGTGACAATGTGTCACTTCCGCGGGGCACTTCCGCGGAAAGCGTACCGCGAGTTTTAAGCTCCATCGATCACTGTTTTGGCCATAACTTATTCGTTATAACTCCGTTTTCGCTCCGGAAAGAACCGTTGGACTCGTAATTGAATCATTCATCCATCAAGACTATAAAATCAAGGATTCAAGCCCAAAATAAAATATCTTATTTTTTCTTAATATATTGGTTTCGGTATAAACTTGAAATTATACCTTTCGAAAATCGGGGTGTTACATATAATATCAATTATTACCATATATAAAATGCATTCAAATTAAATAATTAATATTATTATAATAATAATAATAATAAATACCATATATATTACGAAATTAGGTAAAATACTAAAATACCCTTATCAATTAAAATAAAAAAGTAAAAAAGGGAAATTCATTGATTGGTTAATATTGGTTTCTAAAGTTTCCAGTCTAATGTTGGTTTCCAATTGATTCCTCATCTCTCTATATATAGCTGACCGAATAAGCTGTGAGTCCCATTAAGCTTATTAAGCTGCTAACAAACAATCAACGTACCAATGTTGCACTGTTGGTCAAACCGAACGTGAATATACTTTCAACGAGTTTTATATTTCATTCAAACACTATACAACATGTGTTGCCATCGTTAAAAACTTACATGTGACATCGTACTTTCCAATCTTTACCTGCATTTTCCAACAGGATCGTAAAGTATGTTGGACCGAAATTTCCGACACCTCGTCTGGGATCTCGGTACGAGCGGCACGATCGAATTTTGCCTTAAATTTTATGATATTTTTTTATTTGATTTGAAGCAACTGTAGGTGAAGTTATTTTGGGAAAACCTAAATTGATGATTGAGATGGTGATGAATGAGGGAATTGTAACAGATGTGATATTGAGAGGTGGGGGGTTATTTGAAAATGGGTTTTATCCCTATAAAATTATTTATTTTTATTTATATATTTATTTATTATTATTATTATTTATGACAACCCTTTTCATATTGTCACTATCTTGGTGGGACTCTAATGGATTTGATGCATGAAGGTCCTTTCTAAATGTGCATTCATGCTCTTTTGACCAATTGTTGGCTCTTTATTTCGTACTTTTTTGGTTTGTTTCAAAATAAATACGATGTTTGATTTGATACGTTGTTTGATAACTAGTTTTTAATTAGTGAATTGGAAGGGGAGAAAAAGGTAACAAATTTTTTTTTGTAATGATTGTTAACAAGTAAATAGTTAGAGTTTGAAAAAAAGCATGAAGAAGGTTGCATTTTGTAATGATAGCGTAAAATGGAGAATGACTGTAAAAGTGCTTGTTACCGACAATTCTCAAGTTGGTGCGTATTGTTTCTCTGCAGAAGTATCATTTAAGAGGTAAATTAAGAAAATAGTAGTCAGCTAGGTGACTGGTTTAAGATTCTGGTGTTAATCCAATACCTGTAAGAGTGGATTGGAGCGAAATAAATAGATTCAACTGGATTGGTCAACAAATTTAACCAGATTAGTTAAAGTAATAGATTTAACTAGACTGATTGAGTTAACCAAAGCCAAGTGTGACTTGTTAATTCTCATATTTTATCTCATATTTTGATTTTTTTTTTTCAATTTTCATATAAAAACACATAAATCTAGTATTAATTAAAGAACAAAAGTAAATTGAATTGAATTACATTGTTTGAACCACATAACAAAGCTTGTTAAGGGATGATTCAAATCTTAGGATTAGGCGTCGATGAACACATTAAACTATTAGGGACGCAACGACGCATTAAGGGTGCGTTATGTCCAAGTAAGCCAAATTGTTTCAGTTTTAACGGAACCATGGGTACTACTGAAATGATGTAATACTTTCTTTTCTAGGCATTTAAAAAGTAAACATTTTTCTTTGGTTAAAAATTTAATATGAATTTACTTCCTTTTTAATACGAAAAGTCAAACATTTTTAAAAAACCACGTATCAGGTTAAACGTTGCTTTTTTAAGGACAAAAGAAGAAAACACCTTGTCCATCATCATTTATACATATTTTTGTAATGTAAATAATGTAGTAATTTGATAGCCACAGTAGAATAAAATACACGATTTTTATCTCAAATAATACATATAAAAAGATAAGTTACGTTAATTAATCATATATTTTTATTAAACTTAAATAGACCAGGAAACTCGAAAATTATTTTTTTTCATTACAATTATTTATTCGGTTACATCGTATATATCCGTTCATATTCTATACACTTTGTACAAGAAAAAAATCGATTTTTCTATACGTATTTATGTTTAATAGACATTAATATAATTATGAAAATCGATCAGATTATTTTATTTTTTAAATCAAAAATATATAAATAAAACTGAGATAAAATCTTTAAATATAAACCAAACCACACGTGCATGCATTTATTGATCAGCAATGAATATATATGCTGTTGATGTATGTACTAAAACTACATTATTGAAGCAGACCACAAGTACCAGGTTTGATTTCGAAAATACTATGAAAATATTTTCTTTTTTCCTGTTTTCCCAGGTTTATCTGAAATACCTTCATTAACCTTTTCAGATGTTTTCTTCTAAATATATTTAGGAAAGTAGTATTTTTTATTTATTTAATTAAATTTAGATATGTTTTGAATATATATATATATATATATATAGGGTCAGGTTCACGTGAGACCAAGTTGTTTCCGTAAGACCGCGTGAGACCAAGCCTTAGATATGTTAGAATGTTTTTTACCTTCACAGTGTTTCGGTGTGAAGTTTCATGTTTTAAGGTTTGGTCTCACGAAAAAACTTGGTCTCACGTGAACCTGACCCTATATTGTATTGTAAACATTTAGATTTTATCACTTACAAATAATAATTCATACAAAAAATACCAAGTTTTATAATATTTTTATTTTACCCCTTCTGTAAACAAGGATTTTTAAAAACTCATATCATTTTTTCCGGCCATTTGAATGAATCAAGTTTTAATAACCCACATATTTATCTCAATTTTTAAAAATAATATCTAAATCATCTTAAATATAACTAGGTTTTAATTAAACAAATTATATCAAAAAAATTAGGTATTTTCTTCCCTTTCTTTTTTCAACTCGATTTTTAACCCGTTTTTTCAAAATTCTAATCACAAATTCTCATGCGGGTATATTTTTACAATACTTTTTTATGCATTATACAACATTTACGACTTATTATTACAAACATACAACTTATTAATATGTTTGATAAAAAGTACTTATACGGTACATTTACCAAAATCCTATATACAGTCCAACTTTTATCATACTCTCCAAATATGGCATATTTGGAGAGTATGATAAAAGTAATACAGTCCAACTTTTAATTTTATAAAATAATTCATACCCGACCGATGTTCAAATACAAGATAAGCATTGAATCCTATACGACAAACTAAAATACTTCATAAAACTGATAATCAATAGAAGTTTCTCTCGCTCTCTCAAAACCACACTATGCATAAAATAAAACCGAGAGGGATGAAATAGAGATGTATTTGACTGCATTGCACGAGTACACTTATAGTAGGAATACGTATTTGGGATTGATGAAAAATCATCTACATGCATATAAACATATTATTATATATTATACACATCTTTTATTTGTCATCACGATTTTCCAAAGTCTTATTTTGATCTGTTTGACATATATAAAATCTAGAATTTTCAATTTCTTTAGATTCAAAGTTTCGATATTCGTTCGATCTTATAGAATTCATACATGGAAAGTATCAATCTTCGTAATAAAGCCAATTAATAAAAACTTATTTTTATTCGAATTTTGAGATTTTTACCATGATAAAAATAAATAACCTCAAAATATATTAGTTGTACTACATAAAAATTTATAAGACTAGCTAATTATTGTAAAATTAAAAAATAAAATAAAAACTTATCTGTTAAAAGTAGTTAATAATACATTTTTAAAACTTGTTCTCGTTATTTATAAAAATAAAAATTAATTAATATACCATGCATATATAATTATACTTTTCTTTCTTCATATATTATCTATGTATCTTTTTAATAAGATGTTGCAATTCTCAATGCCATTTGAAGGTTTAGAGCATCTCTAATAGTTTCCCAAAAATTTCTCCAAAATAGAGAATCAAAGTTAATATTTCCAAAAAAAATTACATCCATCTCCAATAGTTTCCCCATTTTAAAGATAAATAATTGATTATAATATTAAAATATTCTATACATTTAATAAAATATTATTTATCTCACTTAAACATTTTATTTCAAAGTTTCTCATTGGTGGAATATAATAAAAAATAGTTTCTCTCTCTTGGTAATCATTTTTGAGGTTATCTTCATATTTGGAGAAAAACTCCTCCTCTCTCCTATTTTCTCCATTTTGGGATAGTTTTGGAGAAGCTGTTGGAGCAAAAATATAACTCAAAATCTCCATATTCTCCATTTTAGAGAAGCTGGTGGAGATGCTCTTATCAGTTCTATTATTTGGATTATTAAAAATTGATGTAATTACATACCTTAAATTTGAAAAAGTATTTCCATATTCCAAAAATGTATCAAAAATCTTGTTTTAAGATCCGGAGAACATTTGAAGACAACTATTTACAAAAAAATTGCGGAAAATAACATTAATTACTAAAACTAAAAAAAACTATTATCCTATCTTATTTTAAAACATATAGAGTAATATGTATATATAAGATTATTAAATTTTATATTAGTGTTAAAGTTTGAAATAAATTAATTCCGTCAAACCGTCACAACTAAATGGAAGACTGTTATTTATGGAATTTTCTCTAGGAAATATGTCGCTAAATAGGTGATTTGTCACAAAACCGTTAAAAAATTGTTGGTGAGAAACTCAAATCAATGACAGTTACCTAGGGTCCTGATTTATTTATTTCCTTGAAAAAAAAATCAGATTCTACCAGAACCATTAGTATTTCGTGGACAGAAATTTCCCAACGTAATTTTTATGAGTAACAGTCATTTGTTTTGTAATGACTGCATAATAGTTGATTAACCCTTTGCTAAGAACATACCGAATATATATAATGTCTTATCCTATCTTCTAATATAATATACCAAAAGAATATTTTATAACTTCTAATATATATATACCCATCAAATTAAAAACTTATCATAAGTTTTTATTAAATAGAATGAGATGGAGAATAAATTCTTACGGTATATGATGATTAGGGGTGTCAATGTTGTACCAATATAAACCAACCAATTGTCGTATCAACAGTACCAATTTAATTGGTACCAATTTAGTTGGTACCAATGGTAATCCTGGGGGGTCAGTGGATGGTATCCCTGACTACCCGGGTTCGAACCCCGTGGTGAGCATGTTGTGATATCTAGATCATGGGTCTGCCACTTAGTGGTACCCTTAATTGGGCTGGGTCGTGGTCGACAGGGATTAGTCGGGTGACACCCTTAAGTGGGAACCCAGATACCCCGGGAACGTGTGCGTGTGTTAACTTGCCGTTCAAAAAAAAATACCGTACCAACTATAAAACTTGGTTGGTACGTGGTATTAGAAGTCATGTACCACGTTAATACCGTACCATACCAACTTATTTGTTTATTAATTAAAGTTTAAGTAATAATAAAACACCTTTTGATTTTAAATTTTAAATTGTCTTGTTTTAAATTTTGCTAAGTTATAATACAGATAGATATATAGAATATGATTGAATTCATTTGTCTAGCCCTAACAATCTTAGTAACGCATCCACACCTCCATTGTCCATCAAAGCTCCTCAATGGCCGCTTGTATTAGACTATTAATGAATGCTTGTATTATATGAAGATTATTTGAATGTTTGGATTGATAGAGATAAGTGGTACAACACATATCAAAATGTTATGTAAATGTAGGGGTGGCAAAAAGTGACCCAACCCGCCAACCCAACCCGAACCCAACCCAATAGTAGCAGGTTGGGTTGAGAATTTCAACCCATTTAAGTTAAATGGGTCAACCCGTCTAACCCATTTATTAATTGGGTTTGGGTTGGGTTGAAATTTTCAACCTGATTTCGACCCATTTACAACCTGATTTCAACCCATTTACAACCTGTTACTAACCCATTTACAACCTGTTTCTAACTCATTTATAATATTACCTAATAATTTTTTTAGTTATTAATAAATATAATATAATTTCAATATTAAAATTTGAAAGTTAAAGTTGAAACCCTAAATCACTAAAGGAAATAGGCGCCGCTTTCTTCCTCATTTCCTCTCGAGTCTCCTCCCTCTTCGGTTCTGTACTGTTCACGCTTCACGGTGGCCGACGGCCCTTTTGGAACTATGATTTATTTAACTTTGTGGTTGTGGAAAACTTTGAACTATTTATTTTACTTTTTGGTTGTGTTTTATTAAACTTCGAACAATTTATTTGACTTTGTCGTTGTGTATTTGTCGTGGAATGAAGTAGTTTAAGCATTTTTATTTCATTTACAATTTTAAATTTAAATGGGTCAACCCAGGTTCAACCCATTTATTTAACAGGTTGGGTTGATATAGTCATAAACAGGTCAACCCGCTACCAACCCATCAACCCAACAGGTTGGATTGGGTTGAAAATCTCAACCCATTTAATTAAACAGGTTGGGTTGGGTTGAGATTTTCAACCCAATTAATAAATGGGTTGAACCCGAACCCAACCTGACCTATTTACACCCCTATGTAAATGTACGATAGTTTAGTACATCTAGATGGTAAAGATGTCAATTTAAATAAATTTCATAACTTAAACTTTTACGATATTGGTACAATACCGTACCAACATGTACCAACCGAAAAAAGTTGGTACCAATTTAATTGGTACCAAGTATAGTTGGTTGGTACTTGGTATAAAATTTTGTGTATCAATTATAATTGGTTGGTACATGATATATGGAAAAAAAAATATGGTACCGTATCATTTCACCCCTAATGATGATAACTTAGATTCTAAGTTAAAAATTAATTACTGCACATGCATGTATATATTAAGTTAAAATAAAGAATGAGATTATGGGAAGCAACCAGGATATAAATAGGAAATGGTCTCCTCTCCATTAATGAGCGAATTCAGGAGGAATCCAATGGTACTATAAGTGGGCCTAATCATCACATCATCATGTATATGCCCATCCTGTGTAGGGACTAAGGTAAGATATATATATACAGGGTTGGGTTCACGTGAGACCAATTTGTTTTCGTGAGACCCGAGATACCATACTTTAAACTTGAAACTTCATAGCAAAATACTGTGAAGGTAAAAAAAATTCGAACATTCACAACAAAAAACAATGTGAATGTTACCTTTCACTGTGAAGTTTCAAGTGTAAAAATTTGATCTCACGGGTCTCACAAAAAAAAAGCTAGTCTCATGTGATTTCAAGTCTCTCTCTCTCCCTATATATATATATAGAGAGATGAATTATCATGCAAAAAGTTAAACATTTTACGAGAATATGAGAAATCTCAATATCATATATGATTACATGTCATTTGGGTGTGTTTAATATGGGAATAACCGAATAAGAAGCACAAAATAGTTGAGAACCAGTAACCATGTGTTTATTCTCAATTGTAAAAGAGTGCATGGTCAAAATACAATCTTGTTTCATAATGTAATTATTTTTAATATGTATTTTTTGTGAAACAATTAATACATGATTGATGGTTCTCATGTATGATTCTCGACATTTTTATGGTTTACTATATAGGGTTGATTTTCGGTGAGAAGTTGAGTTAACGGTTAGAAGCATTAGAAGTGGTTATCAATCGTTAGATGATAAATTGACGCACATTAGGATGAGATGCACCGAGATAAGATTCACCGAGATGCACCAGATCTATTCCATTCTAAACGGCAATTCAGATCAACTTCTCACGCTTCTCATCATTAAGTCAACTTCTCACACGATTCTTCGTCTTACTATACATTTGAATATATATATATATATACAACCACCAACTTCTATAAGATCACCTTTTAACCGTTAGATTTATAAAATCTCGTTGAACCTTCACATTTTTCAAATAAAAATAAAAACATTTAAAGAAGGCTCGCTAGATCAAAGAGTTTAGGTGTTCTATGTTATCAATTTCTAAAGCAAAAATTAAAATAAATATATTTAAAATTTTCATATTTAAATTATTAATGGTACCAATATAACATAAATGGGTAATTTAAGTATAGACTTAATTCCAAACCCATTTTCTAAATTAACAAATTAAAAACATTTACTTTAGACAATATATATTATATATATTATATAAACTAATTAATTATACTTAATTTTCTTAATTATATAAATAATAAATTCCTCTTATTATTATATATATATATATATATATGTATCACCATAACCAAACCAGAGCTCTGGAGAATCAGGCATTTTGCATCAATGGAGTTCGAGCAGCTGCATCCACGCCATTAATGGAAGTCCGTGACAAATTAATTTGAGAGCTTGGAATCTATATGTCCATGTCTACCTGAAATTTTAAATTATTATTATAATATTATAATGTGGGTGTACAAACAAATTGATATATATAATAGTAATAATAAAAATCTTGAATTTAAAGATCCAAATATCAATTAATTAACCATAACATATAAAAGAACTTGTGAAAACGAAGCTTGCATCCCAGTTGCATTAATTTGGAAATTGATTCAATTCAATTTAATTTTTAGTTGTTAAATTAATGAAAATAATTTAAGTCACACGAAGTAATTTTAGGTTCTGAACCATATATATATAGAGAGAGAGAGGGGGGAAGGATCAAACGAGAACAGTAACTATTTAAAAAAACACAAGAACTAACAAAATCATTAGTAATTTTATATTAACGCGCAAAAAAGTCACGCGGATCTGAAATCACGGCCAAACTCTTTTTTTCATGTGTTAATGTAAAATCACTAATGATTTTGTTAGTTATCGTATTATTTTAAATATGTAATGTTCTCGTTTGAACTCAACTCTCTCTCTCTCTCTCTCTCTCTATATATATATATATATATGAAGGATCAAATTAGAACAATACATATTAAAAAAAACACAAGAACCAACAAAATCATATATGATTTTACATTAACGTGCGAAAAACCCATGTGGACTTGAAGCCATGGCCAAAGTCACTCGCGTAGCTTTTTTCTCGAGTTAATATAAAATCATATATAATTTTGTTGGTTCTCGTGTTCTTTTAAATACGTATTGTTCTCATTTGAACCCGGTTATATATATATATACATATATATATATATATACATATATATATATATATATATGGGAAAGTTCAAACGAGAAGCTAAACATTTTGCGAGAATGCGAGAAGTGTTTAATCATATATGATATATAAGCTTAATCATATATGATTAAACACATGTTATATTATTAATACATAGACGTTTAATCATATATGATTAAACACACCCACAGGTCGTATAATCATATATGATTAAACACTTCTAGCAAAATGTTTAACTTCTCGCATGATCTTTCATATATATATATATATATATATAACAATTCAAAATGCAAGGAACATGTCGATGATCAGTCTATATAATGAATTTATTGTCTCTTAAAATGGCTTTTCTTTATCTTTGCATAAGTTTATACGTAATTACATATTAACATATACTAAATATTAAGTATTTAATGATATAGAGACTTAATCATTTGAGAACTTCAAAATTTGTTAGATGTTTCACATTATTTTTACCTTAAGTTATTGTTTCACATTATTTTTGCATAAGTTTTTACCTTAAGTTATTGTTTCACATTATTTTTTCTCATTTAAGAGTAACATTTAATGTATTGATCAACATATATTTGTTTCACAACGTACTTGCTTCATATATATGTACTCGGTTCATAATGTGAAACTTTTCTTTCATAAACAGGCTAAAAATGTTCAAATTGTGAAACAAATACATGTGAACCAAACCTATGGTGAAATAAAATCAATGATCTAAATGTTGGTCTTAAATGGAAAAAAATCTTATGAATAATACATGAAACATTATCACAATCTTATGAGTTATCAAAAAGTAGGTTTCTCTCATAATATAAACATATGTATAATCGAGAAGAGAAAAGACTGAGAAGTGTGAGTAATTTCAATTTCATGATAATATGCACAAACACAATAATTCAAAATCGTATCATTAGATTATACATCAATAATTAATCAGCTAAATTTTATGCAACGAACATTAATTTATTTAAGAATTATTTTAATAAAAGAGTAACGAATACAAAACGCTAGCTAAGCATTAATGTTGTTTTGGTCGTTGACGATGATCAACTACGGGCTTACAATTAGAACACATAGATCACGAATTATATGAACAAATGGACACGTTACGAAGAAGTTTGGATTTTATAGGTTATGATCGATCGGTGTATTAATTAATTTCTTGAAACTATTGTAATCAAATTCTTGTATGTTTCTCATGAAGATTATTTTCTATTCAAATAGTCAAATTATATATCAAATATCAAAATGTACATTCTTTTACTAAGCATATGATGCAAACAAAATTATTATAAAAAATTGTTGCATTAAAAGGAAATAAAGTCAATAATAATTATAAACATTAAGTAATTAGCTTGTTAATTAAATTAGAAATCTAATCAAGAATTAAGTCACAAGTTATAAGAAATTAATATTTAATCTGCCAATGCATTAATGTTGAACCAAAAAACACACACACACATATACTGTTAATGTGTGCTATATATTGATAAATGATTACTTATTAATTAATTATAACTGTGTTTGATTAAGGTAATGTGATCAAATCTTGATGGCCACTCTATGTATAGTGCAGAATCCCAAAAAAGACAAGACTGGCAATTTCTAAATAGTGATTAATAAAGGAGAATTTTTTTAAAGAAATTAACAATAATATATATACACACACACATATATATATATATATATATTTCAAAACATTTTAATAAAATTTATTTTTATTTTTTTAGAGAGGGAACCAATTGTGCAGATAGAGAGAGAAGTAGAGAACTGAAGTGTTCTCCATGCAAGTTATTAGGGTTTCTAAAACTATATGCAGTCTGCTAGGGTTTGCTTTTTCATCCAAAAAACTTGCTTTTTAGATCATCAATTTAGGGTTTGTCATATATGCAAGTATGATCTTTTATAATCTTTTAGAAAAACCCATTTAATATAAGGAACTTTTAAGGTTAAACAACCAAAATCCATCATCAAATAATTGATCAAAAGATTAATTACCGGTTTCTTGAAGATCGAAAAACCGGAGATCATGATTGTTGAATCCGAAAACTCGATGTTTCTTCATTCGCCTTAAGAATCGCAGTATTTCTCTTCTTCTTCTTCTTCTTGTAAGGTATCCCTCTTGCCTTCGCCTGCGAATCACGAATTTCACGTAAGTAAACCCTTATCGCGCCACTAGCAAACGGGTTCATTTCAGGCAATCCTCCATTTTCTTCATAAGCCGCACGAAGCCTCCCGATGAGGGCATCGAGGCTGCCCCACGCTTGCCTAAGTGGGCAAGTACAAGGGCCAGCCGGATCAGGGTGGCCGAAGAAAACACAACCTTGTAAGTGAACCTTAGTCTTCCCGAATTGGTCGAGGTATCGAAGAAAATCTAGTACATGACTATAGTTGCAGTGAGACAACGCCACCGGGGGTCTTTGGTTTTTCAAATACTGCCCAAAAGTGTTCCAATCACGACGCTTTTGGGACTCGTATCGACTTAGTTGTTGTGGTGGCGGTGCTGGTGGTGGCTGGGAATCAGAAGATATCAGTACACCACCACCACCATCTCCACCTCCGCTTCCGCTACCCCTTGATGATCCTTCACCTATTTCTCTACCCTTGATTTGTTGATCATGAGTAGACATTAGATTTTAGCAAGTGAAGATCAATTTTTTGTAAATGAAAAAAAAAATAGATAATTGGTTTTAGAGAGAAAGAGAGAAAGAAATTGGAAGATGATATATAATTGAAGAGAGATAGTGAGAAAATCGAAAATTGAAAATTGAAAATCAAATCATGGAGAAGGAGGTCTTTGAGAGGACAAGACATGGGTCCATTTGAAAGTGCTTTAAAGGCAATTAGGCTCTTTTTTTTTCTTCATCAAATTGAATTATTCTCATCCTTTAATTGGCACTATTAGCCTCTCAAAGAATACTTTTCTTAAAATATTTTCTTTTAAGTACTACTCTAATTAAATTAATTTCTCATATATTTAATTTTCTTTTGCTTAATAATTCACACAAAATTTAAAAACATTTTAAGATTATGATCAAGAAAGACAAGTCAAATATTAAAATGTTCATTTACAATCCCTTTAAATTTTAAGGTGTAATTTAGTTGTTCAACTTTTTTTTTCCTCATTTGCATTTATATTCTTTATATATTCATTAGATTAGTTTCTATGGTTTCAAGAACACTTTTTGGGGTGTTTACTTGGGGCTTAATGAACTTAATGACAAAATCAGCTTATTCACGCAGACGTTTGAAGTGTTTACTTGGGGCTTAATGACAAAACCGACTTATTCGTGCAGACATTTTCGGCTTATTCACTAAGTAGGGGAAAGATGTGTTGTCCCCATTAAGATACATCTTTGACATTTTTACCCTTTAAAATTAAAGACATGCCTACCCTCCTACTCAATAATCACACAATAAAAACCTAGTTGCTCGATTTCACCATCACTGCTTGTTCGATTTCGATTTCACCTTCACCGCTCGTTCGATTTTACTGCTTCGAGTTCATTGCTGTTTCGATTACACTATTTCAATTAATTGCTGGTTCGATTTCAACCCTAGACAATAATGTCCTTTGGTCGATTTCTCCAAAGGTAATGATTTTACTGATTATTCGATACTTGTTTCTTCTCCATACTCGATTGTTGTTCCATACTTGTTTCTTCAATCGATTGTTGTTCCATACTTATTTCTTAAGTTGATTGTTGTTCCATACTTTTTTTCTTCAGTCGATTGTTGTTCCTTACTTGTTTTTTCAATCGATTTTTGTTCCATACTTGTTTCTTCTCCATAGCTTCTCGACATTTCTGCAATGTGTTTGAACTTGGAAGTTTAAGTACTTAATGAATTTTTGTTTGATTTTTGGATTATATCAATAAATTTATGAATATATGGCTTAAAAAATAAACAACAATTTATAAAACAACTTAAAATTCATATTCATGGGTAAATTGGTCATTTCTGTTATTCAAACTGTAATTCAGATAAAAAAATAAACAACAACATCAATTTATCCAGACAGACACATTTATTCATACAAGATTTAATGTAAAATTTGGTAAACAACCCCTTTCTCATGTATGTGTGTATATATCTTTTAATTAATGTTTTTATATTTTCTTTTGATATTCAATTATGTTATATCATGTTTGAAATTAGTTGATTATAGTATATATTAATATTTTATCCTTTTAGATTTTTATGCTCAAATAATAGCTATAGGGGTTTTCATTTTAGTTCTAACACAAAATGAAACTTAAGGGTCTAGTCTATACCCTTGAGTAATCCACACTTCTTTTGTAGTATGTTCTATGAAAACGTTACTTTTTTTGCATATTATATATATATATATATATATATATATATATATATATATATATATTCGGGTTCAAACGAGAACGATATTTATTTAAGAAAATACTTGAACGACCGAATCACAAAGGATTTTACACTTACATTACGTACAAAATCACATGTGATTCACGCGACTTTGTTTCTCGACCTGAAGACGCTGCCAAAGTCGTCTGCACACCTTTTTTGATCGTTAATGTAAAATCATATGTGATTTTGTACGTGATTCAGTCATTCTCATGTTTTCTTAAATGACTACGTTCTCGTTTGATCATCCCTCATATTATATATATATATATATATATATATATATATATATATATATACATATATAGTCTTAGGTTCATTTGAGAAATGGTAAATATATGAGAAATAGAGAAGTAATCCTAGCCATTCACACGGTCAAGATCGGATTTGACTGGTCAAAAGTTGCGGCTTTGACTGGTCAAAAGTTGCGGCTCTTTCAAAAATAGAAGGACACTTTCGTAATTTTTACAAAATACACGGGCTGTGTTCATATATGAACCAGTGCAATTCACATCTGAACTCTTTTAACTGATTCATATACGAACCTTTGTAATTCATATATGAATCAGTTGAACTAACTAACAGATTCATATATGAACCAATTAACTGATTCACATATGAACTAATTAATTGTAGGTTCATATATGAATCAATTGGACTAATTAACATATTCATATATGAATCTTTGTGATTCATACAGGTTCATATATGAATCAGTTGAACTAATTAACAGATTCATATATGAATCTTTGTGATTCATATATGAATTTTTGTGATTCATACAGGTTCATATATGAACTCATCCCGTGTATTTTACGAAATTACCCCTCTACCTACTATAGACCACGCAAGGAATTATCCGGTGTTTCGCGGTCAAAGCCGCAAATGTTGACCAGATGAATGACTAAGATTACTTCTCTATTTCTCATATATTTACCATTTCTCAAATGAACCTCTCCATATATATATATATATATATATATATATATTGTTTCAATGAATTGAATTGTTCATCTTTTTAAAGAATATTAATAGGGGTACAAAGCATTGAATGATCACCGGAGTATATTTTATCGTGTAAATAATGAATTGATCAAATAACATAAAACTAAATGTTTGAAGGTGTTGTTCATTTGCTAATTACTTTATATTAATTAATCTATGGACTAACACATATTTAATTTATATTAAAAATCACCAACAATATCTAGAAATATTTTTCTTGTCATTTAACACTATCCACCCATCATCTTTGTGCAATCATTATCAAGCATTTTAGCAAAATTTGTGACTATGATTAACCTATTAACTAGTGTTATAAGTAACCCAGGTTAGAGGTTGTTTGTTTAGAGCATCTCCAATACAAGGTTCTTATAAGCAAAAAGTGTAATTGTTTGTAAGAACTATCATTGTGAAGAGTTCTTATAAAAACTCAAACCCCTCTAGGTTCTTACTTTGATGTTTGGTGTGAAGTGACATACTACTAGTTTTTCTTTTTATTTTATTGACTTTATAATCATTAATATTATATATTTAAATTATATAAGTATTATATGGGATTAGGGGTGTAAACGAGCCGAGTCGAGCCGAGTAGTAGGTTAATCGAGCCGAGATCAAAAAATTAATACTGGGCTCGAGCTCGAGCTCGATGCTCGTTTATGAGTTCGAACTCGCGATCGATTAACTCGTTTATCGGTTTGAGCTTGATAATTTTTATATTTTTATTGTATGATTAATAAATATATGAGCATGTTTGGCTCGAAAAAAGGGTATGCTCGAATGGCTCGACTCGACTCGAAAATTTTGAATCGAGTTTTCGAACGAGCCGAGTCGAACATTGGTGTTATAAAGCTCAACTCGTTAAGTTAAACAAGTTCTATTTTGTGTTCGAGATCGACTCGAACTCGAGAATTACTAAGTTCGAGCTCAAGCTCGAGTAGTTCCTTAAAAGAGGTTCTTGTAAGAACTACCATTGTAACATTTTATGTGAGTTTTTATTTTGATTAGTTGAAAATGAGATGACAACAAAAAGTGTAAAAATGAAGTTCTTATAAGAACCTCCATTGGAGATGCTCTTACCTCTTAATGATTCAATTAAGAGGCAACATCTGAATCTTTAAGAGGTGAATCTTGTTTGGCAAAAAAATAGGTCTGACTCATAATGGTTCCAAAACCCTCTTAATGATTTTGTGTCTTGTCCTTCCCTTAACCATTCAGAACCCTAATTTCATTCTGAACAATTAAAAAACAATCGTATTTCATTTTGTACTATATCATAAAAGTCTTTTAATCATTCTGACGTTTTAATCATTCTGCACAAAACCATTCAGCAACCGCCAAACAGCCCCTTAATAACATGTGATTTGCAAATGATATATATGTGAATTTTATTTATGTTAAAAATGCTACACTAATAAATTAAAAAGAAAATATTTATTTTAAGTTAATAATTGAGAGAAAAAAAAAAACAATTTGTTGCATTATATAAACTACAAAAATCTTAGTAATGAAACCCTAATATATAATGTTTAAGGCAATTGTTTTAAAGTGTTATTTTTTATTTTTTAACATTTAAAGTGGGATATGTAATTATAATTAATTAAGACAGCGTTAATAGTCGAAAAAGAGATTAAAACATCGAATAATTCGCAAACTTTAGTGATTAAGATCTTGTCCCCCTAATTATCTTTTCTTTTCTCTCATTTACAATTATTTTTATTAGATCTTGTAAAAAAGTTGTTACATAACGCTTTAACAAATATGCATTATTAATTATGAAATTAGGAAATTAATGAAATAAATGTTAAATAACTTTTAATTTCTTATCTATTTAATAGATAACCATTTTTTCACAATCATAATCACCATCTAAACGACCTTTCAATGCTATTATACTTGAACATTTTGTTACAAATATGATAGTCTGCAAGAATGATGAGAGATAATGGACCAAATATGTCAACAATGATAGTTTTTTTTCATTTAGAGCATCTCTAACAGTTTTTCTATAATTTCTTTCAAATAGAGAACCAAATGTGAAAATCTCTAAAAGAATATTACATTTAACTCCAACAGATTTTCTATTTTAGATATTTTAAAATAGGTTTTATTATTATAATATTCTCTAATTTATCATCCCAATACACTTTTAAAAAAACTTAATATAAAATGATAAAAAAATGAATCTCATTGAATAAAATAATCATTTCTCTCTTACCATCAAGTTTTAGAGATTTCTCTAAACTTAAAAAATTTCCAAGTTTTATTAATTATAGCAAACAAGATAGCAAAACTGTTGCAGAGGTTTAGAGAACAAAAGCCCAATTTTTTCTATTTTAGCAAAACTGTTGGAGATGCTCTTATATATTATTCTGTAAATTGCAAATAAACATACAATTTTATTTAAATTTTTACAAGGACGATAGTTATTCTACATCGAAAGCAAATTACTATCAATTCATCAAAATTATCGGTTGTCTTTTTATTTTTTTGAATCATTCAAAAAAAATCAAGGGAATTTTTAGGTTTACCATTAAAAAAAACTTAATTTAATGAACCACAAGGGTTGTGGCGTACTGGTTAAGGCTTTGAGGGATGTGGTGGAATATCTCATCTGCCCATGGTTCGAATCCAGACGTACACAACAATTGTGGTCACTGAGGTTTAATCAGTGTTGATGTCTTACAGTCATAATTTACCAAGGGATTAGTCTAGACTTAGCCTAGGACACCCTTATTTAAAAAAAAAGAAAAAAAAACTCAATTTAATGATATGGGTGTTTTCTTATTCCTTTTATTTTGCTTAGTAACCATGTTTTATAATTTGATCATCATCCTCGATCACCATTATTTTATTTATTTTTTGGATTATTCTTGTGAAACTATATATAATAGTTGAATTTAAATTATATTAAAAAAGAATTTAATTAATTGGATATTTGGTGAAGGGAGGGTTTTCCAATAAAGAAGAAGAATCTAAGATTAGTTAAGATACCAAATATAGAATTTTTGGCATTTCAAGAAATGCCTACTTTCTTGAAAATACTTGATAGTTCTAAAGAAATCAAATTGATTCCGCAAAATTACAATTTATAATTGAAGAAATTGCTTCAACTAATTGAAAAAGTTACCAAATTGTCCAATTAAAGAATATAAGGGTGCCCCATATCACAAGAGAAAGTTGATCTATACACTCAAATCCTAGTCCTAACTTTTAAACTTTCTTGGCTTATTTTAATTTATTGACTCTATTGGTGGTGGTAGCCATATCTTATATTCTAAGATGATCTTGTTGACTCTCAAAGATTTTCTTCATATTAATTAACATATTAAAAAAGGGTATTATAATTGTTGGTGCATATTGTAACAAATATGAGGATTTTAAGTATTATATATATAGGGTTGAGTTTTGATGAGAAGTTAAAGTTAACGTGAGAATCTTGAGAAGTGGTTATCAACCGTTGAATGAGAAATGAACGCACATTAGGATGTGATGCACTAAGATAAGATACACCGAGATGCACCAGATCAATTCTGTTCTAAGGTGCAATTCATGGGAGAGAATGAGATTAAAAGTGATCAACGGTTCAGATCCACTTCTCACGCTTCTCACATGAAACTCAACTATATATATATATATATATATATATATATATATATATATATATATATATATATAGGGAGACGTTCAAATGAGATGTGCTAAATGTATGAGAAGTAGGGTAGTGATCATAGCCCTTCATCTGGTCAACATTTGTAGCTTTGACTGTAAAACACCGGATAATTCCTCGCATGGTCTACAGAAAATAGAGGGGTAATTTCATAATTTTACAAATAGACGGGAAACAAGTTCATATATGAACACGTGTGATTTACATATGAACTATATGTTCATATGTAAATCTTTTGAGAATCAGTTAATTAGTTCATATATGAATCGCAATGGTTCACATGTAAATTTGTTAATTAGTTAATATGTGAATCAGTTAAAATAGTTCATATGTGAATCACACGGATTCACATATGGACCCGTTTGTCGCATGTTTATAAAAGTTACAAAACTGCCCTCTATTTTTGGCATAGCCATAAATTTTGACCAGTCAAAGTTACAATTCTTGACCAGTCAAATCCAATCTTGACCGTATGAATGGCTAGAATTACTTATCTACTTCTCATATATTTAGCACTTCTCATTTGAACTTTTGAATATATATATATATATATATATATATATATACACACACACACACACACACTCATGTAATGGGATTTCTTTTAAGAACCCATAAAATTATGATAACCTTGAGAATTAGTGCATCATGTGTTATTTCATATGATTTTTTCCATCTAAACTACATATAAAATATTGATTAACATATATATTTGTTTTACAATGTGTTTGGTTCACATGTATTTGTTTCGCACCGTGAACCTTCTTAGTCCCTTTTATGAAACAATAGTTACACGTAAAAAAGTTTTACATTGTAAATCAAATACATATCAAACAAACACGTTGTGAAACAAATATATGTTCATCAATATATTAAATAGTAGCCTTAAATGGTAAAAATAAAATCATGTGAAACGTTACCTTAAGTTAAATTAAAGTTCTCACGGATACCACAATTTTTTTAGTTCTAGAATGATTTAAGCTCCTACTCATGTAAATATATAGAAAAAAATAACTATTATATTACATTTACAAACAATTTATGAGGTGTTTGTAAATAATAACTTTTGTCAAATTTATAAGTGCATAAAAATATTCATACAAACATGTAAAAAAAATTAATAATTGTGTAAAGTATTCCACACTATATATATATATGTAGAATAATTGTAATAATATAGATGAAAACGTAATACACTTTCAAGTGTGAAAATTTAACCAATTTCCCAAGTAATTCGTCATGACAAATTTTTTTACGAATTATAAAGTGTGTTATTAATTTGTAATTCTACACACTTTTAACTAAATGTATAAATGTGTCTAAAACGTGTGCGGCTATTTAATCCGGTCATGTCATCAGGTATTATATTTAATTTTGGATAACAACTAGAAAAAAATGATAAAAAAAAGTTTAATTTGGTACTTATTTTTTTAAATAAACTTAAAAAAAAAATTCTAGATTTCCAACCACTTGAAAGAAAAGCACAAATGCATATTTTCACATTAATATATAGTTTTAAATTATTATTTTTATTATTATTACCACCACCAACAAATGGAGATGATGTGTTTGAGGAAAAAATGTTTTTACTCCACATTGCTTTAATTTATTTATTATTGTAATTGGTGTTGGTGATGTTTTTGTTTTCATATCCTTTTCACAATCATTTCTTTTGATTAATTTAATTCCAAATATAATTATAATTAACTCAGCCTACAAAAATTGAAATCATGTCCTAGATCTTTTTTTGTTGTATAATTAATTTAATGTATAATTTTTTTTCTTGAAAAATATTTACAAACATAAAAGACGATGATTCTCCTTTTAATTAAGATTCGAAAAATAAATCATTTTCAAAAGGATAAAACGTTTATTGCATGCTCATAAGTTAAGTTACTCACTAGATTGTGTATAATTGTGGGATTTGAACCAAATCTACAATTTCAATTTTTTTTGAATAAATTGTAGTCTTTTTTTTAGTTTTTATGGTACATCGAATGTATGATAACCAGATCTAAGTAATACATGTGAAAGAGACATATATATGACTTTCATTGTGGATTTCACATGTGCAAGCTAGTGAGATTTAAATGTCCCATCTAAAGACCATATGTTTACTATGTTTCTTCTCAAAATTTAACTTTTAGATAATGAAGAGATTTTTGAAGGCATGTTTCTTTATACTCATATGACCTTTTAGTTTTAAAAAACATGATACAATAAAAACTCATGAATGGCCCTCGTATTCATGTTTCGAATTCATTATATCGGTATAGTCTCAAACAAATCATAATGTGACAGTTGGATTGATCGAAGCAAAGAAAAGTAAACACACACCACTTTAAACGAAAAAATATTTTACTTCTAGAATCTCTTCTATATAAGCTTACAAAATGGTCATTCATAATAAGACAGTTCTATTTTTGTCGGGGATCAAAAATTAGATCATTAAAATAAAGCCTAGAAAGTAAAATTCTACCCCCAATATCACATAGTGAGATTAAAGAATATTCTCACTCTTACGTTGTTTATATTAAAACATAATATAAATAAAAAAAACAAAAACTAAGAGAACTCAATAAATTCCATATGACGGAATTTGGCTCTAGCAAACGACTCAAAATTTTATATTTGCTCGTTGTCTCCCATGTTTTTAACGCTGCCTTTTTTCCATGAATTAATGTCTCAACGAATTGTTCAATCTACTCCACATCATAATAACTAGTCGTCTAATCAAATATTGACAGCCAGAGTAGCCCCATCATAACTATCTAGTGGATTCTCCAATAAATACCGTACTTCTTATTCTTTATATCCAAATATGGCTTATTCAATTCAAAGCTATACCAAAAGTATATCAGGTCAAACCACTTTTATTCACGCACAAACCCACATTAACAAAACAATAATACATCCATCAGCAAACATACAGATTGAAGACATGTTTTCATAAATTGAAAAAAAAAATCAAACTTTAAGATAATATTATGATAGGGATTGTGATGATGTTGTGTTGTGCTTTGTTTTCTTTTGCTTATATTTTTCTTCTCCCAAAAAACCTTTCCTTTTCCCATGACTTCTTTTTGTATCTTTTGTTGAAAATAAGCCTACAAAATAATAGATGCCCAAGGTGTGAAAATGGACCATATTTCCATAGATAGAGCTCAATTGACAAAATTTCAACCAAGAGTAGTACATGCTTCTATGGTGAAATTGTGTGCTTTTTTTTTTCACTCTTTCTAACATCTCCAATTTCCTTCATATTGATGAAGACAATCCCATCAAAGACCAAACTCACTACCACATGTTCCTTTCTTTATTAGTTGTCTATCTTTTTTACATATATAATTCAGTATTTTAAAAAATATTTTAACAAGGTTTTAGATAATACATTATTTCTTTCTTTGTAAGTTTGATTTTCCGGTGCTATGTATTGTATGGTAACAGATAAAATAGCATATGAGGTTCGTTATACAAAATTAAGCTTGTTTTAATTATTTGAATTTATTTGTCCAAGATAATCTCCATGCCATGTTTTTGATTTTGCACCAGATGTACGCTAATATCAAGATCTATACGGTAAGCTTTCAAACGTTCTTTCCTAAATAAAACTAACTCACTCCTTATATGTTAAAACCAACTTAAAAATCGTTACAAGGCTTGATTTATTGTTGATATATGTGTCATACTTCATAAATCTTGAGTTAATAGCTCACGTTTCAAAATTTGAATGACAACGTAGTAATAATGTACAATCAAAATTTTAAATTGTTACCAAATAGCTTTCTTTCAAATTGTATGTGGACAACATGTCATATGTGTACGAATTAATAAAATAGTTCATACGTAAATTCATTTGTCCATTCATAAAGTGTGCATATACATATAATGTAGTTCTAGACAAGTCATATTATGCAATTGTTTTGTTTTTATTAGGTAAAACAGATTTAAAATAAACGTTATTGTACTTTCATTTTTATTCTCAATTACGTTGTTTTCTTACAACTTCAATTAAATTTATTTATCGAAAATTACAAATAATAAAAAAAAAATAACATTATATTTATGGTAAACTACAAATTTAGTCCCTATGGTTTGTTGAAAATAATAACTTTTGTCCATACAGTTTTGAAATTACAAGATGGTCATCGTTGTTTGCAAAAACGTACGGATTTGACCTCTTCCTCTAATGGCTGTTAAAAATTCCGTTAAATGATAGTCATTTTTGTTCTTCTATCAATTTGTTTGTCAATTACCTAATCAAAATCGATTTTGTGATTTTTGCTTCTGTGGTTTTTGATCGGATAAAAAACAAAAAAAATGGATCAAAAAATGAAAACATCCCTTATTTAATAGAATTTCTTAACGGCCGTTAGAAGGAGGGATCAAATCCAAAAGTTTTTACAAACCACAATGGCCATATTGTAATTTCGAAACTGTAGGAATGATAATTGTTATTTTTTGAAAAACCACAGTGACCAAATTTATACTTTACTATTATATTTATTATGTTTTTCATCTCACTCACCGTCTTAAATTGATCTTCTAAGTTAATTAATTTGATTAAGATTGACAAAACATAACGTACTTGATATAATTATTAAAACATATGTATTTAACTGGTCTATATTATTATTTACATGTAGTCAATATATTTATCTATATCTGGATTGAAGTCGTCATCCTCTATGGCGCCTCTACCACACCGGTCTCATGGTCATTATGGAGAAGGTAAATCAGCGCATGCATCTTATTGACAGAGAAGCGGTATCCATGTTTGAACCCAGAACATCACACATATGGCTTACACCACACCTTTACTGCTGGCACACATCAGCGGGGACATCTATTTATGCACCCTCCTATATAAGTGATATGTAAGTGAGGAAGATGAACGAAATGTGGGTGAAGGGGGGTATGAATAGCAAACCAAATTACTTATTGGGCTTTTCTATTAGTTTATTTTTGACATTGCCATTGGAGGTTATTGGGCTTTGATATGAAAAACAAATAAAATTGAATGGTGTTTTCATGGGCTAATTAGGTAGTAAATGGGCCTTGCGAGTGTGTAAATTATACATAATGGGCCGAGTATGCGAGCTCGATCAATTTATCTATACTTCTATATCTATACTATATTATAAAGTACGGATAAAAAACTCTTAAATACAAATTATTGGGCACAAGGTACCATCATTTTATGCAAGATTTTAAAAATCTCTTAATTTACAAGTATCAAAACACAAGATACATATTACTACGGGAGGCTTCTAACACCCACCAATTTGGTATGTGCAAGACTTTCCTTTTATGCAGACCTTTCCATTATCACTATTAATTAATATATTATATTACTATAAATTTGTTTTAATTATATTATTAAATATATAATTGGTTATTTTTTCTAGATGTCATTAAAATATATAAGATAATCATTGAATTCTAACAAAATACTTAAATTTTTTTATATAAAAAACATTATATTATTAAGCCTAAATTAAACAAATTTATAAAAAAAAACATTATCACTTTCTCAAAATCATCCAAAATTGTACTGTAAATTGATAAAAAAATAAAATAAAACATTAAAATCGTGATGTATCTCGCTGTATTGTACAAGTACGCTTCTAGTTTTTGTACAAAATAAACAAATTTGGATGGTGTTATTATAAAATGAATTGGGCTTATGAATGCATGTCATACATAATGGGCCGATAATGCTACTTCATTCTTTTTCATTTTTAGTGTAGAATTAATGAGATCAGATATACGGATAATTTTTTTTGAATAAAATACTAGAGAGAAAAACCGTTGAACATTTTAAATCAGTTTAAAAAATCATTCAAAACATTATATTATAATTTTAATAGTGATTTTTAACCATACTTTAATAGAGAAAAATATAAGTTTGGTCCCTATAGTTATTCAAAACTTAGGGATTGGGTCCCTGGATAGTATCCTTGTTGTTTTCCTTTTGTTGCTGATTAACTGCCTTGCTCTAATTTTATTAAAGAAGTTTCGTTAACTCAGTGGTATTTTGGCCCTTTTTATTTTATTTTATTTTTATTAAAAAATAGAATAATAAGAAAAAACTATTATTATTATTATTATATACACAGAAACCCCCCTTCCCAAAGAAAAAGAACGTCCCCCCGCAGACATCTCCATCTCTAGCCCCATCCCTCTCTATCGTCTCCCTCCTCCCCCAACAAAGCAATAACGTTACCTTCATTTCCGTTTTCTTCATTCAATTTAGACCATGTATGGATTCCATCTTTTTGTGTTCATCCAAAGCTACGGTACAATAATTTTCATTTGGGATGTGTTTTTTTCCGTCAATCTGGGAATGCATCGACCTCTTACAGTTGATTGGTTTAGGTTGGTTGATAATGGAAGTACATCGATGTCCAGTAGGACTGCATTGGTTTGATTTTTTCTGTTGTTTCATTGATCTTCAGTAAGAGTGCATTGTTGAAAAAGATTTTGGGGTGAGTGAACATTTGTCATTATTTCAATGGATGGATCTAATTTTAATAATTGTTAATAGGAAATAAGACAAAAACCTAAAAAGATGAAAATGTCCATTATTTAACAGTTTTTAGTGAGAGATACCAATTCCGAATGTAAAGCATTTAAAATAAAATAAAACTCAACCCCTTCTCCCTGCACCATCCATTTTTCAACTACCATCGTCGGTCACCGTTCACGTTCTTCGGCAACATTTTTCAACCAAATCAAGAATATCAAGAAAAAAAAACATCAAGAATGTCATGTCTAGAAGTCGAACCCAAATATCGAAGCGTACAATAACATGTCAAATATAAAAAACATGAATAATATCAATACATTTTGTTTCGTTCCAAAAAGTTTTTATACAAAACCATACATCAAATTGTGTAACCCAAAACAATAAATCAAAACACTGGTTTCTCTTTCTATCTCATACACGTCAATCAATGAGCTTGAAAAAAAAATTAACAGTGTCGTTGATTTCATCTTCCTGTAGGAGCTTCAAACAATGAAGAGGTTTGTAAGAAGATGGTGGAGAGAGGTGGCGGCAGATGAAAGAGGTGTGGAGAGAGAGGTGGCGGCAGATCTTGAAGTTCTTGATTGAAATTCATCAATGGCGGAGAAGGGAGAAAAGATGGTCTAATGGAGATTCGGAGATGATTTTCATTTTAGGGGAGGGGGTAATTTCGTTTATGTACTTGTACAAAAGCTTTAAACATTAGTACATCTAGATTTTAAAAACCGTTGCAAAATGTCACAATACCCCTTGCATGTCTAGCACACAAGGACACTTAATAAATGTTTTATGAGACATTAAAGCTAATTGGTTGGTTGGTTTTACATTAAATCATGTATGGATAAAGTTGGTTGTATGGATTAATCGGTCTATATAGATTGGGAAAGTTTTTTGTTTGAGAAGTTTTTTCATAGATGGAAGGAGTGTGTTTTTTTTATTAGGATTGACATGCTTGGAAAAAAAAAGTTTGTCTTTCTGTATAAAGCTCTCCCCCTAAAGCTAGAAACGTACTAAATAAACTACTTTCTATATCATTAAGTCATAATTAAATAATCATATATAATTAACCGAATAAGTTATGTATCTCATTAAACTAGATAACCCACTTAAAAAGAGTAAAATCTTTATAGATTGTACAAATCACATGGACGATTGGCCATATATATTCAAATATTATATTTAATTGCATCTCAAAAGTAAAATATTTTTTATTTATAGATCAAGGAGGCATGATTGGTGAGGTCATGCTTGACCACCGGAACCACTTACACCCGCGCACATGTAACAATAACCTTCCAAGTCGCCAAATAGCATAACCTCTTCCGAATAAAATAATTATAAGCTCGATTGTTGATGTCTTGAAAAATCAAACGAATTTTTTTATTTTGAATGATTAAAGTATCGTAAAGTAACTGAGTTATTAACTTTATCAGATGTATATGGTAAGAACTAAAAAACTTATTTGATAAGAGTGATTATAAGGATGGAGAGTTAGCAAATGATCATGTGAGAAATTGAAGTTAACATGAGAAGCGTGAGAAGTAAATCTGAATCGTTAATCACTTTTAATTAAATGTCCTCACTTGAATTGCGACTTAGAAAGGAATTGATTCGGTACATCTCATCCTAATGTGTATCAATTTTTCATCCAACGGTTGATAACCACTTCTCACGTTAACTTCAACTTCTCACCGGAACCCAACCCTGTAGAGTTTTACTAGGTAAGCGTTTATCGGGTAAATAACACTTTCCTTCCCTACGGTCTTGAAATTACAAGATAACCATCGTAGTTTGTAAAAACGTCTGGATTTAATCCCTCTTAGTAATTTCGAAACTACAAGGGTGAAAGTGTTATTTTCAACAAACCACAAGGACCAAATTTGTAGTTTACTGATTTACCCTTAAAAGAAATATGAACTTATGTTTTGGTTATTTATTCAAATCGTGGCTTTTTATCCGAAAATTGGTATGGATGTTTAATATCTCCTCAAAAAAGCAATACAAAAGCTTGTTTTCAAAGAAACGTATATTTATTAATGATTTTTTCTTCTTGAAAAACCACAAGTAAGTTGTCATATTGGATGAATCAATAGAGTACAAAAGGAGACGAGTAGAGAGGAGACGACAACGAGTTGGTGGAGGATACCGCGACAAGTTGGTAAAGGAGATGGATGACGAGCTCTCGAGAAACGACGGCAGAAGCAACAACACAACAAACAATTAAGAGGTAAAAAGACTCATGTAAAGCAGATACAAGGATAAAAAAGGGATAAATTGTCTCGGACTCGCATAACGACCTTGTAAAAACCCAAAGTAGCAGGTTAACTCGGTAAATTATAGTTCAACTTAAAACCATGGTGAAACCGTTGAATTTATAAGAGCATCTCCAACAGATTCTCCAAAATTTCTCTAAAATGGATAATCAAAAGTCAAAATATCAAAAGAGAAATTACATTCATCTCCAACGGATTCCCCATTTTGGAAAATCCAACATTGATTATAATATTAACATATTTCATTCATCTATTAAAATATTGTCTCTCTCTAAATATTTATTTTCGAAGTTTCCTATTAGTGCTCTCACTTGGTAATTATTCTTGGGGTGTTCTCCATATTTGGAGAAAAAAACTCTTCTCTCTCTTACTTTCTCCATTTTGTAGATAGTTTTGGGGAAGTTTTGTTGAAGCAAAATATTAGCTCAAAATCCCTATTTTGGAGAAATTGTTGGAGACACTCTAAGGAGCTCACAAATCTTTTTTTTTAATCCATGTGGGACTTGTTGTTACAAGCTATCAAGGTAAATTCTTATGTTCTCGTCGCACCTTCCTAGCATCATCCTTGTAATCGACAATGTGAGATTCACTTAAGGTGTTACACCCCCCCCCCCCTCCATGACTCATCATGCTCGGTGAGGTTTGCCCCACAATCTCGATGGTACAAAGATCGGGTATTATACCATTTGTAATGCCCCAGATCTAAAACAGCAGGCAAACCCAATAACTTACAGTTCAATTTAAAACCATGGTGGAGCTTGTTGTTAGCTTACAACATCGGACTTATAAGGAGTTCACATATCTACTTTTCTATTTGTGTAGGACGGGTTGTTACAGATTTATTACAGGGTAAGAGGCTCAAATAGCAAGATTCTAAATGGCGTGAAGCGTGGCGTGGCGGCAAGACAAGTCTCAAGCCTTAGGAGCCACGACAAAGTCATGACGTTTTTAAAGCGTGACTTATGACGTCAAATTTCTAATTCATATATAATATTATATATAAAAACGTATGTTTTGTAGTATTACTCAATGTGTCAATAGTAATAAGCAAATTAAATTAGGTTATATATTAAAAACTTGCAAATAATACATTAAAAACGTAAAGAAAAATGAAATATCTCATTACGATAATTGTGCATTAGGTCATGGCGTGCCATGGACTTAATGTGACGTGACACACAAGCCTTGGTGCCATGGCGCGTCATGGCAACTGTGCAGCGAGTTTTTTAGAACAATGTCAAATAGTAAGAGGCTACTAGTTAGAGGTTGAATTGTTATTTTTGTAACACTTAATTTTCATTGTAGTATAAGTCTTTTATTCGATTAGGGGCGGATCTATGAAGGTAGGAGTGGGGTTTCCCTGCACTCGTTTAACCGATTTTCGCAAATATAATTTTAATTTGTATGAAAGATGTACCAGCTAAATTTTGAGGGGTGCTCCAGGATATTAGAAAATACAAGGAACATCAACCAAAAACCAAAAAAAATCCTTCGAAATCAATCATAAACCCGAAAAAGTCTCTCGAAATCAACCTAAAAACAGAAAAAGTCCATCGAAATCAACCAAAAATCTTTTTAATAAATCCACTCAAAATGGCAGAATTCTGTTAAAAACATATTAAACAACTTTACGGAATTTTACGGATATACCTATATAATCTATCATATAGGTATATCTGTATATAGAATCCAATAAACATAATATCATTTGTAATTTAACAAATAAACATAAAATAATTTTACATTTTAAAGTCATTAATGGTATCAATAATTATCTACCAATAAAGAAGATTCCCAAATTGTTTTGAAACTAATTTAATAAAAACAAAGGAATCAGATTCAATGGGTAAGTAATGTTTTCACAAGTGAAAATCTAAAAAAACATAATGAAAAAAGGGGAATCATTTATTATCTAATAAAAGAATTTGTTTTTTTAGAGTATTAAAAATATATATGATACTCTATATTTCAAAATTCAAAGAAGCAAGGCAAATTTTTAAAAAAAGAGTGTCTTCAATAGAAGGTTCTTATAAATGAAAAGGGTAGATTCTCGTACAGTTGTTGGAGAAAGTTTTTACAAGTTTAACATCTCCGGTACAAAGTTTTTATAAACAAAAAGTAAAATGATTTGTAGGAATTACCATTGTAGGGAGTTCTTATAAGAACTTCATCATCTTTAAAAGGTTCTTGTACAAGAACCTTGGTTCTTATCTTAAACTTTGTATGAGATGACATATTATTAGTATTTTATCCTTTTTTTTCGGTAATTTGGTCACGAAATCCATGGTGATGTGTTCTCACTTTCATTCCGGGATTTCCAAGGATTGCAGGCTCCCGTACGGTCGCTGGTGTTCGACCTTAACCTGTAAGCATGTCACGCACTGCTCCACGTAATTCGCCACATCCAATTTCATGACGGACCACCAATAGTTGAGCTTTAAATCCCTGTACATCTTTGTACTTCCCTGGTGTATAGAATACTTGGACTTGTGGGCATCTTCTAGGAGTAGTTCACTATTACCCCCGATTTTGGACACCCACACTCGTCCTTTGAAAAGTTCACACCACGACCGTCTTCAGTCAAGAGTAGACGTTGCTTCACCATCACTTCGCCTTTAAGATTCTCTTATTGAAGTGCTTCGGCTTGGGATGTTTTGATCTTCTTGATCAAACTTGACACTATGTCGATTCTAGAGAGAGAGGCTTGTAGACTACCGCTATACTCTTTTCGACTTAGAGCATCTGCTACTATGTTTGCTTTACCAGGATGGTAAAGCAATTCGTAGTCATGTTCTTCTAGTAGTTCTAGCCATCTCTTTTACCTCATGTTCAACTCTTTTTGGTCGAAGATATGTTTCAGGCTTTTGTGATTCGTATAGAGGGTGCACTGTAACACCCTAAAACTTAAAAAAAATAAAATTCGAAATTTTGGCAATAGGACAGCTGTAAAATGGTACCCTGAACAGATACAAACTGACAAACATCCCAAAGTATCATCCCGAAAACGGGGAAAAGAAGTTATGGCAAATACAGAACTGATCAAATGAAGAATAAATTTCAACAACCTAATAATCTAACTCAGACAAGAAAGATTAAGGGCAGGTGTTGTTATTCCTCCAAAAGTATGTCCACTATCAATATGCACCGGTCACTATATCTCCCAAAAAGACCGCTCTTGACCCCGAGGCCGCCTACTCAATCCCGACGAATCCCACCGGTAGCCTGACCTGTTATACATGTCGTTTTAAGAAAAAGTGTTAGGCTAAAGCCTAGTGAGATCAGCATTTGCAGTTAGAAAAAAACAAATTATGAGTGTAAAGAAAAGAATTGAATTTATGGTAATAATTGGTAAGATTCTTTAATATAGCAAATATCTTTTGGGTTAACGGGGGAGAACCGCTTACTAACACAAGTGACGGAACACGTAAGTAAGCCACTTGAAAAGTCAGTAAAGCCAATACACAAATAAAGTACACGCAAGGGATGTCAGGCTCAGTGGCTTTAAATTTACACCCACGGAAAATCAACTTCAACCCCGAAGGATCCTTACGTTGAGATCCTCATCCAATATCGTAATACTTAGCACGTAGGACTTATAACCCAATATGATGCCTAAACGTGCCTCAATGTGGAAAACTAACGTCCCAACATCGGACCAATGTTACAACAATTATGGGGTCATGACTCCCAAATGCAAGCAATTAAGCCACATAATGGCCGTAAGGCCAAAAGCGTAAACCGACATTTGATAATATGCATAAGATAATATGAGAGTGGTTTTCACAAAGGTATTCCACATTATTTACCAAAGATCAATAGTTGACACATAAATAACCTTTACATGCCTCAATTCCAAAATATGCTCAATACCCAATATACAAACTTATCAGTAGTTAACTATAAGTTCATTTCTCCAAATCCATAATTTTATATGATCAAGGCCATCCATTTAAATACATTACCCAAGTATAAATATGCTAATAGAAACATTATCAAGGCTTATTAACCTCCAATCCATACCATCATCATAAACCCTAAAATCTCCAAAAGTTAGATTTGATACAAAGTTTTCACAAATCAAGTATATGAAAAAGGAGATGTTTAGGTATTTAAAATCCACATTTGACATGTATAAAGTTTTATAAAGTGGATGAACTCACCTTGGTAGTTTTCAAAAGAAAACCAAATCCTAGAATGAAGAGGATGAAGACTTGAGATTAGCTAAACTTGGACACTTCCACTTAAGCTTCACAACACCTAGAATGGATTCATAAATGATCAAAGATGGTGGTAGAAGGAAGCATTAATGATGAAGGGAAGCTAGAAGGATGAACTTACCCAAGAATCAGAAGAGAAATCGGCTTAGAAGTCCTCCAAATCAGATAAATGACCTAAAATTCGCGACTTAGTTTTTTATACCCAAACACACTGGCGGCGATAGTGACACGGCGACAGTGACATTTAGGGGTGAGCAAAACCCGCCCAACCCGAACCACCCGACCCGACCCGAACCGAAGTTACGCCTAAAACCCGACATCTGTTATATCCGAACCCGAAATGCACCGACCCGTATAAATTATCGGGTAAAGTATGATCGGGTTGGGTGCCCAAATCCCAAACACGACCCGACCCGAATATCCGAAAATATAAAATCTATTTATTTTATTATATATATGTATAATATAAATTTAACCTAATTTCAATTTGATACCAATTCCAAACTCCTTCTCTCTCACTTCTCTCAAACCTCAGTCGAAGAAAGATCTGGTATCTCGAATCGAAGGCGCGAAGGAAGCTCGATCGACTCATCCCCGGTGAGCCACCAACAACTGCTCCCACTCCAGGCAAGGCTCCAGTCACTGAGCCACCGACGACCGCTGTGCAGACCTCGTCATTCTCCTTCTCCACCGACGCGTCCACCATCGCATCTCTAAGATCCAGCTATCGGTTCACGACTCCATCCCCATTCTCGAATCTATTGACGCCCATTCTCCAGTCACCTTTGTAACTGTAACTCTGTACTGTAAGTCCCCATTCTCCAAAGTCCAAATCTCGATTGAATTAGGTTTTAATTAGGATTGAATTAGGTAATTAGCTGAGTATGATGCTACTGTGAGACATATCCCTATTTGTAATTTTGTGATACACATCCCAATTTGTGAGCTAGTGTGAGAATGTTAGAGTGTGAGACACAGAGACACATCCCAATTTGTAGTTTTGTATTAATGGAAGTATGAAACAGTATTGGAACATGGAAGTTGCTGCTACATGGAACTCATTTTGTTCATACCTGGAACAATTTTGTGATACACATCCCACCCGAATTCCCAACTCGAATCCACCCAAAACCCGAATCCCCCGAACCCGAAATATCCGAACTTTCATCGGTCGGATTTTGGGGCTTCTACCCATTACCCGATATCCGATCGGGTTTTGGGTTTTTGACCCCCGACCCGACCCGACCCGTCTGATGCTCAGTCCTAGTGACATTGTCACTGTCGCGAGGCACAATTGTGTGGTCCCAACACCCCATGGTACAAACTGCGCAAGAATGACACTGCGATAGTGACCAGAGCACTATCGCCTGGCACTATCGCGCAAATTGTACCGAGAGTCCAAGACCCCCGACGATTATGCCTTCGCGATAGTGACACCCTGTCACTATCGCGGGCACTGTCGCGAAAACTGCCACCAGCTTCCAAAGTTGACATTTTCGGCCCACGATGCTTAAACCAATTACAATCCATTACTTAATATTGAAACCCAAATTACGATAAGCCTTAACGCGGAAAGATTACTAACTAGGCTCCTAGTTTCGGGGTGTTACAATCCTCCCCAACTTGGAAATGATTTTGTCCCCGAAATCCAACCAACTAAATAAATGAGGGTATCTACGCCTCGTGTCTTCTTCCGCCTCCCAGGTCACATTGGTGCCGCGGTGGTGCCTCCATTGAACCTTTACCATTGACACTTCTTTATGTCGGAGCTTCTTGATCACTCTTTCCATAATAGCTTCGGGCTCTTCAACGCAACGGTTATCGTCCACTCGAATCTCGGACAAAGGTATAACGCTTTCTTCTTCCGCTAAGCACTTTCGTAGATAGCACACATGGAACTTAGGGTGGATTTCGTCCATCTCCAATGGCAAATATAACTTGTAAGCTTGGAGTCCAATACGCTCAAAGATAGTAAACGATCCAAGGAAACGAGGACTTAGCTTCCCACGCTTTCCAAACCGGATCAAGCCTTTCCAAGTAGACACCTTTAACATCACACGGTCTCCCACTTGGAACTCTATTGGTCTCCTCTTCTTATCGGCATAACTTTTCTGACGATCTTGCGCCGCTTTCAACCGCTCTCGGATTGATTTGACCTTGACGGCCGTTTCTTGCACAATTTCCGGGCTGACAAATTGTTTCTCTCTTGCTTCTAGCCAATACACGGGGGTCCTACACTTCTGACCGTACAAAGCTTCAAATGGTGCCATCCCGAGACTAGAATGATAATTGTTGTTGTATGCAAACTCCACCAATGGTAGATGGGTATCCCAACTACCGCCAAAATTGATCACACAAGACCTAAGCATGTCCTCTAGTGTTTGAATCATCCTCTTGCTTTGTCCGTCCGTTTGTGGGTGGTATATCGTGCTCAAATTCACCCGTGTGGCCAACTCTTGGTGTAAAGCTCCCCAAAATCTTGATGTAAACCGGCTATCGCGATCGGAAACTATTGACAAGGGTATACCGTGTCTAGCGACTATTTCATCAATATAAAGCTTTGCCAACTTATCCATTAGCAAGGTTTCCTGCATTGCTAGGAAATGAGCACTCTTCGTCAAACAGTCAACAAACACCCAAATTGTGTCATTGCCCCTCAAGGTCATTGGTAGATTGGTTACGAAATCCATGGTAATCTTGTCCCATTTCCACTCAGGTATTTCCAGTGATTGAAGACTCCCATAAGGTTTTTGATGCTCAGCCTTCACTTGCGAACATGTCACGCACCGCTCCACATAATGAGCCACATCCAATTTCATAATTGGCCACCAGTAATGCAGTTTCAAATCTCGGTACATCTTGGTGGGTGGATAGAATATTTGGACTTGTGTGCGTCCTCTAGGAGTAGCACTCGGCTTCCACCAAACTTTGGCACCCAAACTCGCCCATTGAAGCATTTTATCCCTCTGTTATCTTCGGTCAAAAGTAATCGTTGCATGGTCATCACTTCGTCCTTGAGATTCTCTTCCTTCAAAGCTTCGCTTTGCAAAGCTTTAATCTTTTCCATGAGACTTGACACTAATTCGATCCTTGTAAGCTTGGCTTGAAGTCTCCCACTATACTCCTTCCGACTCAAGGCATCGGCTACCATATCTGCCTTACCTAGGTGGTAGAGTAGTTCACAATCGTAGTCCTTGAGTAGCTCCAACCATCTCCTTTGCCTCATGTTAAGTTCCTTCTGATCAAAGACATACTTCAAACTCTTGTGATCCGTGTACAAGGTACATTTTGTGCCGTAGAGGTAATGCCGCCACAACTTTAATGCGAACATTGTCGCCGCTAACTCCAAGTCGTGAGTGGGGTAGTTCTTCTCGTGCACCTTCAGTTGTCGGGATGCATAAGCGATCACTTTTCCTCTTTGCACGAGCACGCATCCAAGTCCCATCTTGGATGCATCGTTGTAGACCACGAAATCCTCCGATCCCTTCGGCAAGGATAAGATCGGAGCTTCACATAACTTCCCTTGCAATGTCCGAAATGCTTTCTCTTGCGCTTCGGTCCACACAAACTTTACATTCTTCTTGGTCAACATCGTCAACGAATAAGCAATTTTGGAGAAGTCTTGTATGAACCTTAGGTAATAACCCACCAAGCCTAGAAAGCTTCGGATCTCAGATGGGCTTTTGGGAGGTTCCCAATTCATCATAGCTTATATCTTTTCCGGATCCACCTTCACTTCTTCTTTCGTGACTACGTGCCCCAAGAACTGCATTTCATTCAACCAAAACTTGCACTTAGAAAATTTTGCATTAAGTTTCTCCTTCCTCAAGACCTCCAAAACGTCCCGGAGGTGACGCGCATGATCGGCTTCGTCCCTTGAGTATATGAGAATGTCATCAATGAACACAATGACTGACTTGTCAAGGAAGGGTCGGCACACGCAGTTCTTTAAGTCCATAAATACCGCTGGAGCGTTCGTCAAGCCGAAGGGCATCACTAAAAACTCGTAGTGACCATACCGCGTCCTAAAAGCGGTTTTTGGTATGTCCTCTTCTTTGACTTTCACCTGATGATAGCCTAAACGTAGGTAAATCTTAGAAAAGCAACCCGCTCCTTGAAGTTGGTCGAACAAGTCATCGATTCTAGGGAGTGGATATTTATTATTCACGGTCACCTTATTCAATTCCCTGTAATCGATACACATCCGCATGGTGCCATATTTCTTCTTCACAAACAGGATCGGTGCTCCCCAAGGCGAGGAACTCGGTCTCATGAATCCCTTCTCCAAAAGGTCTTGCAATTGACTCATCATTTCCTTCATCTCTGACGTAGCCAAGCGGTATGGAGCCCTGGCTATCGGAGCCGCTCCCGGTGTTAGATCAATCTTGAACTCTACTTGACGGTCGGGTGGTAAACCAGGAAAGTCGTCCGGGAATACATCGGGGAATTTCCTTACCACCTCGACATCTTCTAGCTTCTTCTTCTCGAGTTTGGCATCTACAACGTATGCCAAAAAGGATGAGCATCCTTTCCATAAATACTTTCGTGCCTTCGTCATACTAATGATTGCAACTTCGCCCTTCCGTCTCTCACCGTACACGGTCACCGACCCACCATCCGAAATCGGGATTCAAATTAACTTCTTAGCACACAGGATTTCGGTTTGGTTATTCGACAACCAATCCATATCGATAACCACATCAAACCCTCCGATGACCATTGGCATTAGGTCAACCGGGAATTCTCTTCCTTCGATTTCGAGCTTGCAATTTCTTAGAACGTCCCAAACCACTATTTGATCACCATCCGCTAGTTCTACTACTAACGCATCCTCTAAACTAGTAGTGGACATGGATAGCTTTGGGCAAAAAGAACTCGACACAAACGAAAAGCAAGCTCCCGAATCAAATAATACACATGTAGGTACGGAGTTTAGGAGAAACGTACCCGACACTACATCCGTCGAAGCCTTCACCTCCTCAGTGGTCATCTGGAATGATCTTCCCGTAGCTTTCGGAGTATCTACCTTCTTTCCTCCGTTAAAGCTCGCCTTCGCCTTCGGGCAATCACTTCTGATATGACCTTGTTCCTTGCATCCGAAACAAATTTGTCCTTTGATGGAACAGTCACGAAAACTGTGACCGTGCTTGCCACATTTAAAACATGGCTCCGACCCCGAATTACAAGGGCCGATGTGCTTGCTCCGGCACCTTGAACACCACGGAACATCCTGCCTAAGGCCGGTTCGCTTTTGATTGTTGTTGAATGATCTGGACCTCTTTGAGGGTATGGAAATCCCCTCCCACTTTCTTTTCTCTGCTCCTCCACTTCTCTCGACCCTGCTCGGCTCGTAAGAATCCTCCACTAACTGTGCTTCCTCGATTGCCGCTCGAAGGGTTGCAACCTTGGATACCCGTACCAAATTCCTCATCCCTGTCGGTAAGCCTTTGGTTGTAGGCTTTGATTTTCTCCTTCTCAGTCGGAACCAAGTGTCCCACCAAGCCCAACTTGTCCATGAACAAACGGTTGTACTCCTTCACGGACATATCACCCTTCCTCAGGTTTTGGAATTCTTCTTTGATCTGATTCATCGACCGCTCGTTACAGTACTTCTCTAGTAGTTTCTCTTTGAAGGTTGCCCATGACAGTTTATCCAGAACAGTCGCCTCAATAGAAGCGGAGTACACGTCCCACCAAGTGAGAGTCGAACCCCTTAACATGCGAGAACCAAAGATCACCTTCTGATCCTCCCCACATTCACTCGAGCGAAAAGCCTGCTCCATCTCCATGATCCAACTCACACATGCCGACGGGTCATCCGAGCCTTTGAACTCCGGTGATCGGCACCCGAGGAACGCCTTGAAAGTACAAGTCCTTGTTGTTTGTCTTGCGATCGGGGTTGCAGTTTCATTAATGGGAATTGCAGGTCCCGTACCCCCGGATCCTGCCACTAGAATGTTTTATGCTACCGCTTCATGCCTGCGGTGGGTAGCATCTCGGTCTTCCAATAATTTCAGGAACACTTCTTGTTGCTGAGCCATTGTTGCATTCATAGCTTGCATCATTCGTTCCATCATCCTTGTCTCCGGAGTCACCTTTTCCATAATCAGATGGGTTGCAACTATGTTACGTTGGTGTATGTGTTCTGGTCCTCCGCACAACACGTTTATAAATGGTGGGGGCAAGTCAACATTGGTCACTCTAGGTTGGTCGGCTGTAGACGCCGCTGTATCTTGACCTTCCGGCCGATTACGAGTATTTACCATAGTCTGCCACACAATGCGAGAATATAGGTGAGATAAGGATTATACTAATTATAAACAAGGAAACGTACTACTACATTCATTAATCATCATAACAATGGAAAACAAGCATAATCACGTAAAACATCCTCATAATAACGTTAGCTAAGCGAAATTATGAACATGCGATACATAAAAATTTTCATCACCATTACCATAATTCTCAACTTATGTAGTTTCCATCGACTCTAAGACCGTCCTATCTTAGAAGCTCTACCCAAATCTCACTCAATCATAACTTAAATTCACAGCTTAAGTTTAGGTATTCTACAACCATACCTAGTTCACTTAAACTAATGCTCTGATACCAACTTGTAACACCCTAAAACTTAAAAAAATAAAATTCGAAATTTCGGCAATAGGACAGCTCTAAAATGGTACCCTGAATAGATATAACCTGACAAACATCCCAAAGTATCATCCCAAAAACGGGGAAAAGAAGTTATGACAAATACAAAACTGATCAAATGAAGAATAAATTTAAACAACCTAATAATCTAACTTAGACAAGAAAGATTAAGGTCGGGTGTTGCTATTCCTCCAAAATTATGTCCACTATCAATATGCACCGATCACTATATCTCCCAAAAAGACCGCTCTTGACCCCGAGGCTGCCTACTCAATCCCGACGAATCCCACCGGTAGCCTGACCTGTTATACATGTCGTTTTAAGAAAAAGTGTTAGGCTAAAGCCTAGTGAGATCAACATTTGCAGTTAGAAAAAAAATAAATTATGTGTGTAAATAAAAGAATTGAATTTATGGTAATAATTGGTAAGATTCTTTAATATAGCAAATACCTTTTGGGTTAACGGGGGAGACCCGCTTACTAACAGAAGGGACGAAACACGTAAGTAAGCCACTTGAAAAGTCAGTAAAGGCAATACACAAATAAAGTACACGCAAGGGATGTCAGGCTCAGTGACTTTAAACTTACACCCACGGAAAGTCAACTTCAACCCCGAAGGATCCTTACGTTGAGATCCTCATCCAATATCGTAATACTTAGCACGTAGAACTTATAACCCAATCCGATGCATAAATGTGCCTCAACATGGAAAACTAACATCCCAACGTCAGACCAATGTTACAACAATTATGGGGTCATGACTCCCAAATGCAAGCAATTAAGCCACATAATGCCCGTAAGGCCAAAAGCATAAACCGACATTTGATAATATGCATAAGATAATATGAGAGTGGTTTTCACAAAGGTATTCCACATTATTTACCAAAGATCAATAGTTGACACATAAATAACCTTTACATGCTGATATACATTGAGAAATCAATGCATTATCACTCTTTTTCTCTCTTTTAGATAGGTTATTTTACCTTTTATATCCCAATCTTGAGTCATTTATTTACTTATTTTCCATTTATTTATTTTTTGGAGCTTAAAGTTGTGATTTACCTGTTTATATACTTTGGAGGGTTGATTTGGTACTTTTGGGCAGATTTTAAAAGTGTAGACTTATGCTGCAGCATCTCTGCAGCATCAGACAGGAACATCTGAATGAAGAGATGAAAAGGAGTTTATGTTGGACAGCTTATGGAGATCTTTTGGACAGATTTGGGGAACCTTCTAGATCAAAGTGTTGGCTGGAAAATATCTTTTTGAATCTCCCTTTTGTTTATTTCTTGAATTATTGTCCCTTGTCACCAACTTTAGTACTATTATTATTATATTAGTGTTAAAAGTCTTTTTTGTCCCTCTCCCTCCTAGTATATAAAGGGAGCTTGGGAAGATTATTTTAGACATCTTTTAGACACATATATCTTTTGTATCATCTTAGAAGATCATACTTGATCTTTTGGAAACTTTAAAAATCAAACTTGGAGATTTGACACTCTCTTGGTTTGATTGTTGAAGTGAAGAATTTAATATATAATTAAGTTTAGTTAGTTCTTGTTCTTTTTACCTTACAGTAATTTATTTACCGCACTTTACTTACCGTACTTTACTTTATTGTCATTTACATTTACGTCATTTACATTCTTGTATTTAATTTATGTATTTTATTTTATGTCATTTATTTTACGCACTTACTTTCTGTTAGGAGTAATCAATCACTTGAATAATAATTGTATATATATGTACAAAATTATAATGAAAATCGAAATTCGTATATATCAAATCTATGTAATTAACATAGTACAACAACAATTAAATGACAAAACACAAATTAGATGCTTACTTGAATAGAAGATTCGTGTAAGAATTGAAATCGATTGAGGCATGCACGTAAAGCAGTGTCCTAAGACAGAAATTCGCCCGTATAGCGTCCGTCTAGAGGATACAACAATCGTATTCAAGTATGGTACTTGAATCTATCGAATCATGTGTGTTTGGCGAAGAACGGAAGAGGAGAAACCCAGAAAATTTAGAGAGAAAGATCAGATTTTTGTCAGAAAAAATGGAGGGAAAATGTGCAGGTTTTATAGGTTGTTTCACCAACCGAAAATAACTGTCAGGAAAGTCTCGCGACTTGTGCCACGGGTGAACTCGCGTGGAAACCCGCGTAAGCCTCTGTCCATGGAAAACTCCGATGCATCATCTATCTCGACCCCATCGAGACCCAAGGCCCAAGGCCCATCTTTGACATTTAATGTATATATATTAATGTCAATGAGAGCCCACCAATTACATCACAATCCAAGCCAAGCATTCAAGTAATTCATTTAATGCTCAATGGTTTGGATTTATTAAGTGATGTAAAGTTTGGCTTGGCTCCTATGTGGGACAAGTTCCTCCTATTCTTAACTAAGTTCCAACAATACCCCACATTTTCTATTCAAACCCAAATAATACCCCACATTTGAATAGAAAATAAGCAATATTATGGAACTTATGTTTCTATCACCAAGCTAGTTATAATATGCATCGGAAGAGGTGTCTTTTGGACTTGAACCTTTCCTAGTGAATACCTATCGGATCTACTTTGTGGATAGTGAACAGATGTCTTGAACTAGCCACTTTTTGTAGTAAATCGAGACAATAGGTAACACACATATTATATCTATACATACATAGATTCTTACCATTGTGTTCATTTCGGTCGTGAACAAATCCTTTCTTCATGAGAGTTTTAGAAGACTGAGCCATATCCGTCCTCAAAGATGCGACCACACATCAGTCTCACATAGGTAATGTCGATCAAGAATAATCCGTAGTATTCCACTAAATAGCTATCAGCATTATTAAGAATGTAACATTCAAACCTATATCATCAACGGAAAGAGACAAAGGAAACATCATAGGAATAGGCGTACCTTTGTTTGGTTGTTGCTTGAGTTGACCCCGACTAGTTTGCCTATTGAACCTAGACCATGGGATCACCAATTTCGCTAGGTTAGGTTGCCGCCGAGGAAACTCATTGTATTGTCTTTAAGCCCATTCCCCTCGATGAAAAGGACACTTGCTCTCTACTTAGGCCTTTTGTCAAAGGATCAACAATATTCTCCTTTGACTTTACGTAGTCAATGGAAATGATTCCTTTTTTCAGCAAGTCCTTAATTGTATTGTGGCGTCTTCTTATATGTCGAGACTTGCCATTGTAAATTTGGTTCTTTGCTCTTGTGAGAGCAGCCATACTATCACAATGGATACAAATGGTAGTCACGGGTTTTGGCCACAATGGAATACCTTCTAGGAAGCTTTTTAGCCATTCGACTTCTTCAGCGGCTTTGTCTAATGCGACAAATTCTGCTTCCATAGTTGAGCTTGTATTCACAGTTTGTTTAGATGATTTCCATGAGACCAGTGCACCACCAAGTGTAAACACATATCCACTTGTGGACTTACTCTCAGAATGGTTGGAAATCCAATTGGCATCACAATACCCTTCTATGACTGGAGGATATTTGGTATAATGTAACCCGTAATTCATTGTATATTTCAAGTATATGAGCACTCTCACTAGTGCATACCAATGATCTTTTCCCGGGTTATGTGAGTACCGACTAAGTCTACTTACACTGTATGCTATATCCGGTCGTGTGCAATTCATGATATACATCAAGCTTCCAAGAACTTGAGTGTATTCTAATTGAGCCACACTTTCTCCTTGATTCTTCTTCAATTGACTAGAAGGATCAAATGGAGTCACTACCGGTTTGTCATCATAGTGATCGAACTTACGAAGTACCTTCTCAATATAGTCAGATTGGGTAAGGATGTAACCATTTGGATTTCTTTGAATCTTTATACCAAGGATTACATCTGTTACTCCCAAGTCCTTCATGTCAAATGAGGAGTGCAACATCTTCTTGGTTTGATTGATTACATCTAAGTTCGATCCTAAGATTAGCATATCATCTACATACAAACATATAATGACATAGGCATTTTTGTATTGCTTCACATAGACACACTTATCACATTCGTTTATTTGAAACCCGTTTGATATCAAAGTGTTATCAAACTTTTCGTGCCATTGCGTTGGCGCTTGCTTGAGTCCATAAAGGGACTTGATCAATTTACAGACTTTATTTTCTTGACCTTTAACAACAAACCCTTCCGGTTGTTGCATATAAATCTCCTCATCTAACTCTTCATTCAAGAAAGCAGTTTTCACATCCATTTGGTGGATTTCCAAATTACGAATAGCTGCTATGGCCATCAACATTCGTATAGACGTTATTCTTGTAACCGGAGAGTAGGTATCAAAGAAGTCTTTACCTTCCTTTTGTCGATATCCTTTGGCAACTAGTCAAGTCGAGCTTTGTATTTCTCGATAGTGCCATCGGGTCTCAACTTCTTCTTAAATATCCATTTATGGCCTATTACTTTATGACCCGGAGGTAGGTCAACCAATCTCCAAGTATTATTTTGTACTATGGAGTCAATTTCACTTTGGATTGCCTCTTCCCAATAAGATAGAGGTGCCTCGGAAGAATCCATGGCGGCCTTATAAGATAGAGGTTCTCCTTCAACATTAAAGGCCATAAAATCAGGTCCAAAGTATTTAGCTACTCTACCACGTTTGCTTCTCCTTGGTTCTAAATTTTCTTGAACCTTGGAGGTTTCACTTCTATGTATTGGATCAAGTTCAATTGATTCATCTAGAGTGTGTGTGTCATCATGCACTCTTTTCCTTGAACCCTTTCTTACTTAGAACAGGGCCAGAAATCAAGTTTTTAGTTATGCTAGGTACATGTACAACATCAGTCAAAATAAGATCTTTGCCGGAAGTCAGCTTCAAGTTGACCTTCCCTTTTCCTTCAACCCTTGCAGTCGTGGCATTCCCCATGAACATCGGCTCCCCATCGCTCACCTTTTGGTAAGATGCAAACATGTTTTCCGAATTGCAAATGTGTCGGCTTGCCCCGGTGTCGAACCACCAATCCACCATGTTTGTAACCATGTGGGATTCAATGACACCAATGAACTCATTCGGGGAGTGGGTGAGATTGGCATGACTAGAAGATGCTCCATGTCCTCCACCACCACTTCCTCCGGTGCCACCATGGTCACGCTTGTATCGGCAGTCCTTGGCTCGGTGTCCCGGCTTACCACATACCCAACAATAAGTCATCCTTTTAAACTGTTTCTTTTGTGGGGCCAAGGGGCCTTTTCCGGTATTGAAAGGCCTCTTGGTTGCAATTGCCTTTCCCTTAAATTTTAGGAACTTAGGCTTGGATGAACTTCCTTCCACCATGTTGGCATGCGGTTCATTTGGAATGGTATCGGCTTTGTCATTTTGTTGGTTATCCTCCTCAACTCGGATTTTGAGAAGCAACTGTTCAAATGTTATTTCCTCCGTAAGATGCTTCAAGTATACCTTGAAGTTCTTCCACGATGGAGGTAGCTTCTCGATTATGGAAGTTCTTCCACGATGGAGGTAGCTTCTCGATTATGGAACCGACCACAAAGTTTGCATTTAAACCCATACCCTCAATTTCAAGCTTATGGACAAGTATTTGCAATTCTTCCACTTGTTTTACCACTGGTTTTGCATCAATCATCCGGAAATTCAGAAATTTTCCCACTGCGAACCTCTTGGAACACGCCACTTTAGTTTTGAACTTGGCATCCAAGGATTCCCAAATCTCCCTTGCCGTTTGGAAGGTAGAGTATATGTCGTAGAGGGAATCGTCGAGAGCATTGAGTATATAGTTTCTGCAACTATACTCATTCGATCTCCAATTCTCGACCGTTCTGTTATGTGAGGACACCTGAATTTGCGTTGGTGCAGTCCCGTTCGCCCCTTCCGGAAGATTTGCCGGTGGCTCTTCCTCAGTGAGCACGTTGGGAACCCGAAGTGTTGTCAAATAGAACAACATCTTTTGTTGCCAACGTCGAAAGTCCGAACCCTTGAACTTCTCGGGTTTCTCCACATGACTTTTCAACAACTGTGATTGATCCATCGTTCGACAACAAAATTTCTGTCTTAGATTGTTAGGAGTAATCAATCACTTGAATAATAATTGTATATATATGTACAAAATTATAATGAAAATCGAAATTCTTATATATAAAATCTATGTAATTAACATAGTACAACAACAATTAAATGACAAAACACAAAGC
Source organism: Arctium minus (assembly GCA_954870635.1). Taxonomy (NCBI): domain Eukaryota; kingdom Viridiplantae; phylum Streptophyta; class Magnoliopsida; order Asterales; family Asteraceae; genus Arctium; species Arctium minus. Next base: position 93,786,951 of record OX941087.1, read on the forward strand.
AGTGTCCTAAGACAGAAATTCGCCCGTATAGAACAACAACAATTAAAATTCGCCTGAATTGAAATCGATTGAGGCCTGCACGTAAAGCAGTGTCCTAAGACAGAAATTCGCCCGTATAGCGTCCGTCTAGAGGATACAACAATCGTATTCAAGTATGGTACTTGAATCTATCTGTTGGGAACTGAAGATTTGTTTAAGTATGATTACTGCTGACAGTACAACATGGTTACTACTGCTGAAACAAGTTACTACTACTGAGCCAAATTACTACTGCTTGTAGAAATTAATATTGCTAAGCATAGTTACTACTGCTGGTGAAGATTAATATTGCTCAGAGTGTTAATGCTGCTATGACTTAATACTGCTTATGTGATAATCTTGGTAAGTCGCGCAGATCAAGGTTTGAAGATAATCATGGAAGGTTGAAGATAATCATGGAGGAATATACTGAAGATCTTTTATGTTTAGTAATTATCTTTTATTTTCAGTATATGTATAGAATTTTTCAGAATAGTTTGTTACACGAGTATTCTGAGTTTTTGTTTTAAGAGAGAATTGACCTCAAGGTTTACAACCCTAGTTCTAGAGAAGTAGAATTCGTCTTGATGAGCCTGTTCATCAAGATTGAGGTTTTGTGTGAAAGCTTGTAACTTTAATCATTCAATAAAGTTTACAAGTTGTGATTTCTAATTTACTATTACATTGATATTTGAATATTAAAGTGTTTTTCCGCAACTTCTTTAATATTGTTTCTGAGTTTCATTATTCTTGTTAAGAATCAGATCCTGACAAGTGGTATCAGAGCTTAGTATTCTCAGAAACCTTCATTCATCATGGACAACACAGTTGAATCAAACAGTACTTTTGTTTCAAAGATTCCCATGCTCAAACCTAATGAGTTTGACATGTGGAAAATTATGATCAATCAGTACATCCTTCTTACAGACTTTTCTATGTGGGACATTGTTGAGAATGGTCCCTCTGCTGAAGGTAAAATTGGACAAGATGGAAAAAGACCACATCCAAAAACTGATGCTGAGAAGAAAGTGAGACAATTGGAGATGAAAGCCTTAAGCACCCTGCTTTTGGCCATTCCTAATGAGTATCAACATCAGTTTCACCACTGCACTGATGCTCAGATTCTATGGAATGCTTTAGAGAAGAGATTTGCTGGCACCAAGAGCACTAAGAGGAATCAAAGGGATATTCTCAAGCAGCAATATGAGAATTTTACATCTTCAAAGAATGAGTCTATGACTCAAACTTTTGATAGATTCAATAAGTTAATTGGTGAGTTGGCTACTGTTGGAGTCCAGATGAAACAAGATGATGTCAACCGAAAGTTCCTCAGATCTCTTGGAGATGAATGGACCATGTACACTGTTTCATTCAGACAGAATGACAAATTGGAAGAAAAGGAACTGGATGATCTGTACAATGATCTGAGAGTGTTTGAATCTGAGGTGGAACCAAAGAAGAAGACTATTGGATATGTTCATAATGCTGCACTCCTTTCAGCATCAACTGATTCTACTGCTAACCCTGAATCAGTTAATGCTGCTAATGGAGTAAATCAAGAAAAAGGCAATGAATCTGTTTTTGAAGCATTTCTTTCCAGCCATGGTAACTCCTCTTTAATCAATGATGACTTGGAACAACTTCATCCTGATGATCTTGAAGAGATGGATATTAAATGGCAGATGATCATGCTTTCTATGAGGGTGAAGAAGTTCATCAAGAGGACTGGGAGGAACAACTTCTCCCAAAGAAGAGAAGATGGAGCAGGCTTTGATAAGTCAAAGGTGGAGTGCTATAAGTGTCATATGAAGGGACACTTTGCCAGGGAATGCAGAAGTGGAGTGTCTCACAACAATCTCCAACAAGCTCAGACTGGAAGCTTCAACTAGAACAGAAACTCTGCTCAAGCTCTTGTTTCTTAACAAGGAATGGGGTTTGACTGGAGTGATCAAGCAGAAGAGGCCATTCAAAATCAAGCTCTCATGGCAGAGGTATCTGATCTTCCAACTGAGGTACTCTCTAATCTCTGTTCTCAAACTTGTATAGACACTGTTAAAAGGTACAGGGATCACAACCAGAGTATGAGTGATGACCTTAAGATGTTAGAAAAGGATAGAAAAGACTATGTGAAAATTGTTGAGAGGTTTGAGGAACAAATTAAAGGTTTCCAAGCCAATGAACTTCAACACACATATGATACAAATTACTGGAAGTAGGAGAAAAATGAGCTAGAAATCCAACTGACAAAGTCTAGAGAGGAGAATGAAAAGTTGAGAGGAGAGCTAGCCAAGGTTAAGCTGGATGTGGAAAAGTTTTCATATGCTTCTAAAGCCATGGATTCAATTCTAAAGGTCCAAATCCATGATAAGCTTAAACCAGGAATTTGGTACAATACCACACCACCACCATACAACAACAACTACATCCCTCCTAAATCAGACTTGCTAGAGACCAAGGATAGGAAGGACTTGCATAAGGGAGCCACTAAGACATATCCTTTAGATGAAGTAGTTGTTAAGGACAAGACTGAGAAAGAAGCTGGTAAGAGTAAGGATAATACTGTGAGTGGTGAGATTCCCTTAGAAAATAACATTCTTACCAATGAGGGTGGTGGAAGGGATTGGGTCAAATCTGATGACGTAGAGAAGACTGAGGGAAAGTCTAAAAAGGTCTATTACAAGCAGACTACAATTGTGAATCCTGTTCTTTGCAAACAGTGTGCAGGTAATAAGTCTGAGCCCCTAAAACATGATAAAAGGAGGGGCAATCAAAGAAATTGGAATAATTAGTGGGCTCAGAAACAAGGAGTTGATCTGAGTAGAATCATCAGACCAAAACCTTGTTTCATATGTGGCAAAATGAACCATCTTGCCAAGCACTGTTATTTTAATCCTATTAACCAAAGGATAAATTTACAAAGATCTGTGCAAAAACCCTTTGGTTATAGGAAGGATGAAAGGAACCATGTGGCTAAGAAACCTGTTAAATCTAAAAGCCACATGAAGAAAAAGACTGTAAAAGAGAGTGTGAAGATGTGGGTTCCCAAAAGCACTAAAACCGTTAGTACTGCTACCACAAATAGTGTTGCTGACAAAGATAGTGCTGTCAGAAGCAATACTGTTGCTATCAATGTTAGTGCTGCTGAGAGTATTAGTACTTCTAAAACTAACATTGTTAGTACTTCATCAGATGTTAATACTGCTAACTCTGTTAGTGCTTCTAACAAGGTTAGTACTGCTAAACCTGTTAGTGCTGCTAACTCTGTTAGTACTTCTAAAATTAGTACTGTTTCTAGTGTTTGTGCTTCTAGACCAATCATCTTGACAAAGTACTCCAGTAAAGAGTATTCTAAATTTAAAAATCTCATCAAAAAGGAGTGTAAGTACTTTGATGAGAAAGGGAGGCCCAAACCACTTTGGCTTGGGTTCCCAATCAATACTAATTGATTTATCTTATGTGCAGGACAACCAGCAGCTCAAGGGAAAGAGCATCTGGCATGTTGATAGTGGTTGCTCTAGGCACATGACAGGGAACATGGCTTGCCTCAAGAATTTCAAGAAAATTGATGGAGGGCATGTTGCCTTTGGTAATACTCCAGATGGAGGTAAGATTAGTGGTAAGGGAGATGTAACAAAAGGTAAGATGACCTTTGAAGATGTTTACTATGTTGAGCAGTTAAGGTACAACCTGTTAAGTGTATCACAGGTTTGTGACAAAAAGCATAGTATATTATTCACTGATTCAGAATGCATGATCCTTGCTCCTGGATTCAAGGTAGTTGATGAAAAGATGATACTACTAAGAACTCCAAGAAAGGATAATGTCTATTGTTTGAATATGGAAACTGTTTCAAATGATTCATCCTTAAACTGTCTTGTTTCAAAAGCCTCTTTGGATGAATCATCACTTTGGCACAGAAGGATGTGTCACATGAATTTTAAAACAATGAATAAACTTGTTAAAAACAACTTTGTAAGAGGTCTGCCTTCAAAAGTCTTTTCATGTGATGATCATTGTGTTGCTTGTCTCAAAGGCAAACAACACAAAACTTCTCATAAGTCCAAAGAGTTGAACACAATTTCTTCTTCTCTTCAGTTGTTGCATATGGATCTGTTTGGTCCTACAAATGTCATGAGTATAGGTAAGAAATCATACTGCTTAGTTATTGTTGATGATTACTCTAGATTTACTTGGGTGTATTTTCTAAGGACTAAGGATGAGACAAGTGGACTGATCAAATCCTTTATTCTAAGAATTGAAAACCAAACAAATCAAAAGGTAAAACTCATTAGATCAGATAATGGTACTGAATTTAAAAATCTTGACCTAAACACCTTTTGTGAGGAAAAAGGAATTGAGAGGCAATACAGTGCTCCTAGGACTCCACAACAAAATGGTGTTGCTGAGAGAAGGAATAGGACACTGATTGAGGCTGCCAGATCTCTGTTAGCTGATTCAAAACTTCCAATTACTTTCTGGGCAGAAGCAGTTAATACTGCTTGCTATGTCCAAAACAGAGTTCTAGTAGTCAAGCCTAAGAACAAGACACCATATGAGATTTTAAATAAAAGAAAACCATTTATTGGTTTTTTCAAACCTTTTGGGTGTCCTTGTACCATTCTCAATATCAAAACTCACTTAGGAAAATTTGATAGCAAAGCAGATGATGGTTTTCTTGTTGGTTACTCATCTTAGAGTAAGGCCTACAGAGTGTTTAATTCTTCTTCTAGAATAATTGAGGAAAGTGACAATGTCAAATGCAATGAGAACTCACCAAATCCTATTGGTTCAGGTCCTCAGTGGTTATTTGACATTGATTCACTAACTAACTCTTTGGGTTTCAGTAGTGATGATCATGCAGGATCAGGAAGTAGAGGATCAGGGGATGAACAAGTACAAGATATTATTCCTCAGTCTGTGATCTTTCCCATACCTACAATAAACCCTGTTGAAATATGTGAAACGGAGACTGTTACTGAACCAATTCAGAGTGAAGAAGAAAGAAGAGATGAGGAGAATCCAGAGCATGAAGAGCCAGAAGTAGCTGATAAGATCCCCTCAGCTGACTTAAATGACTCCAATTTAGATGTGGGAATTAATGAAGAACCTAGTCATCAGACAAGAACTCAGAAGAATCATCCTCCTGAGCTGGTAATAGGAGACATCACTTCTCCTATGATGACTAGGAATCAAAGCAGACTTCAAGATTTGCAGGATAAGCAGCATACATTTCTCTCTTGCTTTCTATCTCAGATTGAGCCTAAGAAGGCTTATGATGCAATGAAAGATTCAAGTTGGATAGAAGCCATGCAAGAAGAGTTGCTACAGTTTAAATTGCAAGATGTTTGGGACTTGGTGGACCTTCCAAAAGGTCATAGAGCAATTGGCACCAAGTGGATTTTCAGAAATAAAAAGGATGAGAGAGGAATAGTAATCAGGAACAAAGCAAGGCTAGTGGCACAAGGGTACACTCAGGAAGAAGGCATAGACTATGAGGAAGTCTTTGCTCCAGTTGTACGGGTAGAGGCAATTAGGTTGTTTCTAGCCTATGCCTCATATATGAAGTTCAAGGTATATCAGATTGATGTGAAGAGTGCCTTTCTATATGGAACAATTGATGAAGAAGACAGTCATGGAATTAATATGGGGGAGGAGGTTGTCATGCAACGGATGACTCTCTAAGTCATCTCATGCATGCATCACTTTCAAAGTCATATAAATATATATATATATATATATATATATATATATAATTTATGTGTACTATCGCCTACATATATATGTTAACGTGTAATATTTATATATTAATATATATATATATATGAATATTATACATACATATAGATATAGATATGTAATATGTAATATGTAAATTATAAAATATATTTATATATTATATGGTTTAATGAGCCGATCAATAAGGAGTGTAATTAATACTCGATTTTACAACGTCTAATTATTCAGAAGGTTAGACAAAATTCTTAGGAGAATATTAAAGGGCTCGTAAAGATGACATTTATTTTAAGAAATTGTACTTAGAAATTATTACGATTTATGTAGGATTCGGGAGCTACTTTGTGAAGGGTGAACCTACAATAAATCGAGGTGAGTTTTCATGAGACTTTTCTGGGATGCATACATACGTAATTAAAATTATGTTGGCATGATAATGATACATTTTTTATATGCATGTTTATGGTGTATTATTGCATGTATATAAATGTGTTATTTATTTGGAGTACGTATGTTATGCATGATAATTGGGTTATGTACATGTTTACGGGTGAATGTTTCATGTACATTATTTTATAAAGGAGATTGCATGCTATTGTTTTGTTGTTTATAAACATTCTTAGCATGTCATATTCATGGGGTAATTTTATGTGACACATTTTGGTGTCGATATTGGGTATGGGATCGGGCTCGATATGTCACATCTAGGGGTGGCACGACCCCGTAATGGGTGTCGGACGGGTGTGAGCCGTGCAACCCAGGGAATGCCAGTGACAGAGCGGACCTACCCGGTGAGGCAGTTAGGAGATCTCATTGGTGTCAAAAAAAAAAATCTGAAAACAATATGCATACTATTTAATTGGGGTTTAATATTTTTATACTCGATGGAGTGTGTATTTATGTGCACGTAAACCATGAACTCACTTAGCTTTTTAGCTAACTACTAGTATGCATCTCAGGAGCCGGTGGTTCAGGTGTGGACAAAGAAAAGGGCAAAGCGTAATTAGATTACTCTTGTTATGTTATTTAATGCTTTGCTAGTTAGCAACTTATTTATTATGTATTTGGAGCATTATGTAATATAGTCCGGTATGGGACGGACTAATGTTGGAGACTTGTATTACTTTAAGTTAAGACTTCCGCTGTGATGGTGATTTTCTTATATCTTGATGTCACATTCGACGACATAAGGTAATATTTGGGCTGAAAGATGTGACATTACCTAAGGGTAAAATGGGGGTGTTACAGTTTTCAAGGGGATGATTTTAACAACTCATTTTTACCCCCTACGCCCTCTTTAGAACAAGATGAAAACTTTGAATCTCATGAAACTATGATGAGTAATTACACACAAAGTCTAATAACATCTGTTGCTAATATCACAACTTATGTTGGAGAGATCATTAGTGAGCGTAAAAGACAAAGCCTAATTTCTATACCAAGTGATATTGAAAAATCTGAGTGTGTTGGTAAGGATGAGGGTGAGGCTAATACTTTGGAGAGTAGTCAAGAGATAGAGAGTTCTGAGGAAGTACAAGAGCATTTGAGCAACCCCTCTTCACTTCAAAATAGTGAAGAGGTGCAACAAAATGCCAAGATTGTCATTAACCCATGCTTTGAATTTGTGCATAAAAAACACATCATTACAGATGTTGCAGCATCCTTGCAGCAAAGATGTGCAGAAAATGTTCAAGTCGTTTTTAAAAAGGGACGTGATGATCAATCCAAGGACTCGGGAAATTTCATAAAAACATGTTCTACTGTTGGTGAGGTGATGTGGAAAAATCTTTGTGGGGTGAAATATTCCCCTAATTGTGCCATTGAAATATTGTGTCATAATCAAGGAGTGAAGGAGGTGATAAGGAAAGTATATAAGCATAAGTGGAAGGAGAAACACCAAGATGAGTTGGTGAGGACCGCTAGGGCTGGGGAGCATACTGATATGCTCCAACAAATTCCACCATTCCTCAAGAAGTTGTCAACAAGAAATCCAACAGCTGAAAAAGAAGAACACCTTGCTAAAAGAAGGAAATGCAAATCGGGTGCCACAACATGCATCGCCACCACCACCACTACCACAACCTACTCCATTGGAGTAGGACAGGTTTAATCATGACCCTTTAGCTCCAAACTTTATTCTTTATTTTTTTCTCCATTTATTTGAGTCTGGGAAAAGTCTTTTATTTTAAAATTTTATTTTTGCAAGTCAAGTAAATTGTTCATATTATCTTAAATGTGTTTATAGCCCTAATAAATTGTTAGTTTTTTTTTTTTACTGTCATTTAACCTACTTTGATTTTTTTGCTAAAACTAGCCACTCTATTTTTTGGGACACAATTTGGTCTAGACTTGCTCTAACATCTAGGAAGGGATATGGGCCATTCGTTCTTTTCATCATATCCCTTTGACACCCTTGTTCTCAATAATTCATCCAAAAACAAGACGTTGTTTCAAATGAGTTGGGGGGAGGAAATCCAAAAAGGCTAAAAGATCAACACAAAAAGGGCAAAGCTCTAAAAAGATGCCTTGTTTTGGATTTATCATTAGCACTAAAAATGTTCCATAGGGACAAAGTGCATGTTGTCAACAAAAGAGCAAAAATGCTAAAAAGTGAAAAAAAAATTCTAATGTTGAAGAAAAATGAGAGAAAAGGCTTGGTGAGAAAAAAATGTGCCAAATAAGAACCCGTGTTGGGAAAGTCCTATTGATCCTTGAATAAGCAAGTTCTTGACCTAACAAAAAGAAATGTGGGGCTAGCATATGGTTCATACAAGTGGTTAACATGGGTGTATGTTCACTTATGATTTATAAAAGGCTATGAATAACATGATGGATAGAACAATTTTACTTTTATATGCACTTATTGCTATGACTTGCATTTTCCTTAAATTGAGTCACTTTTTAGTTGTCTTTTGGTTGCTTGGGGACAAGCAACATTTTAAGTTTGGGGATGTGATATGCATGCATTATCACTCTTTTTCTCTCTTTTAGATAGGTTATTTTACCTTTTATATCCCAATCTTGAGTCATTTATTTACTTATTTTCCATTTATTTATTTTTTGGAGCTTAAAGTTGTGATTTACCTGTTTATATACTTTGGAGGGTTGATTTGGTACTTTTGGGCAGATTTTAAAAGTGTAGACTTATGCTGCAGCATCAGACAGGAACAGCTGAATGAAGAGAGGAAAAGGAGTTTATGTTGGACAGCTCATGGAGATCTTTTGGACAGATTTGGGGAACCTTCTAGATCAAAGTGTTGGCTGGAAAATATCTTTTTGAATCTCCCTTTTGTTTATTTCTTGAATTATTGTCCCTTGTCACCAACTTTAGTACTATTATTATTATATTAGTGTTAAAAGTCTTTTTTGCCCCTCTCCCTCCTAGTATATAAAGGGAGCTTGGGAAGATTATTTTAGACATCTTTTAGACACATATATCTTTTGTATCATCTTAGAAGATCATACTTGATCTTTTGGAAACTTTAAAAATCAAACTTGGAGATTTGACATTCTCTTGGTTTGATTGTTGAAGTGAAGAATTTAATATATAATTAAGTTTAGTTAGTTCTTGTTCTTTTTACCTTACAGTAATTTATTTACCGCACTTTACGTACCGTACTTTACTTTATTATCATTTACATTCTTGTATTTAATTTATGTCTTTTATTTTATGTCATTTATTTTACGCACTTACTTTCCGTATGAGTAGCTAATTTTATTAGTATGGGTGTTTGACGGAAAGGTGGGATTTTAAACCAAAGAAAGGTGGGCATTGTTTCGCAATAACAATGATCCGCCATTTCATTCAAGTTTTATAAATATCAATAATACTTCTTGACGAACCGATCACTTGCTAAAGTGTTAAAGTGCCGTGGACTTAGAGATAAGCCACGAAAAGCACGCCCGTTTGAATGATATAAGAAATATACTTGAGAGAGTTACTGATAAGGACAATTATCATTTATATCTTTCTAAACTGATTTATTCTCGACAAGTTGATCGCTAATCATTAGTGTTAAAGTGTAGAGGACTTAGAGACAAGCCTCTTCGAACACGTCAACTTAAATGATATGGGAATCGGCTCGAGAGAGCGGTTTTTGCAAAGAGATTTGTATCTCCATATATTTTGAGGACTCTATTCCACACTATGAATAGTTGGAGACTACACAAAGATGTGTTTAGTTGAATCTAAACAGTAGTGTGAATATTGAAATCCGAGAGTAATACCCTCAAAATAGATGGTGTATCTAGTTGTGGCAGAGCTTCATGCTGCAACATGGCCCACTGGAATTTGTGTTTAAATCCCACCTGAAAGTCTAACACCCATGCTTGCTTTATTCTCTGTTAACTAAATCAAAGTGATAATCCAATCAAAACAAAGTCTTCAAAATCGCCATCTGAAGTTAGTTTTTCATCTCGGTATCTTGCAACTTAAGATACCTATCCCTATGGAATACAATACTTGGATCTTACCATTTTATTACTTGAAAGACGACATTAGATCTCATTGTATACTTGCTTTGAGGTTTAATTAGCACACGTCTGTAGGTGTGTAAAAAGCACTATCACATGCCTCAATTCCAAAATATGCTCAATACCCAATATACAAACTTATCAGCAATTAACTATAAGTTCATTTCTCCAAATCCATAATTTTATATGATCAAGGACGTCCATTTAAATACATTACCCAAGTATAAATATGCTAATAGAAACATTATCAAGGCTTATTAACCTCCAATCCATACCATCATCATAAACCCTAAAATCTCCAAAAGTTAGATTTGATACAAAGTTTTCACAAATCAAGTATATGAAAAATGAGATGTTTAGGTATTTAAAATCTACATTTGACATGTATAAAGTTTTATAAAGTGGATGAACTCACCTTGGTAGTTTTAAAAAGAAAACCAAACGCTAAAATGAAGAGGATGAAGACTTGAGAATAGCTAAACTTGGACAATTCCACTTAAGCTTCACAACACCTAGAATGGATTCATAAATGATCAAAGATGGTGGTAGATGGAAGCATTAATGATGGAGGGAAGCTAAGAGGATGAACTTACCCAAGAATCAGAAGAGAAATCGGCTTAGAAGTCCTCTAAATCAGATAAATGACCTAAAATTCGCGACTTAGCTTTTTATACCCAAACACACTAGCGGCGATAGTGACACTGTGACAGTGACAATGGCACAATCGCGCGGTCCCAACACCCCGCGGTACAAAATGCGCGAGAATGACACCGCGATAATGACCAGGGCACTATCGCCTGGCACTATCGCGCGAACTATATCGAGAGTCCAAGACCCCCGGCGATTATGCCTTCGCGATAGTGACACCCTGTCACTATCGCGGGTACTGTCGCGAGAACTGCCACCAGCTTCCAAAATTGACATTTTCGGCCCACAATGCTTAAACCAATTACAATTCATTACTTAATATTGAATCCCAAATTACGATAAGCCTTAACGAGGAAAGATTACTAAGTAGGTTCCTAGATTTCGGGGTGTTACATGCACTTAGTACCATAGAAGTAGTGTCGCCAAAGCTTCAATGCGAAGACTACCGCTGCCAACTCTAAATCATGGGTAGGGTAATTCTTCTCATGAATTTTGAGTTGTCTTGATGCATAGGCAATCACTTTCCCTCGTTACATCAAGACGTAACCCAAACCCATCTTCGAGGCATCACTAAAGACCACAAAATCTTCAGTTCCTTCGGGTAAGGACAAGATCGGTGCTTCACATAGCTTCTTCTGAAAGGCCCGGAAAGCCATTTCTTGAGCATCCCTCAATACGAACTTCACGTTCTTCTGAGTAAGAGAGGTCAAGGAAGAGGCAATTTTAGAGAAGTCTTGTATGAATCGCTGGTAATAACCCGCTAAACCCAAGAAGCTCCGAATCTCGGACGGACTCTTCGGCGGCTCCCAATTCATCATGGCTTTAATTTTTGAGGGGTCGACCTTTACTCCATCTCGGGTGACAGCGTGCCCGAATAATTGAACCTCCTTCAACCAGAAGTCGCATTTTGAGAACTTAACACAAAGTTTCTCTTTCCTTAAGACTTCTAGGACCTCATGAAGGTGTCGATCATGCTCAAGCTCGCCATTAGAATAAACAAGAATATCATCAATGAATATTATCACCGATTTGTCAAGGAACGTTCGACACATTCGGTTCATTAGGTCCATAAGCACCGTCGACGCGTTGGTCAATCCAAAAGGAGTGACCAAGAATTCGTAGTGCCCGTAATGGGTCCTAAACGCCGTCTTTCAGACGTCTTCGTTTCTCACCCTCACTTAGTGATATCCAGATCGAAGGTCTATTTTCGAAAATCACCTCGCTCCTTGCAGTTGATCAAACAGGTCATCGATCCTCGGGAGCGGTTATTTGTTTTTCACCGTTGCCTTGTTTAACTCTCGGTAGTCGATGCACATCATCATCGTGCCATCTTTCTTTTTGATGAGTAAGACCAGAGCGTCCCACAATGATCAACTCGGTCTCACGAATCCTTTCTCGAGGAGATCTTGGAGTTGTGACAACATTTCCTGCATTTCGGACGAGGCTAACCGATAAGGAGATCTAGAGATTGGAGTTGCTCCCGGAACAAGATCGATCTGAAACTCTATTAGTCGTTCTGGTGTTAAACCGGGAAAGTTATCCGGGAATACGACAGAAAACTTCTAAACCACCTTTACATCCTCTATCTTCTTCTTCTCGAGCTTGGTGTCCAACACGTAGGCTAGGAAGGAGGAACATCCCTTCACCAAGCATCTATGTGCCTTAGCCATGGTAATAATGGATACGTCTCTCATCCTTCTTTCTCCGTAGACGATCACATCATCACCATCTGATGTCGGGATTCAGATCAACTTCTTTGCACACAAAATCTCTGCTTGATTTTCCGCCAACCAATCCATCCCAACCACTACGTCGAACCCACCAATGGTCATTGGCATGAGGTTGATCAAAAAAAAATTCCTCCGATTTCCATGGTACAACCCTGTAGCAACTCACGGACCAATATGCGACTACTGTTAGCTATCTTAACAACTAAGGCATTGTCTAGCATGCTAGTGGCTACCACAAGGTTTTGACAAAACGAATCTGACACAAACGAGAAACTGGCACCGAAGTCAAATAATATACGAGTAGGTATCGAGTTAATTGAGAACGTACTCGAAACAACATCTAGTGAAGCCTTTGCATCATCGGCGGTCATCTAAAATGCCCTCCCCGGCACCCTCGGGGAGTTCTATTTCTTCCCTTGTGATCCTCACATCTTCAGTTTTGGGCACTCACTTCGTATATGGCCCGGTTCCTTGCATTTGAAGCACGTAACCACTTTCATCGGACAATCATTGAGGACATGCCCTACCTTTACACATTTGAAACAACCCACTGCACTCAAGTTGCATGGGCCAAAATGTTTGCTTTTACATTTGGGACACCACCTAGCCTCCCGCCTAGGATCGGTCACACGGTTGTTGACGAAGGTTTTTGGATTTTTGGAGGGCGTTGAATTGTCTTCCCATCTTCTTTTCTGACATCCCTACTCTCTCTTCTCGGCCCTGAGCGTAAACATCCTCCATGATTTGGGCTTCTTCGATTGCTTCACAGAGGGTGGAGGCCTTCGCATTGCTAACCATTGCCATCATTTAGGCCGGTAAACCTTTAATGTATGCCTTAACTTTTTCTTTTTCAGTTGGGGCCACATGCCTCACAAGATTCATTTTCTCAACGAACTTCCAGGTGTAATCCCTCACAGAAAAGTTCTCTTTCTTAATGGCTCGAAACTCGTCCACAATTCGATCAACCGCTCTCTTGTTACAGTATTCTTCTATAACCTTCCTCTTGAAGGCATCCCAAGTCAGCTAGGCAAGAATGGTGGCATCGAGGGTTGATTTTGTGATGTTCCACCATCGAAGTGTCGGGCCTCTAAGCATCTGTGAAGCGAATCATACTTTTGTTCTTCTCTACACTCGTTGGAGCCGAAAGCCTGTTCAGTCTCTTGAATCCAGTTCATACAAACCACTGGAATATTGGACCCTGAGAACTCGGGTGGCTTACTGCAAAGGAAAGTCTTATAAGAGTCTTTCCACCTCTATGGATGTCGGCAACCGCATGCTCTTCAGTCCTGATCACATTTCCGGTACCTCCCGAACCCGCCATCACATTCTCTGCAACTGTCTCGTGCCTCCTGAGAATGGCATACCTATCCTCCAACATCTTTAGAAATGCCTCTTATTGATTCCCCATGACCGAGGTCACCATTTTCATGACACTGACCATCATGTCTGATTGGGGGTTCACTTCTTGGAGAACCGTGTTTGAAGATGCCAAGGTGACCCTGGGTGTGTGCTATACTCTCATGCCTACCAATGGCGGTAGAGATGGCGGATTTGCGTTCATTGCCCTTTCCACTTGATTAGGATTGGGCACACTTGCTTCTTGACCGTCCCCTTTGGTCGCCGGTCGACCCCGAGTATTAACCATCTCAATCTACCACACACGAGAACGAGAGAATAAGCATTCATAACAATAAAACAACGAGGAAACGTACTATTACATTTATCGATCATTACAATAACAGTAAAGGAAAGTATGCTCACGTATCAACATATTCATAATAGCAGTAGCTAAGTGAAATTGTGAACACGTCATACATAAGAATTCTCGTTACCATCATTACAAATTTCAATTAGTATAGTTCCATCGACCCTAACACTAACCCATCTAAAAAGATCTACCCAATCTCACAAGTCATAAACTAATTATCTCAGCTTAAGTCTAAGCATCTTATAGACATACCTACTTCACTTAAACTAATGCTCTGATACCAGCTTGTAACACCCTAAAATTTTGAAGAAATTTAAACCAAAATATGACGTAAGATTGTCAGCCATAAACACCCCAAAGGGGAAAGTATAAAAGCGTTTACAACACTAATGATAGAATGATAATTAACAACCTAGTAATCTAAACTATCATAAATTCATATTACACACGGGTGTCATTATCAATTTCCCAAAAGCTTCTATGATGGTATGTACGCCAAATCTCCAAAAATGATCTATTCCCAAAAAGGTGTCCTAGTTGCATCCGCACTTCACTCAATATCTCAAAGCCCTACAGTTAAGCGGACCTGCTACACATAACATTCGAAAGAGTGTTAGGCTTTACGCCTAATGAGTACATCAATAAAAGACAAGGTGGAAAACGATACGAAGGACATAGCATTTATGACTCTACAACTTGATCATACCTCTTTTACATTTATCATAGCACATTCAATTACCATGGGTTGACGGGGGGAGACCCGTCTTGTCATAGTTGTGACGGAACACAAAAGTAGGTCACCAACATATGTGTGAGCACAACCAAGGATGGGATTTGTTGACATCAACCCTATCCAGGTCTTTAGTCATTAGATGTAACACCCTAAAATTTGAGGTAAATTTAAAATTCGAAAATTCGGCAATATGACGTCCATAATTGGAGGAAACCACCCAACGGGTAACTGTATAATAGCATTTACAAAAACCTGTGAAAGAATATTAAAATCGACAACAAACTAATCTAAACATTATACATCTGGATTATGTTTGTTGTCAACACAAATTCCCAAAATGCTATAACTTTTGTACGCCATGACTCCAAATGTATCTATCACCAAAAATGCCTCAATGACCCAACGTTCTTCCCTCAAACCTTGGGCGACCCACTGCTAAGGGAACCTGTTATACACGTCATTTGAGAAAAAAGTGTTAGGCTTAACGCCTAGTGAGAATAAACAACTTATATTAATAATTTGGAAACGATTTAGATGAAATAAATAAATAATCTTTCAATGAGTTGAATTTATAAAGTGTAACAACAACCACATAAGAACCTTTCGGTCAAAAAAACATCTTGCGATGACGGGTGAGATTAGGTTTCCAAGGATCGTGGCGGAACACAAAAGTAGGTCACTTTCCAAGATATTGAGCTCACCATACTAGGATCAAGGTCACGGACTTGCCGACTCGTACTCAGATGTGGGGGAGGGCACCCAATGATCCTAATCATACTCATTCGCTATGATTTACATTTATGACCCATGGCTAGTATCCGGTCTCACATAACCGTACCAAGTTACCTTCCGATGGCCCAATGTCTCAACTAGCTACAAATAGGAATTATCCAAAATTAAGTCGACTCTATACCTATGGATCCACTAGTAATATTCTAAGACTTGTCACAATTACATTTGTGACCAAAACTATAATCACACATATAGTTCATGTAAACATTCCCAAAAATAATTTACTTGCTTTCACCAAAAATAGGTTTTCCAATTGTTATAAATTTGGCAAAAATCACCATTGACACCAACAACCATTCATATGTTCTATTTTCCCCAACAACACTTTTATCATGTAAATCCCAAGATATATGAAAATCATAAATATGACTAGAATGCATTTATTTAGGTATTTAACCACAAATGTGTAAAACAATGCACATTTTATAGCTCAAAACATAGGATACTCCATCATATCTCAAAATGGTAGGAAGCCCTAAAAATCTCTAAAACATCAAGTTAGGTCAAAATCCTTTCAACAAAGAAAATGTGAACAAGGAGATGATTAGAAGTCTAAAAATGTAGTTTGACATGTATAAGGTTTTAAAAGGTAAGAATGAACTCACAAGTTAGGTTTTTTCAAAAACCTATAAAACTCTAGATGAAGAAGATAGAGGTCTTGAGCTTGGAGAATACTTGAAACCTTCTTACTCAAGGCTTAAATAACCTTAGAAAGAGCAATAAATAATCATAAGGGTGGTATCTAGAAGGAGTTAATGAAGGGAGAAGTTTGGATATGAAAACCTACCAAAAAGATGAGAGAAAACGAGTTCCAAGTTGCCAAAAATCAGACCAAATGACCTAAGGCCTGCTGTTCTCTTTTAATACCCCCAGACCCGCGTCGGCGAGAGTGCTACGCGATTGTGCCCTTGGCACTCTCGCGGGCACAATCGCCCAATATGTACCATGTCACAATCGCGAGGCACAACAGCGAAATCTGTACCGAGGCCCTGCCCTCTTTGGTGATTATGACCACAGCGACAATGCCCTTGGCAAGGTCGTTGGGCACTGTCGCTCGACCATTCGAGGCTTCAAAAAAATGAAGCTTTCTCTCCCAATACCAACTTATCGTAAGCTTAACGATCAAGGGTAGACATAGTAAAATTTCAACTCACCAAAAATGGGAATTAGAAGGTGCTTAAGGTAGATTTCATTAAACGGAAATTCAAGGCGTTACATTGGACATCAACTCTATCCAAGTCTTTAGTCCCACACATACTGAGTTCCACTATGTCCAAGTCTTTCACTCAAGGGGTACCAAGTTCAACCCTATCCAGGTTTTTACCTTAGTCCCTCCCATCCTTGATAAATATATGCGTACAACCACACTTACAATTTAGTACACATTGCCAATTTATAAATTGGGTTTCATAACCATGATTCATATAATGATAACCCCATTGTACCCATGGATCCATTTACTTTATGTCCATTTCATTTCTACAACATGGCACATCATCTATCAACCATATAAAACCACTTTAATCCTTACGATATACATTAATAATAAATCATCATCCATCCCCATATTAAATTATTTACAAGTACACTTTTGAAATCCAAATCATCATGTAAATATTTTATAATTGACATTCAAGCATAAAAACTCATTTTCATGAACACCTCCTTGCGACACATAGTTATGGTCAAAACTTAATTTTGACCTAGCTTTTCCCAAATTCAATAAAATGATAAAAGTTGATAGGAGGCATTTAAGAAGGTAGAGTAAACATATAAACATGTATAAAGCTTATAAAAATGTGTAGGAGGCACTCACCATGTTGATTTTAGGGTCACAAACCTAAAACAAAGGATCCCTAAAAGAGATGATGAGTTGAGATTGTTTGAGACTTGAAACTTCACTTCACTAGATGCTTAAAGACCTAGAGGAGTGCAATAAATGTTTATGTAGATGATCCAATGAAGAATCAATGAATAAAGAGAGGAGGAATGGTAGTTGGGTACCTTAAATGAGGAGAGAAATCGCCCAACAAGAAACCCTAAAATCCAAATATGCTAAAAATCCCGACTTGGCTCGATTTTATACCCCAGGACCTGTCACGCGACAGTGACATGCGACTATGCCCTTCGCAGAGTCGCGGGGCATAGTCGTCCGCCCGAGGGAGCCCATGGTACACAAACTGCGATCATGACACCGCAACTGTGACCCTGGCAATATTGTCGAGCACCGTCGCACAACTTGTACCGTAAGGGGGTGATTCCAGTGATTGTGACACGCGACTATTCCATATCGCATAGTCGTCGGGCACTCTCGCCCCACCTGTACCGAATGCCTAAAATCCTATATTTCCTAGTTGCTACCGAGGTTCCGCTTAGAGAATTAAATGTAATTCGGACAACCATGAAATTTTATATTATCCTAACATGAAAATAAGGTTAGACAACATAAAAATTCACCGAAAATCCCCGGTGTTACACGAAGAGTTCAATCAATTGATATTACTATTCATCATTCATTAAGTTTGGTTTGATTTGATCCGTTTAAATAGTTTGATCAACCTTTTCAACTAATTATTTATATATTTTTCTAATAATTTTTTTAGGGAGGGGGGGGGGTAGGACATACAAATATAAAAAAATATTAATCACATATATCTATTAATTGGATGGTAATTGGATTTGATTAGTTTTTATTGGATTTTGAACTATCATCCAAAAAACGACCGATCCAATTTGGTCATGTTTGACCACCATATGCCAACTTATTTTTGGAGCTTATCAAAACAATCATGTTTGGTTTGCAATAAGTTAGCTTATTGAAACGTCACTTGAAGTAACGTTCAATAAGCTTCAAGTTCTTTTTCCTCCCCCCCCCCCCCCACTATTATCCTTATATTTTATCCAATAATTCTTCAACATGTCGTTTTGGTCATTTTACATTATTATATAGCTTATCAGCTAGATTTAACCAAACAATGCTAGTTTATAAACTAACGGG
This sequence comes from Arctium minus, assembly GCA_954870635.1. NCBI lineage: Eukaryota > Viridiplantae > Streptophyta > Magnoliopsida > Asterales > Asteraceae > Arctium > Arctium minus. The sequence continues at coordinate 93,805,784 of OX941087.1, forward strand.
GAACTTGCCAAACATAGCCTTGCATCTAGAAGTTGCCTTCACAAGCTCGTATGCGGTCATAGTTCTCGAACCAACCAAACTACATGAATACTGGAAAAAATGACCAAACAAGAATGTTAAGATGATTGGAAAAACTCTTCTCTTTTATTACTCAACTTCATTACAAACGAGGGACTACAATCTATTTATAGTATCCTAATAGAACTATATAGAGAAAACTATCTATATATTTACAAGGAAGGTTCTAATTACATAAGCTCTTGAAAGATATGTATCATTACAGAGTATGTTTTGACCCTCGTGTTGGCTCCTCTTAAATCTTCTCTAAGGTTCCTCTATCATCTTAATTGATATAGAGTGTTTCGGATTTCCGAAGAACCTTCTAACAGGATAACACTTGAATGTTAAAATTTTAGATCCGATTCAATTACAATCGAATTCCAAATTTGGTGGGTCAATTTTAATTGAATATAGTAACATTTTGCTCACCTCAATTAAAATAAATACTAGACGTTAACAAATAGGTATCCTAAGAAGCCTACTTTGTAGCAATAGGAAAAGTAATGGGTGGTATAGTAGGGAGAGGAATGGGCTAGTATCTAGCATTGGCTTCACTAGCTTGGCTAGTGGTTCCTCCTTCTATTGGTCTATTTTATTGATATTTGAGTAAATTACATTTTCAATCCATGTAGTTTGTTAAAAAAGTTAGTGCTTTTGTCCTTTGTAGTTTTGAAACTACAAAAGTGTTTGATTAGAGGTATTAAACAATTTGTTAAAGAAGTTACTACTTTTGTCCTTTGTAGTTTTGAAACTAAACAAGTGTTTGATTAAAGGTATTAAACAGTAATCATTAAGTTTTTCCCCTCTTTCAATGCTTTATTTTTTTGTTTGGCTTGGACCAATGCGGAAAAAAAACAAATATATTTGAACTTCCACCAATAAATATATATATATATATATAATTTTAATTTATATATATAATTCATAATTTATATACATATATATAATGAGTAAGGTTCAAATAAGAAAAATAACCAAATAAAAAAACACGAAAACAATCATATCACATGCAAAATCACATGTGATTTTACACAAACGGTCAACGCAAAGGTGTGCAGGCGACGTGGTCGTTGTGTGAATCACATGTGATTTTACACGTGATTTTAGTGTTAAATCACATGTGATTTGACGTTTTCTTATTGGTTAATGTTTTCGTATGAACATGACTCTCTATATAATACAATATTGTTATATATACATATACATAGACTTAATCATTTGAGAACTCCAAAATATATGATATCCATCACATGCCACACATTTGAAATAATTAATGTTATTTATAAACAAACATAAAAGAATAATTTGGGGATTTGATATTTTTTTACAACTCACAAAATCATTCAACTTAGGAAAGTCAATTATTGATGTTTACCTTTGGTAATTTAGGAGAAAACTCATAAAATTATTTAATTGATGTAATTTAAGAAACTCATAAAATCATTTAATTTAGAAAAAAAAAACCACAACTCACAACTAATATCATTTGATATTTTTTATAATAACTTGGTGAATCTATTGTCACTTTATTTTATTGCTTCATATTTTGTTTATTCGAGATGTTTACAAAGTGAACAAAGTATGATTTCACTTTGTGGACAATTTAAATTACTGTAGTTGGGTGTTAATTCATTATGTGTTTACATTGTAATAATGCGTTTTATAACAATATGAATGCACACGGAACAATTTTTGAGTATTTCTTAGGTCCACAATATTGATAACAAGTCTATAAATATTTCATATGTTTATAAATTTTAGTTTTGTTGGGATACTTGCTATTCACCATGTGTTGATTTAGTTTAATTGTTTTTGAGTATGTTAAATTTTTAAGAGAGAATTACACTTTTGGTCCATAACATTGTGTTCTCTAATCTGGAGATAAAAGAAATGGATGGAAAATAAAAGGAAAGGAAAATAATTTTTTCATTTGTGTTCTCGAAAAGGAAAAAAAAAGGAAAAGAAGGAAAGAAAATAGTTTTTCACGATGAGAGAAAGAAAAAAAAGATGTCATTTTTACAAATATACCCTTATAAAAATATATTCTTTATAATAAATATTGGATAGCTTTGTAATTTTAACAATTTCAGTAATTCTTAGACGATTTTAATTTCTTTTCTTTTCTTTCCTTCTCTTTCCTCCTATATTTGGGAGGAAACTCATCATTATTTTCCTTCCGTTTCCTTTTATTTCTTTCCTAAAAAAGTTTCGAGAACACTTTTTTTTACTTTCCTCATCTTTCTCTCCCTCCCTTTCCTTTCATTTTCTTCGTAAAAAGAGTTTCGAGAACACAACCTAAAGGTTTGGTGATTTCTTTGAAAGAGGGGCATGTACTTTAATAAGTCAAGTTATAGTCCCTGAGGTTTGGATTTTGCTTTGAAATAGGGACCTAACCACTAACTCCATTAAAAAACTTCGTTAGAGCCAGGGGTATTTTCGTCCAACCATATTTTGTCTCTCATTTTGTAATTTTTTTTTTGTTTTTCCTTGCTTTTACAAAAACCATAAAAATATAAGGACCTGTTATGCAATTAAACATTGGTGTCCAATACGAGCTAGATCAGTTTAGGACGATTCCCGATGTGGAACAGAGCAAGAAGATGGTGAACCATGATAGCTACATCAGAAAAAGGATTAGCAAGACCAAGGAGCAGATTGACAAGAACAGCAAGGACAACCGAGAGAGGACGATTGGCTTAGTGGTGTCAGAATGCTTGAGTGGAGAAAAATCTGTGACCAACTTGACCCTGATGGATTTGAAGGATATAGTGTTTTTTTTATTGATTATAACCAAGGTTCTAAATGGCGTGAGGCGTGGCGGGCGGCGAGGTCAAGCCTCAAGTCTTAACGAGTTATGGCGAGGCCATGGCGTTTTCCAAGGCGTGGCTTAAGGCGGCAAATCAGTATATAATTTATATGTATATATGTGTATGTGTGTGTTTTTATCGGTGTCTTGAACAATAATGAACGAGTTATTAACAATTTAAATTTATATAAAATGATAAACAAAAAAATTTCTAAGCTATAATCGATACTAATGGGTAAATTCCAATCGAATTTCGAAGAACACAAATTCAAAGTTGTAACGCCATAACGCGCCATGGCGCCATAACGAGCTCGACGCCTTATCTCGACGCCAAGGGGTAAAACATGGCGGCAAGGCCACGCCTCGACGCCATGGCGCGCCATGGCCGCGCCAAGGCACGTTTTTTAGAACCTTGATTATAACATCTCAGATATTGAAGCAAGGCTTGAGTTTCTCAAGGGGGGGGGGCTCCTTCACCACCACCACCACAGCCACAGCTAGGGTAACCACAAGCGGATGTGGGTGGTAGTAACACAGATAACCATATGGTGGAAGAAGGAGTGGCTGCAAATGGCTATGTACCAGTGGTAAAGAACCCTGGATCTTTGGAAGGGATAATACCATGTACCGAATGGTTCACAGACTGGGTGGATGGTTTGGGCTATGGTCAAGGGGATAACACGATGAATCCCTTTGCTGGGGACCCCAATCCTTCATGGTCGGGTCCTTCTTCCTCCAAGACAAATTAAAATCCTTCATGATTTAGGGGTTTGAGTTGGATTCTTAAATCTAGGTTTTAGTCTTTGTATCACAAATTGTAATCTAGATTTATAGAAAACTGTTTTTATGTTAAAATTTTATGATTGTATATTGATGTTCTTGAGATTTGTCTTATGATTTTTCATGTGTTTGCTTCCAGATTTATTTCCATGGTTGAGAAACCATTACTTCAGATTTATATTGATGTTCTTGAGATGTGTCTTATGGTTAAATTTGTATTGTGTGTGTTTGGACGATTTAGGTTTGTATAAATCTTGGTTTGGTTTGGACAATTTCTGGTGAGATTTTCTTGTGAGGTTGACGAAGAAGGTGACTAGTATGTGGGTTTTTTTTAATGGTTAATTACATAATAGGTCCTTATAGTTTGATGGTTTTTGTAAAAGCAAGAAAAAGCAAAAGATATTATAAAATGAGAGACAAAATATGGTTGGACGAAAATACCCCTGGCTCTAACAAAGTTTTTTAACAGAGTTAGTGGTCAGGTCCCTCTTTCAAAGCAAAATCCAAACCTTAGGGACTACAACTTGATTTATTAAAGTACATGTCCCTCTTTCAAAGAAATAACCAAACCTTAGGGACCAAAATTGTAATTCTCTCAATTTTTAATGAGAGGAGAGAGGACATTGGCAAAAAATTTAATTCAAAATTACTGATTTTTTTTCTAATTTAACCTTTGATTTAATATGATTTGTAATTTATATTGGATCTCATATACCTCACAAATTGGAAATATATCAAATAAAGGTTTATATATATATATATATATATATATATATAGAGAGAGAGAGAGAGAGAGAGAGTAATTTTAGATTTTGTTATGTTAAATTGTTAATGATGGTAAAAGAGTAATTTTCTGTTTTTATCCAAAAAAAATTTGGTAATCGTGGGTTTCCGAGCCAGCTTACGCGCACCAACTAATCCCCGAGCCAGCTTTCGGATCAACTTAAATGTTACATGCTTTGAAGTAACATTTGCCCATATAATTTTTAGTTTTAAATTATGGGATTTTAGTAAGGCCATTTGGGCTGAGAAATGCGACAGTAGCGCTATAGACCCAATGAATATAATGTGGGGACCATACTTAGGGAAGTTGTTACAATCGTTAATTGCAGTGTGCTCGGTTATTTGAGAAATAAGGCTAAGTATGTATAACGTCAGAAATTAGTCCCACAACCGTTAAAGAATATAAGTTGTAAAAAAAAAATCCTGGTGAATGGCAGATGCAAAGTTTCAGTTTTTCTTGGTCACATAGTTGACAAAAAGGACATCGAAGTAAAAAAAAAAAAAAAAAAAAAACCCAAAGAGCTCAGAGGTTGTGTGATATCTAAGGCGGTCAGGATTAGCAACCGAGATGGAAGTTTATTTTGGTTTAACTAGATTATTGTCGGGGATTCAATCAGGGTTCTCTAAATTGCAAACTTTAACGTCAGCATAGACCCATATAGCACAGTAAGTTCGATTGAGGTCAGAAAGATGAAGTCTTTCAGTTACTGAAAACAACAGTAAAGCTATGTATAAATTTGATGGTTGCTAGAAATACTAGAAACTTAGTGGTTTTCAGTTATATCTCGAAGTTTAAATTAGACTTAATAATAATGTATCGAGGCAAATTTTTCGCCTACGCATCAAGGCCAGTTGTAAGAATATGAAAAGGCTAATCTAGCACATGTTAGAGAGTTAGCAATATGGTAATTGCACTCATGTTTCATAGAAATTATCAGCATGACTCAAAATGTATTATGTACATATATCAAGATAGTTAAGAGCCAATGTCCAATTAGGAAATGATAAGGTTTGAGCTAAGATGTTGATTAGCGTCGTTGAAGAATTGTGATGATGAAATTCACTATCATCCAGATATACGAGGAAGGATCATAGTTGATCAGATGGTAAGTTACGATGATAAACATCAGATTGAGTTCGAACGATCAGACTCAAGTAATTCAGTAAGGGGCTCTTTGATAAGAGAATGATAAGAAATAAATAATGATTAACCATATCGAGTTTCTATTAATAGGTTCAGATGAATTATGCTAGATCTTGGAACGAAATATGTGTTATAACATGGAAGATCTGAGAAAGACAACGTTAGAAGGATTATATAAATCCATGTGCATGGGGCACCCCAAAAGTGATAAGACATGCAAGAATTTGTAAAGATTTTTTTTTTTTGAATGTGTAAGATAAAAAAAAGGGGGGAGTTAAGACGTCAAATCGATGACAATTATCCGGGGAAGACTCCAATTTTCAGTAAGGATTACTTATGCCTTATGGCCTATGTCCAAAGTCAAATTAGTAAGGTAAGCATTGATTTGAGAACTTCAAGCGAAGGTAAGTAAGTGATACAACATGTGTTCCCTGCCACATAAAGATACTGTAAAACGAGGTAGAGTATGTATTATAAGCTATGTCATAATACCTCAAGCAATTTTTAGTATGAATGTTAAGTAAGCATTAATGCTTTCATCAATTATCAGTATATGCATAAGGGTATCAGCAAGGACATTGGCATTATGCATCACTTTCGATAGAGTATTCCTAGTGGTGTTCATTTATCTTAGGTTTGATGAGCGTTCCCAACAATGTTCATGTTAACGCGCACTACATCAATCATTGGGTTTCAGCCATGAGGTGTGTTAGATAGATTATGTGGAAGTACATTATGTGCAAGAATTTGTCAAATATATGCATAAAAGTGCAGTAGTCAGATGTGTTACCAGTATGAGTTGATTAACGATGTAAGAAAAATAGATACACATAGTACAACGAAATTCATGCTATTGAGCAACATAAACCGCTAGAGTTCAAGGAAAAGATAGAATGATGTTAAAGACATCATTTTGAAGAGGCATAGTCATATATGACGAGTAAGATAAATAAAGTTCAAAGTATGATGGATCGAAGAGTTAGTTGCAATAGTTGATAGAGTAGTCTATCAACCAAGTTGGCCACTAAGTTGTAAGTTAAATTAATGACACTTTTTCACATGTCAAATTCAAGGAAACATTTAGATGGTGAATCAACTGTCATAAATTTGGAAAGTGTCGAGGTTAACAACACACTCACTTTATAGAGGAGATTGCCGAACTATTAATCAAGAAAACGAAAAGATTAAGGAACAAGATTACATCTTTGGTACTAGTGATGATTTTTATGAAATTAGAATCTCTAAGGTTCAGAAATGCCATGGTAATCGAATAATAGATAAGGACTGGGAAAAAAAATCCTCATTGGTCTAACCAGTATAATTCCGAGGACGAAATTCCTTAAAGGAGGGGAGATTTGTGACACCCCAAAATGTGGCAAATAAATAAATATGAAAAGGAAGGAAAAAGGAAAAAAAATTTGATTTTTATTTTATTGGACCAAAAATGTAAAGAAATAAGTTGAGAGAAGTCATCTATGTCATTTAATAAAAGTTATTTATGAATGATTAGATTTAATTTTTATTTAGGCCAAAAGTGTTAAAATGTTATGAGGGAAAGGGGCCAAATGTAACAGCTAGAGAGTTAAGGGGCCAAAGTCTTTTTAAAACCTTTTGAAGTTGGGGGACCTGTTCTGCCACAAGTACACCTCTGTTTAGAAACAGAGGTTGATGGCGACATTGCAACTTTGGCTCGCTATTGGCTCGCCTAGGTCAACTAATACGCCAAAATTTCTTGATATATATGAAGAACACCGGTTAAGGATTACTTGGGTTCAAGAAATTTCAGAAAAACGATGAGAATCGAGAGAGAACTCGAAGCTCGAAACTCCCGTCCGAAAATTTCGGTTTATCGTCGATTATGGGTAAGATACTCAACCAAACTTCGTGTTTTTTATGTCTATAGTTTCGTTTTTAAGTCCTTTATAGAACCTTAGTAGCCTTATGTCTTGGATTTTAGTTTTGGAGGTCCGATTTTGAGTTTTTCTACTGATTTTCGAGTGGTTATAAAACCCAATTTTTAAATGGGTAAATGGGACTCAATACTTGATGGTTTTCGTTGATTCTTGTTCCTATAGTTGAAGAAAATGATTTTCTAGAGTTTAGTAAAAAGAATCATCGAAAACGTTAAAGAATCGATGCCGAACGACTGTTTTTCCCGTTGCCGTCGATTTCCCGTCAATGGGTGATTGTGGAATCATGGGAGAAAAGTCACGTGGCTGTATAATGAATAGTTTGGGGGTTTGTCCGATTCAGCCCCTAAACTTTATAAATATTATGTTAGGCCTAAAATGCTAGCTACAAATTTATCTCTTTACTTTGTATTTGTTATGAATTGACCTCAAACTTTTGGTTTTAAAGAAATCACATTTCTTAAGAGTTCCATTTTGAGGCTAAGTTTAGAATGTTTGGACTTTATTTATAAACCATCGTTAGCAAGTTTTTGAGCTCCAACTCAATTATTTTAATTGGAGAAAAACTATTTATTAGTTCTTCCTTTAACCAATTGAATTAATAAAAAGTTTATTTATTAAGGTTTTTGTTAATTAAGTAATTTAATTTCTATTTTATTTAATATATTAATTTTAATTATATTTAGTTAATATATTATTTAATTTTAGAAATTTAGATTATTTAGTTGTTATTCCTAAGATGGGTCACTTAAAATAAATCATTTGATTATTTAGATGATTTTATAGTTAGATTAGAGCATCATATTTGGTTAGATATTATCGAGATGCTTTAATGTGGAGCAAACGATTCTTTTGGTTAACAAGAAGATAAACCGACGTTAAGAGTCGTTATCAAGCGTAAAACTTAGAAGTTTGTGAAGTTATTTTAATGACTTTAATAACGAGATTAAAGCGCCGTAAATTGAGTTAAAGATTTATTTAGACGCTTTAATTTGGAGAGATGGATTTATGACTTTATAAAATTATTTATTTGACGTTTTAAGACGTCGTCGAGTTTTGGACTTGGGGGTTTGACTAAAATTGTTCGAGGTTGACCGAATTGACCAAGGGTTGACTTTTACCTAATTTGACCCACAAGTATTTTGACGATGAGATCAAATGGAGATATTTGAGTTATTAAGAGACCCAGTTTTTTTGAGTTTGACTTTAGGTCGAGTCGGGTTAACCATAGTTGACTTTTGGAGAAAGTAAGCCATTAATTTGATATTATGATATAAAATGTGTAGAAAGCTATGAGTAGCCAACCTACACGCAATCAGGTGAGTCTTCATGAGACTTACACTGGGATGCATACATATGTACAAATTTATTTTCAGCATTATATGATTTATATGGTGATGTGTATGTATGCATGATGTTTCAGTTTTCATACATGATGTATTATATTTTTCATGTATGATATTTCTGATCAGTTGCATGCTATGTGTTTATGTTGTTTTCAAATAACTCTAGCATGCTATTTCATATGAAAGTTTTATGATCGGTTCTAACGGGTGAGCATTTGACCAGTAAGTCACACGACAAGTGGCACGACCCCGTAATGGGTGTCTAGACAGATGTAGGTCTAACAACCCAGGGAATGCCAGTGACAAAATGACCCTTACCCGAGGAGACAACTTATGAGATATCTTTTCTTTCAATGTTGCATGTTTTAAGAAAACGCATACTATTTGATACAAAGTTTACAAGTTGATATGTATGATGTGATATGATTTTTATTCACGCAAACCATGAACTCACTGAGCTTTATAAGCTGACTATAGTATGCATCTCAGGGACAAGAGGTTTCAGATTGGACAGAGGAAAAGAGCAGACATAGAGACTTGCCTCATATAAGTTCAGTATTTATGTCCGGACATTTATTAAGAATAAATATTGTAACGCAACTCGGTATGGGACGAGTTAGCATTTAAGTTACATATTTATTATTTTAAAGTCTTCCGCTGTAAACGGTCTAAAGTTTTAATTTAGCCGTTATTTTGGAGTATTTTTAGAGGAGTTGTTCAGATTACGTAACACTTATCAAGGCGAAATTATGGGTGTTACAATATTTATAAAATTACATATATACCTATTAAATACATTCCATTGTAATAAATAAATAAATAAAAGTATATTTATAAAAATGACATTGTTCCTTTTCTTTTTCTGCTGCTTAAGAACATGAAAAAATTATTTTATTTCTTTCTAGTTATTTCCTTTCTGTTCACTCTTAATAATACAAAGAAAAAATTTATTTATTTTCCATTTATTTATTTTCTTTCTATTTTTCCCGTCTAAAATTCAAGAACACAACGTAAATACATATTTAGCCTAGGGTTTGGACCAGTTTCATTTGTGGCTATGTTATTTTTATTGAAATACTAGAAGCGTACTCGCGCAATGCAACGATATACGTCACGATTTTAATGTTTCATTTTATTTTTTGTTTTTTTGTTGATTTACATTATGATTTTGGATGGTTTTGAGAAAGTGATAATATTTTTTTATAAATCTGTTTAATTTAAGCTTAATAATATAATGTTTTTTATATAAAAAATTTAAGTATTTTGTTAGAATTCAATTATTATCTTATATATTTTAATGACATCTACAAAAAAACCAATTACATATTTAATATTATAATTAAAACAAATTTATAATAATATAATATATTAATTAATAGTGATACATGGAAATGTCTGTATAAAAGGAAGGTCCTACACATACCAAATTGGTGGGTGTTATAAGTCTGCAGTAGTAATATGTATCTTGTGCTTTGATACTTGTAAATTAAGATATTTTTAAAATCTTGCATAAAATGATGGTACCTTGTGCCTAATAATTTGTATTTAAGAGTTTTTTATCCGTGTTTTATAATATAGTATAGAATAGATATAATAATTATTTATCCATCTATACTATTTTTTAAAGCGTTTGGAACAAATTCCCAAAAACCATATTTTATGCGTTAAATAATGTTTATTGATGCATATTAATCAAAATTCAATATTACAAGTGCATTAGTATAACTTTTTAAAGTTGAATGTTTAAATTCATATAACTAATTGATAAACATAATAAAAAACAAGATAAACATCTCATTTTAAATTTAAATAATCTAAAATATAATTAAGATAATCTTCGAGTTTTAATAAAATATTTAATTATTACATTTATTAAAAGACAATACATTATTAAATATAAAATAAACTACATCGTTATTATATCTAAATTAAGTTATAATAAAAAATTGAATTAAACAAATTATACAAAAAAATGAGATTATTTAAATTGTTAAAATATACTATATTATAAAAGAGACATAAAAAACTCTTAATTACAACATTTTAACCACAAAATACAACTAATTAAAGTCAATTGCTTAATTTACAATTTCATAATACTTTGGTACAACTTATATTTTATTATAAAGATGTAATTTATTTTACTTTTAGTTATGATATGTTTATAAAGATAATGATAAATTATTTTGTTATGTTATTATATTTAAAATTATTGATAATATATTTTAATAAAAAATAAAACAGGTAGTTTATCTCATAGTGTTTATCTTATATTTAATATGTTTATTTGCAGTTAGTTACACAAATAAAAACATGAGACTTTAATAAGTTATAATTATTTTTCATTAACTTGTAATTTTGAATTTTAACTAATATATTTATAATCTATATCTATATCTATACTACCTTATAAAGCATATTTCAAAATCTCTTAAAAACAACTTTTATTGTACAATGTACTACCTTTTTAAGCATAATCTCTTAAAATCTCTTAATTACAACTGAAAAAGCACATGGTACAACTTCCTCATGCATTTAAGAATTAGAGAGACTTTTATCGGCTTTTATTTTCCCAATGTGACTCTTCAAACCCAAAACCCGATTCCAAACAAAGTTTCCCTCCCAAGATAACATTCAAATTTCAAACTTCCCTCTCCACGATTCAGATGCGTCCTAGGGTTTCTATATCGACCTCTCGCTGTTCTCCCCCCACGATTCAAAATCCCGGACTTCTCCTCCATCTCCAATTTCCTCCATTCCTGTTTCGTTCGCCTTGAAGACATTACGAACACTCCATCCAGGTAATTTATGTTTCTTCTTTCTGTGTGTAATTTCTGTTTCCTCCTTTTGGTTTTTGCTCCTCTCAAATGAGTTTGATTTTTGTTTGCTCCTGTCAATCAATTTCTGATTTTGAATTTATTGCTCTCAGATCCAATTTTTGCTTTAGTTTTGAACCGATGAAATCAAATTTTGTTTTGAATCAGGTAAAGTTATAAATATATCGGCTAAATTATTACACAGGGAAAGGTTTACATCTGCTCAAAATTCCCTATCGATCAATTTCTTTCTTTCCATAACATTCTCCATCTGGCAAGGTGTTTTTCATATTCCTTTCCTCATTTCTCTATTTCTTACAAGTTGGATATATTGTTGGAAATTTTCACGAGAAATCTTGATGAATTTCTTTATGCTTTTACTTTCTTTACATGCATAATATTCTTGATCTTCTATAGTCTACTTATTTTAATGATTCCGCTTTTGAAGGGCCACTGTTGCGATTTGCAATAAAATATTGCAATTTTCCTAAACCCAATCGTACTTGTTTTATGTGGACGACCTTCAATCTCTTTATTTTCTTACTGTCTTTTGGATTTTAGGGTTTGAATCGATACAATAATGGGTTTGTTGTTTTTTCAATATGGTATGTTTTCTTCTCTAATAACAGAGTTATATGTAACTTTCAAGCTTATGGGTAATATCTTCAAAATCTCTTTTGCAGGCAGCTGAAGTAATATTTTTTTCAAAATCTCTTTGCCTACCTAGAAGCAGTTGGAGCTTTGCCTACTGAAGCAGCTAGGTAAAATAATATTTTCTTCAAAATCTCTTTTACGACAGGTATATGGTATCATAAACATGTGGTTTTTGGTGACTTCCAACAAGGTTAAGGTGATGAAAACATGGAATCCTTGATCTGCTACTGATAGAAAGGCTTAGCATCCTTACATCTAAACATGTATCTTTAACATGTTGCTGATAGGAAGGTTTAAAATCCTCTCTTCATACTGGTTTTTCTGAAATTAAATTGCATGCTTGTTGCTTGATGTAACACCCCGGATTTCCGTCTTGTAATCCTGTTATTCTTGTGTTAAAGCATTGCCGTTAACACCGCGTTTGGTTTGGAGTTTGATATTGGATTTTAGTGGTTTTAGATTAACCACAGTGAACCACGCGAGTTGCACCGCGACTGGAGGTCGCGACACAACCCGCGAAACCTACTGGATGTCATGGGTTTTATGGACACGGGCGAGTTATGCCGTGAGTTGAAGTCGCGACATAACCCGCGTAGTTGGTTGGCCGACTTAAGTGGATTTCTTCAAAATATCTTCATTGGTTTTTGTTTTTGAAATATCTCTTTCTCTCTCTCTAGTTTCTCTCTCTCTTTCTAGATCTCGTATATACCTCGTTATTTGCTAGTATTGAGTGTATCTAGCAAGGGTTCGGTGTTGAAAGTTTCACCTCTTCGTCGTGGTCGATATCTGGTTTTTCGGGTTTTCGTATAAACCTATTAGGTGAGTTCCTACTATCATTTTAAACTGTATACATATCAAAAGATACCTTTTGGAACTCCTATATATCTCCATGGTTTCAGATCTAAGTTTTCTACATATTTGATATAACTTGAGTTTTGGGAGATTTTAGGGTTCCCGATCATTTTCGATTAAAATGAAGGGTTCATCTTATTTGAAGTAAAAGGACGTTTTACTTGCACATTTATTGGGTTACTTGAAAGAATGTTTAAAGTTCATTCTTGATGATTTTCATTCTTACCAGAAGTTAAACTTGAAAATGCATTTTTGTTTATAAATGTTATTTTATACCATATGACTATCTATGGTTGGTCACATATGTTGTTGTGACGAGTCTGTACCTTTACTAGTGGATCCCTAGGTATTGAGTCGACTTATATTTGGGATGTCTTTTCCCCTATTTGTAAATGGATGTATATGATCCTCGGGGTCCATTTGGTACGGTTATGTGGGACCAGTTACTAGCCATGAATCATATTTTCCCTTATTTGTAGCTATGGATGCATATGATCCTCGGGGGCCATTTGGTACGGTTATGTGAGACCGGTTACTAGCCATGGGTCATAGTGTAGTCCTGGTGAACGAGTATAACTTGGTTTCCTCGGGGGCCCTACCTCACATCGTAGTACGGACCTGTGAGTTCATGGCCATGGATTCCAAGTGTTTAGCTCATAACTCGGATTGTGGCCTACTTTGTGTTACGCCACAATACTTGGTAAAATGGTTATCTTTGGTCATTTGATGACGAGTTTTGTATCGAAAAGGCCCGGTTGTGGCAAATGTTTCATTTGTAAAATTTAACCTTATTGGAAAGATTATTGATAGAAGGTTTATGCAACCCTCCAAATCTACCGCAAGTGTACGGTGTCAATCAAGTAATACGTACTAAGTACGAGTATCGATCCAAGGAACTACGAGTTTAAGTACCACAAAGGCTACCACAACTACTAACTGAACTGCTGATAAAATTGGTTTGAGAATGATTAATTAACTACTTATCAAGAGACAATGAAGACAAGCACGGTAATACTATTCAACAACTGATTCAAGCACCACAAAGAGAATACTTATATGACAAGGGAAAGGCTAGGGGTCGGATTTCAATTGGATTACACCAACAAATAAATAACACACATTCAAATGACTCAATACACAAGGTTAAATTTAACAATTCCAAATATACTCACTACTCTCTCTCGAGCAATAGCAAGAATGTATCATGCAATATATATTGAAGTCTCTCAACCAATACACATAAACATTCAACTCATTAAGCAAAAGAATCACAAACACAAACTAGGGTTTACTTGGTATATCTCTATCCAATATCTCACCCTAGGTTTATCTAACTTTTATCAAGTTATAAAACCAATTTCTCAAAAGGAAATACAACCAAAAGATGAATAAGATGGCCAATCTCATAAACAATAAGAACAAGGTAGACAAACTTCAACCAACAAGTGTATTAACTCAATAAAATGCAATAATCATATATCTACGGTATAAAACCAAAATCCATCCTTCCCCCAACCTCAAAAGGTTTAGTTCATGTTACTAATAACAAATAAAACCATAGAGAAGAAGATGACAACACCCAAATACATTGTTTCTCAACAAAATACAAGTGTAATGATAAAACTCCCTCAATGATTGATACACACTACCAATTTTGAGCTCCAAAAGTTGTTTCCACCTTCCCAATTAGTAAAAGTCTTCTATTCTGCTCTGAAAACGGTTTAGAACAGCTCCCCTAGGGTCTAGCCTCCAACAATCCCGAGATAACCCTAAACATTAACTTTCTGCAGCTTTTTATACCTGCAGACCACGACCGCGATAGTGCCCGCGATTGTGACAATGTCACAATCGCCTGGCACAATCGCCAGGCTCAACATGCCCGCGGTACATCTTGGGCGATTGTGCCAGCGATAGTGACACATGTCACAATCGCCTGGCACAATAGCTGAGGTTATGATTTTCTTTTTTTTTTTCACTCGTTCACTTGGTTCGATACCGTATTCAACCGGGACGTCCAAATGGAGTATAAGTAAGCATTTTTCCCTCCATCTGACATCTTGTATGCTACATAACACTTGCACAAAATAGTAGTCCAAAATACCAATTATTGCTTCAAGACGAGCCGTAAACTTATGATTCGGAGGGTGAAAACCCGTCAAATAACGCAGTTATCAACAACTCCAAACCTAGCTTTTGCTTGTCCTCAAGCAAAAATTGGCGTAAAGGAATATAACAATAACATACAGGCAAGCTTACTGAGGTGATGGGTTTTCGAAAGGGGACAATATGAACAATCATATTAACGACTGAATGAGGGAAGACTAATGCGAAGTTAATAAGAACCAACATAAGTTTCCTAGCTTCTTGGTTAATTAAGTCTGGATAAAACTAATATTGACATGAAACTATTATCAAGCACATGTTTGTTAAGATGAATTTCATCATGTACACAACTAGTGGAGGATTTCGCTTCGATCCTAGCCTCACGGGATGCTCTCTTTACACTTGAATCCTAGGTTCACACTCATCACAAACACATGCGGGAGAGTTAATGTACAACAAAATAGCAAGTTCATCCGCGTGTGATAGTAGAGAAACACGTAAAAGTCAAATAAGATCTCATGAACGGAGTTGAGCAGTAAGATACAATTTACGCATGTATTATTCACAAATCACATTTCCCAAGAGATCAATCGGGGCTAAAATAATTGCAACGCGGTTGGGGAAAAGGAGTAGAAGGAACGGTCATGGCATAATTAATCTTAAGTGCATCAAAACTAATAGTGGCTCCCATTCTTGCCTTCCTTTGCCCCCACACATCTAATGCAAACTTTCATCAATCACTGCTATATGCCAGCTTTATTCAGGATTTTTTTTTTTTACTTCAAATAAATCTTTCACGGCTTTTATCGATTCACCCCCAAAATTGTTCTGACGCTATTGACCATCTTTCTCAAACCATGATGCACTTAGACTATGGGGTAGGTTAGTGTATCTGGCTAAGTCAAAGTATTTAGGCATAATTAACGACTACAAAATGGTTACGGGATCACCTATCAACAAAAGGGTAGAGAAAGAGGAGCTGGAAACGATAGACCAAACGAAATTTCACACAAAGCCCGATATCGTCTCTCAAAGTCCACATGATTCACAAATAATACATATGTTACATTTTCAAGACCAATCTTTACTACTCAATGCAAAAACAAATGAGATCAAACTATCAAATTGAAAGAATTAAAACGTGTATAAGATGGTGAACAAAGTTGAAGCAACACTCGGAAATGAAGGCATGAAAGCTTAAAATCTCACAAGGGTGATCTCCACTAATGTCCACAATTAGTGTACACAACTACACTATCTCTCTAAAAACATGACTTCAACAAAAGTATGCATGTCAAGACAAGTTTTTCCAATTTACTTAACCAATAACTACCAACACATGTATTCATTCTGATTAATCAAGCATTAAATACAACCCAAACATTTCTAGCGATCAAAATACAGGTTCATACTATTCGACCCACAAAAAGATAAACAACAACTCCAAACCTTTGAGACACATTGTCCCCAATGTGCCCCATTAGTTACAAAGTCGGTTTGCAAAGTTTAACCATCACCAATGAAGTGTAAGAAAAACTACATACATGAGCTGATAGGTATACAAACAAAATGAAAAAGAAAACAAACCGATCAATCGCTGTCGTCTTCTTGCGGCCGCGATGATGAAGGGTCGGCGTCGGAATATCGCGATCGTCTCTGATACGTGACTCCAAAGCGTGTAGGACCCAAAACTAGACCAAGGCGCTGGTTGATCATCCTAATCTTCTCGCTATTTCTCGCTTCTCTCTCATCCAACCTCTCGACGACCTGAGTAAGCCGCTCCAAGGATAGGTCGACACCCCGACGTTCACCAGCCGGAGGTGGTGGGACGGCACCCTGAACTGGTGCCTCTTGCTGCCGGGCTGCGGCTTGAAGGCGTCCTCTGCGCCGGTAGCGTCCTTCAGTGGGTAGGTTAGGCAACCCGTGGCGAGAGCAAAAAGAGTTATATGCCTTTTTGCATATATCGGATGGTGGTGCCGTGAGTGCCTTCTCCATGGAAGCTGCTCCAATCCCCGCCCTCCTACAGAAATACGTGATAAGACAAGGAAAAACAAGGAGGGATCGGTAGTCGGTACCACACTTCAGGATGCTACCGAGGATAAAGTGCCCGACATCAAAAGTACACCCGTCTGGATGGCGTACAGCAGTGTGGCGGTCTCTATCGCGACGTTGGTTCGGTGAGTGGAGGGTATGAGGTTGTGCTTCAAGAACACTGTCCAGAATGCCATGTCTGGAGTGAGCTCGCCATGGTGTAGCTCAACAGTCCCTGGCTGCCACACATCGGATCCGTTGCGGCGAAGACCGACAGCCATCTCTCCAAGCTCGGGGTAGAACCCGTCATCGATGGAGAATCCCTCATGGTAAGTTGCGTTGGGGTCGGTCGGGGTGAGGAGAAATTCATTGATGGCGGCTGATGATAACACCACTCTCCTCCCCCTCACCCAAACCAGCCCACTATCGTGAAAAACCTCGGGGACCATCGCTGCATAGAACTCTCGCACCAGCTCCGCGTGATACTTCCTGGGGGTGCTGGTGAAACGAGCCCAATGGCGATGGCCGATGGCACCTGGTATGGTGGTGGAATCCAATCCGGTCAAATCGATCCCTCGCTCCACAACGAAGCCACGATTCGCGCATGCGGCGAGCCTATCGGGGTAGTGAACATTGGGAGCATTCGCCAAGGCCCTCCGATCAACTTCATCAAGCGTATCAAAGATTTGGTATCGGTCTCGCGTAAGATGGGTGTTGCGTACCATGGTGATAATCTGCAGGGAAAATTGGAGAGCTAAGCCACTAACAATTGTTCAAAAAATATGATTAAAATAAGAGACACGGTAACATGTTGCAAGAAATGCACGAAGCTATGATGATCAAGCGAACTGAAAGTGCATGAAGTGTCCTAATGGTCTACCCTTGCACACCATTCAAACCTATGAACGACATTAGGGCTTGGATAAATGTGCAAAAATCAACCAAAGGGACGTAAAAACAAAGTTTTCATAAGTTCATACGACATCCCACAATGAGTATCACAACTTAGATTACCTCTAATTAGCATTGGACCAAGTCAAAAATCCCAAAATTGAGTGCAAAACAATTATCCAACACGAGTTGCATGATCAGACCCAAAACAAAGGAGGATGCGATTACAAGGTCTAATCATCAACTAATCAAGGTTCACGAACCACATTGAACAAGCCACTAATGAGTAATACTAGTTAAGAACATGGCGACCCTAAATTGAACAATGTACATACCTTAGGTCACAAAAAGCATACATATAGAGATTGAACAATTTCAGCACAAAAGCATGAGTTATTATCACAATTTACGCTCCAAACTTGGGTAAATAGAGCACATAGAACAAACAATAATGGGTTTTTAGGTGAACTAATATTTAGGACTTCAACAAGATCCATTATACTATCAAAACCACAGAAACCCACAAATGTACAAGTCCTAAAGCATACATGCGACAAAATAAGCAAAACCCTAGTTGTCATCCATGGTGAAATTGTGCAAAAATTGAACAATGTGGAGTTAAATGAAGTATTAACAAGCAAATGAACAACTCCAAACCTAATTTCTTGCATGACTTCAATTAAAATTTCACAATGGTGATGGAATGGAGAAGATAGAGAGTAGAGGAACACTTACATTGAGGGTGGAATAGCACAAAACGTGGTAGGAATCGAGAATTTGGAAGGAGACCTCGAGAAAATGTCAAAATCGCCAAGCAAGAGTGCAAAAATCGCATCCCTCAATCGCCTAATTTCTGCTCTGGGTGTGTGTGGAATGAGGTGCATTCGGCCGAAGGGTTTTAAAACCTGATTTTTCGAGACGGCGATAGTGCCAGGCGATTATGCCTTGGGCACTATCGCGGGCATAATCGCCGAAAGTGTACCGAGAGGGTGCGTTCTGAGGCGATTGTGACACGGGCGATTGTGACAGGGCACTATCGCGGGCACAATCGCCGAAATGGTACCGATGGTCGATTTTATAGGCGATAGTGACATGGACGATTGTGCTAGGGCACTATCGCGGGCAAGATCGCCGAAATGGTACCAAGAACAAAAAGTTTGAGAGGTGTGTGCCAACTTGCTGTCACTATGGCTTGTGACCAAAAATGGGGTATGTTGGCTGGTTTTCATGGGAAAACACATTGCCAAACTAAAAAACGCTATTATAGACAAAAAATTACAACTAACCTTGGTGGGTTGCCTCCCACCCAGCGCCTTATTTAGGGTCGTGGCACGACCTTGACGATCTTCAAGTTGGTGTAGAGAGCAAGACGGAGTCCTTGCTTTGCATTGGTTCGCCTTCCAGATATGGCTTTAACCTTTGGCCATTTACTTTGAAAATCTCCCCATCATCACCCTTTAGCTCGATGGCCCCGTATGAATGGACTTTAACCACAACGAACGGACCGGACCATCGTGATTTCAGCTTACCGGGAAATAACCGAAGACGAGAGTTGAACAAAAGCACTTTTTGACCTTCATGAAACGTTTGGTTCATGATGAATTTGTCATGAAAACGTTTTGTCCGCTCCTTGTAGATGCGTGCACTTTCGTACGCATCTAGACGAATTTCGTCGAGCTCATTAAGTTGCAAAGTTCGCTTCTTCCCCGCTGCATCTAACTCAAAATTAAGGGTCTTGATTGCCCAATATGCGCGGTGCTCCAGTTCCACCGGTAAGTGACATGATTTGCCAAAGACTAACCGGTATGGCGACATACCTATGGGCGTTTTGAATGTTGTACGGTACGCCCACAGTGCGTCATCAAGCCTTGCCGACCAATCCTTTCTAGAAGCACTAACCGTCTTTTCTAAAATTTGTTTAAGCTCTCGGTTAGATACTTCGGCCAACCCATTGGCTTGGGGATGATAGGGTGTGGTGACCTGGTGAGTGACAGAGTACTTTTTAAGTACGACATCCAAGTATCGGTTGTAAAAGTGACTTCCACCGTCACTCACCAATGCACGCGGAACGCCAAACCGTGAAAAGATATGCTTACGCAGAAAGTTGATAACAACTTTGGAGTCGTTCCTTGGGGACGCAATTGCTTCGAACCACTTAGATACATAATCCACCGCCACTAGAATATATTCGTTTTTATAAGACGGCGGGAATGGACCCATGAAGTCTATGCCCCAAACGTCAAATATCTCCACTTCCATGAAGATTTTCATGGGCATTTCGTTTCTTTTGGAGATATTCCCAACTCGTTGACATCTATCACAAGAGGTAATGAAATTCCGGGCATCCTTGAACAAAGAGGGCCAGTAGAATCCGGATTGTAAGACTTTAGACGCGGTGCGATCGGTGCTGAAGTGACCGCCACACTCGAGAGAGTGACAATGCTTGAGCACATTAAGTTTTTCTTCGTCTGGCACACAACGTCTAATCATACCGTCTCCACAATGTTTGTATAGATATGGCTCCTCCCAAAAATAGTGCTTCACATCAACAAAGAACTTACGCCTCTGATGTGAGCTTAAGCCGTGAGGAGCTACATCGCTCGCCAAAAAGTTTACCACGTCCGCATACCATGGGTCAGATACCCCAATGGCATACAGACGCTCATCTGGAAAGTATTCAATGGGAACCACATATTCTCTCTCCAATCCCTCCAATCTTGACAAATGATCCGCGACAAGATTCTTCGTCCCCTTCTTGTCCACTATCTCAATGTCAAATTCCTGCAAAAGTAAAATCCAACGGATTAATCTTGGTTTTGCATCTTTCTTTGACATAAGATATTTTAAAGCGGAATGATCAGTGTAAATAATGATTTTAGACCCAACAAGATATGATCTAAATTTTTCACATGCAAACACTACGGCTAGCAATTCCTTTTCAGTGGTAGCATAATTGACTTGTGTCGCGTCCAAGGTTTTGCTAGCATAGTATATTGCATGGAGTTTCTTATCCTTCCGTTGGCCCAAAACAGCCCCCACGGCTAAGTCACTAGCATCACACATGACTTCGAAGGGTAAGGTCCAATCTGGTGCGGTGAGAATTGGTGCAGATGTGAGTTCTTTCTTGAGCCTATCGTAGGCTACTTCACAGCTTTCCGTGAACTCAAACTTTGCATCCTTGAAGAGTAACTCGGAGAGGGGCTTGGCAATCTTAGAAAAATCTTTGATGAAACGACGATAGAACCCCGCATGACCCAAGAAGCTACGAATCCCTTTTACAGAAGTCGGATATGGAAGTTTATCAATCACTTCAATCTTTGCCTTATCGACTTCGATACCCATGGCGGACACCTTGTGGCCCAATACAATTCCTTCCGTCACCATGAAGTGACATTTCTCCCAATTCAAGACTAAGTCGGTGTCTTGACATCTCTTGAGGACCATCTTGAGATTTGCTAGACAAGCGTCGTAAGAGTCCCCAAAAATAGAGAAGTCATCCATGAATATCTCCATCGTCTTTTCTATCATGTCGGAGAAGATAGCCATCATGCAACGTTGAAATGTGGCGGGTGCGTTGCATAATCCGAAGGGCATACGACAATAGGCAAAAGTACCGTATGGGCATGTAAACGTCGTCTTTTCTTGATCTTCGGGGGCATTCGGGATTTGGTTATAACCCGAATACCCATCAAGAAAACAATAATAAGCGTGCCCGGACAATCTCTCCAACATTTGGTCAATAAACGGCAAGGGGAAGTGATCTTTTCTTGTGGCGTTGTTGAGTTTGCGATAGTCAATGCAAACTCTCCAACCGGTAACCGTTCTTGTTGGAATCAATTCATTCTTCTCATTCTTTACCACGGTTACCCCACCTTTCTTTGGGACTACTTGAACGGGGCTAGTCCAAGGACTATCAGAAATTGAGTATATAATCCCCGCATCAAGAAGTTTCATCACCTCCTTCCTCACCACCTCTTTCATATTAGGGTTCAATCTTCGTTGGTGCTCAACGGATGGTCTATATCCATCCTCCATCTTTATCCGGTGCATGCAAAAGGAAGGGCTCAACCCCTTCAAATCGGCAATTGTCCACCCGATGGCGGATTGGTGCTCCCTCAAAACTCGAAGCAACTTTTCTTTTTCCAACTTACTCAGTTGTGATGAAATTATCACGGGCAATGTAGAATTTGCCCCTAAGTAAGCGTACTCTAAATGAGACGGTAATGGCTTGAGCTCTAGTTGCGGAGGCACTTCCGCCGACGGTTGGGGTTTGACATTTTTAGGTCCCAACTCTTCAAACTGTTGGTGCCTTGAGAATTTTCGGAAAGGTGTGGCCTCCAATTGCATCACGCATTCCACACATTCGTCTTCATCGCTTTCTCCTTTGTAACAGCTATTCATTAACACATTTCCCATTTCATCATCAGTCGCTTTTCTGTCAAATGCCTCTTGTACCACTCGGTCAACAACGTCCACGCTAAAACAAGCGTTCACATCATTTTTGCTTCGGTTACAATTGAATACATTGAAAACGGCCTCTTCATCTCCCACCCGTAAGGTCAATTTTCCACCTTGGACGTCAATCAATGCGCATCCGGTTGCTAAGAAGGGCCTTCTAAGAATTAGAGGTACATCGACGTCCTCTTCCATGTCCAAAACAACAAAGTCAACGGGGAAGTAGAATTTCCCGACTTTAGTTAGGACATCTTCAATGATACCATGTGGGTGTTTGATGGAACGGTCCGCCAATTGCAATGTGACCCTTGTCGACTTGATTTCACCAAGACCAAGCTTCCTGAAAATAGATAAAGGCATAAGATTAATACTTGCACCTAAATCACATAAAGCTTTACCAAACTCAAAATCACCAATATGAATAGGAATAGTAAAACTCCCTGGATCCTTAAGCTTGGGTGGAAGCTTGTTTTGGATGATGGCACTACATTCTTCCGTGAGTGCGACGGTGGCATGCTATTCAATCTTTCTCTTGTTGGACAAAATGTCCTTCAAGAACTTTGCATAAGAGGGCATTTGAGATAATGCATCCGCGAAAGGAATATTGATTTGTAACTTTTTAAAGACCTCCAAGAATTTAGCGAATTGTTGTTGGTCCTTGTATTCCTTAAGTCGGTTGGGAAATGGTATTGATGGTTTGTATGCCTTCACAATCGGTTTGGATGACGATGGTGCCTCTTGTGCCTTCTTGGGTGTTTCAACAACATCTTCAACCTCAACTTCAATAAGTTCCGGCTCTTGAGTGATTGGCGCTTCTTTCTCCTCGGAGTCCATGTCATCTCTAGTTGGATCCTTAATCAACGGCTTCCCACTTCTAAGAGTAACGGCCTTGCAATGTTCTCGTGGATTTGGCTCGGTTTGACTAGGCAATTTGCCTTGGTTCCTTGAAGAGTGTGCATCCGCGAATTGACCAAATTGCCTTTCGAGATTCCGAATGGCAATGGTATTTTGTTCATTGCTTTGCACCACCGCTTTAATTGTGGCCGCATTTTACTCATTACCTTGGATGACCGCTTTGATAGTTGCACCTTGTTCACCGATCACTGTATCCATCTTTGATAAATATTGCATCATCATTTCCTCCAACCCCGATTTCTTTTCGCTTGAAGATCCCTCCCCATCGTTTCTCATGTTTTGGTTTCCTTGATGATTGAAACCGGGGGGTTTGAAATTCCGGGATGAAGAAGAAAATTGATGTTGGGCTTGAGCTTGTTGTTGTTGATGTTGTTGTGACCGACCCATATCACCCCTAGATTGATCCCCTTGGTTTTGTTGATTTGACCAAGAGAAGTTAGGGTGATTCCTCCAACCCGGATTATATGTATTTGAGAAAGGGTTGTTGGGCTGTCGGTTGGGTTGGTTTTGCATGTAGTTCACTTGCTCAACATCGTTTGCATCCAATGAAGTCACAATGTGGCACTCTTCGGTAGAGTGAGAATCTCCACATAACTGACAGGTTACATTGCCAACCGCCTTCACCGCCATGTTCCTTAGTTGGTTTGTTAGCCCAAAGATTTGGGCTTTCAAAGAAGAGATCTCTGATGAATCTTGTGAGCTAGATCCAGTTGGCCTTCTTAGTTGGACACTCCTTTCGGAATGCCATTGATAGTTGTTGTCGGCCATTTCGCATATCAAAGCATAAGCGTCATCATAAGACTTTGACATGAGAGATCCCCCCGCTGCAGAATCAACAGTGGCTTTAAAGTTCGGGTGGAGGGCATTGTAGAACATTTCAATGATCAGCCATGGTTGAAGACCATGGTGGGGGCACTTTCTGAGCAATTCCCAGTATCTCTCCCAAGCATCATAGAGTGATTCTTGGTCCAATTGCTTAAACTGCGTAATTTCTGCTCGCAATCTTGCAGTACGAACGGGAGGGAAAAACTTTGATAGAAAGGCCTTCACAAGTTGGTCCCATGTGGTGATCTGTCCGGCGTGGATACTTCTTTGCCACGACTTGGCCCGATCACACAATGAAAATGTGAAGAGTCTAAGACGTATGGCCTCCGGTGGGACTCCGTTCATCTTGAAAGTGTTGAGAATCTCACTGTATCGCTCAAGATGACCAACCGGGTCTTCATGAGGTAGCCCCCCAAACTGTTCTTGCTTGATCATGCTTATGATGGCCGGCTTGATTTCGAAGTTGTTAGCCTCCACATTAGGAGCTTGAATGCCCTGTTGTGAGCCATCATAAGTGGGACACGAGAAATCTCTTAAAGCTTGATTGTTCGCCATCACGTGTTCTTGTTCTTGCTCTCTTCTCCTTAATCGAATTGTGCGTTTGATTTCCGGATCCAAAGGCAATATCGCTCTTCCTCGGTTACGTCTCCTTGGCATGCACTAGAGTGAGTGCCTGAAAACAACCCAAAGAATGGTAAGTAAAAATAATGGAATTAAAGAATAATGTCCAATCTAGCAGCGCTATAACCGGTAGTAATATTAACACTACAATAGCTCCCCGGCAACGGCGCCAAAAACTTGATAGAAGGTTTATGCAACCCTCCAAATCTACCGCAAGTGTACGGTGTCAATCAAGTAATACGTACAAGTACGAGTATCGATCCAAGGAACTACGAGTTTAAGTACCACAAAGGCTACCACAACTACTAACTGAACTGCTGATAAAATTGGTTTGAGAATGATTAATTAACTACTTATCAAGAGACAATTAAGGCAAGCACGGTAATACTATTCAACAACTGATTCAAGCACCACAAAGAGAATACTTATATGACAAGGGAAAGGCTAGGGGTCGGATTTCAATTGGATTACACCAACAAATAAATAACACACATTCAAATGACTCAATACACAAGGTTAAATTTAGCAATTCCAAATATACTCACTACTCTCTCTCGAGCAATAGCAAGAATGTATCATGCAATATATATTGAAGTCTCTCAACCAATACACATAAACATTCAACTCATTAAGCAAAAGAATCACAAACACAAACTAGGGTTTACTTGGTATATCTCTATCCAATATTTCACCCTAGGTTTATCTAACTTTTATCAAGTTATAAAACCAATTTCTCAAAAGGAAATACAACCAAAAGATGAATAAGATGGCCAATCTCATAAACAATAAGAACAAGGTAGACAAACTTCAACCAACAAGTGTATTAACTCAATAAAATGCAATAATCATATATCTACGGTATAAAACCAAAATCCATCATTCCCCCAACCTCAAAAGGTTTAGTTCATGTTACTAATAACAAATAAAACCATAGAGAAGAAGATGACAACACCCAAATACATTGTTTCTCAACAAAATACAAGTGTAATGATAAAACTCCCTCAATGATTGATACACACTACCAATTTTGAGCTCCAAAAGTTGTTTCCACCTTCCCAATCAGTAAAAGTCTTCTATTCTGCTCTGAAAACGGTTTAGAACACCTCCCCTAGGGTCTAGCCTCCAACAATCCCGAGATAACCCTAAACATTAACTTTCTGCAGCTTTTTATACCTGCAGACCACGACCGCGATAGTGCCCGCGATTGTGACAATGTCACAATCGCCTGGCACAATCACCAGACTCAACATGCCCGCGGTACATCTTGGGCGATTGTGCCAGCGATAGTGACACATGTCACAATCGCCTGGCATAATAGCTGAGGTTATGATTTTCGTTTTTTTTTTCACTCGTTCACTTGGTTCGATACCGTCTTCAACCGGGACGTCCAAATGGAGTATAAGTAAGCATTTTTCCTTCCATCTGACATCTTGTATGCTACATAACACTTGCACAAAATATTAGTCCCAAATACCAATTATTGCTTCAAGACGAGCCGTAAACTTATGATTCGGAGGGTGAAAACCCGTCAGATAACGCAGTTATCAATTATCTTATGATACAATTGTTTATATCTCTTGAAATTTATAAACTGTATGTTCTCACTAGGCTTTAAGCCTAACACTTTTTCTCAAATGATGTGTATATCAGGTTCTCGTTAGCGGCGGGTTGCCAAGGGCTTGAGTGTCGGGTTTGATCTCGAGGGTTTTTGAGATGATTAGTATTGGATTGTTGGGCATTTGTTAAGTCTCATATTTTTGGATGATTTCTAGATCCACAACTGATGTAATCTAGATAGTATATGTTTAGATTAGTTTGTTGTTAGAATCCTTATCCGTATTCTGGCTTTTGTAAAGGTTAAGTACAATTCCCCTTTTTTTGGGAGGTTTATACCTATTGATGATGCTTAATTGTATCGTCTCCGCAGTTTTAAATTCACTCTGGTTTTTAGGGTGTTACACTTGATTATCAAAAGGGAGTATTTTTCTTTAATTTGGATTCTTGGTTTCTTAATTTATTTATTAAGCTTCTTGATACGAGAGGAAGATTGTGTAACACCCTAAAACTTAGCGAAAATAAAATTCAAAAATTCAGCAAAAGACTAAGCCTGCGAAATAGATAAAAACCATTCCAATATGCAATAACATCCCAAACGGAGTATAGGGTAGCCATACACATGGTCAATAATGAAGCATAAGACGACAACCTACTAATCTACAATTGATTAACTAGATTAGGGTCGAGTGTCGCTATCCTTCCAAAATGTGAACTTCAAAAATCACCGTACGATGGTCACTAGATATCCTCAAAAAGACCACTCACGACCCCAAGATCGTTCCCTCAGTCCCGGCGTGCCCCACTGCTAAGATAACCTGCCAACATGACAACCAAGAGCAAGTGTTAGGCTAAAGCCTTGTGAGAACAAGCCAAATAAAAAGGGAGTACAAAACCCAAATCGATGTCCCGCGGTGAGTATATCCATGAGCTAAGTCAAGGAACCAAATAAACCATTAGTGATTAAACATGGTACAAAAACACCAAATCACATAACGAGCTCAACCCCTCTAGATTTGTTGCTCAAAAACATCAAGTCACATAACGAGCTCAACCCCTCTAGATCTATTGCTCAAAACATCAAGTCAACCCCTCTGGATCTATTCTTGAGAGTTCCCAAAACAGGGGGAACTCAAGCACATAATGGAATTACACCTTACTGCACCATGAGACGTTGCCCGACCGTATAGGCCCACACCTTACTTATCATGGCAACCCGATGCCTATTCCGTGCTAAAACGTGAACCAAATGCCCAAAACGGGGACATAGGAACATCGTGCCTATGGATCCATTGCACTAAGACTCAAAGCCAAAGCATGTCATTTCATAACAATACTCATATTAAATCAAGTATATAGGCAATTCATATGAACAATGGTTCAATTCAATAAATCTTGATTATTGTAAATGATGTTGTAAATGATGGGATTTAGAAAACATTACCCAACAACAATATGCCATATTAAATCGTGATTTTCCATAGTAAATCAAATACATTTATCACATAGCTTTCGTAATACAGACGGATTTAGCTTAAAGACTCACCTCAGATTTCTTCCTGTTTACAGTCTGCTTCCTACGATTGCTACCTATGACAACACCGATAAATCGGTAAGCCAAACAAATATAGACAACTCACTGACTTACAATTCTTGAATGCAAAACACAACACACTGCTACCAGACAAAGTACCGGTCGAGTACCACTATCGGTCGAGTACCACTATCGGTCGAATACACTATCGGTCGAATACCCTATCGGTCGAATACCCACCGGTCGAATACAACCTATCGGTCGAACGCAACCTTCCGGTCGAACGCATTCTTCCGGTCAAATGCAACCTTCCGGTCGAACGCATTCTTCCGGTTGAATGCAACCTTTCGGTCGAACGCATTCTTCCGGTCGAATGCAACCTTCCGGTCGTCTTGTTCACCAAGAACACGCCGGAGACACTGAACCCAGATCCAAATCGAAAACACTCAAATCTCGAAATGGAACGGTTAGAAACCTTAACAACGAGATTCTACACGGCTAAAAACATTCAGATCAAAGCATTAAGCTAGATTCGTACCTTGATTTGTCCGAATCGATCGATCACTTCGTCTCCCTGCTTCTCTCTCTCTCTCTCTGATCAAAATATCAGTACTGAGATATTTAGAAAATATCTAAAGTTGATTTATATTTGTATAACCCAAGTTACATTTGACCCCCCTGAACTTTGGGTAAAGGTCAACTTTTCACCCAACTCCAAAATTGCGGGTGTTACAGATTGCTGGCATAATTAGTTTTGATTGGTTAAACATATCTTTCCTAGAGGTAGCCTTGTAATCAGAAGTGATAAGTAGATAATTCATGCCAAACCAAAGCTCAAAAACTGATCAATGTCTTGTGAAAAATGTTCATATCCGACCACACTAATTTTTTGTCCAACAATATGATTCCCCCTATCAATGAGCACAAGACTACTGCCCAAATAAACCGATAAAATTGGAAAACAAAGAAGGCTACCCGAGTATAAACGTTTGAAGTCCGTTTGATGACAACTTTTGTCCGTGTTAAGCAGGCTTTAGGAATGCTTTTGATCTATAGGTGTGAGAGGATTCAATGAATTAATTGAAAATATGGAATAAATATAATGCTCCAAACATACCATTGCTCTTGGACAAATACGTTTTTACTACTTTTTTGTGTATTTATGTTGCTAAAATTGTCCAAAATATTCATTATTGCAAGTGTTTTTTGTGTATTTACAAGAAGAATCATGGATATGGATTACAATTGTGAAGATGGATTGTGCACAAGGGGCTAGATGATTATGGACTATGGGAATACAGTATAAACGGTTGGACCATATAGGTTCAGTTATTTGTTAGTTCTTTTGCATGTTCACTTGTGTCTTCTTCATTAGCATTCTTTTTTGGTTCTGTTTTTACTTTTTTATTACTTTTGGTTACCTCCTAATTCATTAGGTCTTATTTAGGTCCTGTTATAAATTGGTCTATGTTGGGCTGCTATACATTTGCATTCATAAAATATTGATTATGGTCACCAAGTCTCTGACGTGGAAGTGGCCTCAAGGCTCTTGGATCAGACTTCTTGTAAGGGAACAACCAACTTTCCACGTATTATTGATGTATGCAACAAAGCATTCCATAATATTGAGTTTGTAATTGAATATATCTTCTACTCCATGCTCATTGGTCGAATATTGCCTAAATGACAAAATAACTTGGCATTTAATTATGTAGGACAACATTCTTGTATGTCCTCAAGTTATGGTTCTTATAAAGAAAGTTGTTGGTTGTGGAAGTGATCATTTATCATTAATGTGATCTCATGTGCTTTACATTTGCTTATCAGTACATACATTTGTTATTTACTTGACTTGTAAATCTTACTCCACCTTTAAAACTATAAGATCTGCAGGGAATTTCATACTAATTACCAAGGTGGTGGAATTTATCTAAAACACATGTCTGATCGGTTAAGTAATGGTGAATAGGTACATCCTCTATATTTCTGTAATTTTGCTTCTAAAATTCTTGAGTTCATTCCTAGATATTAGAATTATGTATAATTTTATTATATTCTTTCTCTGATCCTGTTATTAATCTCATCACTAACAAGTTATGTGTGACTATTATTGGTTCTCCATTTTTTTGTTCTTTCTTGTGTATTGTATTCAAGTGTATATAGAGAATAGTTGGCTACCTAAATCTTTTTAGCTTCTTTCTTTCTTTGGGTTCTATCTTTGTATTTCTTCATTCTTTTGAAGATTTTCTGGATCTATTGATACAATTTTGGGTTTCTGTTAAAAAATAGAAGCATAATATTTGATAACATTTCATCATTTCCTATTAGTAATTATACATTTGTCAGATTATGGAAGTGATGTTTGGCTATTTTGTATAAGATCTATAGGACATATACATGAAGAGTTCATAGCTAATAGTTGAAATGGTTGGCATATATTATATGCAAGTATGTCCATGATTCATTATTCACAATTTAATGTGTCGAATGTTTTTTCCATTGATTACACTTCAAGATACCCTATAGTAGGTTAATGCATACATGAAATTATCAAAAACAATTGCGATCCACATCCTATGAATCATGAAGATTGACTTTAGAGGTCTAATGGGGCTGATTTTCAATTTCATCATTGATATGAATAGAGTTTAACACATCCTATATTTTTTGCATCCCCGCCGCATCCTATATTTTCAATTGCGATCCACTTCCTATATTTTTGGTACCCTCGCCGCATTGCGCGGGTACACAACTAGGAGAAGAGTTGATGAATCACAATGATATAAATTGCAAGGCTGATGAAAGATTAGGAGAAGAGTTGATGAATCACATGATGTAATTTCTTGAAGACATGGTTTTTTCTTCATTTGTTTTTTAAGCCTTTCCATCCCTAATATTCCATATGCAATGGGATTGCTATTTAAAGTACTTGAATTTATATCGGAATCCTGTATTCATGCAAAAATGTTTTATTCGGATTTGATATATAGTTAAATTTTGCATCCCGCCGCATTGCGCGGGTACATAACTAGTATATTATAAAGCATTTAAGCTAAACTCTTAAAAACTAATTTTTATGCATTAGGTACCACTTATTAATGCATATTACTTAAAATCCAAAAGTATAAATTGATTAAACATAAGTACAACTTATAAAAGTTCAATGTTTGAATTCGTGTAACTAATTGCAGATAAACACTTATTTTTATTTTCTAAAATATCTAAAAATTTTAACTATTGATATAACTAACCGATAAATATAAGAAAATTCGAGATAAATCACCTTATTTTTATTTTTTATTGAAGTATGTTATCTTTTTAATTTTAAATATAAAAAATCTTAAATATAGTTATCATTTAAATTAAACATTTTTTGACCCGTAACAAAATATTTTATTATTATTTTTTATAAAAGACCATAATTAAACTAAACTAAAATATATTTTTGTTTTAAATCTAGGTTTCTCAAAATCGTAAAATAAAATCAAAAAAGACTAACAAAAAGTATGAATAATGATCGAGGGTTCGAATTCTAGATTTCAGAAACCCGCTGCATTGCGAGGGTACATTTCTAGTTATATTATAAAACACGGATAAAAAACTCTTAAAAACAATTTCTAAAGCATAATGTACTGTTATTTAATGCTATTACTTAAAATATCTTAAAAACAACCATTAAAGCTTTATATACTACATTTAATGTTATTTATTAATTTTCAATCGTTATCTCTAATCACTTTAACTCCCCTAAAATCACTCCCCATTTTAATCCCCTAAAATCACTCCCCTACATAATATTTAATTAAAATACCCTTTTTTGAAAAATCAGTACCTAAAATGCCCCAAATCTTGTAATTTTTGCCAAAATACTCCCTAAGTCCGCGTTTCTACTATTTCACGCGGGTTGGGTCCGTGTTTCCCCAATTTCATGCGAATTGGTGCAATTCAATTTAATTTTTATTATATATTTACAGTTTATACCCCTATAATTATTTAGTTAGTTTATTTTATACCTTTTACTTTTCTATTATTCATTTTATATTTTTATCATATTAACACACATAATCGTATATTAACTAAAATACGTTAAAAAAATACGTTTTAATTTTAACAAGTTATACAATTATAATCGTCTCTTCGATACCTTCGAAATGAGCCCAATATTGAATATTTTTTGATTTAATTATTTTATTATATATCATATATATTAAAATTTTATACACCTATAATTATTTAGTTAATTTACTTTATACTTTATACTATTCTATTTTTTATTTTACACTTTCATCATATTAACACATATAATCGTATATTAACTAAAATACGTTAAGTAATTTTATGATATATAAAAACGTATTTTTAATATATATGATATAATAAAACATATAACGTATTATATATCATATATACTACATATTTTTGGACAAGTTATTCATAATTTATGTTATTCTTCTTTCTACCATTTTACTAATAACGATATTTTAGTAATAACGTTATCGTAAAAATAATCGTTATTCTACTAAAAATGTCGCTATTCTACCATTTTAGTAAAAATAACGATATTATACCATTGGACTAAATATAACGATATTTTAGTAAAAATAACGATATTCTACCATTTTACTAATAACGATATTTTAGTAAAAATAACGATATTCTACCATTGGACTAAAAATATCGTTATTAGTAAAATGGTAAAAAAAGAATAACATAAATTATGAATAATTTGTCCAAAAATATGTAGTATATATGATATATAATACGTTTTATGTTTTATGGTAAAAAGAAAAATAGCATATGCATACGTTTCATACGTTTTATGTAGTACATATGATATATAATTAAATAATTAAATCCAAAAATATTCAATATTGGACTCATTTCGAAGGTTTCGAAGAGACGATTATAATGGTGTAACTTGTTAAAATTAAAACGTATTATTTTAACGTATTTTAGTTGATATACGATTTTATGTGTTAATATGATGAAAATGAAAAATGAAAAATAGAAAAGTAAAAGGTATAAAGTAAACTAACTAAATAATTATAGGGGTATAAAATGTAAATATATATTAAATATCACAATTCAATTAAGATGTGAAAAGCGGACCTGGCACGCATTTTGACCCACACGCGGACCCAAACAGTACCAGTCCGCGTTTTTTGAAAAAACACGGACCTAGGGGGTATTTTGGCAAAAAGTACAAGATTTGGGACACTTTGGGTACTGATTTTTCAAAAAAGGGTATTTTAATTAAATTCCCATAAAATCAAATATAATTAAGAAAATCTAATAGAATATTTAATGTTTATTTTAAAAAAACATTATATTATTAAATCTAAAATAAATTACATTTAATGTTATTTATTAACTTTAAATTCTTATCTCTAACCACTTTAACTTCTTTAAAATTATACGATCCTAGTTTTATTCAAATATAAAAATATTATCGCTTTATCAAAATCAAACAAAACTATGTTATAAAATCGATAAAGAATATTGAAATGAAGATGTATTATACGGTTTTGATCGAGTACGCAGTCAATATTTATGAAAACCTAATAAATCTAGTCACCATAATTATTGACTAGAAAAAAATGGAATAAAACAACACCCATTTAAAGGTATGCAAAAGAATCCAAAAAAAAACGAATCGGATCTTTTGAAAGCATATTCTGTTTGAGAATTGATTTTGTTTGAGGTTCTTCTATCGTATATATTTTGATCTTTCAATATTCATTTTTTAATTATAAACACTTTTTTAAATTTCCCCTTTTTCTTTTTTGATGACCCGAACGAAAAGATAATTTTTTTAACGTTTTTTGATGATGAAATGTCCCGTAAATATCAAAATTTTAAATATGAATAATAAAATTACATATATGTCTTCGTCTTGTCCTTGCCTATCTCGTAACGACTCTGACCCTGATTTGTTTTTAATTTTATAATCATTCTTGGTATTTTTTACCGGTTCGATTTCTGCAAGGTCACTGAGATTTTCCTGTTGTTTTCTAGGAAGTCTATAAGATAAGTCGAGGTGACCTGATCACCCACAGTTAACAAAAAATAAAAACTTTATAAATACGCATAAAAGGAAAAGAAAACACAAGAGGGTTTCAGTTATAATGTCTCAAATTCTAATCGAGTTCAACATCGTCTCAAATTCAGTTATTGACATCCTATCCGAACCATGCATGACACAATGAGTTCGGGTCTCCTAAAAGGCTAAAACCTTCTGCTTTCCCATTCTTAGTTTTGAAATTCAGTAAAACACGATCGGTTTAATTATATAATTATTTAATTTACTTTGTACATAATTATAAAAATTTTATATCTATCTTTAAAATTTAACTTTTAAAGAAAAAACATTTATAGATATATTAAAGAAAATTGTGATATTTATCAAAATACTATAACCATTTGATAATATTTTAATCATGAATCAAGAAATATGATATTTTGAGCCCGAATCCGCAACAACTCATGTTAAGTGCCGCTACTCGAAGTCCACCCCCACTTCACCATCATTCTTTCGTTTTTTTCTCTATATAGCGAAACCCTCAAAATCAATAAAACACGATCGGTTTAATTAAATAATTATTTAAGTAACATTATAGACAATTATAAAAATTTATATCTATCTTCAAAATTTAACGTTAATTTTTTGTATAGATATACTAAAAAGAAATTATAATATTTATCAAAATACTAGAACCATTAGATAATATTTTGATCATGAATCAAGAGATATGATATTTTGAGTCCGATTCACAACAACTCATGCTAAATGCATATACTCGAAGTCCATCTCACTTCACCATCAACCTTTCGTTTTTTTCTCTATATGAACAAGCCCTCAAATTCAATAAAACACGATCGATTTAATTAAATAATTATTTTATTATAGATAATTATAAAAAAATTATATCTATCTTTAAAATTTAACTTAAAAGAAAAACATTTATAAATATGCTAAAAAAATTATAATATTCATAAAAATATTAGAACCATTTCATTATATTTTGATCATGAATCAAGTCGCAAGACAAACCCCAAATTCAATAAAACACGATCGATTTAATTAAATAATTATTTGATTAACATTATAGACAATTAAAAAAATTTATATCTATCTTTAAAATTTAACATTTATAGATACTAATAAGAAATTATAATATTTATCAAAATACAAGAACCAAATTTGATAATATTTTAATCATGAGTTAAGAGATAATAGTAATATTTCGAGCCCGATTCACAAAACTCATGCCAAGTGCCACTACTCGAAGTCCACCCCACTTCACCATCAGCCTTTCGTTTTTTTCTCTATATATATAGCCAAACCCCCAAATTCATGCTCTCTAGATCGCCACACCGCCTCTTTCTCATCGTCTTCCCTCTTCGATTCCATCGTTCTTCAGGTGTGAGTTTGACTCATACCCCCCACTTTTAGTATCAGGTACTTCACTTCTCGTTTCTACTTTGACACACTTTTGATTGTTCATACAGATACATCATACATGTATGTTTTGTTTTTTGATTACTGCTTTGTGATAGATCCATTCACTTGCCAAAAGTTTTTGTTTTGTTTTTGATTTTGTTTCTGGATTTGAAACGTTAAACAGTTATCGTAAGGAGTGTGTGTGTGTGTGTGGTTCAAATGGCGAATCGGAATTTGGAGAAAATGGCATCGATCGATGCGCAATTGAGGCTTTTAGTTCCTGGAAAAGTTTCAGAGGATGATAAGCTGATTGAGTATGATGCTTTGCTTTTGGACAAGTTTCTTGATATTCTTCAGGATTTACATGGAGAGGATCTCAAAGAAACGGTATGCTTTATTATTATTATTATTATTATTATTATTATCATTATTATTCATGTTTTGTATTTAGTTCATAACAGTACACTATCTGTTTTTCGGTTATCGATCGACAAAATTGGCGAGATTAAACCTAATCGAATTGGTTTCTTGAAACTCTGTTATGTTTCGACGATGTTCAGTTTTTCTATTGGTAATATCGACTTAATATGACACTAGATTTGTAGTTTAGACTGTTTTTTATTTATTTATTTGTTATTATTTATGCAATAAAGGAATGTAACCATCGTTGTGAAGTGATATGATGAATAGCTATTTGTATCTAATCTCTGAAGGGTGAGACCACAACCTGTTCGACGAAATGCCTAATGTTGAATTGCATGTGAAGCGTATTGTGTTTTTTGAGTTATTAGAGGGCATAATGTAGGTATTGGTGATCTGACCATGAGGTTTGTTTAGGTTCAAGAGTGTTATGAGCTTTCTGCTGAGTATGAAGGAAAGCATGACCCTAAGAAGCTGGAGGAGCTTGGAAGTGTGTTGACAAGTTTAGATCCAGGGGATTCCATTGTCATTGCAAAAGCCTTTGCTCACATGCTTAACTTGGCCAATCTGGCTGAAGAGGTTCAGATTGCTTACCGACGGAGGATTAAACTGAAGAAGGGTGACTTTGTTGATGAGGCTAATGCAACAACTGAATCTGATATTGAAGAAACTCTTAAGAAACTTGTACATAAGCTTAAGAAATCCCCTGAAGAAGTGTTTGATGCACTCAAGAATCAAACTGTTGATCTTGTCTTCACTGCTCATCCGACTCAATCTGTCCGCAGATCTTTGCTTCAGAAGCATGGAAGGTATACCCTTTAATTTGAATGAATCTTATTTGAAGCAAATCGTCGATTTTTCCAACGTTTCTTGCTTTATTTCTGATGTGTTCTTTTCAGGATTCGGGACTGTCTTGCCCAGTTATATGCCAAAGACATCACTCCTGATGATAAGCAGGAACTTGATGAGGCTTTGCACAGAGAAGTATGTATCCACACTTGCTATATTCTAAAACTTTAAAATTGTAGCATATCTAACGATGTATTCTTGCACGTTTGGTTAAAAATTCTTTTTGTTCCTTTGGGTGCGTTTGGTACGTGGGACAGGAAATGACAAACAAAAACTTTTTGTCCCATGTTTGGTGTGACAAGTAGACACGTTCTGGACAGGACCGAGTGGACAAAAATGCATTTTTTTGTCCAACCAAAATAGGTGGAACAAAAATTATGGATCTGGGACAAGCTTGGTAATTAATGAACTACTCATGTCAAATTAAAACCTTACAATCTTTTTCAATTCATTCATCCGCCTAACTTACTCTCATCCAGTCCCCTCCGCATACCAAACGCACCCGTCTTGCCAAAGTTTATTCACAGAAGTTCACAAATATTCAACTTCAACCAGAATTGCACGATTGTTGATTTTTAATTCCTCGTATGTATTCTGTAGATTCAAGCTGCTTTCCGCACTGATGAAATCCGGAGGACTCCTCCAACCCCACAAGACGAAATGAGAGCTGGGATGAGTTACTTCCATGAAACAATCTGGAAGGGCGTTCCTAAATTCTTGCGTCGTGTTGACACTGCTCTCAAGAACATTGGGATCAATGAACGTGTTCCGTATAATGCCCCTCTTATACAATTTTCTTCCTGGATGGGCGGTGACCGTGATGGTACATGTTTACGGATGCCCATTTTGCTATGCTATAATATTATTTGCATGATGTGTTGGTAAAAGCTAATTATGGTCCCTTACTGACTTTGGCATATAAAATTGCAGGTAATCCTAGGGTAACTCCTGAGGTCACAAGGGATGTTTGCTTACTTGCCAGAATGATGGCTGCAAACATGTACTTCTCCCAGATTGAGGATCTTATGTTTGAGGTATTCAGATTCAGAAGGGCCTTAGTCTTGTTTGGTGTACTCTCCCTTTGATAGCTCTCTTACACTGGAATTGTTCTTGCCAGATGTCCATGTGGCGTTGTAGTGACGAACTCCGTGTTCGAGCAGAAGAACTCCATAGATCATCATCAAAGAGAGATGTCAAACACTACATTGGTAACTGATATGAACATTTTTACCTTTCCATATGTTTCTTCAGGGAAATTTCTTTTTATTTTGCACCCTTCTCCCGAGT
The DNA here is from genome assembly GCA_954870635.1 of Arctium minus. Classification (NCBI taxonomy): domain Eukaryota; kingdom Viridiplantae; phylum Streptophyta; class Magnoliopsida; order Asterales; family Asteraceae; genus Arctium; species Arctium minus. The sequence continues at coordinate 93,843,861 of OX941087.1, forward strand.
TTTTTTTTTTTTTTTTGGGGGGGGGGGGTTCTTCGCGAAAACAGCCGCAGACTCTTTGTGAGTAGAGGTCTGCCTACATCCCACCCCCATACCCCATCTTTGGTTGAGATGTATTGGGCTCGTTTGGTTTGGTATTTCATTTGATTACTACTATGTCAAAACGCTAGAAAAGTTCGAGCCTTTTGTAATTTGTGGTTGCCGGCAACTCGTCTATATGCACATTTGGTACGATTCTGATGCTTCAATTTCAAAAGTTGCTGAATGTTTTGTTTTCTTTGTCCAGAGTTCTGGAAACAGGTTCCTCCTACCGAACCTTACCGTGTTATTCTTGGTGATGTGAGGGACAAGTTGTATAATACGCGTGAAAGATCTCGTCATCTGTTAGCACATGACGTATCCGACATTCCAGAGGAGTTGGTTTATACCGATGTCGAACAGGTATCCCTCACCCTTTAATGTTCATTCTTTTTGAAGTATGTATATACATGTGTGTTTATATATATAAAATATATGGCAAATAATCACACACACTCTTCACATTTGGTGAGGTTTGAACCCTTGACCTTCTGGGAGGCTGGGCTCTACCGGTAACCCGAGTGCCTCTGGGCCGTTGACCCTTTAACAGGTCAATGGGTGATGTCAGGGATCGGCCTCTTTGCAAATATTCAAGCCGAAGAGCCATGCTGCACCAGCCTCGTGCCATGAGATATGGTGGTCAAAGTCAATTTCAGTTCTATTTTTATGCTTAGCTTCACTGATTATGTTTTGGCAGTTCCTGGAACCTCTTGAGCTATGCTACCGATCGCTATGTGCTTGTGGTGATCGAGTGATTGCTGATGGCAGCCTTCTTGATTTCTTGCGGCAAGTCTCCACCTTTGGACTCTCACTTGTGAGGCTCGATATCCGACAAGAATCTGAACGCCACACGGATGTCCTTGATGCCATCACTCAACATTTGGAGATTGGGTCATACCGTGAATGGTCTGAAGAGAAGCGCCAAGAATGGCTTCTAGCAGAGCTAAGTGGAAAACGCCCGCTATTCGGCCCCGATCTCCCAAAAACCGAGGAAATCGCAGATGTTTTGGATACATTCCATGTGTTGGCGGAACTTCCAGCGGATTGTTTTGGTGCTTACATCATCTCCATGGCTACATCTCCTTCTGATGTGCTTGCTGTTGAGCTGCTTCAGCGCGAATGCCATGTAAAGCAACCGTTGAGGGTGGTTCCGCTCTTCGAGAAACTTGCAGATCTCGATTCAGCTCCTGCTGCTGTGGCCCGTCTTTTCTCGATCGAGTGGTACAGAAACCGGATTGATGGTAAACAAGAAGTCATGATTGGGTACTCGGATTCAGGAAAGGATGCCGGAAGGCTTTCTGCTGCGTGGCAACTGTACAAGGCTCAAGAAGAGCTTATAAACGTTGCGAAAAAGTTTGGAGTTAAGCTCACCATGTTCCATGGACGTGGTGGGACCGTCGGGCGAGGAGGTGGACCCACTCATCTCGCTATTCTCTCCCAACCACCCGAGACCATTCACGGGTCGCTCCGAGTCACCGTTCAGGGTGAGGTTATCGAGCAGTCTTTTGGTGAAGAACATTTGTGTTTCAGAACTCTTCAGAGGTTTTGTGCAGCTACCCTTGAGCATGGAATGAACCCCCCGATCTCACCACGACCCGAGTGGCGTGCACTTATGGATGAGATAGCAGTTTACGCAACCGAGCAATACCGTTCAATTGTGTTCAAGGAACCACGTTTTGTCGAGTATTTCCGCCTCGTGAGTATCATTATCAATTTATCGTGCACTACATTTTCATTTCACACATAATATGTCATCTTTCAGCCGCTCTACGCTTTGGATAGAGTTCATGTCTGCATGCATCTCATCCTCCTCGACCCCGGACCCCACCTTCGTGTGGGATATAATCGGTTTGTTTGGTTTGGTTTATATGATTTGTCATCTTTTTCTTTCGGCTTGATCTCTCCGTATGCTTACAGGCCACACCGGAACTAGAGTACGGACGGATGAACATCGGAAGCCGCCCATCGAAACGAAAGCCGAGCGGAGGCATCGAATCTCTCCGAGCCATTCCATGGATCTTTGCATGGACTCAAACCAGGTTCCATCTCCCGGTTTGGCTCGGGTTCGGGGCTGCATTTAAGCATGCCATTGAGAAAGACATCAAGAATCTTCACATGCTACAAGAAATGTACAAAACATGGCCTTTCTTTAGGGTCACCATCGATTTAGTCGAAATGGTGTTCGCCAAAGGTGATCCCGGCATCGCGGCTTTGAACGACAAGCTCCTCGTCTCCGAAGACCTATGGTCATTTGGAGAATTATTGAGAGCCAACTACGAAGAAACCAAGAATCTTCTCCTTCGGGTACGAACTCCCAAACCAATATAAATGAAAAAACGTCCGTTTGGTAAACCATAAACTAGCTTTTTAAACAAGGTACAACACATTATAACCTCGTTGTTTTCTTGTCGTAGATTGCTGGGCATAGGGATCTTCTCGAGGGTGATCCGTACTTGAGACAAAGACTCCGTCTGCGTGACTCGTACATCACGACCCTGAACGTATGCCAAGCGTACACACTGAAACGGATCCGTGATCCAGACTATCAAGTGACATTGAGGCCTCATATCTCGAAAGAGTATGCCGAGCCATCGAAACCAGCGGACGAGCTTATCAAGCTAAACCCGAAGAGCGAGTACGCCCCGGGTTTGGAGGATACCCTCATCTTGACGATGAAGGGTATAGCTGCCGGAATGCAAAACACCGGTTAATTGTTCGATGTTATGTTTTATCGTTTCGGAAAAGTTGTGTTTTCAGGGATGTGTTTGTGTTTATCTAATGTGTATTATCGAGTTATGGTCTTTGTTTGCAGGGGTAAATTTGGGTTGAGGATGGTGGTTGCTAAATTGTACAACGTGCATCGTTGATGTTCAAAAAACAGATGAATTATCGTACTTTTCGAATAAATGGTTCGTTAGGGCTTTTTTTTACGTTTTTAATTGTTCTTTTATTGGTGGGAATAACCCAATTTTAATTTGGAAATGGACTATTATCATAACCCGTAAACCATTTATTTAATGTAGGTGATAGATAAATATTTACAATGAATGTTGTAATAAATAGTGATAAATATTCTGTCATTAAGCATGAATATTTCATGAAATAAGTGTCTGTCGGTTTATTAGAATATTCAAGGTTCTTAAAATTATAACCCCATGAGGCTATGGCAGCATCTTCAGTTGAAAATCTTTAAAAAAATTGCATTCAACCCTAACATATTTTTTTCATTATTAATTATATTATTAAATACTAATCTCCCTCCTAAATATTTTATTTCTAAGATATAATAAAAAATATTTTTCTCATAATAATCATTTTTGGATATATTTATACTCTCTCTCTTCTATTTTTTTCATTTTAGAGAGTTTTAAAAAATCTATTGTAGCCAAAAATCCTCATTTTCTCCATCTTGGAAGAGATGTTTTTAGAGCATCATTCTCCAAAAGTTTTACAAAATGAAGAATGAATGTCTAAAATCTCTAAAAAATTGTATTTCATCTCCAATAGATTCTCGATTTTAGAGATTATTATCATTAAAATATTCCAAATTTTTAATAAAATATTAATTTTTTCTCGTATATATTTCATTTCAAGATTTTTTATTGGTAAAATATAATAATAATAAAAAATACATTTTCTCGTGGTAATCATTTTTGGAGAGTTCTCCAAATTTGGAGTAATTTACATTTTTGTCTCCTACTTTCTCTATTTTGAAGAATGTTTTGAAGAATCTATTAAAACAAAAAATAACACAAAATCCTTATTTTCTACATTTTAGAGAAGGCATTGAAGATGCTCTTGTATTTTTCACTCCCAAACTTCAAACCCCCAAATCCTTGTGTTGAAATCTCATAATTTCCATTCACATATCATGTTTGAATTTTAGATGATGTTTTTTATGTATAATAAAAGTGTAGGTTCATGATTATCTTTCTTGGTCTCTTAAGTTGATGATAAATGAATTAAATGCTTTTGATAATCAGTAGTTTTTATTCATATATCAGTTTGACATCTTTAATAATGTTTAGCATCGATGGAGCTTGAGTGAGTTCGACACATGCTTGATAGTGATTGCATTGGGGTGAAGAGTGATGAAAAAAATAGTTGTTCGTTTTACCTATGTTGAGAGGCCTAAACAACTAATGAGCTTGATCATGATGTAAATTTCCTCTATTGTTTGGGCTTCTATGTTGGATTGATCATGATGCAAATTTCAATGGTTTGCACTATTTCTTACATTAAAATGGTCTAAATAGCGATTATCTTCAACTAATTACATTCCTTTTTTTATAATCCAAATAGAAAAGTTGAAGTATGTTCCTAATTTATAACTTTTCAATAATATTTTTATATTTTTTAGTTGATTACAAACTCGACTCATCAATTAGTGTTGGATTGGAATGATACGGTGTTAAACCTGGTATAAGAAATAGGTATCGGTATAGGGTTGAAAATGCCCTTACAATCAGTGTTCTAAAAGAAACAAGAATAGAGCAGCTAAGACATAATACATATGCATAAATGAAAATGGGTGAGAATAGAGAGGGTGTGCAGGTGGTGCTTAGGAACAAGTCCAAATATAGTGATGTACTTAGGAACAGCTTCATCAACGGTAGGAGTAAACAGAAGGAGACCTCGTTTATGTTCTTCAACTTTCCAACAAGCTGGGAGGTCAGTCACCTGTGGAGAATGTTCAAAAAATATGGGAATATTGTGGACATATACATGGCAAGGAAAAGACTGAAGAATGGTGATCGATTTGGTTTCGCGCGGTTTACAAGGATAGAGGATGTAAAAGCATTCGAAGGTAAGCTTAATCAGATATGGTTTGGGACGTATCGATTAAGGGTTTTCTTAGCTGGAAAAAAGAACCAAACTTCGGAGGATCAGGTTAAGTGTAAAAGGAACAGTGGAATTGATGGAACTAACGCCATAAATATGGAAGGAAGAAAGTGGCAAAAAATAGAAAGGATGGACAGACCTTCGTACACCGAGATAGCTGCTGGAACAGGTGGAACTCAGAAAAGGGAGGAGAAGAATGAATATGGACATGCCAAGATGATGGTGGGCACTTGGAACGCGGATATTGTCCGATTGGAGTTCCTTTCAAAGTGTGTTGTAGGAACGATAAATTCGCTAGATAATCTGCAAGCGGTCAAATCGATATGCAAACCGGAACTAGGGGGAGGTATCGGGGCAAGATTAATAGGAGGCAAGAGTATACTAGTAGAGTTTGAGTCGAAGAAAGAGATGGATGCGGTGATAAAAAATAAGGTTCACGGGTTACACTATTGGATAAAAGACTTACGAGTTTGGTCGGTAGGATTTAGACCCTCAACAAGGGTGGTTTGGTTGAGAATTGAGGGCGTACCACTTCACGTATGGAGAGAGCAAATATTCATGGAGATAGCAAGTAAATGGGGAAAACCCTTGAAAGCAAAAAATTGTGAGTTTGATGGAAGCAACAATCTCCTATGGGGAAAAGTCATGATTAGTACGGGGGACGTGGAACGTATACATGCAATTTCATGCATCAAGGTGGGGGATTTGTTCTATGGGATTAAGGTAGAAGAGGAAGACTGCAGCCTTCTTGAGGTGCAATTAGATGAGGAAGATGCGGTATGGAGGGAGAGTAGTAGTGATGATGGGATCGAATCAACGGTACCATCACTGTGGTCGGAAGGGGGGGGGAGGATAGCGGTGAAGATTGGGGGGTTGAAGAAAGAAAAGTTGAGGGAGAGGTTCGAAAAAATGGAGTTATGTCGGAAAAATCACAGACCAAGGAAAGATCCGCCGGAGTGTCGCCGGAATCACAAATTCCGGCAGAAGCAGATGAAGGGACGCATGCATTTAATAAAGAAATTAACAAAGGAAGAAATCCAATAGCAAGTCTTGGGAATGAACACGCACATGGAGGGAATCATGTGAATGAAGTCGGCGCACGTGAACAGTCAGCAGAAAAAGAAAACTCAGGGCGCGTGGAAGGATGCGTGATGGGAGAGATTGGGTCGGCAGAACAATGGGCCCAAAGATCTGGTGGGCCTGGGAAACATGTGGACCAGTTTCAATATGAGGAAATAATAAACAAGGCGGATAATCTGATTGGCTTGGGGAATTGGGCTGGAGAGTCACGTGAGAGGGCCCCGAATACGGAAACAGATTTGGAGAATAAAAAAGAAAACTTCAGGTCTGAGGATGATGTTGCAAGTACGTCGACGAGAAAAATTGAGGGACATCAAGAAACAGAGAACACGTTTACAAAGAAGTCCGAAAAATTTGACCAGTCTCGGCAGAGGAAAATGGCGACCTTAGGAGGTGAAGGGACAAGAAAGAAAAAAATGGAAGGAATTGTATTTGGAAGGAGCAGAATTGGCTTCCATAACCTAAAAAAACTTGCAAGAGAGAGTGCCAAAAACAAAGGTAGAACGTCAAAATCGAAAGGAACTATGAGAACGAAAGATGGAGGGTCAATCTCAACTGCCACAAGAGTTTCGATTGACAACGAATTGAGGAGTGTGGATAGTAGAGCAAGTCTGGAAAGGTTCGGGAACTTGATTGGTGTCAGCTGGAATCGTGAGCAGACCTCACCACAGCGGGAGGGAAGCAAATGAAACAAAAAGGTATGTATCGAATCTTGAACTGCCCATAATGAAGATAGTTTCTTTGAATATTAGGGGGCTGGGGTCGAGTAACAAAAAACAATGGGTGAAAGAAATATGCCAAAAATATAAAGTAGACATGGTCATGGTGCAAGAGACAAAAAAGAAAAAGATAGAATCTAGAGAAATTGAAAGTATGTGGCAATTAAGTGATGTAGATTATGTACAAGAACCGGCAAGGGGTAACTCGGGAGGCCTAGTTATAATGTGGAGCAAGAGCATGTTCCAATGTGAATGGGTTATCCAAGAGGAGAATTTCATAGCGGTAGTGGGGAGGTGGGAAAAAACCGATGGGTTAGTAGGTTGTGTTAACATTTACGGGCCAAGAGATCAGAATGCAAGGGCAATACTATGGTCAAAACTAGAAATTCTATGCGACAAAGAGGAGGTCAAATGGGTCTTGGGCGGGGACTTTAATGAGGTGCGAAATGCGAACGAGAGGGTTAACTCGATGGTAAATCGAAAAGGGTCGGAGGAGTTCAACACAAGCATACAAAAGGCTAATCTAATTGACATACCGCTTGGAGGGTCAAAGTTCACTAGGGTGAGCGATGATGGACAAAAGTGGAGTAAATTGGATAGGTTCCTGGTTTCTCAAGAATTTATGAACACTTGGAAGTGCTTGGGAGCAAAGATTCTTGAAAGGAAATGGTCAGATCATTTTCCGATCATGCTAAATGATAAGTGGTCCGACTATGGCCCTATACCTTTCAAGTTCTTTGATGCGTGGCTACAGGATAAGAGATTAGGGGATATTATAAAGAGTGCGTGGGACAAAAGTGTATCATCCAACCGACCGGACTTCATATTTCGGGACAAGCTAAAAAATGTCAAAGGGGCTCTGAAAGATTGGAGCAAAAGCGAATGGGTGGATATAGACGAAGAATTGGAAAAAAAAAAACTAGAAGTCAAAATATGGGAAGAAGGATGGTTGAAGGGGAACATGGACGAAAATGAACGGCAAATCGGGGTAGCATCGAGAACAAAATGGCTGGAATTAGAGGAGAGAAAAATGGAAATGTTGAAGCAAAAAGCGAAGATCCGGTGGGCAAAAGAAGGGGATGAAAACTCAAAATTCTTTCACGTGGCAATAAAAAAGATGGAGAGAAGGAATGCGATAAGGGGGTTAAAAATTAATTCGGAATGGGTAGAGGATCCATCAAGAATAAAGGATTATGTATTCGAATTTTTTAAAAGCAAGTTCTCGACTCAATTGGGTGAACGACCGGCAATGAAGATGGACAAAGTCAATAAATTGGGTGAGGATGAAGCGAATCAACTAATCCAGCGTGTTACGGTGGAGGAAGTATGGAACGCGATTTTGGAATGTGGAAATAACAAAGCTCTGGGTCCGGATAACTTCACGATTACTTTCATCAAAGCTTGGTGGGACTTAGTAAAATTGGATCTCTTGGAAGCAATTGTATGGGTCTTGGAAAAGGAGGGTCTAAACCGAGGATGCAATGCCTCCTTCTTAACTTTAATTCCGAAGGTGGAAAATCCTATTGAGCTAAACGATTACCGCCCGATTAGCTTAATTGGAATTTTCTACAAGATCGTGGCAAAAATCCTTGCGGGACGTTTGAAAGCGGTGATAAATACGGTAATTAGTAGAGAGCAAAGTGCATTTGTGAAAGGGAGATACATACTCGATGGGGCTTTAATAGCAAATGAGTCTGTTGCTTATGTAACACCCTGAATTTTTGGGATTGGGTGAGAAGTTGACCTTTACCCAAAGTTCAAGGGGGTATTCTGTAACTTGGGCTATATAAATACAAATCAAATTAGATATTTTGATTTATATCACAAATATCAGTTTCTTGGTTTTGAGAAGTCAGAGAGAAAGGAAGAGAGCAGGAGAAGCTTGGTTTTCTTGGGTCGATCATTTCGGGCAAATCGAGGTACGAATCTAGCTTAATGCTTTGATCTGAATGCTTTTAGCCGTGTAGAATCTCGTTGTGAAGGTTTTGAACCGTTCCATTTTGAGATCTGAGTATTTTCTCATTTGGATCTGGGTTGAATCTGGGTTCTGCATCGCTGTTCTTGATGAACAAGGCGATGGTCGTTCGACCGGAGGTTGTTCGACTGGATGGTCGTTCGACCGGGTGGTCGTTCGACCGAATGGTTGTGTTCGACCGAAGCCTGTTCGATCGAGGGTGTTCGACCGAATGGTTGTGTTCGACCGAAGCCTGTTCGATCGAGGGTGTTCGACCGAATGGTTGTGCCCGACCGGAGATCGTTCGACCGGAGGTTGTTCGACCGGTGTTGTTGTAGACCGAAGTTGTCCTTTGACCGGTTTAGGTTCTGTTAAGTTGTTAGCTTCTGTGTCTTTGAGTCCTATTCAAGTAACGAGAGGTTTATCTGTATTTCGACTTACCGATTCTTTCGGTGTTATCATAGGTAGCGCTTGTTAAGAAGAAGGAAACAGAGGTGAGTTCCTACTATCATTTTAAACTGTATACATATCAAAAGTTACCTTTTTGATCTTATCTTATTTTAAAAGTAAAATGATGTTTTACCTGTGCGTTTATGCGAAAGAAATATTCAAAGGAACTTCTTTTAAATGATTTTCATTCTTACCAGAAGTTGAACTGGGAATAACATTTTGTTTATAAAAATGTGTTTGTAACCATATGTTTATTTATGGTTGGTCACATACGTTGTTGTGACGAGTCCTTACCATTACTAGTGGATCCCTAGGTTTTGAGTAGACTGTATTGTTGGGATGTTACATTCCCCAGAATTGTAGCTAGGGATCACTTGTTCCTTGAGGGCAACTTGGTACGGTTATGTGAGGCCGGATACTAGCCATGGTTCATAGTGATCCTAGCGAAGGAGTATACCTTGGTTTTGCGCTTGGGGCTTGATCTCACATTGTAGCACGGACTTTGTGATTCGTATCCGCGGACTCCAATTGGTTTAGCTCGTAACTCGGATTTTTGGCCTAACTTTGTGTTACGCCACAATCCTTGGTAAAATGTTTTGTTTTCGGTCCTTTTATGGCGTGTTTATAACGAAAAAGCCCGTTTGTGGCAAGGACCTAATGTGTAAATTTAATCGCTTTGGAAATACTATCTTGATGCAAATGTTTTATCTTTTGAGCTTCATAAACTGTATGTTCTCACCAGGCTTTAAGTCTGACACTTTTTTTCTCAAATGGTATGCGTATCAGGTTTCCATTAGCGGTGGGTTGCCGGGGTTTTTGGAGAGACGAGTTTTGAGTCTCGAGGTTTTTGGAGTTGTTTAGTATTGTTGTTGGGCATTGTTAAGTCCCATTCTTTTGATAAAATCCTTGTATAGGATTGTATAGTCTTAAGGACTGATCCCATTTATGGGAAGTTAATGGTTTTACATTCGTCTTATTGTCAGGTTTCCAGGTTTTAATTTACTCTGATTTTCGAGGTGTTACAAGTTGGTATCAGATCTCTAGTTTAAGCGAACTAGGCATGAATGTAAGATGTCTAGACTTAGACTGCGTATACTAAGAATTGATCCGCGAGAATTGGGTAGAGCTCCTAAGTTGGGTTAGTCTTAGAGTCGACGGAAAGTACGTTTATCATGCGTTGTAGTAGTGGTGACAAGAACCATTATGTGTTGTATGTTCATAATTTCACTTAGCTAATGTTATTATGAGGATATTGTACTAAGAGTCCTTGAATTGCTATTAATATGACATTTGGTAATGTGGTAGTACGTTTTCCTTTCGTGTTTTTCTATCTTTTCTTATCTCTTCCACTGCTTCGTGTAGCAGTTCAGAATGGTAGGTACGCGTGGAAGACCGCGTGCTCGTGTTGATGGTCAGGAAGCGACAGCCTCTACAGCGGGTCAGCCGGAAGGAGTTGAGGTTATCGTTCAACCACCCGTTCAGCAAGTACTAGGAGGGGGGCCAGAGGTCATTCCGAGAGTAGACCTGGCTTCGTCCCACCCAGTAATCGGGGATGCTAATCCCCAGTCAGAGTTGTTGGCCAGCGTGATGTTGGCAATGAGAGAAGAGATGGCGAAGCAGCAAGAGTTTCTGCTGAAAGCAATGGAGGACCGCGACGTAAACAATCGGAGAAGTGAGACGATTGTGGAGAACGTCGTAGCAGGTTCTGGAGGTGATGGTATAAGGGTCGTGTCGGTAGAGCGGGGGATTTCTGGAGCTCAGGGGAACAGGAAGAGTTGTTCCTATAAGTCCTTTCTAGGCTGCGGACCGCCAGAATTCTTCGGTTCTGATGACCCGGTGGTGTGCGTTAAGTGGATCCGAGCGGTCGAGCAAGCTTTTGGCTCTTCCGAATGTGGTGATGATCAGAGGGTGCGGTTTGGTACCCAACTGCTGAGGGACACTGCACTCATCTGGTGGAATATCATCCAATCCACTCTATCTCCTGAAGTGTTGGCTCAGTTGTCTTGGGCCGAGTTCAAGAAGAAGCTGCTAGAAGAGTTTTGCAACGAGAGAGCGATGGACCGAATTGAGAAAGAATTCCGGTCCTTGGTGAAGGGAAGCCTGACGGTGAGGGAGTACACCGGTCAATTTATGGAGAAACTGGGTCTGGTGGGGCATGCTGCCCCAACAGAGAAAGACAAGATGAAAGCTTATCTCAACGGCTTGCCAGCGGATATGCAATCAATGGTGCATAATTTCAAAGCTTCTAACCTCCGAGAGATGGTGGAAGAAGCTCAGTTCATGGAAGAGATGTTCGCGAAAAGCAAGTCTGAGAGTTCGGTGGTGGTGTCTGATAAAAGAAAGTGGGAGAGCAGTTCAGTACCTCCCAAGCGGACCAGACCTTTTGTTGGAAACCGCAATTTCGGCAGTTACCAGGAAGCAAGGTGGTGCCCGAGGTGTCGGACCAAGCATCACGGTAACTGCAGTAACAGTTCTCAAACTTGCTATAAGTGTGGGAAGCCTGGGCATACGGTCAGAGATTGCCCGGTCAGGGGACCCATCTGTTATGAGTGCAAGGCACCGTGGCACGTGAGGAAAGATTGCCCGAAGCTTGCGTCGGGTAGTGCGCCAGCAAGGAAGGAGAACCCTCCGAAGGTTCAGGGCCGAGCTTTTCAGATGACGGCCGAAGAGGCTAGGGCATCCGCTGATGTGGTATCGGGTACTTTTCTTATAAACTCTGTACCTGCTCGTATTTTATTCGATACGGGTGCTAGTTTCTCTTTCGTATCTGAATTGTTCCGTCAGAAATTTGCTATGCCCACTACTAGTCTTGAGGATGCATTAGTGGTAGAAATAGCAGATGGTAGGCAAGTTCTGATCCACGAAGTTCTGAAGTAGTGTGCTCTTAGCATCGAAGGGAGAGAATTCCCTATCAATCTGCTACCAATGTCAATCGAGGGTTTTGATGTTGTAATCGGTATGGATTGGTTGTCAAACAATCAGGCCGAGTTTGTGTGTTCCAAGAAGATGATTCGACTTCCCAACCCCTCTGGTGAGGTCGTTGTCATCTATGGCGAAAGGAGAAAGGGCGAAGTGGCATTAATCACAATGGCAAGAGCACGCAAGTGTCTAGTAAAAGGATGTTCGTCTTTCCTAGCCTATGTGATCGATGCCAAGTTAGAGAAGTCCAAGCTGGAAGATGTGAAGATCGTGCGTGAGTATCCAGATGTCTTTCCGGACGACTTGCCCGGGTTGCCGCCCGATCGTCAGGTAGAGTTTCGGATTGATCTTGTGCCAGGCGCTGCACCGATCGCTAAAGCACCTTACCGTTTAGCGCCGTCGGAGATGCAAGAGATGGTATCACAACTCCAAGAGCTTTTTGAGAAGGGATTCATAAGACCGAGTTCGTCACCTTGGGGAGCTCCGGTCTTATTTGTTAAGAAGAAGGATGGCACAATGAGAATGTGCATCGACTATCGTGAGTTGAACAAAGCTACAGTGAAGAACATGTATCCGCTTCCGAGAATAGACGACTTGTTCGATCAACTTCAAGGAGCGGGTTGTTTTTCCAAAGTCGACTTACGATCAGGCTATCACCAAGTGAAGGTGAGAGAAGAAGATGTTCCGAAGACGGCTTTCAGAACGCGTTACGGCCATTACGAGTTCCTTGTAATGCCTTTTGGCCTGACGAACGCACCAGCGGTGTTTATGGACTTGATGAATAGAGTGTGCCGACCATTCCTCGACAAGTCGGTCATTGTATTCATTGACGACATACTCGTGTACTCCAAGAGTGAGACAGAGCACGAGCAGCACTTGCGTGAAGTTCTGGAAGTGTTGAGAAAAGAGAGGTTGTACGCCAAGTTTTCCAAGTGCGACTTTTGGCTTAAAGAAGTACAATTTCTGGGGCACGTAGTCACTCGGGACGGAGTGAAAGTGGACCCCTCCAAGATTGAAGCAATGATGAATTGGGAGCCTCCTAAGAGTCCGTCAGAGATTCGAAGTTTCTTGGGTCTGGCGGGATACTACAGGAGATTCATTCAAGACTTTTCGAAGATCGCTTCTTCCTTGACAGTTCTGACTCGGAAGAATGTGAAGTTTGAATGGGCAGAGGCCCAAGAGAAGGCATTCCGGATTCTTCAGAAGAAATTGTGTGAAGCTCCGATCTTATCTTTGCTTGAAGGGTCGGAAGATTTCGTGGTTTACAGCGACGCTTCAAAGATGGGATTGGGTTGTGTGTTTATGCAACGAGGCAAGGTAATCGCTTATGCCTCGAGGCAGCTCAAAATACACGAGCAGAATTATCCAACTCATGATCTGGAGTTAGCAGCAGTGGTGTTCGCTTTGAAGCTTTGGCGACACTACCTCTACGGCACGAAGTGTACTCTTTACACGGATCACAAGATCCTGAAGTATGTCTTTGGTCAGAAAGAGCTGAATATGAGGCAAAGGCGGTGGCTCGAGTTGTTGAAAGATTACGACTGTGAATTGTTTTACCATCCCGGTAAGGCAAACGTGGTGGCCGATGCGCTAAGTCGGAAGGACTATAGCGGGAGTATTCGGGCTACCCATTCAAGAATCGAGCTAGTGTCTAGTCTTGTTGAGAAGATCAAGACATCTCAGATGGAAGCATTGTTAGAAGAGAATCTCAAAGAGGAAGTCATGACAAAACAGCGTTTACTCTTAACGGAAGATAGCCGTGGGGTGAGACTGTTCAGCGGTCGTGTGTGGGTGCCCAAGGTTGGGGGAAACCGTGAGCTGTTGCTAGAAGACGCACACAAGTCCAAGTATTCCATTCACCCGGGAAGTACGATGATGTACAGGGACTTGAAGTTGCACTATTGGTGGCCGGTGATGAAGCTTGATGTGGCGCGTTACGTTGAGCGTTGTGTGACGTGTTCGCAAGTCAAAGCCGAACATCAGCGACCGTATGGGAGTCTTCAGTCCTTAAAGATTCCCGAGTGGAAGTAGGAGCATATCACCATGGACTTCGTGACGAAGTTGCCTAAAACTCTTCGGGGACACGATACCATCTGGGTGATAGTGGATAGATTGACGAAGAGCGCTCACTTTCTGCCTATGCGCGAGACTTTACCGATGGATAAGTTGGCGAAGCTTTATATCGACGAAGTGGTCTCGAGGCATGGAATACCTTTGTCGATCGTGTCGGATCGCGACAGTCGGTTCACTTCGAACTTCTGGGATGGGTTTCAGAAAGAGCTTGGTACGCGAGTTAAGTTGAGTACGGCTTACCATCCGCAGACTGACGGGCAGAGCGAACGAACAATCCAAACCTTGGAAGACATGTTGAGGTCTTGTGTCATCGATTTCGGGGGTAGTTGGGACTCTCACCTACCTTTAGTGGAGTTCGCTTACAACAATAGCTACCACTCGAGTATTGGGATGGCACCTTTTGAAGCATTGTATGGGCGAAAGTGTCGGACTCCCGTGTGTTGGCTAGAAGCGGGAGAGAAGCAGTTCGCCGGACCTGAAATCGTGCAAGAGACTGCCGATAAGGTCAAGTGCATTCGAGGGAGGATGAAAGCGGCTCAAGATCGTCATAAGAGCTATGCCGATAAGAAGAGGCGACCGATGGAATTCCAGGTAGGCGACCGCGTTATGCTTAAGGTATCGCCATGGAAAGGCATTATACGGTTCGGAAAACGTGGGAAGTTGAGTCCTCGTTTCCTCGGACCTTTCAAAGTACTTAAGCGTGTAGGGTTGCAGGCCTACCAGTTGGAACTGCCACCGGAGTTGAGTAGAATACACAACACGTTTCATGTCTGCTACCTCCGGAAGTGTTTGGCGGTAGAAGACAACGTCATTCCCCTTTCAGAGCTAAGGGTAGACGAAGGTAACCGTTGTGTGGAAGAACCCGACGCCATCTTGGAGAAAAAGTCTAAGAAGTTGCGTCATAAAGAAGTCACTTTGGTCAAGGTGCAGTGGAAGCATCACCGAGGAGCAAATGTGACTTGGGAATCTGAAGAGGATATGAAGCGTAGATATCCTCATCTCTTTATATAGTTGGATTTCGGGGACGAAATCATTCCCAAGTTGGGGAGGATTGTAACACCCTGAATTTTTGGGATTGGGTGAGAAGTTGACCTTTACCCAAAGTTCAAGGGGGTATTCTGTAACTTGGGCTATATAAATACAAATCAAATTAGATATTTTGATTTATATCACAAATATCAGTTTCTTGGTTTTGAGAAGTCAGAGAGAAAGGAAGAGAGCAGGAGAAGCTTGGTTTTCTTGGGTCGATCATTTCGGGCAAATCGAGGTACGAATCTAGCTTAATGCTTTGATCTGAATGCTTTTAGCCGTGTAGAATCTCGTTGTGAAGGTTTTGAACCGTTCCATTTTGAGATCTGAGTATTTTCTCATTTGGATATGGGTTGAATCTGGGTTCTGCATCGCTGTTCTTGATGAACAAGGCGATGGTCGTTCGACCGGGTGGTCGTTCGACCGGGTGGTCGTTCGACCGAATGGTTGTGTTCGACCGAAGCCTGTTCGATCGAGGGTGTTCGACCGAATGGTTGTGTTCGACCGAAGCCTGTTCGATCGAGGGTGTTCGACCGAATGGTTGTGCCCGACCGGAGGTCGTTCGACCGGAGGTTGTTCGACCGGTGTTGTTGTAGACCGAAGTTGTCCTTTGACCGGTTTAGGTTCTGTTAAGTTGTTAGCTTCTGTGTCTTTGAGTCCTATTCAAGTAACGAGAGGTTTATCTGTATTTCGACTTACCGATTCTTTCGGTGTTATCATAGGTAGCGCTTGTTAAGAAGAAGGAAACAGAGGTGAGTTCCTACTATCATTTTAAACTGTATACATATCAAAAGTTACCTTTTTGATCTTATCTTATTTTAAAAGTAAAATGATGTTTTACCTGTGCGTTTATGCGAAAGAAATATTCAAAGGAACTTCTTTTAAATGATTTTCATTCTTACCAGAAGTTGAACTGGGAATAACATTTTGTTTATAAAAATGTGTTTGTAACCATATGTTTATTTATGGTTGGTCACATACGTTGTTGTGACGAGTCCTTACCATTACTAGTGGATCCCTAGGTTTTGAGTAGACTGTATTGTTGGGATGTTACATTCCCCAGAATTGTAGCTAGGGATCACTTGTTCCTTGAGGGCAACTTGGTACGGTTATGTGAGGCCGGATACTAGCCATGGTTCATAGTGATCCTAGCGAAGGAGTATACCTTGGTTTTGCGCTTGGGGCTTGATCTCACATTGTAGCACGGACTTTGTGATTCGTATCCGCGGACTCCAATTGGTTTAGCTCGTAACTCGGATTTTTGGCCTAACTTTGTGTTACGCCACAATCCTTGGTAAAATGTTTTGTTTTCGGTCCTTTTATGGCGTGTTTATAACGAAAAAGCCCGTTTGTAGCAAGGACCTAATGTGTAAATTTAATCGCTTTGGAAATACTATCTTGATGCAAATGTTTTATCTTTTGAGATTCATAAACTGTATGTTCTCACCAGGCTTTAAGTCTGACACTTTTTTTCTCAAATGGTATGTGTATCAGGTTTCCATTAGCGGTGGGTTGCCGGGGTTTTTGGAGAGACGAGTTTTGAGTCTCGAGGTTTTTGGAGTTGTTTAGTATTGTTGTTGGGCATTGTTAAGTCCCATTCTTTTGATAAAATCCTTGTATAGGATTGTATAGTCTTAAGGACTGATCCCATTTATGGGAAGTTAATGGTTTTACATTCGTCTTATTGTCAGGTTTCCAGGTTTTAATTTACTCTGATTTTCGAGGTGTTACAGCTTATCTAAAGAAATCAAGAAAGAAGGGTTTGATCTTCAAAGTTGACTTCGAAAAAGCATATGATTCGGTGGAGTGGGGGTTTCTTTTGGAAATTATGGAGGCTATGGGTTTTCCGGCGAAGTGGAGAGGATGGATAAAAAGGTGTCTTTGTACATCGAACGTATCCGTGTTAGTAAATGGGTCACCAACTAGACAATTTGTAATGGAAAAGGGCCTTAGACAAGGCGACCCATTGGCACCTTTCTTGTTTCTTCTTGTGGCCGAAAGTTTACACATTTTGATGATGGAAGCGGTGGAAAAAGGAATTTATAAAGGTATTACGGTGGGCCGAGATGGAGTTCATGTTTCACACTTACAATATGCGGACGATGTGATTTTTTTCGGGGAATGGAGGTTGGACAACATCAAAAACCTCCTAAGGATTCTAAAATGCTTTCATCTTGTATCGGGGCTAAAAATAAATATGAGGAAAAGCAATATATATGGAGTCGGAGTCTCGGATGGAGAAGTTCAAGCTTGGGCTAGTTCGATGGGATGTGGATACTCGTCCATACCGTTTAACTATCTCGGAATCCCGGTTGGCGCCTCGATGAGGAAATTAGAGACTTGGCAACCAATAGTTGGGAAGATGGTGAAAAAACTAGCGTCTTGGAAGTCTAAAATGTTGTCTTATGGAGGAAGATTATCGTTGGTGAAATCGGTTCTTGGTAGTACATCACTATATTTTATGTCCTTGTTTCATGCACCACTTGGAGTGTTAAAAAATCTTGAGCGAGTGAGAAAAAACTTCTTTTAGGGGGGAGGGGTGAAGGGTATGGGAGGGGGTGAGGCTTCGAGAGAACATAAAAAACCAATCGCTTGGGTAAGGTGGGAATCGGTGTTGGGGGACTTCAAAAAGGGAGGGTTAAATGTGGGGGGATTAAAAGAAATGAATTGGGCGCTATTAGGTAAATGGTGGTGGAGATTCTTTAGGGAAAGGGAGTCGTTATGGGTCAAAGTCATCCAAAGCGTGTACGGATGGGATGGGGGTATTGGGACGGGTACAATTAGCGAAGGTGGGGGAGGGGGGGTTTGGAAGGATATTGTGAGGGTCAATAGAGAGTTTGAAAGGATTGGGTTAGACTTTGCGGGTTCACTCCGTAAGGAAATTGGGGATGGAGCGGACACGAGATTTTGGGAGGAGAGATGGGTCTCTAATTATGCTCTCAAGGATAAATTTCCAAGATTGTATCAATTGGAGACTCATCGGGAAATATTGGTCATGGAAAGAGGGGAATGGGAAGGGGACGATTGGAAGTGGAAGTGGGAATGGAGAAGGGAACCGAGGGAGAGGGAGATCGGCGAATTAGATAGGTTATTGGAAGAGCTACAAATGACCACCGTGAGGAGAGATGTAAAGGATAGTATGAGATGGTCATGGGATGGTCAAGAGGGTTTTTCGGTTAAAAAAGTGAGGGAGATAGTGGAGGAGAGAAGGTCCGATAGGGTACGGGGAGCAATAGAAACTAAGTGGATCCCATGCGTTCCTAAGAAGGTAAACGTATTTCTTTGGAGATTGCGGTTAGGAAAGATCCCGACGAGGGGTGTGTTGGATAATATGGGAATGGATCTGAATTCTAGTCTATGTCCTAGATGCGGGAACGAAATCGAGACTATTGATCATGCCATGGTGTCATGTGAAGAGGTAAAGAAGTTTTGGGTACAAGTAGGATCGTGGTGGAATGAGAACTTGGGAACGGTTAACTCGGTCACGGAATTGTTGGGAAGGGAGGAACATATGAATTTAAGTGGATCGGTTAGGAAAAGGTGGATAGTGATGGTAGGATGCTTTATATACTATATTTGGTCACACCGGAATAAGGTCGTATTCGAGAAAGAACAACGTAAACTTCCGAACAATTTCTTCGTGGCGCAACTAAGGGTCTTTGAATGGTTAAAGTGGCGGAGCAAGGATGTGGTGTATGACCTGCCTTCGTGGCTAGCAAACCCCCGAATGTAGCAAGCTGGAGGTGGGCTCGGTTAACAAAGGGTCGTCGTAAGATTCGTGACGTCATAAAGGTGGTCGGCTGGATGTCCGTTAGCTGAATCGAGGGCTGCTGTGTGAAGAAGACCGGAAGCAGTTATCACCGCACTGTCCGGGGCTGTGGTCTGCAACTCGCAAACCCGACCGGGACGATGATTTTTTATGTTTTATGTCGTGCACTCTTCGTATTTTGGCTTTGGTTTGGGTTCGATTGTATTGATGTTGGATGGGTATTGTTGGGTCTGTTTTGGTTTTCGTTTGGGTCTGTGACCCTTCTGTTTGGTTTTAACTCTGTAAATTTGGTGGTGGTTTTTATAATATTGTTGTTCAAAAAAAAAGTGTTCTAAAAGGCTTGCCGCAACAGTCATCATGATGCACCGTGACTCAAGACTTGTGTTTAACGCAACAACCACCCTGTGGCACCGTAACAATATAATATATATATATATATATATATATATATATATAGGGTGAGGTTCCCGTGAGAAGTGAAGTTATGGTGAGAAGTGTAAGAAGAGATCTAGACCCTTTGATCAATTCTAATTTAAGATCAACACTAATGAGATGCACCAGATCAATTCCGGTGAGAAGCACAATTCATGAGTGGTTGTGAGATTAAAAATGATTAAGAGTCCAGATCTCTTCTTACACTTCTCAACTTGAACTTTTTTCTCACACGATATTTCGTCTCTATCTCTCTCCCTATATATATATATTATATATAATATAAGGGGTTGTATAGTAGGTTTTTCATTAAGTTCTGTATGAATAAAATTGTCTATATGAATTAATCTGTCTATATAAATCGAGAATATTTTTGTTTGGTTGAGTTTTTTTCATAGATGAAAAAAATGTGTTTTTTAATTGATAGAGGTAAATTTAGAATTTTTTTTACTTCTGCATAAAGATCATTTAATTTACCAAATAAATCACTTTTTATTTAAAGAGGGATTAAGTGGGCCTTGATGACCCATACATTTGGGCAGTTGGGCTCTCCCCTAAAACGAAATCACCGTTTCCGATTCCGATTCCGATTGAGGTCTCCGACCGGCTTCATCCTTTCTCGATTCTCAAAACCAATAAAGCACAAAAAAGAAACAAAAACATAAAAGCAAATCCAACACCTTCACCTTTGTGTTCGAAGAAGGATCTAGAGAAATGGCAGCGCTTGCAACTAGGAGAAGACGGCCATTGGAAGCCGATCCTTTGTTGCCGTCGACAACGACGGACGGTTACACGAAGGTCGATAAGCCTCCGGCGAATTTAGGAGCTGAGGTGGAGAAAGGCTTGTCATGGACATTTCCTCTATTTGCTCTAGGGTTACTCAGGTATTTGAGTGCAACTACCAATATCGTTCATGACTGTGATGAAGTTTTCAATTATTGGGAGCCTCTTCACTTCCTTCTCTACAAATCAGGTTTTCAAACTTGGGAGTACAGGTATTCGCTATTCATCGCTCGTGATTTTCGTTATGTGTTTTTTATTTTGTTAGGTTTTGAGACGTATGATGTTGTGATAATCTGGATGTTTCGTTGTTGGACGTGTTAGAAGTACGATTATCCGGTAGTTATGCGCTCTCACATTCGCGCATGCAGGAAGAATTACACGAACTAGTGATCATCTATTCGAAAATCACTTGTGCATTTCCAGTATTACGATGTTTAGATGTTGTATTGCTCTTTGAATTCCTGCGCTGTAGTGCTAAGATCTAATAAATACAGAGAATTAAAGTCTACATCTTAATTTGGATTTCACTATTTGGTTGAAACCAAAGAGATCGTCTTGCGTAGTAAGGTTTTGGTTTAGAAATTGGAATTGTTTTCAGATATGAAGCTACGTCCTTTCAGAATGTAACATAAAATTGTCAATTTGTCATTGAAACAAGCAATTTGGGATGTTTTGTGTTTTGCTAATTGTTTGTCTGTATATGGCTTGGGGTATCATTCATTGTGAATTTGTGTTTTCTTGACTTGATGCCAGCACTTAAGATGATTGAGATACATTAAACAAGTAATCAAACAGATAGGGAGCACACAACTTCTAAGTTAGTGACCAGACACTGTACTAGTCGGACCGCCTGATGGTTAATACTTGTCCATCACTCCTCAAAAGTGAAAGATATAGCTATAACACAGATATGCATTTATGTATGTTTAGTACTCGATATATCTCGTCATGATTTAACAGTGGCGTTTCCAATTTTTCGTGCATGCATAACTTGCACTGCTTGGCTAACCGGCTGAGTTTGCAATTTATTATGTTTCCTATACATCTAGACATAAAAGTAACGACGAACATCAGTTACAAAAATTGATTGTCACTTTTATGAAATGTTGGCATCTTGCCACATATTTTATCGTCTTATAAGCCTATGTGAATTGGATACGAGTACTATCTTCCAAAAAGTAGGTTTCTAGCCCAGTGTCATCTGCTCTTTTTGTCAGCTACTTGCGTATTTGTAGAAAGTTGCCTCTGATTGATAAATGAGATGTGCCATATGATAAGACAAGCATAAGCTATAAGATGATTAGTGGCTTAGGCAGGCAGTTATATAGTATTATTTTTCTGCAGCCTCTTCTTAACCATGTGCACAATTACAAGAATGTACATAGCAAATTAAAATTGTGTGGAAGTAGGCTACTTATTGCAGCAAGGGCTAATGGTGTGTGCATTAAATCATTTCAGCAACATCAGGTGTATGATGGACCAAATGTTAGTGAAGTCAATCAATTGAGCAAAAGCCTTCTATATAGACAATAGTACAACAACAATTATGCTGGTGAATTGTTTTCATACTTCCTTTTGGTTCCACAAGCTCTTTCATGAATGTTTTATGGCAACATTCAATCTTGAAAGTTTGTACATCACAAATTTTGACGAGTATATCATAGCATAATGTTATCCTTGGATTGTCCGTTCTGCACTCTTGCTTGTAGACATTTTCTGTTCCTGTCGTTCTGTTTTAGCCTATGTGAAGTTAGTGCATGCTACTAGTGGCCTTATCTTTTCCAGAATTTTGAAATCCTTCAGATTTTCTTCGTTATGAAATCATATTATTCATATCTGTGTGTTTATTGCAGTTCTCAGTTTGCATTGCGTTCCTACCTGTACATTCTTTTTCATTATTTGGTGGGCTGGCCGGCTGCATGGTGCTATAATTGGCTTGAGGAGGAAAAAGTACAAATACTTGCAATTTATTATATGTATAAGCTCGTTAACTGTTATCTTCATTAACATAATTGATCTAATTCTTGACCACATTTCAGGTAAGAGTATTTTATGCTGTGAGGATATTCCTTGGCCTTCTTTCTGTCGTGACTGAAGCTGCTTTGGTAGTAGCGCTTTCCAGGAAGTATGGAAAACGCCTTGCTCTTTACACACTGGCCATGTTATGCTTGACAAGTGGTTGCTTTTTCGCTAGCACAAGTGAGTAGCCATCAAACTTCTGTAATACATAGTTTCTTCTGTTGCATTTTATGAGGAACTTATGCTTTCTTATATCCCATGCATTTTTAAAAATGTGGTCTAAGCGACTACTTAATCGGATTCATTGGCATATGTGGGAATTTAAACCACCCGATATTCTTCTAACCATTCCTTCTAAGCACTGAAATAAGTATTTTGTGATCAATAAGCCATTAAGTGGTGATTATGCAGCCTACAAGCGGGCTACTCAAGTTAAACAAGCTAATTAAATGAAGTTGAACAGTCATTTTTATAAGCCCAATCCAATAGATTATTTGTAGCCTGATTTTGGATCCTCTGCAGTTAAATATTTTTAGTTATTGTTTGCAGCATGGCTTACCCAGATAGACTTTAGTCAAAATGTCAAACACAATAAGCTATACAAAGCCTAAGGAAGCAATGCTGCTAAATGCTAATAGACCATAAGACCATTACAAATGTTGGGTCTTCTTTTCTGTGGATGAAATTACTAATCTTAGTTTGTTAATCAGTATCAATGTTATAACTTCCATATATTTACAAAATTTAGCCGACACATTGTAACTTTTTTGTTAATGTAGAACAGAAATGTGTTAGAATTGGATCACTTAATCTTAGCTCAATTCTGCTAATGTTTTTAGAGCATGAGCTCCTGCATGCTGCCATATCTTTTGACCAATAACTGTTTTCACCTCTAACTGTTCTTGCTGTGCAGGTTTTTTGCCAAGCTCTTTTTCAATGTATGCTATCTCTCTCTCCTCAGCGTTGTTCCTTTTTGGTAGGCATGCCACGGCTGTTGCTGTTGCAGCAACTGGCGTTATTCTTGGTTGGCCATTCTCAATCCTTGCTTTTCTTCCGGTAACAGTGTACTCTCTACGAAGACGATTCAAACAAGCATTTCTCTCAGGGGCACTCATTTCTCTTACACTTTTGGTACGTAAGCTCTTTTCTTGTGTCATGATTTCATTTTAATGATTTCTGTAACCTACAACTGGTTGTTAAAAGATATTTCTGGAACGTAAATCTGATCAATTACTTGTTCTTTTTATACTTGGAATATGAGGTCATATTTATCCAAAATTCTCATTATCTTAATGATGTGAAATTCTTTTCAGGCACTCTCAGGGCTAGTGGACTACCATTACTATGGAAAATGGACGTCGTCTGTTATGAATCTGTTGGTGTATAATGTCTTGGGAGGTGGTGAGAGTCATTTGTATGGAACAGAAGGACCATTATACTACTTGAAGAATGGATTTAATAACTTCAATTTTGCTCTCGTTCTTGCACTGCTCTTCGTGGCTACTCTGCCAGTAACAAAGAAGAAGTATGCTCCTGATTTGTTAATTGTGGTGTCTCCTGTGTACATCTGGTTGGCATTCATGTCTTTGCAGCCACACAAAGAAGAAAGGTCAGACTGATTTGTCTGTTTTTTTTTTTTTTTTCATTTATCTAATAATTAGGGATCCCCCAGGAGATATTGGTTTTTAGTTACTTTTAGTCTTCAATACAACTTTAGGTGGTTCGTTTCTCTCATTAAAGTTTTGTCAATTGCTTCATGCATCTGTTGTTGAAAATATATTCACCACTCAGGCATTGTACAAGTGAAACTTGAAACGAGAATCAAGTTATGAAATTAATCTGATAGAATCATACAGTTTTCAGGTTGAACGAACAAATATTAATTTTTATAGCAGTGCAGTTATTGGGCTTACGATACATATCATGATTGGCCTTTCCAACTGATTTTAAAACACATGCTCAAAAAACCTATGATGATTTTGGCTTGAGGAGCTCAAAATCACACGATCAACAAGGCTGCTGTATCCGTGTTCTCAACATCTTGTGTTTATTGTGTTTATACAACTCTGTTTCTAGATAAGATGAGATAATAAATTGGTGCCTATCAAGAAGCAAATAAAGGATCAAGGTCTACTTTTGCTTGTTTAATTATGATCTTGCCAATAAATTGGAGCCTATCAAAAAGCAAATGGTCAATCTTAATTCATACTCCCTCCGTTCCAAGATAAGTGTCCACATTTCTATTTTAGTTGTCCCAAGATAAGTGTCCACATTTCTATTTTAATTTGTCTCAAATAAGTGTCCACATTTCTATTCTAGTTCTAAGTGTCCACATTTCTATTTTAGTTTCCGCCTACTTTTAAATTCTACCCCTTGATTATGAGATTGAGAATTCATTAATCGCTCTATTATCGAGGATAAAATCGTCATTTAGTTGATTAAAGGTGTAATATACATATTTCTTTATTGGACGTTTAGGCCACAATGGGTGTCAACTATGACTTAATAGCTTTTGAAATTGCAGGTTCCTTTATCCTATATACCCTCTTATATGTGTTGCTGCTGCAGCTGTCATTGATAGCCTTCCTGACTTCTTTTATGAGCGTTATAGAACTGAACAATCTCTGCTCTACAAAGTAAGCATAAGTTGTGTATGAAGCATCATTTCACAATTTCATTGCCTGTTATGGTGATAATCTCTCTCTATTTGCATCTGCAGATGGCTAAATATGTGAGACCATTGTTTATTGGCCTCATTCTATGCGTTTCACACTCTAGGACATTCTCTATCATAAATGGTTATGCGGCTCCTTTGGAGATTTACAAGCACTTTGAACATCATTATGATGCAGGATCAGGTAAGAGCAACTCAGTGTCATTCGACTTCAATGAAATTTGATAAATGCTACGATTATGAAATTGTTCAGAAAGAAGTTTACATTACAGCCTTCCCTCCATACCATGATAATTTTGATGTTTCAAAGGAAACATAGTTTTATAAATTTGGTTGGCTGTTAGTCAAATGACTTCAATTCCCTCCAATACAAAATAACAAATCTTGTGAACACATTATCAATAGCATCAATTAGTAGTAATGATGACAGCAAGCTGCAAGCATATCAGATAATCCTGACTTCGAGATTTGCCAAAAAAGGAAATGGTTTATTGGAAAACCCAAAATGGAAGTTATTCAAATGTCATCGGACGGACAGAGGGAGTGATAAACTTGATTGTAAACATCAGTTTGAACATTTATTTCTTGCATACAAACTAGCTAATAAGTTGGTTGTTTGCAGATAAGCTGGCCGACAAACTAGTCATATTTGGTAAAAACTAGCTAATAAGTTGGATGACAATGTAAAATGAACTAAAAGAAAATGTTGAAATATCAATATAAAAGAAAAACGTAAGGTGCATGATTGAAAAAAAGCCCACAGAGCTTATTGAAACGCTACTTGAAGTAGCTTCTCAAAAATCTAGCTGTTATGGCTAACCAAACTAGTCTTATTCATTAAGCTCAAAAAATAAACTAGCTTATGGTTGTCAAGTGCCAACCATAGCCTTTTACTTTTCGGTTTATCTTTCTTCCTTGCAACTAGACACTCTTTCTCACACATTTAGGGTCCTTTCTTTTGAATGCAGGTGCAGTTGTTTGCGTGGGGAGTGAATGGCACCGATTCCCATCATCTTTCTTTATTCCAGACTATGTAAGTGAAGTTCGTTGGATTGATGACGGTTTCAGAGGCCTACTTCCTTTCCCATTCAATTCAACCTTAGGTGGGACATCTGCAGCACCACCATATTTTAACAATAAGAACAAGGCATCGCCTGACCAATTTGTGAGCCTCTTGCCCCAAATTTCTTGTTTTATTCACTAAATTAAATTCATATTCATATTCTTTGAAACTATTCACAGCTCCAAGATGTCGAAAGGTGTGATTTCCTTGTGGAGTTGCAGCTTCAAAGACCTTTTCTGTCTCAAGGAAGCGACCTGTTAAAATGGGAGGTACTCTTCTCTTTCTTTCTATGTATAAACCAAATCAAACCAAATGAACCCAATATATCCCACCCGAAGGTGGGGTCTGGTTGAGTAGAGGGGTTGTTTCCGTGAAGACCCACGGCTTGTGAAAAGTGTGCAAAAGAGAGATATTTTTCTCTCTGTGACGCATAAGAGCATCTCCAACAGATTCTCCAAAATGGAGAATTAAAATTCAAAATCTCCAAAAAGAAATTACATTCAATGAAATTATAACATTAATTATATTATTAAAACATTTCGTACATTTAGTAAAATATTATTTTTGTCATCTAAACATTTAATTTCAAGGTTTCTTATTGATGGGAATATAATAAAAATTTATCTCTCATGGTGATATTTTTGGGGTCTTCTCCAAATTTGGAGAATTCACAATCTCTCTTACTTTCTCCATTTTTTATAATTTGTTGAAGCAAAAAATTTTCCCCAAAATCTCCATTTTCTCCATTTAACTCCCAACCGTTCAACTCCCAACCGTTCTCCAAAAAATTTTCCCCAAAACCAATAAAAAAATTTTACATTCAACTCCCAACCGTTCTCCATTTTGGAGATGTAACATGAATCATATTATTAAAATATTCCGTATATTTAAGTAAAATATTATTTCTCTCCTCTAAACATTTAATTTCAAGGTTTCTTATTGGTAGGAATAGAATAAAAAATTCTCTCACGGTAATCATTTTTGTAGACTTCTCCAAATTTAGAGAATTGCACTCTCGCTCTTCTACATTCTCCGGTTTGGAGAATCTGCTGGAGAAAAAAAAACTTCCCAATATCTCTATTTTATCCATTTTGAAGAATCTGTCGAAGATGCTCTAACACACAGATGAAAATATATGATTGAGCGTTTGTTGTGTAGGTGGTTGCGGCATTGCCATATCTAGATAGGGAACTTTCGCCCCCTTTACACCGATCGTTCTTCATACCTTATGTGTGGGAGGAGAAAAACATATTTGGGATCTACAAGTTATTGAAGAGACACAAAGGGCAACAATAAATAGGGGTTTTGCAAGCAGATAACCACAAGAAAGTGATCTTGTGACTTTGTTAGATTACTAATTTTAGGACTCAGTTGAGCTTCTTCCTGCAATATGTTGTCGTTCTTTCTTTTAGTTTTTGTTGGGTTTCTATTCCTCGGGTAGAGGTAGGGTCTGCTTCAATTCTATCCCCCATAACCATACCCTAACCCTGCTCCGTGTGGAATTTACTGGGTTTGTTTGTTTGTTTTAGTTTTTTTTGTCTATTATTTCATGCATGCTCCCCATTCCTATTTCATGTTTTTCTTCCCTGATTAAATTGGTTCTCATTTCTGTGTTGCAAATCAAATGATTACCGTCGAACTCGAAGTCCAATCGTAAGTTTTGTTGAAAGTTGGATTTTATTGGTTTTGTAGAGAAAAAAATCAACTGAGATTTTGAATTTTTAAAGTAAAATCTGAGATTGTGTTTGGTAAAGTAGTTTATAAATTGGTTATGTTTGGTAAAAATCAACTCAAAACGAAATGATATATAAAATAACCTAAATGACAAGTTGAAAAATTACTATATGTAGTAGTTTGAAATGCCTTCTTTTGGAAACTTAGGTGTCGTTTGTTTTTTAAAAGTTCCAAAGTCTGAAGTCTTATTTTAGTTATGATTAATAAAAAGTAGTTGTAAAAAGGTCTGAACGATTCAGACTTAAGAGTCATTAAGATATTTTTTTTTAAAACAAACAACCCCTTATTGTCCCATTTGTCTTAAAATGAATGTCTACATTTCTATTCATGTTTGTCCTAAGATAAATAAATGCGTTCTATCAAAAACGGGCAACTAAATTCTCAAATTTAGCCTTAATGCACTAATATGTAAGGGTTGTGAAAGGAGATAAATTAAGAGTAAAATTGTCATTTGATTAGTTAAAAAAGTGTAATAATTATTACATGAAAAGATAACGTACTTTGTCTTAATTTCTATTTTGGGTAATGTACTTTTTAAACATTCGTCTTGGTACCTAATAGGCTAATATGTGAAGTTTCAAACATTTAAGTACCTAAGTTAAGTATTAACCATTTATCATGCTGATGTGGCATCCAACTCAATATTATTTGCTGACGTGGCTACTAACGTGGATTTTTAGTTTTAAATTTATTTATTTTATTAAAAGTTATATATTATAATTATTTGTAAATTATATATTTATAAAATTGAAATATCAAGACTGACGATAAATTTAAAAGTAATATTAGATTGAAAATTCATGTCAGTAGTCACATCACTTGTCAATTAGCATGGTAATCAGTTAATGCTTAAACAAGATACTCAGGTACTTAAATATTTTGAACTTCACATTTTAGGTACTTAAACGGATGTTTTAAAAGTACGTTACCCAAAATAGGCATTAAGGCAAAGTACATTACATTTTCATGCAATTTACGCTATTTAAAAAATTGTGTACCATTTCTATTGTGAAAAAAATGTACAAAGGAAAAATCTTTGAAATTTATTTTAAATGTTATTTAAAGTAGTTTAAAAAAAACTGCATTTTTTTAACTAAGGGACTGTTTGGCAGTTGTTGAATGATTTAGTGCAGAATGATTAAGTGGTCAGAATGATTAAGAGTCTTTTATGATATAGTGCAAAATGAAATATGTTTGTTTGGTAATTGTTCAGAATGAAATCATGACGCTTAATGGTTAAAGGGAGGTCCAAGATACAAAATCATTCAGAGGGTTTAGAACCATTAAGAAGCAAAAAAAAATTATCAAACAGAATTCACCTCTTAGCGATTAAGAGGTAAACAAACAACCCCTAAAACATTAAACAGTTTCCTCATATATAAATTAGTGGTCAAAAGGCCCAAAATGATTGCAGATTAGACACGATATAATTTCCTTTATAGCTATTCACTCGACAATTTTAATGATCGTGTTTGTACTATAATTAAAAGGTTGCTTTTAACCTACGCCTTACCTTAAAATAAATTACTTGCTATCAATGGAACTTAACACTCTCTTCCTTTTTATCCTTACAAAAAACACAACGTTTTTCCTTAACATTTCTTTCTCTTTGATTTTATGAAATTATTGTGTTTGGCTTAAGCATTTTCTTAATTTTTTGTCTTATCAAGAAGTAGTATAAAGGGCCGTTTAACGAATCCTAACTGGGTAAATGTTTATCGAGTGTCATTTACCTTACTGGGTGAGCATTGCATGAACAAATAATTTTATTCGGTAAGAGGGAAGGTAAGGTTCGAGAGTCTTACACGGTGGTGGTAACTCTTACTCGGTAAGTGTTTACTGAATGATAAATGGTTACCATGAATCCATTTTAATGGCCAGGAATATAAATGATAAGTTAAGGGGGTATTTGGGATTACTTATTAAAAACAACTTATGCTTTTCTTAAAAAGTGATTATCAACTTATGCGGTGGCAAACTGGAGTTCTATAAAAAGTGTTTGGATTACTTATAGCGGTACCAAAACGCAATAAGCTGATAAGCTGTTTTTAAGTGTTTGGCAAATTATGCTTATACATGTAAAAATGACCAAAAAGGACATTCTTCAATATAGAACAGGGATAAATCATACATAACATCCATTTCACAATGAAAATCTGTGTACTGAATCAATTTCACATCTATAAAACAGGGATTAATCATACATAGCATCAATTTCACAATGCAAATCTGTGTAGTGGTATCAATTTTTACATCTATAAAACATGTAGTGGTATCATAAAATACAAACAACCTTAAAAAATCGATTTTTCTTGCTTTTGTAAAGGGACGAACAAATCGAACACAACAGTGAACACAACATCTCGACTTTTGTTGTCTTTGATTTTTCTTGTTGTGGTAATGTTATCTATCAAAAAAAGAACACGCCATTGAAAGAGGGGGAAAACACAACAGGGAAAAGAGGCAAGAAGATCGAACATAACAGTGAACACAACACCTCGACTAGTGAACACAACACCTCGACTTTTGTTGTGTTCGATTTTTGTTGTTGTGGTGATGTCTATCAAATAAACGAACACAACAGTGAAAGAGGGGGAAAAAGATCGAACCCTATACCTGAAGAGGAGAAGCTGAACGAGTATGGAGAAGACAATGGTAATGAGAGGAATCGACCCACTTTACTGTTGTGTTATCGTTTGGAGAAGACGATGGTGATGAGAGGAAGCGATGATCGTTTTGGAGAAGACGAGAGGCAAGATGCGTGAATCGTGATATCATATTAGGGTTTTAAAAAAAGGGTAAAATGGTCATTTGGTTTTAAACTCTTATAAGCCAATAAGTCATAAGTTATAACCAAATGACTTATCAAAAACTCCTTTTCACCCTTTTAATTTTTCTCCATCCAAACACTAGAAAGTGCTTATCTCCGGTGTCAAACCGCAATAAGCTAAAAATCACTTCAAATAAGCAATCCCAAACACCCCCGAAGTGAAGGTAATGACTCTTGCTGGTAAGCGTTTACCCGATAAACAATGGGTAAATGGTAGTTCGATTCCTAATAAATCCAAAAGATGTATTTCTAAAAGTAACAATTAAAAAAAAATCATATAAATAAGTTTAAACATGGTGAGGTTGGTAAAAAAAATTGGGTATATTTATAACATAGTGAAAAAACTGTATTTAAAGGGTCGTTTTACCAAACTCTTACAAAAGTGTTTATCGAGTGTTACTTACCTTACCAATAAGTATGGTAAAGACCGAGAATCTTACCCAGTAAATGAAAGAGAATACCCTTACCCGGTAGACGCTTACAGGATTAAAGACGCTTACCACAATGTGTTTTTACCGAAAATGTTACCCGATTATGTAAGTGGGAGTTAAAGATAAAAAATTTACCCGTTTGGGGCGGGGATTCCTCAAATTGACGTGTAACGAGCCGGGGACGGTGATTTGTTTTCATACCTGAAAGGCTGAAACAGGGTCGGGGATATTACCTGCCCCTAATTTGACCCTGATTATTTTTATTTTATTTAATATATATAGTGTATAATATATACATATATATATGAATATATATATATGTCTATATTTATTATTAAATGACAAATATATTTGATATTTCAATAATCAATATTGGTAATTAATATAGTGGCAATTCATTATAATATTAAACTTTAAAATAAATTGTTTTTTACTAAACGGATACCCAACGGGTTCCCAAACCCGTTGGGATCCCTTCTCCCGGAACCCGTCGTGGATTAATCGGGACAGGATCGAGGACGGGGGCTTAAACGAGGGTCGAGGTCAGGGACGAGGGATGCATTACCCACCCAATACTCGTCCCGTTTCCATCCCTAATGAGATTGATAGCTCTTAGAAGTATGTGTCAATGAACTTAAAAAAGTTAAAGATGGGATTGTTGGTAATGGCGAAGAATCGTGTGAGAAGTTAAGG
Source organism: Arctium minus (assembly GCA_954870635.1). NCBI lineage: Eukaryota > Viridiplantae > Streptophyta > Magnoliopsida > Asterales > Asteraceae > Arctium > Arctium minus. The sequence goes on from OX941087.1 coordinate 93,875,430, forward strand.
TTAACGTGAAAAACTTGAGAAGTGGATCTGAATTGTTGATCGCTTTTAGTCAAATGCCCTCCATGAATTGCGGCTTAGAAGATAATTGATCTGGTGCATCTCCGTGCATCTTATCTTGGCGCATCTCATTCTAATGTGAATCCATTTTTTATTCAACGGTTGATAACCACTTCTCATGTTTATCACGTTAACCTCAACTTCTTAACAGAACCCAACCCTGTTGGTATATGAATAAAACAATTTTGAGCACTTCACATTTAGATGGATGAATAGAAAACATTTTTAGACATAAGTTTTAAAGAAGATATTGGTTAATCTAGTAATAAATAAACACTAAGGGGCCGTTTACCAAACGTTTACCCGAATAAGCGCTTACCAATAAAATTTAACACTATCACTTACTTAGTGGGTAAGATTTTAGTCCACCAAAACGGTATCGTATGCAACAATTTTCCCGATAAGCGCCTACCGGTAAAATTTAACACTATCACTTACTTACCGGGTAAGATTTTAATCCACCAAAACGGTATCGTATGCAACAATTTTCCCGGTAAGCGCTAACCGTGGTAAGAGTCTTCGTCATCACTTACCATGGTAAGACTCTTGGTCCTTGCCTTGGCTCTTACCAGGTAAGATTCTAGGTCATTGTCATCTTCATCCATAAGATAATATGACTTAGTAAGCGCTTACCCGAATAAGCATTTGGTAAACGACCCCTAAATCCTTCTACTTTTAAAAAATAAATCATATATGACAACAATTATTAAGATATTTAAGAGTCATTTATCAAATACTTACCAGTCTATTTGTCAATCTTTTTCTCTACCTCATTATCACATTTTCTTGAAAAGTAGTTGACTTTGCCACTTGAACCAATTCCTTTACCCTATCCTTCAAACCTCATATGCATCATTCAATTCTAACTTTGGGATGTTTGATTGATACAAAGGAATGAAAATGAAAATTTCGTGATTTAATTTAGAATGAAAATTTAGACTTATATGAAAATTTAACTACTATATAAAACTAGAAGTGTACTCGCGCAATGCAACGAGATATATCACGATTTTAGTGTTTCATTTTTTTTTTTTGTTTTTTTGTTAATTTACAGTACGATTTTGGATGATTTTGAGAAAGTGTTAATCTTTTTTTTATAAATTTGTTTAATTTATGCTTAATAATATAATGTTTTTTGTATAAAAAAAATTAAGTATTTTGTTACAATTCAATGATTATCTTATATATTTTAATGACATCTAGAAAAAATAACCAATTACATATTTAATAATATAATTAAAACAAATTTATAGTAATATAATATATTAATTAATAGTGATATATGGAAATATCTGCATAAAAGGAAGATCCTACACATACCAAATTGGTGGGTGTTAGAAGCCTGCAGTAGTAATATGTATCTTGTGCTTTGAAACTTGTAAATTAAGATATTTTTAAAATCTTGCATAAAATGATAGTATCTTGTGCATAATAATTTGTATTTAAGAGTTTTTTATCCGTTGTTTATAATATAGTATAGATATAGATAAAACAATTTCTTTTATATTCAATCATCTATATCTATACTATATTATAAAGACGGAATAAAAAACTTTTAATTACTATTTATAAAACATAAGGTACTACCATTTTATGCATACATTTCAAAAATATTTTAATCACAACTTAGTATGCATAAGGTACAACTCATTTGAAAAAAAATCAAACTTTACTTTTTCATAACCTTCCATATTCAAGTTTTTTCCCTTCCATCTGGGGTTTCTTTAAAAGAATAAAAGTTATTTACTTGCTCAAATTAACATATTTCTTTAATTATGATAGTACATGTATTTTCTTCATGTATACAAGTTTTTAAAGCCTTTTGAATTCTATAAAACTAACTAATAATGAACCTATATATATGTTAGATACAAAATAATACTATCCAACATTATATTTGTTATTTTTACCTATTCTATATTTCAATATTTTGAAAAAATATTATCATTCGTTAGATATAGTTGATTAATGCATGTTTTTAAAATTCAAATATACATTTAACGATTACTTTAATATAATTTATTAATGTTTCATGATTGAAAAAACTCAAGTTATGCGTTTATCACTACTAATGCTATATAAATTATAAATATATGATTTACTCCATATATATATATATATACATTTTTCTGATAAGCTATTACATTAATTTTTTATTTTCATTTACAATTGCTCACCCCGATGCATTGCACGGGTACAATGCTAGTATTAATAATTGTTTAATATCTCTAACCAAACACTCCCTTATATTTTACCATACTTTGCGTTTGTGTCATAAATGTATTGCAATATGTTAGAGCATCTCCAATATCTATACTAAAATAGAGATTTTAGATCTATTTTTGTTCCGATACCTATGTTATAATGTAGGCTAAAAGCAATAGAGAAAGAAAAAAAAAGGATGGTGAAAATCTATAAATTTGGAGAAATTTCTAAAACTCAATATTTAAGAAAAAGAAATAATATGTTATTATTTCCATTCCACCGATAAGAGACATTGAAATTAAATGTTGAGATGAAAGAAATAATATTTTATCAAATGTGTTGAATATTTTAATAATATAACTAATGTTGAAATCTATACAATAAGGTAACATCTTTAATTGGATGTAATTATGATGTAATTATTTTAGAGGTTTTAACCTTTGATATTTTATTTTAGAAAAAAAAATATAGCATAATTGTTGGAAACATCTCCAACAACCCTGTTATTTTAGAGCATCTTCAACAACTATGCTATATTTTTTTCTAAAATAGAGTATTAAAAGTCAAATCACTAAAAAAATTAATTCCAACTCCAACCAGCGATACTATTTTAGAAACTGTAGTATCGATTCTATTAATAAAATATTATTTTTTTCAATGTCTCTTATCGGTGGAAAGATTAAAATATGATTTTTTTTCTAAAAACGTGGGTTTTTGAAATGTCTCAAAATTTGGAGATTTTTATCTTCGCTCTATCTTTTTTCTATTTTAGCATAGAAAATAACATAACTGTTGGAGCAAAAAAATTGCTAAAATTTCAGAAAATGTAAATTAGTGTTTCTATTTTATTTCCTGATAAATCTGTGTCCAAATTAGAAAATAAACAAACTTTTGTGGTCAAAACGAATTTCCCCTAAATTTAGCCCACACACATAAAAAAAACCAGTCCCCCACAAGTCTCTCCGCTTTCCACTCATCTCAGAAAGTAGAGAGAGAAAGTAGTCGGTGAGCTCAAAGATCGGCGGCCATGGCTTCTTCAACTGAACGTGAAAACTTCATCTATGTCGCCAAGCTCGCCGAGCAAGCTGAACGTTATGACGGTTAGCACCTTTTCTGTTATTTCTGCATCTAGATCCGTTGTTAAAAAATGTTCGATTTCTTATTTTGTTATTGTAGTTGAAAATTATAGATCTGTGTAAGATGTGAACGTGATTCGTACGTAGACATATGTATAAACTGTTTGCGGAAGTTACTGTTATCAAATTTGGTTGATGATTGTAATTAGGTTAAGAAAGTACGAGTGACTATTGTACATCGGAGGACTTGAGTATGCTCGTTTGATCTGTTGAAAAGTACATGGAGAAGGTAGAGAAATTAGCATCTAATGTTTGGTAGATTTAGATTGATATGAAAAAAGAAAGATATTTCTGCTTGAGTTGTGAAGTACTACCGTCTTAATTGGAGCCAGGTACGAGCTGAAAATATTGATACGAATTTATCAAATCTAGAGAATTACTATCTTAATCTGCGTGAGTTGTGAAGTACTACCATCTTAATTGGGGCTAGGTACGAGCTGAAAATATTTATATGAATTTATCAAATCTAGAGAAAAATATATAATTATTTTTTTATACAAGCGAGAAATAGTGAAGTATTACAGTGGAAACTGCTAAGTTTTTCCTGCTAAATCATAAAATTTCTCATATCATTCCATTTTTGTAAAACTCACTAGGTCTGATGTTTGAAAATTTATTGTTGGGTCGTATATTTGCAATGGAGATCTAGTTATTTAGTATGGACGCATTAGACTTTCAAGGCATGCTGTAAAGAATATAGGCAGATTCACATGTTTGGGCATGATATATTGTGGATAGCATTTGAGGCATTGAACAATGACTAGGATTTAATTTTCACTCACCGATCATGTAACAGAATTTGCAACTATTAGAGGATCATTTTGTTTGGATAATTACTTGTGAACTTCTCTTTTGGCGTTTCATTTGTATAAAAAGAACTTCAGAAACATTAAGGGTGCAAAATTTGAACTTATAGAAGTTGATTAAAGGTGTAATTCGAACTTTGGTCTTGCTTTAATTTTGTTGTTGGTTTTTGTGCAGAAATGGTGGATGCTATGAAAAAGGTAGCAAAGTTGGATGTTGAATTGACTGTTGAAGAGAGGAACTTGCTCTCAGTTGGGTACAAGAACGTGGTGGGTTCACGCAGGGCATCATGGAGAATATTGTCTTCAATTGAGCAGAAGGAGGAATCTAGAGGCAATGAAGTGAATGTAAAGCGTATTAAGGAATATAGGCAGAAGGTCGAAACAGAGTTGTCTGACATTTGTAGTGATATCATGATTGTGATTGATGAGCATCTGATTCCATCTTCTTCTGCTGGAGAATCTACGGTTTTCTACTACAAAATGTGAGTGTGTTTGCTTATATAGAATCGTAACAGAAAAAAAGTTACAAAAAGGAGTTTTGTCCTATTGGGTAGGCTTTAAGATGGGCTTGTATGTTAGAATACTGTTCCATGATTATAAGAATGTCCTATGTGGGAAATTGAATGATGGACCTAATAGCTTAAATTTGTTTGGTGGGTTTTGGTTGAGTGCAGGAAAGGAGACTACTATAGGTATCTTGCAGAGTTCAAGTTTGGTAATGATAAGAAAGAGGCAGCCGATCAGTCGCTGAAGGCTTATCAAGTAAGTAGATATTATAATATAGCTTTTCCTTTTCCTTTTCCATAAGGTAGCAATTGATTTCAGTTTACTTATTTATCATTTATAATTCTTTTTTACCTTTCGAATGCTGCAAAACCCTTGCACCACATTAAAAATGGAACCTTAGTGTTTTAGAATTTTACCTTTTATGTTACAAAGGTAATTAATGTTCTCTGTCATTATACACACATTCATCTGTGATCCATGTCAAGAATTACATTTTATATCCGTTTTGGTAACTCCCTTCTGTGTACTTTTATCATATATATATATATATTCTTTTGGTTGTATCTCAGGATAAAGCTTTGTTTGTGACCCATGTGTACAGTTGTTTGTACTCTTCATTTGTAGCCTAGCATACAAAACAAAGATTAGCCTTCACAAATCTTTTTCCCAAGCTTGGTTGTTCATTTTACCTTATCTACTTTCTAACCAATTAAATATGATATCTGCAGTTGGCTTCCACCACCGCAGAAGCTGATCTATCGCCTACTCACCCCATCCGGTTAGGTTTGGCTTTGAACTTCTCCGTGTTCTATTACGAGATTATGAACTCTCCAGAAAGGTATTGTTAAACTCTTCCTTTCAATCTTCTCTATATACTTCACATTAAAAATATGTGCTAAACTTTTATTTTTTACTTTGATTTTTATTAGGGCCTGCCACCTGGCAAAACAAGCTTTTGATGAAGCTATCTCCGAGCTTGATTCCCTGAGTGAGGAATCCTACAAAGACAGCACCTTAATTATGCAGCTCCTTAGGGACAACCTCACTTTGTGGACTTCGGACATCCCAGAGGATGGAGGTATTTTGCATAGTACTATTTGATTCACTTAGCTAAACCAAGCCTTCCCTACATGTTCTCTATATTGTCAGGCCCCATGATCGGGATCCCTGTGTCGACACTTGGTTTAGCATGTATAGTCAACCACGTTTGTGGCAAAACTATGAATAGACATCTAAACATAGTCTTGGTATCGTCTAAACGATTTGGGACTTCACTCATCCTTCTTCACCTTTCCCATGACTAACAATAGTACAAAAAAATGTCCCATGTTTTGCGTGGGACAAGACATGACGGAGCAAAAATGCATTTTTTTCTGTCCCATCAAAATAGGTGGAACAAAATTTTGTAAATGTTTAAATCACCCATGTCAATTTAAAACCCTGAAACCTTTTGGAATTCTTTCAACTGCCTACCTCATTCTCGCCCGATAATTAATTGGGCCCAAAAGGCTAGATACTACGTCATTAAAAAACAATGTCACAATGGTCCTAGCTATTACAGATGAATCTGACATGAGGTTTTTCGAAACCGATGTCATTTATGACTTTATGTACGGCATGTCCCTCGAGGAGGCCTTTCCTTTCGTTGAATTGCAGGCTTGTTGGACTTTAGTGTCATAAGGATTATTTGAAGTCAATATCGATTTTTAGAATCTGGTTCACTGTCTTGGATTATAAGAGCAGCTAAAAATTGGAGCAATATATTAATCCTTTTGCGTAGTTTACTCAATGAACTTGAATAATGTTGGTATAGGAGCCATGTTTTGGTTCAAGCCAACAGATTGGTTTCCTTGTCTGTACTTGTGATTGGTACGTGGGATAAGACGTGACAGAACAAATCTTGTCTCATGTTTGGTGCGACAATTAGAGTAGGACTAGACAAGATTGAGTTGGACAAAAATGCATGTTTTTCCGTCCCATCAAAATAGATGGAACAAAAACGTAGGTGAGACAAGTTTGGTAAATTACTAAGCTACCCATGTCGGACTAGACAAGACTGATTTGGACAAAATGCATTTTTTTCTCTTCCACCATTAGGTCCAAGGAGGTGAGACAAGCTTGGTAAATTACTAAATTACGGATGCCAAATTAAAACCCTAAAACCTTCCACAATTCTTTCTTCCGCATATCTCATCGTCAACCTTCCATTCCAGTCTTGTTAACGTATCGGAGACACCCTAAACGAGCCATGATTTATGTTTATAAGAAAGTGGATTCCTATGCTCTTTGTTTACTATATGTATCTTGCATTTGCAGAAGACCAGAAGATGGAGATCACCAAATCTGGTGCAGAAGATGCAGAGGTAAGCAATCCATCATCATAATGCTATGTTCATTTCAAACCACGTAACGTTTTCTTAATAAATACGAGACCTACAAAAGAAAAGGAAAAGTACTCTCTCTGTCCCAAAATAAGTGTCCACAATGGAAAAGACAAACAGTTTTAGGAATGTATATTATTACAATCTTTAATTAATTAAATGACAATTTTACCCGTGTTAAAGAGAAACTTTTTCTATTTATAATTGAAGGTAGAATGGGAAAGTAGACATTTATTTTTGAAAGTTGGCACTTATTTAACGGCTTAATGAGTTGTATAGGGTGTATGGCTTATCAGCCATACAGGGTTGTTCGCTTGTGGCTTAGCGGCTCAAACGATGGCTTATTCGCTTAGCCAGTTGAGGAGTGTTGTATCCATTCAAAATAACTCTTCATCATATTTCATCAAACACTTGCTTTAATCTGTGTTGTATTATACATCTATATGTCATTCAGACCGTTTATTAAAAAAAACATCCGAACAACAATATAAACTAATTCATACAGAACTAAATCTATAGTAGTTTGATGAAAAATCAACTTATACAACAACTAAAATAGAAATATGGACATTTATTTTTTTTCGGCCATTTCCTTCTGACTTTATTTTATTTGTTGAAAATTCCATGTGCAGTAATTTGTATGAAGACTTGCATTCTTGGATGGAGTGGAAGATGTATTTTATTTGCAAGCAAGCCTGCCTGCCTTGATTTGAAAGTATTGTTTAGTCTGTTTGTTTTCATTAAAAATGGTTTGGAGTCGCTTATTCATTCAGACATTTGTTGATTAAGATCGTCTGTCTTTTCTTCTGAATGAATTTTAATGGTTTAGCTTCATTTAACTGGTATAGTTTAATTTTTAAATTGTTTTGGTATTCATTATTTAATATTATTAAAATTGTTTTTGTGGGGTCATGATTGTAGTTGATTAAGACGTTTTTTTTCTTCATAAAATACCAAGGTTCTAAGTGGCGTGACGGCAAGGTCAAGTCTCAAACCTTACGAGATATGGCGAGGCTATGACGTTTTCCAAGGCGTGATTTAAGGCGGCAAAATTGTATATTATATATATATATAGATATAGAGAGAGAGAGAGAGAGAAAGGATCATTTGTTAACCAATCAATTGTTGTTAACTTTATGAATCTTGTTCAACCAATAGAAATGCATATTTGGTTGTTGTTTTTATTGTTTATATATTTAATACAAAAGGGTAGAAAGGTCATTTCGTGATTAACCAATAATTCATTTATTTTCTTGGGGGTTACAAGAAAAAAAACATTCATGATTATAGCGTAGGTTACAATTTCATAAAATTTTCATTTTTCCATAAACTTTTAATATCATATGAATATTTTCACTTCAATTTCATATGTCCTTGTTCTTCATCTGGATGAACACACCTAGCAGATGTCTTTGTTGTTTATCTGGATGTGAACATTGATGAACACAGATGTCCTTGTTCTTTATCTGGATGTGAACATTGATGAACACAGATGCTTTTGTCTTTATCTGGATGAACACACCTAGCAAATGTCCTTGTTCTTTATCAGATGAACACATATGTATGTTCAACTAAGTAAAAGAAGAAATGTAACTGTTTTGATTTAAATGTAACATAACTGTTTTGAATGTGTGTTCAACAATGAACATATTTATAGGTGTTTATGAATGTTCATCATGTGCATTTGAAACAATGAGAGATTTAATTCACAATTTGAAACAATGAGAGATTAACTGTTTTTAATTTAGATGTGTAACTGTTTTAAAGGTGTGTTCAATAATGAACATATTTGTAGGTATTCATGAATGCTCATTATGTGCATTTCAAATAATGGTAGATTTAGTTCCCCATTGTTCACTTCGGTTACAATTGTTTTCAATGGAACATTAATGAGGCGTTTAATAGCATTTAAAACAATGAAATTTTTAATTCTCCAAATTACCCTTAAACACTTTTGTTCACTTGTCCATTTAAGAAATAAAACCTCTTTTATTAATTAGAAATTTACTTTTAATCTCAACCATTCAATGTTAAGATGAATGGTTTAGATTAGTTCACAAAGTTAACAACAAAACTATGGTTAACAAAAGAACTCAACCCTATATATATATATATATATATATATATATATATATATATATATTATACACAAGTGCACAGATTCGAAAAATTGAAATTACAAAAATTCGTAACGACATAACACGCCATGGTGAGCTCTACGCCTTATCTCGATGCCAAGGTGGAAAACGTGGCGGCAAGGTCACGCATCGGCACCATGGCGGCGTCAAGGCGCGTTTTGTAGAACATTGTAAAATACCTACCACAACATTACGTTTTATTAGTGTTTTAGGGGTTGTTTATCGAACGTTTATTGGGTGTCTTAGGGACCGTTTACCCAAATTCCAATGCTTATACGGTAAGTTCTTACCAGTAATAGTCTAACATTTTTATTTAACTTACCTGGTAAGATTTTAGTTCATTAGAACGTCATTGTATGCAACTTTTTTTATCCGGTAAATGATTACCTGTTAAGAGTTGTCATGCTCACTGTCAAAGAAAATAATAATAATAATAATATCTCATCCATATACTTTCAAATCTTTCATAAGACCCTTGTTCATTGTCATCTTTCTTATCGGATAAGATTTTCAATCCTTGTCATGTACATTAGATAAGGTAAAGTGGGCTGGTAATCGCTTACTGGTAGGGCTGGCAATGGGTAAGGGTAAACCCGTTACCCGTTATGTTTCGACCCGTTGGATAAGGGTGTGGATAAGGAAAATTTTATCCATTTATCCACTTATCCATTACCCGTTTACCCGAAATTTTAGTGGGTAGGATATGGATAAACGGTTTTTCGTTATCCATTACCCGTTACGATATAATATATATATATATATATATATATGTATCTATAATTATATAAAAATAAATATTAGTGTATATATACATAATTATATTAAGTTAATTATTAATATTTTTTTAATAATGTTGTCGTATTTTAACATGTACTTTAATTTATTTTTATATTTATCGAGTAAATATTTCATTTTGATTAAATGAGAAACAAGATGGATTTAAAAAATAATCACAACGAAAAGTGTTAGTCTTACACTTTTTAAATTGTTTTCAAAATAGTATACTATGATTATATTTAGAGTAATTAAATGTTTACTACAACAAATTAGATATAAAATAATAACTATATTTATGAACTTACGTTTTACTTATATGTTTGAGGTTTAACAATATCAATTGTAGTTCAAAATGAATTTTTGTTTTACCATTTATCCATTACCCGTTTCGTTACCCGCTACTTTTAATGGGTAGGGTAGGATACGGATAATGGTTTTATGAGATGGATAATTACCTGTTTCGTTACCCGCTATTTTAAATGGATTGGATAACGGATTAACCCTTACCCTACCCATACCCTACCCGTTGCCAGCCCTACTTACTGGAGCAACGTTAAGTAAACGACCCTTTACTTTATGGGATGAGCATGTTAAGCATCGAGAATCTTACGTGGTAAGAGACATGACAACAAACGAGTTTTTTACCTGGTGAGGGAGAATATTCTTAGAGTTTGTTTGACGCACAAATTATTCGGTTAGCTATATACGACTGTTTAGTATTGACTTAATGATATAGAAAGTTAGGTATTTAGTAAACTTTTAGATGGGAGCTTCATGCAGATTGTCATGCTAGAGACACAAATTGGCCAAACCGAACGAATGCACTCGTGCAATTTATCGAAACACACTCAAATCATGGTGAATTGCTAGAAAATGACCTACCATTGGCGTCGTCCTCGTTCCAATGTTCGTTTTGACTGATCTTGGGCCTAAAACGAAGTCCCGTAGCAAAAGTTATGGACGTTTAAATGTGATACCCATTTTTTGTCGATACACTAAGAGGGGGTACTCTTTGGATTTCTCATCCGGACCGATCGTGTCGGATTTTCATGAAAATTTACATGGACCATCTACAATGTTAATGAGAAGGTTTTCACAAGAAAGTACTTGAAAAAAACCCGCTCTCGTACCGAAAACTTCCAGAGCCATGCATTGGCCAAACCGAACAAACGCACACGTGCAATTTATCGAAACCCACTAAAAGCATGGTATATTGCTAGAAAAAAAGATACCCATGACGTGGTCCTCATTCCAAGATTTGTTTTGATTAGTCATGGGCCTAAAACGGAGTCCCATAACAAAAGTTATGGACGTTTAAGCGTGACACCCATTTTTGACCGATACACCAAAAGGGTTCTCGTTTGGGTTTCTCGTCCGGACCGACCGTGTCGGATTTCAATGAAAATTTACATGAGACATTTACAATGTAAATGAAAAGGAATTCACAATAAATTACTTGGAAAAAATCGCTCTCGTGCTGGAAATTGTTGGAGCCACACATTGGCCAAACCGATCGAACGCACTCGTGCAATTTATGGAAAACCCACTCAAATCATGGTGTATTACTAGAAAATACCTACCCATGGAGTGTTCCTCGTTCCAATGTTCGTTTTGAGTGGTCATGGGCCTAAAGCAGAGTCTCATAGCAAAAGTTATTGACGTTTAAGCGCAACACTCATTTTTTATCGATACATCAAAGCGGGTACACTTTGGGTTTTCTCTCCCGGATCAACCGTGCCGGATTTACATGGTCTATCTACTATGTTAAGGAGAAGGTTTCACAAGAAAATAATTGAAAAAAACTCGCTATTGTGTCGAAAATTTCAGGCACCACAAATTGGCCAAGCCGAACGAACGCACTCATGCAGTTTACCGAAATCCACTCAAATCATGGTGTATTGTTAGAAAGCGACCTACCCATGGAATGTCCTCATTCCAAAGTTCATTTTGACCGACTATGCACCTAAATTAGATCCCCATAACCAACCAAACAACCCCGTATCTGGTTAGTGCTTACTATGTAAAAAATGCTTACAACCAATCCATTCTGATGACCAAAAATGTCATCCAATAAAGTAACTGAAGATGGTAACTTTTGTCGATATACACTTAGTACTTCTTGTAGCACCCGTAAATTGGAGATTTCCTTTAGTAATAACTCGGGAGTCGTTTGTCTTTTGGGACGAAAAGGTGTCGATAAATCAAGTGAATTTTGCTATGAAATCATCGAGGATCGAATTAAGTGCGAAAGACGCGAGAAAAAGGGGATTTGGGTTTCCGCGAGTTGCTACGCGACTTAGGGTCGCGGCACAAGTCGCGTAACTCACTGGAAGTGAGTCTTTGGGGAAACGGGCGACTTATGCCGTGACTTAAGGTCGCGGCATTACCCGCGACATGCACTGTCGAGATAAAAACGCAATGTTCAGCCATTAGACCTCATTTCTCAACCCCAAACCCTAACTCTCTTTCCCTTTTCTCTCCCAAACCGGCCCCTAAACCCAAAATCGAACCTTAACCCATTTCTAGGGTTTTCCTCCTTAAACCACATGAATCTTCATCATCTATCTAGTTGATATCATGAACCACCTTCATCTTCTTCACCAAGTTCTTGGGGGTTTCGCCTAAACCTTTCACCATTTGAAGATTGGAAGCTTATGGTTCGCTTTGGAGATCTACAAGTGTTTTGGTTGGTGATTCAAGCTTTTGGTTGAGGTAATTTTCTCCTTCTTCAAGTATAGGAAATTAGGGTTTTTGGTATATGATGAAAAGTTCATATAAATGTTTGGGGAACATTTCTAAAAGGGTTGAATATGATTATTTATAGTTGGAAATGTTTGGATCTAGGTTTTGGAAGAATCGTGCTTGTGGATTCAAGTTTCTTCAAAGAAGCTCTAAGTGGGGAAAAATCTAGATTTAGCCTAAATCTAGCAAGGTGAGTTCAAGTTGATTTGTGAAAACGTTGTACATGCCAAAATGTTATTTTAAAGCATTTATGTGTTTTACATGAAATTATCAACTGTTGAGTTATTTGGTAACTTTTGGTTATTTGAAGTATTTGGCTTATTAAATCTTGTAAAATACCACATTTGGGATTTTTGGGCATATTGATAAATAAGTCATAAACGATAGTGTTTTAATGATTTATTGTGTAAATGGATTTTTGGTCACAAATGCACTTTAGTGCTTGTTGGGTTTTTATGCATCATTCATATAAATGGGCACTTTGAAAATAAGAGTGTGTGAGTCATTGGGATGAGTCATTCCCGACCTTGGGAACATTTTGGAAATAATAACCTTTTTGGGTTTTAGGCCGAAGGTCAATGGTGATTTGAGAAATAAAGATTTTGGGGAAAGATTTAATTTGGTTTATATAACCATATTGGCTCTCGTATTTTAGCCAAACGTTCATTATGCCTTTTGGGGCTTGGTTTACACTCAAACGAGTCTTTGGAACATTTGTTCAGTTTTGGTAGCTCGTTAAGGAGCCTTGGAAGTATGGTGTACTTAGTTGCATCTTATTTGAGAGTTACATGTTTTGAATGCGTTAGTTCATTCTTTTGAGTCATGTAACGTTTTAGACTGTAATGCATTGGATCCATAGGCATATGAGTCAGTTGGGTAGTGGGGACTTTATCCCCGTTTTGGGACTGGATATTGTTATGGCCACCGGGAGGACTCGAGGTAGATATCGTGGGTGGTTGAACTCGATGCCCGTTTGTAATCCAGTCTGGTTACTCATCGTGGAATTTAGTGTCCGCGTTTGAATTCTAGTGAGTGGTCCCCAAGTCATGTTGTTGATTATGTAAGCTTGCAGTGGTGCTCTGCAGAGCCGTATACGGAGCTAAGTCTTGCGGTGGTGCCCATTGTGAGCCGGATACGGGGACTTGTGGCTTTGGTTGTGACACTCATTAGAGATCGAGTAGACACTAGGATCAGTGGTGTCTTGCGGTGGTAGCTCAGAGGATCCGTATACGAGGAACCATGGTCTTATGTGAAGCTCGAGAACATCGATACGTGGCTTAACTTTGTGTGCCCGCCACATTCGATGGAATTCGGGTATTCTCCCGTCACCGAAAGGTGTTGTTTTTGGGTATTGAGTTTTATTATCCAAGTTTTCGGTGGCATTGTGTATATTGGATTTTATCCAGGATTTATGGGTTGAGTATTATGCCCCACCCGTGTTTTGGGTGTTTCGGGATACATTGTTTTAACCGCATTTTCATAAATAGAGAGTTTGATTTCTATTCACGTTTTGAGTAAGTGTTAGGTTGCATTACTTCACGAAATAACGTTTGGCGTTGAGACGTCCATTTATAAATTGCATAATATTGGAAACGGACCACTATCATATTTAAAGTAATTCATTTTAAAAGATCATGATTTAAGTTGCATTATTTCCGTTTAATGGTTTTTATAATCATGATGAAAACTCTTGAACTCACTAGGCTTTAGCCTAACCCTTTTTATTTATCGGCATGTGCAACAGGTATCGGTTGGGAATAGCTCTATTAACACTGTGCTGAGAGGAGTGCTAGATGTGTGCTCGAGAAGTGGTTATCTTAGTGAAGTCTTCCGCACTTGTTTCGGGAAGAGCAACTTGTGTTTGAGGATTAAGTAGCACCCGACTTGGTTTAGTCTTTGGGTATTAATGGAGTTTGAAGTTGTTTGAGATTAAATAGAAAGTCTTATTTTGGAGATTTATCTTTTACTTGATGTAATATTGAAATTTTAATTAGTTGCTCTTACCAAATTTTGAGGATGTTACAAGTTGGTATCAGAGCTTAAGTTTGAGAGAATTAGGTGTTGATTTTTGGATGCCTAGACTCAAACTAGCGTAATTTTAAGTGATTGAATGTGAGATTGCACAATTAGGCACTTTAAGATCAGATGATTCGAGGTGGTGGGAGTTACTAGGAATGGGAGTCACGCCGAAAATGGAAAGGATGATCATGTACAGTACGTTCATAATAGCACCTGACCAGTGTTATGGTGAACCTACGAGTTACGTGTGTATGCTTGAACTGCCTTGGTATGATAACCGTTGGGGTAGTGAAGTAATTTCTATATGGGTAGCCATTAGAAGGTGCTGATGATTTTAGTATTCGTTACTTTGAGTAACGGTAAGCATGGTGATTGCATTAAGTGGACAGTTCCGAGTCGGATTGATTGGTTGGATTAGAACCATAGACTTTTGGAACTAATGATATTTCGAGGAGAAATTATGAGGTGAACCTATGAAATCCCTGATCTTCGCTTTAAGATGTTGAGCATCTGGATGACGATAGTGTAACTGAGAAATCGAGGAGCGTGGGTTCCAAGTGTTGAGTGCCGATCAAATTCATGTATGAAATGTATTTATGGAATAAATTACATTAATTATTTCTCATGTTTCTAAATCGTCATGTGGGTTAAATTGCAAATCTTGAAGCAATGTTTTAGCATACACAAGGTTTTAAACCATGATTTCGTGCATGTACAAAATTGTTTTATGACATGAGGTTTCAAAACGTTGTTGAATATTTTCTTTATTCATATTGTTGTCCAACGTTATTTCGGGTTTTGCGATATGCATATTTTGTTGTTGTTTGGGGACTTGGATAAGTAACTGCGGTCTACGACTTTAACATTGGATCTCCTCCACATATGTTAAGGTTTTGGACGAAAGTTATCTCCCATTATTTTGGTGTTTGAATTTTATTGAGAATTTTAATTCATACGATTTTGTGGATTTAATGAGATAGCTTTAATGGCGTCAAGTGGTATCGTTTTCCTTGAGCTTTGTGTGAGTTGCATATAGCATGCATACATGTCCATTTGGAATTTCAGTCATAGTGTTTTAGCTAACACTTTAGCCCAATGAGAGCATATTATTATTTGTCTTTGAACTTGAAACCGACATAAGTTATTTTATGTTTTAAACAAAGTGCATGCACATGTCACCTCACTCGTTTTGCGGAGTAATTGCCGCATGCAAGTTTTGTTGCGGAATTCTTGAGAGTTTGATATCATGAAAATGTTGTTTTGGGTTTTGCAAACATTTTATTTGTACGTCCTAAAGTTTGGAATCACACTAAATTACTCCTACGTTGATCAAATTGCATGTATATGTCTTTACTAAGTTTTGGGAAATTTTATTTCATGACATTGCATGGTTAAATGTGAATTATTGGGATTTGATTTAGTAAATATCCCCGTATGCAGTTTTGCACAAACGTTTTGTTATACACTGTTTCAGTACATAAAACTACTTTTCATACGTGACACAACTTTATACATGTTGGGAACACAACGGTTCCTTTGAAAAAGATTGTTAAAATATCTTTCGTTGGTGTCAGTATCACTTGGATTATTGATCAAATATTTTCTGAAATAGTTTTACGCGTGTGGCGGTTGCGACCACTTTGTACACCTACCGAGAAAAAAAAAGGTGGCAGATTTTATTCGTATGATTAATCTTTGTAAAGCTTTTACATGTAGCGATTTTATAAAAGTTAAATTGGCATAGTAGTTTAAAAACCTTGAACTCATTAGAGCTATAGATGTAA
Source organism: Arctium minus (assembly GCA_954870635.1). Taxonomy (NCBI): domain Eukaryota; kingdom Viridiplantae; phylum Streptophyta; class Magnoliopsida; order Asterales; family Asteraceae; genus Arctium; species Arctium minus. The sequence continues at coordinate 93,891,982 of OX941087.1, forward strand.
GCCCCTTGTTAGAGGTTGTGCTTAAGGGCTGAAGGAGTCCTCAGAGTTTGAAGTATTGGAGGATCTGACTTATGGTCAGTTTTGGAACTATAAATCTCAGCTTTGTGATCTAGCTCATGCAGAAGAATTTGAGGCGTTAGACTTATACTCTCTCCCAGTTAATTAAGTGATGATCCTTATGCTTCGATAAACCTTCAGGTTAAAACCGTGTTCGGTCGTCTGGGTATGGTTGGTTTTGGATTGTGGGCCATTGGTACGACGACAGGTTATGTGTCGGTGGTGTGCTATCTTGTTGGGTATTCGGGAATAATGATGATGTTATGGTTGACTGGTGAGGATGTTTGCTTTGGGTGATTATTTCCAAGAGTAGGTGTCAACTTGAATCGACATCGCTAATCGGGAATGAAATATTTGGTAATATATCCACGTTGGCAAAATGGCCATCTTTAGGTTAGGTTTTGGCGCTCGATTTTGAGGACAATGACTGTTGGTGTGCCTCAGTGTGCTTCCGTCAGATTTGGTGTGTCTACAGGGCAAGCAGTAACCTTAAGGAAAGTAGATGTTGCTAAGTAGGAATCAATCATTGGTGTTTCGATGATTGTCATGACTTTCGTCGATTAGCAATCGATGCTTGAGTGTATGGCAGGAGTCGTGTAACCTTGGAGTTTGGGATAAACGAGTATCTGTAGAGTGCGTTGGTACGTTTCTGGAGGAAACATCAGACCAATGCGGGGATCTATGGAAGTTTGGGAGCCCTTGCGGACATCGTGACTGTGTCAGCCTTGAGGAACGGATTTAAGGTTGCATTGGATTAGACCAAACTAATCGTTAGGAAGTTTTGTCAAGAGACGAAAACTCTTTCATGGTAATGATCATAGGAGACATTTAGTGAGAATGTCGAGGGTGACATTAAGTACAAATGAATTATTGAGGAGACCTTGGTGCGTCAAAATCAGGAGTATCTAAGGGAATAGTTCGGATTGGGGTATTCTTGGTGGAAATGACTAGATAAAGTCATAAGCTGCTCTTGAGGAAGTATGGGCAACATAAGGTTGGGAGGCAACCGGGATTTAATGTTAAGAAAGTGATTAAGCAAAGACTCAACGTTTATCCCGGCATGGGTGAGTTATATCAATCGGTGAGGTTGAGTTTGTGATGGCCCGTTATGTGAAACGCGACGACAACCTTAAATGGGATGTAATCGGTCTCGCGCATGAGGTAGGGTTCGTGAAGGCATTCCTTTTTGGATAAGAAATCAATCGATCTCGTCAAGTGCGGTATTGGGTGCTTGATTGGTGCCAGATTTCGAGGACGAAATCTCTTTTAAGGTTGGGAGGATTGTAACACCCGTAAATTGGAGATTTCCTTTAGTAATAATTCGGGAGTCGTTTGTCTTTTGGGACGAAAAGGTGCCGAGAAATCAAGTGAATTTTGCTATGAAATCATCGAGGATCGAATTAAGTGTGAAAGACGCGAGAAAAAGGGGATTTGGGTTGCCGTGAGTTCCTACGCGACTTAGGGTCGCGACACAAGTCGCGTAACTCACTAAAGTGAGTCTTTGGGGAAACGGGCGACTTATGCCATGACTTAAGGTCGCGGCATAACCCGCGACATGCACTGTCGAGATAAAAACGCAATGTTGAGCCATTAGACCTCATTTCTCAACCCCAAACCCTAACTCTCTTTCCCTTTTCTCTCCCAAACCGGCCCCTAAACCCAAAATCGAACCTTAACCCATTTCTAGGGTTTTCCTCATTAAACCACATGAATCTTCATCATCTATCTAGTTGATATCATGAACCACCTTCATCTTCATCTTCTTCACCAAGTTCTTGGGGGTTTCATCTAAACCTTTCACCATTTGAAGATTGGAAGCTTATGGTTCGCTTTGGAGATCTACAAGTGTTTTGGTTGGTGATTCAAGCTTTTGGTTGAGGTAATCTTCTCCTTCTTCAAGTATGGGAAATTAGGGTTTTTGGTATATGATGAAAAGTTCATGTAAATGTTTTGGGAACATTTCTAAAAGGGTTGAACATGATTATTTATGGTTGGAAATGTGTAGATCTAGGTTTTGGAAGAATCGTGCTTGTAGATTCAAGTTTCTTCAAAGAAGCTCTAAGTGGGGAAAAATCTAGATTTAGCCTAAATCTAGCAAGGTGAGTTCAAGTTGATTTGTGAAAACGTTGTACATGCCAAAATGTTATTTTAAAGCATTTATGTGTTTTACATGAAATTATCAACTGTTGAGTTATTTGGTAACTTTTGGTTATTTGAAGTATTTGGCTTATTAAATCTTGTAAAATACCACATTTGGGATTTTTGGGCATATTGATAAATAAGTCATAAACGATAGTGTTTTAATGATTTATTGTGTAAATGGATTTTTGGTCACAAATGCACTTTAGTGCTTGTTGGGTTTTTATGCATCATTCATATAAATAGGCACTTTGAAAATAAGAGTGTGTGAGTCATTGGGATGAGTCATTCCCGACCTTGGGAACATTTTGGAAATAATAACCTTTTTGGGTTTTGGGCCGAAGGTCAATGGTGATTTGAGAAATAAAGATTTTGGGGAAAGATTTAATTTGGTTTATATAACCATATTGGCTCTCGTATTTTAGCCAAACGTTCATTATGCCTTTTGGGGCTTGGTTTACACTCAAACGAGTCTTTGGAACATTTGTTCAGTTTTGGTAGCTCGTTAAGGAGCCTTGGAAGTATGGTGTACTTAGTTGCATCTTATTTGAGAGTTACATGTTTTGAATGCGTTAGTTCATTCTTTTGAGTCATGTAACGTTTTAGACTGTAATGCATTGGATCCATAGGCATATGAGTCAGTTGGGTAGTGGGGACTTTATCCCCGTTTTGGGACTGGATATTGTTATGGCCACCGGGAGGACTCGAGGTAGATATCGTGGGTGGTTGAACTCGACGACCGCGTAACCTTTATTGAGGGCTCGAGGTAGATATCGTGGGTGGTTGAACTCGACGACCGCGTAACCTTTATTGAGGGCTCGAGGTAGATATCGTGGGTGGTTGAACTCGATGCCCGTTTGTAATCCAGTCTGGTTACTCATCGTGAAATTTAGTGTCCGCGTTTGAATTCTAGTGAGTGGTCCCCAAGTCATGTTGTTGATTATGTAAGCTTGCAGTGGTGCTCTGCAGAGCCGTATACGGAGCTAAGTCTTGCGGTGGTGCCCATTGTGAGCCGGATACGGGGACTTGTGGCTTTGGTTGTGACACTCATTAGAGGTCGAGTAGACACTAGGATCAGTGGTGTCTTGCGGTGGTAGCTCAGAGGAACCGTATACGGGGAACCATGGTCTTATGTGAAGCTCGAGAACATCGATACGTGGCTTAACTTTGTGTGCCCGCCACATTCGATGGAATTCGGGTATCCCCCGTCACCGAAAGGTGTTGTTTTTGGGTATTGAGTTTTATTATCCAAGTTTTCGGTGGCGTTGTGTATATTGGATTTTATCCAGGATTTATGGGTTGAGTATTATGCCCCACCCGTGTTTTGGGTGTTTCGGGATACATTGTTTTAACCGCATTTTCATAAATGGAGAGTTTGATTTCTATTCACGTTTTGAGTAAGTGTTGGGTTGCATTACTTCACGAAATAACGTTTGGCGTTGAGACGTCCATTTATAAATTGCATAATATTGGAAACGGACCGCTCTCATATTTAAAGTAATTCATTTTAAAGGATCATGATTTAAGTTGCATTATTTCCGTTTAATGGTTTTTATAATCATGATGAAAACTCTTGAACTCACTAGGCTTTAGCCTAACCCTTTTTATTTATCGGCATGTGCAACAGGTATCGGTTGGGAATAACTCTATTAACACTGTGCTGAGAGGAGTGCTAGATGTGTGCTCGAGAAGTGGTTATCTTAGTGAAGTCTTCCGCACTTATTTCGGGAAGAGCAACTTGTGTTTGAGGATTAAGTAGCACCCGACTTGGTTTAGTCTTTGGGTATTAATGGAGTTTGAAGTTGTTTGAGATTAAATAGAAAGTCTTATTTTGGAGATTTACCTTTTACTTTATGTAATATTGAAATTTTAATTAGTTGTTCTTACCAAATTTTGAGGGTGTTACAGTTCTCATGTTGTTCTTGTTCCAAAATACCTAGTAGTCTTTGTATTTTAATTAAAAAAAAAGTTGTGGTTTATTTATACTATTGATTGATCAATTTATGGATTTTGATGAAAGAAACTAAATATTGCTTTAAAGGGTCTTTGCCTTAGCGGTATCGGAGCATTTGGCCTCCTAAGAGGTCAAGAGTTCAAACCTCACCAAATATAATAAGGTTGTGTGAGTTTATTTGTTGTATTTACCGTATATAAATATCATATATACTTAAAAAAACTAAATATTGCTACAATATAGAAAAAAGGTTGTAATTTATGCTTATTTGTTTAAAAATGACTATACATGTTCAAAATGTATACAAATAGTTACGATATCTTAAATTGCTTCATTAACAAAAACCATATCATTATTCTAAAAAGTAGATTAAAACTTTTTGATGGGCCAAACCAATCAACCCGACTCGTTTATAATCCAAACTTATTTGATCCATTACCATATATGACCTGGGCTTGAATTCAGATGCCGTCAAAACCTATGGTCATAGATAGGGGCGGGCCTATATATCTTCGAGCGGCCTTTCATTCATCCGTTCAACTTATTTTTGCAAGTAGGATTTTTTTAGGTATGAAAGGTGTACCCGCTAAATTTTGAGGGGTGCTTTGAGATATTACAAAATATAAAAAAATCAACCAATAAACCGAAAAAAGTACCTCGAAATCAACCAATTTTTTTTAAAAAATTCTCTCGAGGTGGAATCATGATAAAACACATCGGGCGACTTTGTGGGGCTTTGATCTACCTTAACGGTGCCCCCGCTCGGTAAAAATCACTGGTCATAGAGGCTCACCTATGATGACTCTAGGCTACTCGTTCTGGAGATTAGTCGGTGTCCTAAGCTGACTCGAAAACTTACGGTTACCAAAAGAAAAAATGGAAAATCTTTTATATATATAGGGTGTGGTTCAAATGCAACTCATTTACATGGTGCAACCCCTCTATCCACCACACATTTTATGTAATTAAAAAAAAGAAAAAAAACTAAAAGTAAAATGTGTGGTGGATAAAGGGGTTGCATGAGTTGCACCATATAGAGAGGTTGCATAATAACCTACCTACCTCTCTCTCTCTCTCTATATATATATATATATAGGGTGTGGTTCAAATGCAACTCATTTACATGGTGCAACCCCTCTATCCATCACATATTTTATGTAATTAAAAAAAAAAGAAAAAATGTAAAAGTAAAATGTGTGGTGGATAAAGGGGTTGCATGGTTACCAAAAAAAAAGGTTGCATGGGTTGCACCATGTAGAGGGGTTACATAATAACCTACCTCTCTCTCTCTCTCTCTCTCTATATATATATATATATATATAGGGTCAGGTTCAAACGATAAGCTAAACATTTTGCGAGAAGGCGAGAAGTGTTTAACCATATATGATACACAAACTTAATCACATATGATTAAACACATGTTATATTGACAATACATAGACGTTTAATCATATATGATTAAGCACACCCACAGGCCGTGATATCATATATGATTAAACACTTCTCGCATGATCCTTCCTCTCTCTCTCTCTCTCTCTCTCTCTCTCTCTCTCTCTATATATATATATATATATATATATATATATATATATATATGGGGTCAGGATCAGGGAAAAACCTCAAAAAAACGGAAAACTAAGGAACACTCTGGTAGCCTTTAATCTGGACGTTATGCACTTGTGCATACATTGTATGCACAAGTGCATACCGTCCAAATTCAAGGCTACCAGAGTGTTCCTCAGTTTTTCGTTTTCTTGAAGTTTTCCCTCAAACCTCCCCCCCCTTTTTTTTTTTCTCTCTCTCTCTCTATATATATATATATATAGAGAGAGAGAGAGGGGGGGGGGAGGGGGTAGGTTATTATGCAACCCCTCTACATGGTGCAACCAATGCAACCCCTTTATCCACCACACATTTTACTTTTAGTTTTTTTTTTTAAATTACATAAAATATGTGGTGGATAGAGTGGTTGCATGGAGTTACACCATGTAAATGAATTGCATTTGAACCACACCCTATATATCTATACTATATTATAAAAACGACATAAAAAACTCTTAATTACAACATTTTAAACACAAGATACAACTAATTAAAACCAATTACTTAATTTACAATTTCTTAATGCTTTGGTACAACCTTTACAAGCACAGTATCTCACATAATCATCTATTTATGGGATGGATACTCATTTATTAATATAAATATTTTATATTAGCATAATCTATTTTAAATGTAGATTTTACATTTAAATCTATATTAATGAGATGTAATATAAAAAAAAATTCTTCCGTATTTTTTTATATTACATCTCATAATGATTTTTCCATATTTTATTTTATAAAATCTTTTTTCATATTTTATTTTATAAAATCTTTTTACATAATGAGATGTAATATAAACTCTTTTTTCTTCCGTATTTTTTTTGCTAATATAATCTATATCTATATCTATACTATATTATAAAAACGGTATAAAAAACTCTTAATTACAACATTTTAAACACAAATTACAACTAATTAAAGTCAATTACTTAATTTACAATTTCTTAATGCTTTGGTACAACCTTTCCAAGCACAGTATCTCACAGAATCATCTATTTGTGGAATGGATACTCATTTATTAATATAAATATTTGTTTTTTTGGTGGAGGATTTTATAAAATATATTTTATATTAGCATAATCTATTTTAAATGTAGATTTTACATTTAAATCTATATTAATGAGATGTAATATAAAATCTTTTTTCTTCCGTATTTTTTTATATTACATCTCATAATGATTTTTCCATATTTTATTTTATAAAATCTTTTTGCATAATGAGATGTAATATAAACTCTTTTTTCTTCCGTATTTTTTTTGCTAATATAAAATCTATTTTATTTTATAAAACCTACACGTATTTTATATTAGTATAATATAAAATCTACATGTATTTTTTTTTTGCTAATATAAAATCTACACGTATTTTTTTTCACGAGCATTAAAAGAAGAAAAAAGAAGATTGATATGAATTAAAAATAAAAAATAACGAGATACACTAATAAATTATCGTATTCTTTAAAATAAAAATATTCCGCAATATTTTCCAAATTAACCAAGTGTAAAGAAAATAAAATAGAAACGATGTAGATATAAAAATATTCTTCCATATTTTTAATATATTTACATTTAAATGTAAAATCGAAAATGAAAATAAAAGATTTTAAAATATTCTCTACATCCACTATAAATATATATAGCTTCTCTATGTATCATCCGAGTACAAGAAGAAGACGAACGGTCGGGTGTCAATGGCGGAAACTGCAACTGAACAAAAGGTATTCCACTATATTTTTGTTTCTTTGAAAAACTACTTTTTTATATTTTATTTTATTTACTGAGGATTTGTTTATATTTTTCAAAACCCACAATCATATTTTTCGAAGTAGGGGAATAAGATATATATACATATCTTTACTTTTATCGACTAATACTATGAGGTCTTGAAGTCAATAGTCAGATAAATTTTCAAGTGGTACTGAGTGAATTTGAACTATACCAGTTGAGTTGCCGGTTACAAAAGATATAAATCATTTATTTTATTTGTCATATTTGATATGGGTTGAATGTTGTTAATTAATCTACAGATTTATACGTTCAAAGTGATTGTCAAGTGTTGTCGAGAAGGTTTCAGAAAAATTGCAAAATCTGTAAAAACGTATGTTCATATTTATAATTATTTCAATAATAGTGATATGTTGTGAGACATGTCGTTTGAGTTTTAAATAATATAATACAAAACTATTACCAATATTATTACACAAACTCATAACAACAAACGATTAAGAATATATGCAAGTTAACCACTTATGAAAATACATTCGTTTTTCACATTGTATTTAATTAACTGTTAACAGAGAAATTACGTTTCATTTTAACTCGGTTCAATATTCCAACAAAAAATTTATCCTCCCGTGCATTGCCCAACACTAGTATATATATAAAAGAAGATAGAAGCTTATTAGACCAACCTAGGTAGTAGGCAATTAGGTATTTAATGAATAATTAGTTCACTTCTTTCTGTTGGGTGTACGTTAAATGAATTGAAATAATCCACTTTCTTCATATGCCACCACTAATTATTGATTGTTTTCTTGCACGTAATCCATCAACATTTGGTCCCCTTCCTTATCTCGTTTTCCTTTTTAGTACTCTTTATTATTCGAGATTAAAGTCGTACAAAAAAGTCCAAGCCCAAAGCTCGATCCAATAAGCTTGACCAGGCCTGAAAAAGCCCGAGCCCGAAACCCGGTTCAAGATAGGCCTCAAAGTCCGATTAGTCTGAAATTTTGGTGACAAGCCTAGGCCTATAGGACCGGTCTGAAAATCTTGGATTGAAAAAGTTTGGTTAAGCCGAAAAAACTCAACCTGAAAAACTATTTCAACCCCAAAGTTTGGCTCGACCTGATTTTGGCCTAAAAAATCTAAGGCCTCCTTTTTTTTTTACTCGCTGAAAACACGTTTGGAAAGACCAGTCTTGTCACTTGTGCATCTCTATTTGAGACGACTAATATTCTCTTCATTAAATTGTTTTAGTTTTGTTTAATCTTAAATTAACCATTTGTATTAGTTAAGTATTAATCGAATTATAATAATCCGTGAAACTCGTGGAATAGAACAAGATGGTAGTAGTAATGAACAATTTCGATCAAAATTCAAGCAAACACGCTATCTTCATATATGATATCTTCTAAAATGACCAAACATTGTATTTATAGTTTTCAAAGGTAAAACATTGTATCACATTTGATGTCTACAATAAAATTGGATTTAGAGTTTACCAAGAAGAAAAAGACCCTGCCAATGTTGCATATCCTATGTGTAGTACAACGTGTGTATCCAATTATAAGGAAGTGGTGGCACACGCTACCACTAATATTCCGAAGTGGTGTAAATTTTTCTACAAATTTTTATGGTGTTGCTACTGTAATTCGTATTGTGCTACCATAGGGCATCGTTGATGGAGAATTAAGATGTTGCAGTTGCAATATCAAAACCTAAATTCGAGTTTTAATTGTTAATAATAGTGGAACATAGGATTTCTAACGGTAAATCATTGAAATTGAAACTGATTTTTTACAATTTTTAATGTCATTTGCAACTAAAACTAATTTGTATTTTTATTTTAAATTTATAATATAGTTAATTTTTGTTTTATTTTAGAGTAAACTACAAATTTGGTCCCTGTGGTTTGTCAAAAATAACACTTTTCGTCCATACAATGTTAAAATTACAAGATGACATCATAGTTTACGAAAACGTCAGGATTTGGTTCCTCCCTCTAATGTCCATTAAAAAATTATGTTAAATGAGGGACATTTTTGTTCTTTTATAATATTTTGACTTTTATTCAATAAAAATTATTTTTATGATTTTGGTCCATGTGGTTTTTGATTAGGTAAAATACAAAAAAATCGATAAAATGACGATGTTGCTCAATAAATGAAACTTTTTAACGGCCAATAGAGGGAGGGATCAAATCCTGACGTTTTTGCAAACCACGATGGACATCTTGTAATTTTGAAACTGCAAGGACGAAAATAGTTGTTTTTGATAAACCACAGGGACCAAATTTGTAGTTTACTCTTTATTTTATTAGTATAATTATTTTATGCTACCACTAAAAAAAAAGATTATGAATCCGCATGTGTACACAAGAAAACACGGTGTTAAAATAAGAAAACATAGTCAAAACAAGAAAACATGATATAATGATCAAATTACATATGATTACGGCACGTCACTAACCGCAGGTCAAGCCGCCTGCATACCTTTGTTTTGATTGTGTTCCGTATATACTCGCATACGAATTCAACATAAAATTATATGTGATATTATTGTTGTCGTGTTCCATGATTGTTAGCCATAATATATAGGGAAATTGCCATTCAAAAAAAAAACAAATATATATATATATATATATATAGGGAAATTGACTCAAATGGCTAGAATTGGGGGGGGGGGGGGGGATTGGCCTCCTAGCCATCCCTCTCTCTCTTTTACACAAATGTCAATACCTACACAAAAAGGGAGGTGCGCAATTACGTATCTTTTTTTTTTGCGCACCTGCTACATGTCGCGAGTACATTAAACCCTAATTTTGGTCCTCCAAATTATAAGTAGCAGGTGCGCAAAAAAAGAGGGGTACACAACTGTACACCCACTCCACATTTTTTACGTAGGTATTGACATTTATATAAAAGATGGAGAGGGATGGCTAGAAGGTCAATCCCTCCCCTATTTTGACCATTTGGGTCAATTTCCCTTATGTATATACTCAACCTAAGCATGAGTACATGACCATGTAATCATTGGAGTAATTATAAAAATAAAAATTTTATATTTGAATAAATTATAAAATAAGACTTGTATATATAAATAATTGTTATATTGTTGACGTAATCAATGTGGCGAATTTATTTTGACCATAACATATGACTTCTCTTGCAAACACGAACACAAGGCTGTGCACGCCAAGTCTCTTTGATTTAATTTATTTATTTACAACAAAACAAACTCAATTGATTAATTATCAACTCCTATATTAATTCCCAATTAAGAAAGCCCGACCACCTTAATTTTATCAAATTAATTATAAGTAACGTAACCACCTTAATTCTAAAGGCAACGCCCCTAACGGTGATTACCTCTTAATGGGTTTTAACGTCAGATGTTTAACAGGAGGTATTTATCAGTGTTTGCAGATACTGATAGATCAGCCAATAAAACTATATACTTGATCATAAACTTTCAACTATAGTTATCAGTTGATAGGTATCAAGTACTATCAACGGATGGTTACCCACTAACAACTTATCAGTCGATGACCATCAATTGTCAGTTTTGTAACCGATCTTTTTGTAACCAAACACTATTTGTTTCCAACAATCATTTCCATTTAATTGGGAGACATTTTTTTAGATTAATTTAGGAACAATTACAGTTACATAAGTTTAAAAGGATAAAGATTTATGCCAAAATTGATACACAGATTTAAAACTATCCTCGAGTTAATTTCATGACACCCTAACTGAATTGGGTCGAAATATAACTTTAAAAGAAATCACGTGATCTCAAGTTTTATCCGGATTTTTTTCTTACGGTTTCTCTAGTGCTTTGAAATCTCGATTTGCTAAACACAACAATAACGAGATTCAAGTTCACGATCTTTAAATAATACCGAATGAATACCAAACTCAACCTATCGTCTTCTTGATCGAGATAACGTTATACTTATCGATATATATATATATATAGATATACATACATATATATATATATATGATTAGTTATAACACATGATATAAATGGCATAATCAAGTGTTGCCAACTCATATAAGAAGAAAGAAAGAAGCAAAAGTTGAAAACCAAAATCAAGAAAACACTTCAAGAATTTGTTTCGTAGTGGGTTTCTTTTCTTTTCTTTTCCCTCCACACCAAGCAACCAAATATTATGTGTTTTTATGTTTCTGTTTTTCTTGTTTTTGCCTTTTCTTTACTTGCACTAAACCTTAACCACCACCTTTAATATAAATGAAAGCATCCTCATCAAACTTCAAGTCATTTTTAAAAACAAAAACACAGAAAACAAAAACACAAAAAACAGAAACAGGAGAAGAATTAAAAGTGGTATCTTGTTTATGGCTTTCTCTTACATGAAGATGATGAACAGGTTTGATGTTATTTGCTTAAACTGCCTCTCAACTTTTCACAAGTTACATTTCCAGTCCCTAACGTTTTCAGAGTCTAGCGTAGAAGTCCCGAATGGTAAAAAGTTTTATCTTTTGGTGTGATTTTTCGTAGCTTCTTAGAAGACATATTGTCAAGTGTAGTAATTGATGATGCACTTTTGAAGGGGTGGTATAGATTCGTTAAGAGATGCTAACGTTGTGGATACTGAAGAGTCTTCAAACGATGCTAGAAGAAGTTCTAATCTTGATAGCAGTAGGATGTGAAGATCTCAATGTTTTGGTTTATCAGTTCGAGTCTAGTCAGGGCCATTGAGAATTTCCCAAACTGCTATCTTTAAGAAATCCATGGGACCAGTCGAATTTGTTCATACGGTGACACCATCTTTTTTCATACGGTTTTTATCGATGTGTCTTCATCTTTTTACCAACATTTAATATCACCTAATGTGTTTTTACCCTAATTTCACCGTTTCGATAAAATTTTAAAGTTTTTTTGCTTGATTTCAAGGATTTTTAAGTTTTTTTTATCTATTTCCAAAGACCTTTTTGGTGTTTTTTTTATTTCAATAGTTTTTCCGGATTTTTTTGGTTGATTGCAAAAGTTTTTTTTTGTTTTTCGTTGATTACAAGATACGGTTGCACTTTTAAAATAATACGGTTGCACCTTTCACAAACCTAAATTTTTTTATCTTATGGCGGAGAAACAATACGGTGGCACGTGCCACCGTCGGCACCATTGTAGGTCCGTCCATGAGTCGACGTACGTTCAAGTTGGTTCAGAAATCCCTGATTACAAAAAAAAAACGTCTTGGATTTCTTGAAAGTGGATGATATTTTAGAGTTTAAATATAACGTTAGGTGTCGTCTCGCTCAAATTAACTTCAAACCCAAGTTCGTATTGCCACCATACAAACCCATCGGATTTTAGTTTACGTGCTTATAACATAACGGGTCGATTTACAAAAAAGTGGTAGGATTATGTCGACATAATGGTCATGATTTCATACCAAAAACATTATTTAGAAAGTTGAGGGACTGATATGTTACTAAGGTGATAGTACATGGATCATACTTGCAATATCTTTAAATTATTTGCATTGCAATTGCAGAGGGTGCACCCATGGCTCGAACCCATCGCGCTTGTTTCTAGGCGCCCCAACGCCGTTAAATTCTCACGACCCGAACCCAGTCAACAAAACAAACCGGGTCCGGATCCCCAACGCAACTCATCATGCCTCTTCGTACGGTACGTCACTTTTTATCTCCGATCTTGATTCTAAATGTGAAACATTTGTTCCAAAACTGTTTCGGATATAATTCAAGTCTGCATGCATATTAATTCAACAGCTATATTAATTTTTTTTTTAAATAGTGTAAAAAAATTGGATGCAACTCCAACAACTATTATATTTTAACAACTATAGTATTAATTATCTTATTAAATATTCAATATATGGAAAGTTGAGAGAATTTTTTGGTTTGTATTTAATTATATTATTAAAATATACAATATATGAAAAGTTGAGAGAGGAAAAGTTTGTTTTTTAGGGGTAATAATTAGTTTTGGGGAGAAACTATCTATTTAGAGATTTCTTTAAATTTAGAGATTTTTATAATCTCTCTATTTTAGCACAGAGGATATCATAGCTGTTGCAGCAACAAAAATGTTAAAATCCCAATTTTTTCTATTTTAGCATAGCTGTTGGATATGCTTTTCGAGATTTCTCTAAATTTGGAGATTTTTACGATACCTCTCATCTTTTATCTATTTTAGCATAGAGTAACAAAAATGTTAAAGTTCCAATTTTTTCCATTTTAGTATAGTTGCATGGAGCTGCTCTTATACACTTTAGATGTGAGGTGAAATATACTGGGTTTTTTTTGGTTCTGTTCCAAAATATTTGGATACTAAAAGAAAGTTCTATTTGTGACAGTTGCTTCTTTTGCTGCTTTCGCAATGCTCACACGAAACGTCGCGAATGATGTTCTAACCGTCGGTAAAGAACTTCGTACTCTGGCGGATGAATTCATCCCGCGAGAGTACCAGGACTACTACATCCACGAAATGCAAAGGCTTCTACGCAAAAACGATAACGAGTTTACGATCGTCATAGACGAATACCAACCGCAATCCAGCACGGCAGACGAAATGTTCAAGGCGGTCGAGACTTATTTGGGAACGAAAGTGAACGAATCGTGCATTCGAAAAGTTAACGTGTGCAAAAACAACGAAACGTTGGCTATTACGATGAACGAAGACGAAGAAATCGTCGATGATTTTGATGGGGTTCAAGTGAAATGGAGATCTACGACGCTACAACCGGGACTCAGATGTTACGAGTTAACGTTCCATAATAGACACAGATGCAAGATTCTCGAGTCGTACTTACCGTACATTTTGGAGCGGTCGGATGCCATTAAAGCCAAAGAAAGCGGATTAAAACTTCATATGATCGACGATGGTTATCCCGAACCAAAAACCATCGTTCTCGACAACCCGATGACCTTCAAAACCCTAGCGATTGAGCGTGAGCTAAAGAAGACGGTTATCGAGGATTTAAACAATTTCAAGAACGGGAAGGAATATTATCGACGAATTGGTAAGGCGTGGAAACGTGGGTATTTGATCCACGGTCCATCGGGAACGGGCAAATCGAGCTTGATCGCATCCATGGCTAACCACTTAAATTACGATATCTATGACATGGATCTTACAAATGTCGATTCCGACTCACAATTGAAAAACATCCTGCTAAAAATGCCTAGCAAATCGATACTTGTTTTTGAAGATTTCGACCAACTTCAAAACCCGACAATTGTTGATACGACGGGGAAACTGTCGCCAAAAAAGACGTTTTCGCGACTCTTGAACTTCATGGACGGGATTTGGTCGTGTTGCAGAGAAGAACAAATCTTCGTTTTCACGACCAAATGTATCGATGGACTCGACCCGACATTACTTCGGCCGGGTCGAATGGACGTGCATATTCATCTGTCTTATTGCACGTTTTCAGCATTTAAACAACTGGCTTTCAATTATTTGGAGCTCGAAGATCACAAACTCTTCGAACGAGTCAAGGAGTTGTTGCAAAGCGTAAATGTCACCCCGGCTGAAGTTGCGGGTGAGCTCATGAAGTATACGACGAATGCGACGGTATCGCTCGAGCGACTTGTTGCGTATCTCGACAATAAGTCATGACTTGTTGCTAGACCCATTATTTTCGATTTGTTACACTTGGTTAATTTAAAGATGTACAAAATTAATACGACTTTTTTTTTTAATTTTGATGGTTTTGATTTAATAGATTTAGTGGCTACATGTATAGTTTTTAAAGATAAGTGTAATTAGCCATCCTTTCACAAAAATAAGTTAGCTTATTTTCTGGGTACATATTTGAATGGACATAAGCTAATTTTTTGATAAACTACTTGAATTAGCTTAGGAAAAGCTTTTTGTTTCTAATTATGCCATCATTAATATTTATTATTATATATTAACTATTAATTATAAATAAATATTAATTATTAAAAAATATTATTATTAATTAATAAATATTAATTAATATTATCTGAAAATTTTAACATAAGTTTTAATTATACATTGATATTAATTTTAATTATTTAAAATTATTGATAATTATATCATTTTTTTTAATATTGATCAATATATTTTTAATTATTAATTATTATTATTTTGTAATCATTATTTGATTGTTTTTTCCATATTATATGTAACGTTTAGTTAAAATCATAAATTAATGTAATTTTTTTTTAATTTGGATTAAAATTCAAAATTTATAATATATATAATAATAAATTTAAACTCTTTTAATTAACATATTATATTATTTACTACTTTTTTTTGTATTAATTAATATATTATATTACTATAAACTTGTTTTAATTATATTACTAAATATTGTAAATGATCATTTTTTTCTAGATGTCTTTTTTGGTAATTTTACATGCTTATAAGCTAGTTTTTACCAAACGTGATTTTTTCATCAGCTAGCTTATCAACTACCAGCTAATTTATTAGTTATAAGTTAG
This sequence comes from Arctium minus, assembly GCA_954870635.1. Classification (NCBI taxonomy): domain Eukaryota; kingdom Viridiplantae; phylum Streptophyta; class Magnoliopsida; order Asterales; family Asteraceae; genus Arctium; species Arctium minus. Next base: position 93,907,916 of record OX941087.1, read on the forward strand.
TTTATCAGCTAGTTTGCCAAATATAACCTTAATGTTATATAGTACATCATTAGTTCGGTCATATTCAAAGCCATAACCTAGCCAATTTTCCTTTATTTTTATAATTTTTAACGCTATTATTTTAGGCTTGTAATTTTCAAATCAAAAGAAACACAAATATGTATTTGGTTCATAAGCCGGTTCTAAATGGAAACGACTCGTTTATGTGGATACGGTTTCAATTTTATTGTTCATATTTCGGTTTCGGTTCACTCCATTCCAACTCAATGGACAACCCTAATAACTCGGTTTAACCAAATACAACCTCCTAGTTGAAAACTGAACAGAGAAAGAGGGAAGCGTTGGAGCAACAATAAAATACAACGACTGACGAGCTAGCTTGGTAGAAAGCACTAACGTAATGGTTTTCTTTTAAGGTATATTTTTTTTTGAAAAATATGAATATAATACGACATAGTTCAATTTAAATCAGGAAAAGAAAAAAAACGATCCAGATTTGGTTCAAAACGAAGGACCGATTTGAAAAACTGTAGAATCAAAATAAACTAACTGAATATCGATATATGTTTGATCAAACATAATATTGATAGATATATTTTTATTGTACCTTATCCGGTATATCTTGATGAATATTTTTATTCGACAAGCTTAAGATAGAGATGGACCTAATTATTTTAAGTGACGGTACTATTTGACTATAAAAAATGAAGCTATGGATATTTTTTATAAACTTATCATCAATCTTTACTTGGTTAGTTTCTTGTTTTTTGCATGTGAAGTTATGTGTTCGAGTTTTTTACCCAAACATTTTAAAAAACATAATAAATCTAAAACTAAAAATTAAAAATTAAGAAAACCATACAAGTGAAATTCGAACATGGCCCTCAAAAGGGAGAGAAAAGACGGTGCAAACCAACTGTATCAAGGAAATTCTTTGTTATTATCATAGTTTCAAGAAACATACGGTTGCACCAAATAAAACAATACAGTGGCAAATTTTTTTAAGTATATAATATTTATATACGGCAAATGCAATATAAACTCGTACACTCTCCTCACCTTTGGTGAAGTTTGAACCCTGACCTTCTAGGAGGTAAAGACTCTGATGCCACTAAGACAAAGACCTTTTGATAATATAGTAGCACCTTACACGAAAAAAATTTACACGATACAGGAATGAAGTGGTGGCCATATCACCGTATGCACCATAGTGGGCAAATAGATTGATTTGTCTATCTGCGTTAAAATCATTGTTGTTCAAATATAGTAACAAATAAATAGTCTGAACGACAAAAATAACTATTTTGCGATCTATATATTTAATAAGGCCACAATTATTTTGCAACAGAGTAAAATGTTACAACCTCGTACAATCATCATCTAAACCATTTATATAGCCCATTGCATTTGCATTCTCATTGATTCTTTAAATGAATTATCATATTTCGTCGAATTTCTGCAACAGATGTCGATGCACATAACGTTTCATGTGATGCATCGGATGAATGTGGTACTTTCGTGAAACAATATGCATTCCATGTTAGTGTATGTATTCAATGAAATATCATACATTACAAGTAAGATTATTACATGAAACCAATAATCATTCTATGTCTACTTAATGAATGTGATAAATAAATAGTTTAGATGAGGATTGCATGTGGCTGTAACTTTTTACTAGATTGCAAAATAAATCACTCCTATTTAATAAATAGGTTAAAGATTGAGGGGGTGTATGGGAGTGCTTATTTAAAACAACTTATGTTTTTTTTAAAGTACTTGTTAACATGTGTAGTGATAAAAATGAGTTTTATAAAAAGTGTTTAGATTAGCTTATTGTGGTACCGAAACGTAATAAGTTAATAAGTTGTTATTTATGGGTGTTTGGGATTGCTTATATCTATAATCTATATCTATACTATATTATAAAGCAAGGATAAAAAATTCTTAAATACAAATTATTAGGCACAAGGTACCATCATTTTATGCAATATTTTAAAAATCTTTTAATTTACAAGTATCAAAACATAAGATACATATTACTACTACAGACTTCTAACAACCACCAATTTGGTATGTGCAGAGCCTTTCTTTTATGCCGACCTTTCCATGTATCACTATTAATTAATACTAGAAGCGTACTCGTGCAATGCGGCGAGATACATCACGATTTTAATGTTTCATTTTATTTTTTTGTCGATTTACAGTACGATTTTGGATGATTTTGAGAAATTGATAATGTTTTTTATAAATTTGTTTAATTTAGGCTTAATAATATAATGTTTTTTATATAAAAAAATAAGTATTTTGTTAGAATTCAATGATTATCTTATATATTTTAATGACATTTAAAAAAATAACCAATTACATATTTAATAATATAATTAAAACAAATTTATAGTAATATAATATATTATTAATTAATAGTGATATATGAAAATGTCTGCATAAAAGGAAGACTCTGCAGATACCAAATTGGTGGGTGTTAAAAGTCTGCAGTAGTAATATGTATCATGTGCTTTGATAATTGTAAATTACGAGATTTTTAAAATCTTGCATAAAATGATGATACCTCATGCCTAATAATTTGTATTTAAGAGTTTTTTATCCGTGCTTTATAATATAATATAGATGTTATATTACAATAAATTTGTTTGATTATTTTTTCTAGATGTCATTAAAATATATAAGATAATCATTGAATTATAACAAAATACTTAATTTTTTTATATAAAAAACATTATATTATTAAGCCTAAATTAAACAAATTTATAAAAAAAAACATGATCACTTTCTCAAAACCATCTAAAATCGTACCGTAAATCGACAAAAAAACAAAAAATAAAACGAAACATTAAAATCGTGATGTATCTCGCTGCATTGCGTGAGTACGCTTCTAGTATATTATAAAACATGTATAAAAAAACTCTTAAAAACAATTGCTAAAGTTTAATGTACCGTTATTTAATGTTAATTACTTAAAATCTCTTAAAAACAAACATTAAAGTTTTATGTACTACATTTAATGTTATTTATTAATTTTCAATATTTATCTCTAAACAATTTAACTCACTAAAATCACTTCCCGCCTAATTAAATACAGGATAAAAATCAATTTTAAATATAAAAAATCTAAAATATAATTAAGAAAATCTAACAGAATATTTAATGTTTATTTTATAAAAAAAATTATATTATTAAACCTAAAATAAATTACATTATTATTAAACTATCGAAGAAACTTTTAAAAACAAGTTTTTTTTTTGCATTAAATACTGTTTATTGATACAAATTACTTAAAATTCAAGATTACAAGTCATGATGCATGAGTATAAATTTCTAAAGCTATATATTTGAATTCATAACTAACTGATAAACATAATCAAAACAGGATAAACATCTTAATTTAAATTTAAAGAATTTAAAATATATAAGATAATCATTGAATTCTAACAAAATACTTAATTTTTTTAATAAAAAACATTATATTATTAAGCCTAAATTAAACAAATTTATAAAAAAATAATTATCACTCTCAAAACCATCCAAAATCATACTGTAAATCAACAAAAACAAAAAATAAAATGAAACATTAAAATTGTAATGTATCTTGTTGTATTACCTGAGTGTGTTTCTAACACATGTAAAATAACAAAAAATGTCATAAGTTATTTTAAATAGATAATTAGCGGTGTGTAGAAGCTTAAGAAGTCAAATAAAGAATTTTCGAATTTATCGTTTCTAACTGGCTTTTGCCAACCGGCAGTGGGCTCGCAACGAGAGGTGAAGATCCAAAATCCTCCGTCTTCTCTCTCTAACCACCCCCTCTTTCCCCTTTCTTCTCAAAAAGCCAAAACCTCCCTTTTAGCGTAACTTCTACTCTTCCATGGCGAACAGCAATCTACCTCGAAGAATCATCAAGGTACTATCACACAACGATTTTCTTCACCTTCCTCTTATGGCTCTTTTCGCATTCGTCGATCTCGATTTTTCGTATTTTCACTGTCGTAAATTGAAAGCCCTAACTAACGTTGTGATTTTGTTGTTTTGATTCAGGAGACGCAGCGCTTACTCAGCGAACCAGGTGAACTTGAACTCTGTTAGTTGAGTTGTTATTCGATAACTTTTACTAGGAACTTCATTTTTAATCTAATTGTGTGTGTGGGGGTTCTAGTGATTGGATGATGATGATAAATAGACTTATTTTAAGCTAAGGTAATGTTAATTGTAAGATAAGACTTGCACCAGAACTAGATCGTTAGTAGAGATGCAGTTTCATATGAGCATGACAACAGAAAGCAGTGAAGAGTGATTTAGATAACTTAAGGAGTTTGTCTACGTTGCTGAATGATGCTATTCATGTTGTTGAGTTCTATGGATTTGCCTCTTTATGATTTGTAATAGGGTTCATTTATGTACGAGCCCTTTGACAACTGAAAGCAAGGGATTTTAGTTTTTTGTTTATGATTTTGCTGTGTAGCTCCGGGGATAAGTGCATCGCCATCAGAAGAGAACATGCGGTATTTTAATGTCATGATCCTTGGTCCAACACAGTCTCCTTACGAAGGTGAATTAACTTATTAAGGGCTTATTGACTTTAAATATTGGCTTGTAGGAATGTGTTTTGTTGCTTCAAAATGTGTATAGAAAAAATGTAATCTTTCTGCAAAGTTATGTTCTTATGTTGTTTAGGTTGTTCCATGGTAAAGAACTCACATATATTGACACCCACACCCGCAAGGGTAAGTAAATGGACTAGAAATAAACACCAAACATTCTTCTATTGAATGATTGTACTGAAACAGGAGATACAGGGTAAATGTGGAGAAGTAAATGCAAGGAATTAAAGTGCAGCAAAATTATGTTTGGACTGCAGATGTATTATGTATACATGCTTATCAAGTGCAACTCGTTATTTCATTTCAAAAGATATTTTGACTTTTGTTTTTTTATCATATAGAAATCTGATACTGATTTTGCTTCTAAATTCCCACCATCCGTTTCAAATTTCATATACAAAAAATTTGTTATAAAAAGATTACAATACATAAGATATTACAAGCAATATAATTCTGTTAAATAGCCCATTTTGTCTTTCAATGTCCTTGCATGCTTTATTATTTTTTTCTTGTTACTTTTTTCTTCAACTCTTCCAAACTTAATTTCTTTCAATTATTTTTTATCTTCTCTTTTTTTTTCGTACTTCTGTAAAACTAACTTCTACGCAAAATCTTTTTCTCAAAACCTGTTTACATGTCGGGGGTCTTCGCAGAAACCTCTTTGCTCCTTGGGGTAGAGGTAACAGGTAAGGTCAAATTGTAGGTACTTGTTTGTACGTCTTACCCCCTACTCTGTGTGGGATTTACTGGGTTTGTTTTGTTTGGTTTTATCCTTCAAACTCAAACTGTAGGTAAGTTTTTGAATTGAGTGACTATTAAGTATCTAGTTCCATAATTTAATGTAGTTATCTTAGGGAGTAAACTTAACATCAAGAGTGCATTTACAGTGAATGCTTGCAGACTGTTGTGATTAAGTTTAGCCATCTGGTGTCTTTTCACTTTTGATTCAATAAACCTTCCATTATTTATTTGACATAGTTCAATAGTTGCAAACTCACAATGGACGGGGCATTTGTGTAAATGTTTATTTGTCTTTTGTGATTTAATATCTTAATCTCTATCTGTTTTTATCCTCTGAAAGGGGAACTCAGTCATGGTTTTCATTAGTTATTCCACACCATCCCAACGACAGAAAATACTTATTTTTTTGTATGTTGCTCTTTCTGCTTGCTCTATAGGAGGAGTTTTCAAGCTGGAGTTATTTTTGCCAGAAGAATATCCAATGGCTGCCCCCAAGGTACAAATTCTATTGTTACGTTAACAAGGATATCTTTTAGTGGCCCTGTTGAATCATTCCTGCTACAAGGTTGATCTTTTTTATTGAAAAGGTTTCCATTGTAAACTCTTGTTACCCCTTGATTGGTGCACATTACTCGTTGGCCCCTTTGTTCATTGTAAGTGTGTGCAAAACTTTTGAGATGATACTTTCATCAAAATTAACCAATTAGGCTTCATTAACTTGTCGATAAGCTATTCGGAGTGCGAGAGACTTCTATAGTACATATTTACAGTGGTATTTTATTTGTTATCACCATACTCTTTAGGCTGGATACGGTGAACGGAAGCTGAAGTGAGGCCTGGTAGATTAAAAGGAAAAAGATAAAGTCCCCAAGGCTTTTTCTTAAAAAATATTAGGAGGGAAACGAGAAGAAATGGAAAGATAACCTGAAAAACAAGGCTGCAAAGCTTTGGAGTAGTGAGAATTGGGTCATGAAGGATATTTTTTTCCAAGGTATTTCAGATATTTGAGGAAGTGTGTGTGAGGTAAGAAATAGGATTGCTAGACAGCTCATTTCAATGATTTTATAAAAGATGTGGACTTTATCAACATGAAGGAATTGGATGGTTCTAAGGGAGGAAGAACGACATAAGACTTGTGATGTTTCTCAGCTATAAATGGTCAAGGGGATGAGGAGAAAAACTGATGAGACCTACTGATATGCTTTGTAATCTAGTGGATGGTTTGTAACTGGATGGAAAGCTGTAAACGAGGTAATGTCGGAAAAGGAGACCGTTCTGTTGGTGACGAGCTACATCACATAGTGTGGCAAGCATTAGTTGCTCAGGATGCCAAAGTTGTTAAACAATTCCATATGATGTCTGCTTGATGTGGATATTCTTTGACTAGTGTTCTTGTGATTTGGTCTTGGTGGAAGTTTCGTGTTGGACCCTATAACTGGAAAGATTAACCCAAGTTTTAGAAAGGGAAGATGGTTCTCCAATTGCCCTTATTGCTGATATGCTTTGCATATGTGCTGAAGGGAGTCTTCTGTTTGTTGTTTAATGATCCCTTGATACTCTGATATTTTGTTATTCACTTTTCTTTTTGTGTTAAACATGCATCTTAATTCATACGCAACTTACAAAGTTACCTTCTTTGTGCATGAACTGGAATGGCTTTTTGTAAGACTGCAACCATGGTTTTAAAAAGCGTGCGTGTGAGGCGTACGCCTCGAGGCGCACCTCGAGACGAGGCGGTCCAAAATCGCACCTGAGGCGGTGCCTCTCAATCCCCAGACGAGGCGTACGCCTCAGTTGTCTGAGGTGGTGATTGAGGTGGTACGGCGTGAGGCGGTAGAGAGGCGTACGCCTCCCTCAATACAGAGGCTAAATTATTTTAAAAAATGACTAAAACCTTCTCTATTTCTTTTTTGAAAACCTTGTTCTTCTCCGGTTCTCCTAAGCCTTATCTGCTACTCGTCTATTGTCCTTCATGAATTCCATTTTTCTCCCGTTTTCTTTGCATTTCTTCTTGGATTCTCTTCGGTTCACAGAAGTATTATGTATATGTATGTATCTACTGGATACATTTCTTTTATATTTAGTCTCTACTACGTGTGAGGGTCACAGTCACACTTCTACTCACACTTTGTTGATATTTAATATTTTTTCTTTATGAGTTGTGAGCACATTAATATATACATATATATATATATATATGTTATGAATAGATCAATAGTTTTTTTCTTTGTTAGTACAAGTCCATCTATATTTCGTGATTGAAAAAAGTATATGTAAATTCTTTTAGTAATTTAGTATGATATACATATTTTGTGTCAAGTACTCAAGTGTCAAGTGTGTGTATATATATTGCATATATTTTCTGAGCAGAAGTAGTGGAATGCAGATTGGTGTGTGTATATATATATATTTTGTGTAGTGTATATATTTCCGCCTCGGGGCTTACGCCTCGCCTCATTAAGGGAAAACGCCTTGAAGAACGATTCCGCTTTTTAAAACCTTGACTGCAACTATACTGTCTTGGGCTGTCTCTTTTATGCTCTCACCTTTTAACTATATGTTAGATAGGTGAACCAGTACTTTTCCCTTTTGGATTCTTTTTTATGTTCTGCAGTCTTCATTATAAGCTGAAAGCTGTTTGTGTAGCCTGTTAGCTTAAATTTGATATGATGTTCTTTAGTTGTTCGGTTTCCTGAGGTCTTTCAAGGTGTTATATTGCATGCTTCTATGCTTGGCTTGGTGCAACTTGAAGTCGATTTTTTTTTTGGCAAAGGAATTGATGTCTGCATGGTTGCCTGAATTTATATCTGATAGACTAACCTTTCTGGCAGGTCCGATTTCTTACAAAAATATACCATCCTAACATTGATAAGGTCTGTCATATCCAAATCATTGTTTAAGGTTTAGGATTGTTTAAGTTTATCCCTTTTTCTTATATTATTAGCTTTCTATGCAGCTTGGCAGGATATGTCTCGATATACTTAAAGACAAATGGAGCCCTGCTCTTCAGATCCGCACTGTACTCCTGAGGTAATTGGATGATATTAGAGAAATTGATTTAAAAGTACCTTGAACCTAGGAAATAAATAAATGCTCGCAATTACTGCAATGCTCTCACGGCCTCACTAGACAACAATGAAAGCTCTCCATTATAACTAAGGGAATTAGAAATTTGATTTAAAATTCTTTGATTCTATAATATGCTAGTATTCTTTGAAATGTTATGCTCCTAGGTCCAAAAGACAAAAGAGGCCACCTTAAATGTAGCAAAATTTAAGAACAAATATCAACGATAAAAAAATGACCATCCAATATCTATAAATGGCAGTGGCAAACCTATGTTACAAGTGCATACCCAGAAAAAGAATTATAATGGTAATGCACAGCTATGTTATAAAACCTTGGTCCACCACTAATAAAGTAATAAATGGATGATAATTTTGAAATATTGAACTTATTAATGTTTATGTTATAAAATAATACTCTTTTGCACACAAGTCTTTGAGATGCCTTTTTTGGGATCCATGGAGTAAGTAGACAACACATTACTAACATGAAAGAGTCTGTCGATGCTTAAGCAAGATGATCCCTCAATTAGGATTCAGGCTCAAATACAACCATTATGATTTGTCCAGAAATTCAGTGATTTCATTCCTCATCCCATGAAAATTGGTACAATTGTCTCTGTGCATGTGAAATATATGTTTTGCCCTTTAGTTAAATGTTCACATAATCACATCTAGAGAAAATGATAGAAACTATTTGAAATTAAGTTTTAGTTTTTTTTTTTGGTATCAACATAACTTTTGTGAACCAATATCATTATCAGAAAGATGATGGTTTGAGTGGTCGCATGATCATATCTTATAAGTGTATCATTAAAACAATTAATCGAAATTAATCGTGGTTCCAAAATGGAACTCGATGTGATTTTTATGAGATGGAGGTAGTGCTACAGTTCCATATGCTTTATATGTATATAGGGAGCTAATCAAATTAGAACCTCAAAAATGTTGAGAACCATGAAAACCAATCTCAATTATCCAATGGCTTTAATCAAAGGTTATGAAACCGAGTGGCATTTTTGTAATAGATGTGAAAACCCTAACCAAGTACAAATCTAGTATGAAGTTGAGAGGGCAAACAAGGGATTTGACATAACGATATTAATCAAGCAAATTAGTGGCACATGATAATCTCTCAAATATTCTGCGATTCCAGAAACTTGAAGATTTTGTGGTTTTTGTAGTTCAACATTGAACAATCAATGTCCAATGGATGGTTGCTGCAAGTTCAAGAAAAGAAGAGCACATAATTCCAAAAAATTAAGATCAAACTCGATATAATTCACTTTGTTGTCTCTATTTTTCACACAAAATTTTAGGGTTTTAATGTGAATATTACTTTTACATATAGAAGAAAAAGCGAAAGCATACAAAAGGAAACAACATTCAACAGGTTTGTCAACATAGCTGATGAATCTATAGAGATCAAAGAAGATGAAGCTATAAAGATGTCGTTGAGTCACAATCAACGAATGTTTAAATGGAGAAAATGAAAAAGATTCATAAAAAAGGTAGTAAAGAAATTTTGATCGGAGAAGGTAGTGAAGGTATAAGAGTAATATGCCTTTGAATTTCATAAGAAATAAGAAAGAAAAATAGTGCACATGGTTTCAACTGATTTACTTAACATTATTGTCTCATGTGAAGCAAGTCAAACAACACAGTGTTTCTGAGGTTTTACAATGTATATGTGAAACAACAAATGGTTTCACATGCTCTACAAAGTATCGTAGTTTCACATTTGAAATAACATGGGGTTTAACTTGGTTTACTACACACAACAAAAAATTTCACATGTTCTACGATACATTGTTGTTTCTTCACATGTGAAACAATACAAGGTTTCACATGTTGTTATTGATGATACTGCTAGTCTGCTACAAAGGTTGATATTGAACCAAGTATGGAAAGGTGCCATACATACCGGTAAAACACAAGTGTAAGACTTAATGTTCATTCAAACAAATATATGTTTAGAGAGCATCTTAAAAGCTAAGATTGTTTTCTCCCGACATGCAACAATGTATGATAGTGAGACATTAGAGGTCAGTTAGTCAGCTGTCTTGACAAACTTGCTAAATATCTCCACTCGAACACTTGGTGATTGTGATTCAACCACATTTTGTACCTTCTTCAATCTCTATACTTTCATCAGTCTGTCTGTTGAATGTTGTTTTCTTTTGAACTCTTTCGCTTTTCTTCTACCTGTAAATGTAATGTTCACATTAAGATCGTGAAAATTTGTGTAAAATATGATTACGTTTGATCCTCATCTTTGGAATCACGTGCTCCCCTTCTTCATTCGAACTTGGAGCAACCATTGTTGATATCGATTGTTCAATGTTGAATTAAAAAAACCACATCTTCCAAGTTTTCTGGAACTGCACAAGGAAATTCACGATTTTGGAGAGAGGAGAGATTACCCGGTGCCACCAATTTGCTTGATTAGAATCGTTATGTCAAATCCCTTGTTTGTGTTCAACTTCTTATTAGATTTGAAATGGTCAAGGAAAGTTACCACGGGGGTTTCACAGTCTTTTATCAAAGTCATTGGATGGTTGAGATCGGTTGTCAACATATATTAGGTTCTCATTTGATTCGCCCCTCCACCTATATACATATAGTTGATAATATGTTGATAACTAACAAGTTAGAACACCCATATATCAAAAGTCGGTGGTATTCATGGCAGTTGCATGATGAAGATTGGTAAAAAAGACTCCAGCAGACAACTTGTAGAATTGCTGGATGACCTGACAACTTTGTTAAATCATGGAAGATACCCGAAATACAATGTTCATATGAAAAGTTACTAGAAGTTGACATATAACTCAGGTTACTTCCAAATTCAAGCTAGTTTAGGCACAAATTCATGGCCGGCTATTAGCAGCTGCAATTTAAGCTCAAGTTTAGCACCTTTTTTATGCTTGAGTTTGTTTTACTCAAGCCCGATAAGAGCCAGTGTTCTAAAAGACTTTCCGCAACAGCTGCCGTGGCGCACCGTGGCTCAAGGCTTGTATCTGACGCCACGTTAAGCCTGTGGCACGGCATGGCCTAACGCGATGTTTGATTTTCCTTACCTTTTTAATGTCATACTTGTTAGTTTTTTTAATAAATAACCGAATTTAAATTGTTTAATATCATAGACTCATTGAATAACAGTAGAAAACATATGCTTATGTACGTAATATTATCTATGATATAGAGATTTGCCGCCATAAGTCACGCCGTGGCCTCACCGTGGCTCCTAAGGCTTGACGTTTGGCCTCACCGCCACGCCTTACCTTACGCCATTTAAAACCTTGATAAGAGCTCAAAACTTGATTTCAACCCTATTCCCATCCGACCAACAAAAATGGAACTTTGACCTTTAAATTCTTGAACTGTATGTACTAGCATTCAAGCACTTTTGAGTGCTCCAAACCCAGATGACCCGCTATCCGAGAACATAGCGAAGCACTGGAAAACTAACGAAGCTGATGCTGTCGAAACAGGTACGCGCAGTAGCCATGTTTGGTTCATTTCATCAACTTTTGTTCTCCCTTGTTTAAGACTTCCGTTATGTGTCGTTTATAAAACCTTGCAGCAAAAGAATGGACCCATTTGTACGCTAGTGGCACCTAAACACCATGTTGCTCTGAGAAGATAACATGTATTATAATTAAGATATTGATGCCCAAAAATGTGAGCAACTGGGGAAAAGGTTCATCCCCTTGCTGCTAGCCCCGGATGATAAATGTTGTTAACCCTCGTCTTTCGAGATAAGTTACTCGTGTTCTATTTCTCATTGTTAAGATTTTCACGAAATGTTTATCTATACGCACACAAGCTATAGTTTTGCAGTTACAGTGAAGAAATCAGCTGTCGCTTAGGTTCGTGGAAAGGTAAGTGAACTGTGCCTGGTTCACTCTTTTTTAAGTATATATTTATATTTATAGACAACAAATACTCACGCACACTCCTCACTAGGGGTATAAACAAGCCGAGTCGAGTCGAGTAGTGGGTTAATCGAGTCGGGCTCAAAAATTAATACTGGGCTCGAGCTTGACTCGAGCTCGATTAACTTTTCAATGTAGGGCTCGAACTCGAGCTCGAATATTTTTCGAGTTATCGAGCTCGATGCTAGTTTGTGTGTTCAAACTCGCGATTGATTAACTTGTTTATTGGCTTGAGCTCGATAATTTTTATATTTGTATTGTATGATTAATAAATATGTGAGCATGTTTGGCTCGAAAAAGGGTATACTCGAATGGCTCGGCTCGACTCGACTCGAAAAATTGAATCGAGTTTTCAAACGAGCCGAGTTGAACATTGGTGTTATAAATCTCGGCTCGTTAAGTTAACCAAGTTCTATTTTGTGTTCGAGATCGACTCGGGATCAAGAATAATTAAGCTCGAGCTCGAATAGCTCGTTAATAGCTTGACTCGTTTACACCCCTACTTCTCACCAAGATTTGAATCCTTGACCTTCTGGGAGGCTAGGCCCTAACGGGTACGGTTGGGCCAATGGCTCTTTGGTTGGTTCACTCTTTTTTAAAGGTTGAATAGCTTTCCATGCAATTATCGACTTTTAGGTCTCGTGACCACTTTCGTGGTCCGGTGATATTGATCTCTAGATGGTGACTTGAACCCTTGACTCATATTTTTAGGAGAATGTGATGATTTCCGGTAATAAACAGAAAAATGAGTACAAATGACCTAAGATTGCCACTGATTACATACTTCTAATCTGGAATGAGCAGACAGTTATAGAACATTAAATGGATTTATGCTTTTGGGAACTTTTGACAAACGAAACGTCCCTGCAACTTTAGCTTAGGGGTGGTTTGGCAGTTGCTGAATGGTTTAGTGCAGAATGATTAAGTGGTCTGAATGATTAAGAGGTTTTCATGATATTGTGTAAAATGAAATATGGTGGTTTGTTAATTGTTCATAATGAAATTAGGGCTCTTAATGGTTAAGGGAGGGTCAGGATACTAAGGTGCCGTTTGTTTTTTAAGAGGTTTAAAGTCTGAAGTCTTATTTTAGTTATGATTGATAAGAGGTGGTGTGTAAAAAAGTCTGAATGATTCAGACTTAAGAGCCATTAAGAGGTTTTTTTAAAAAAACAAACAACCCCTAAATCATTAAGAGGATTTTGGAACCATTAAGAGACAACCATTTTTTTTTGTCAAACAAGATTTACCTCTTAACGATTCAGAGGTTGCCTCTTAATAGAACCATTAAGAGGTAAACAAACAACCTCTTAAAGTTTAGTTAGGGAAGAGGTAGGGGGTGTTTGTTTAAAAAAAACTCTTAGGTGGTGTTTGTTTTTTCGAAATAAGCTCTTAATTGCCACTTATGTCTGATTCGGTCAGACATAAGATAATTCAGACCGTTTGTTTTTTCTTTTTTTTCAGAGCCTCTTAACCCTTAATGTCCTCTGAATAATTAAGTGATAACCCAACCACTTAATTACCTCTTATTTTCGTCCAACATCATTCTTTTGATTTCAACATCGGTTTTAGCCTAAATGCACCCCGAATTTGAAAAAACGCAAAGCATGAATATTGTAGATTTGTGTATTAGCTTTCTAAAACATCTTGAATTGCTTAAATCGGCGCTTCGGTGTTTGAGATATGATTAAAAGTTTAAAACTCCACGACCTCGCAAATCTGTTAGCATCCTTCTTTTGTTTTTTTTTTTTCGTTCCGTACTTCGATCATCGATGTTCACTTCAATTGACGTATTTAAGTTGAATATTTGAGAGATAAAATGGATAATTATATATATTCAGACGTTTGATAGTTTACAAAAACAAACTGTCTTGTTGATTCAAATTTCAGACTTCAACACCACCTCTTAAAAATCATAAGTGAAATCAGACTTCAGCACCTCTTAAAAAACAAACGCCACCTTAATGACTCTTATGTCTGAATCGGTCAGACCTTTTTACATTCAGATTGTTTGTTTTTTTTCTTTTTTTTCCAGTTTCAGAGCCTCTTAACTCTTAAATACATCTGAAATAAGAAGTGATGACCTAACTTCTTAGAACCTCTTATCGCCGCCTCAGTTCATATGCTCTTCTTTCTCTCAAAACGTCTTCAGACGTTACAAAAATAAACAATCTTATTGATTCAGACTTCAACACCACCTCTTATTAATCTGAAGTGAAATAAGACTTCAGACTTTAAACTTTTTAAAAAACAAATGCCACCGTAGTCATCTTTACACAACTTTTTAGAAATGGACATCGAACACAGGCAATTTATTGATGGGATGAAAATTTTCTCACATGGGAAGAAGATTCAACAAGTACCAAGTACCAAGTACTTCATTAAAATAAAGTTGTTTTTTTCATTTTTTTCTAATAAAATAAAGTTGTTTAAAAGATATGAGAAATAAATATTACTTTAGGCCTTTAGGTGATGTGTGTGGACTGGACGTTTGCATTTTGAATGTGATTGTTGTGACGTTCAAGATCAGTACATATTTTAGTTGGTCAAAATGGGTAAAAATTGTATGAAAATGCAACACATTTTGGTCTGATTTTTACTTTGTGCAACTTATTTTTGAAACCTTCATTTTTATATCTTAGATGTAAATTGTGATATCTAAAAAAAGAGGTACCAAACTAAAGGTCTTGATGTACATTACCAAATGTGTGAAGAAATCAAACTCATAACTATATTTATCAAATGGGGTAAGCTAAATGCGTATATCTGAATTTGTTTCTCTATAAATCAATATCAAGGCTTAATTTTTACGTTTTCAATATATATATATATATAGAGAGAGAGAGAGAGAGAGGTAGGTTATTATGCATGGTGCAACTTATGAAATCCCTCTATCTATCACTCATTTTATTTTTAGCTTGTTTTCCTTTTTTTTAATTACAAAAGTGAAAATAAAATGAGTGATGGATAGAGGGGTTACATGAGTTGTATCATGTAAAGGGTTGCATTTGAACGTCTCTCTCTATATGTATGTATGTATATATATATATATAGGGGTTGTTTAATTTGCAACCCTTAAAAATGTTGCAAACCTTGCAACCCACATCTTAACCGTCGGATTCATGATCGGCGGTTACAATAGATATGGGGCCCAATATTTTTAATTAAAAAAAAAAGAAAAAGAAAAATAAAATAACCGTCGATCATGGATCCAACGATTAAAATGTGGGTTGCAAAATATCCTTCCACTATATATATATAGGGTCAGGTTCAGGAGAAAACTCTAAATAAATGGAAAACCGAAAAACCACGAAAAAACTAATGAAAAAGTATATGAATATGGATGTCAAATTAACGAGAAAAATATGATCGTTTATTTGGTGTAACTTATTTCGCTCGAATTTTGTTCATTTTTCGTATTTTTTCGAATAAAAAATAGGGGGTGGAGGTTTTTTTAATTTAAAAATTATTGTTGTAACCGTCTGTTTAATCATATCCATCAGATCATCTAATCTAACGGTTGATAAGGTGTTTTTTAGTTTTTCATTTATTTGAGGTTTTCCCTTGAACTTTCGTGTATATATATATATATATATATATATATATATATATATATATATATATATATATATATATAGAGAGAGAGAGAGAGAGAGAGAGAGAGAGAGAGAGAGAGAGGAGGATAAATAAGAACATGATCAAAATAATTGAACAAAAAAGTGGCTAAATCACATGATTTTATATGTGATTACGGAGCACGGTCAACGCAACGGTAGCAGGCCAAAGTCGCATGAATCACATGTAATTTTACATGTGATGTTAGTGTAAAACTATAAATGATTTGACCGTTTTCGTGTTCTTTTATTTAATTATTGGTTTTGTATGAACTTGACTTTCTCTCTCTCTATATATATATATATAGAGAGAGAGAGAGAATGGGGGTATTAATCATTTGAGAACTTCAAATTTGTTTTGTCTATGAAATACATCTTAAGTCACTAATTGAGATAATTAATGTTATTCTATAATTAATATTTAAAGGGTAATTATGTAATTTTTTGGTTTGGATTACAACACATAAATTACTTCTCTCTCAACATAAATGAATCATATTTTCATAAATTAAAAACTTTAATTATAATCTCTCTTCCATTAGTTAATTTATTTCTTATGAATAATTTTCTTTTATGTTCTATGATTATTCTAGTTTGTTAATAGATGTGAATAATCATTATATTTGCCACGTACATATTCATAGGTTTTTTTAGCTAAAGAGTTGGTATCTTGTAGCGTCTTTTTTTTTGTTAAGAATGTTATTGGGTATTCACTATGTGTTCACAACCAAATATCAAATATTGAAGATGCATAATCTGTTTACATTGTGTTCACAAGATGTAGGTTTTTTTGGTCTTTACAAAGTTTTGTTGAATTTTTTGGTATTTACAATGTGTTCACATTTGTCGTGTTCACTTGTCTCCACAAGTGAGCTAGGTTTTTTTTATGTTTACTTAGTTTTTTGGTTACTTTATTAATGGTAAAAAGTGAGAGAGATGAGGGAGGAGAGAGAAGATTTGTAAAATACTCAAAACTTTCTTTCTTTAAAATTTTAATTCATAATTACCAAAATTAATAATTTCCTAACTTTAACTCTCCATTTAATATAATTTGTGTTTTATATTAGATCTCATGGATCTCATAAATTTACGAAATTCTCAAATAAAGGTGTTTTCGTTTGAACATATATATACATACATATATATATATACATACATATATACATATATATATAGAGAGAGATGGAGGTTTAAGGGAAAACCTCAATAAAATGGAAAACTGAGGAACACCCTGGTAGCCCTTGATCTGAACAGTATGCACTTGTGTATACAAGTAAATTAAGTTGTTTTTTTTGTTTTTATGCATGTGTGCATGTTACAAATTACTTGTATGCACAAATGCATATCGTCCAGATGAAGGGTTACCAAAGTGTTTATCAATTTTCCGTTTTTTTTTTAGATTTTCTCCTGAACCTGACCATATAAATATATAGAGAGAGATAGATGCACCTTGTAAAGGGGTTGCATGACATGTTGCCAAAAGCTTTGTATTTATATATGTTTTGATTGTTACCTAATCATAGACTTCTTGTGACTTGAAAATGGGCTATTTTTCGTATCCTTTTAAGGCCCACTCGTGGGCACATGTTTATTGTCTTCAATGTCACATGTCAAAAATGAGAGGATAATAAATGCACCCATAAATGTTGCAGATTTGCATATGGTGATTGCTAACAGATTTCATCTCCTCCTTTTACACAGCAGATGTTTAAAATAAACAGTAACTTTTATGTTTACACCATTGACAATTTCATTTTCTATTTGATGTCTATTTCTATATGGTTCCACAAAAATACCCATCAAGTTAGGTCTGCAAAAAGTTTTCAATGTCTATAACCGTCTGCTAGTTCCAAATTAAAATTATGTAAACAGTGACAATCTTGGGTTGTCTGGACTCGCTTTTATGCTTATTACTGGCACCAACAGATTCTCATCAACTTATGAAGACATGTGATTTGAACGTGACGACCCTTCAATACGCATATGTTCTTGCCATGTGAGAAAATCTCCACGCCAATCAATAATTTTCTTTTTTGTTTGATGTCTATTTTCGAAAGGTTATGTGAGAATGTCCACCTATGCACCCACTAAACTTTAGGCTAGGACCGCAGGTACATTTTATTTGTAAAAAGTTTCCAATAGCATAAATTCACTTAAAGTTTTATAACCGTCTTCATTCCAAATTAGAAGTACGTAGTTATTGACAATCTTAGATTGGACTCGATTATCTGCTTATTATGGGCAACCACATTCTCACCAACTTATACAGACATGTGATTTGAACGTGATGACCCTTCACTACGCATATGTTCTTGCCATGTGAGAAAATTTGCACGCCAATTAATAATTTTCTTTTCTGTTTGATGTCTACTTCCAAAAGGTTCTGCAAGAATCCCAACTTATTCACCCGCTAAAACTCTAGGCTAGGGTCGTAGGGACATTTCATTTTGTAAAAAGTTTTCAATAGCATAAATTCACTTATAGTTCTATAACCGTCTGCATTCCAAATTAGAAGTACGTAATTAGTGACAATCTTAGGTTGTGTGATTCTCATCAACTTATGAAGACATGTATTTTGAATGTGATGACCCTTCAATACATGTATGTTTAAGCACATTTTAAAATTTTATTGATATGATTTTGTACGATAGTGTCACAGAAACAACTTCACTAGTTTTTGTGGTAGAGAAAACGTCTGTATACAATTATACATTTTATTCTTTTAAATTTAACCTCAAAGTTAAACATACTGAATTTGTTGAGTTTGATCCGATATTTTGAAAATTAATGGTTCTCCCTTTTGTTTTTTCTTTTGGAAGTTGAAAAGGGGGTGAAGTGTGTTTGCAAATGTTTTTGGGGGTTTGTGATTTATTGCATACACATGTATATGCACCCCATGTTGAATTGTTGATGTTATGGGTCACTTTTAAGATGTTTGAATTAAAAACCTTGTGACCACCCAACTCCTATTCTCATTTAATAATTTACTTTTTTTCATCTTTTCATATTTTTAAATATATTGTAAAAACTATATTTGCATAAAGTTTTTGCATGTTTTCCAAATACATTTTCATTTTTCTTGTGACGAGAACGGTTGTGCGTGTAGCGTCTCTTGTTGGTATCTCGAGATTCATAAGAGAATAGAAGTTTCAGTCAAGTATCTATTTGAGACGGGAAACAAATGGATTTGAGACTTTTGTTTTTGTTGTTAATAAAGTATTTTGGTTAACCTTGTGGATTAGCTCAACTGACAATAACACTTTGGTCTTTAAGAATCCTCTACAGAAATCACAGGTTCGAGTGTCACTCGGGATTTCTCTGGCTGTTTTTTAAGTCTTTGGATTAGTTGAGATACTCATAAGTTGGTTCGGACACCATGGTTAACAAAAGAAAATAGTATTTTGGTTGTAATGATTTGTTAGAAATTGTTATGTTTACATAAATCTTGAATTTTTTTTTATATTTATTGCGATTATACTGGACTTGAACTTTTAAGAGTATTTTTAACAGATTTTCTAAAATGAAGATTTTGGTCGAATTTTTGTTCCAATACCTTCTAAAAAATGATTAACCATGAAAGAGAAATATTTTTTTAATTTCCATTAATAATAAATTTTGAAATTAATGTTTAGTAGAAAGGTATATAATATTTTATTAAATATATAAAATATTTTAATAATATAATCAATACATAATTTCTAAATGAAGATGTTAGAGTTTGAATGTTGTGTTTTAGGATAAAGATGCTAAAAAGCATTATAGTTGTAGAAATTCAGAAAAGAGTGATTTGATGTTACATTCCATGTGCAATAACTATTTTGGATAATGATGATAAATTAAATAAATGAATTAAAATCAATTATCCATAGTTAGAGAAAGCCATTGATGTAACACCAAGTAGTTAAAACTTGTTCATTTAGGGTAATGCTAATGACATTCTTAGTAATGTCAAAATCAGGTCAATTCATGAATTAGGAATGTAAAAAGTAGGTTTTGATTTTGATGTGTGTAAGAAGAAAATCATTTATAAGGGTGTCATTAACAAAGTAAAGGTCTCCTTCATCATTTATTGAAAAGAATATCAAAAAGATTTTTGATGACGAATGTTTATAAAATATTTGATCCAACTAGTTTATAGCATTTATCCAAAACACATCATTTATATAACTTGGATAAGTTTTAGGTTTTTTATTGATGTATATAAATCTTAAAAATATATATATTTATTTCGTTTTAAAATAAATGTCTAAATTTGTATTTATAATTATCTTAAAATAAATGGCCAGTTTCAAATATGAACAACTAAAATTTAAATATATCTTTAATTAATGTACAAATATTTAAAAATTGATAAGATGAATGAATTAACTATATATTGTAATAATTATAAAATGTCTAAAATTATATCCCATTTCTATTGTGAGACTTTTGTGGATCCTCCCCTAAGACATTTAAAAGGATTTGAAGAACCTAATTTTATAAGGTTTTAGTTTGGCAACTCGTAAGATAGTTGATTAGCTAATTATGTTTACCAGAAACTAGCTGATAAGGTAATTAAAAAATACAAAATGACAAAAAATCAATTTTAACATTTCATAATATATTTAAAATAAATTATTAACAATATAATATGTTAATTGGTTCAAACTATATGGTAAAAATATTAAATAATATGATATGTTAATTAATATAATTTCAATTTGATTTACTATATGTATAATTTTGGATTTGTATAACTAAATATGAATATTTATAATAAAATTATTTATCAAACAATAATTAAATTAAATATTTATCAAACTTTTATTATTTATGAAAAAAAAATATAACTTAACTTTTATGTTTGACGACTAAATATGTTAAACAATAATAAAGGTAATCTATATCTATAGTATATTATAAAGTACAGATAAAAAAACTCTTAAATATAAATTATTAGGCACAAGGTACCATTATTTTATGCAAGATTTTAAAAATCTCTTAATTTACAAGTATCAAAGCACAAGATACATATTACTACTGCAGACTTCTAACATCCACCAATTTGGTATGTGCATTGTCTTCCTTTTATCCAGACATTTCCATGTATCACTATTAATTAATATATTATATTACTATAAATTTATTTTAATTATATTATTAAATATGTAATTGGTTATTTTTTCTAGATGTCATTAAAATATATAAAATAATCATTGAATTCTAACAAAATACTTAATTTTTATATAAAAAACATTATATTGTTAAGCCTAAATTAAACAAATTTATAAAACATTATCACTTCTCAAAATCATCCAAAATCGTACTCTAAATCGAGAAAAAAACAAAAAAAAACATTAAAATCGTGATGTATTTCGCTGTATTGCGCGAGTACGTTTCTAGTAATATTAATACGAGTATAAAAACAATTGATAAAATTAACAATAAATCTAAATAACTGTTGAAGGATTATGTGTCATCATCAAAAGGAAGTGATTGACAGAATATTTTCTTATTATTAGATTACCATAATGAATGTTTCCTTTTCTTTGTAAACTCCTCCCTATTTAAAGGGGCTATGATTAATGAGAATTACAGATTTCTTCTCTCTGTCTTATTATTATTCTCTCCATATTGTTGTTCTATTTGTTTTTTCCTTTAACACGTTATCAGCACGTAGCTCGTTTGCGCTATCGCTCCCTCAAATCGTTTCCACCGCTATTAAACGGTTGTTCTATTCGCAATCTACCACCATTAGAAGGTCTGTTTTTTCCAATATTGCAATTCAAGTAAGTATATCTACAAAAACTTATACTTTTTTTGTCTATGAATTATGATTAATCATGATTAACTCTTTTAGCCATGATCATGCTTATATGTTTCAGTTTTTTATTTTCTTATTTTTATTAGTTTGTAGTCTCAATCAATTTTAATAAACATAAAAATGGTTCTGGCAATTTGAAAGGTTGTAACCAATTACTTTCAAAATCCTTCTATTTTTTTAATGGTGATATGGTTTTTTTTATAATAGTAATTGATCGTTATTTAATTTGATTTGAAATCAATAATTTTTTTTGGGGACTATGCAACTTTAGAATTGTTGTAAAAAAAATCGTATTCTTCAATTAATTTTCACGGATGTAGCTCACCGTATGTACTTGAAATATGGTTTGTATTTACCTCCTATTAAATTGGTTTTATTTATTAAATATTTATTATATTAACTTATTGTGTTTTAATGCGGAATGATAGCTTTTATGTATATGATAAATTTATAATTTTGAATTCTGAATTCTGAATTTTGAATTTATTTTTATTTATTTATGATTATTCAATTAGTTTAAACATGTTTAGATGGTCAATTTCATCATATAATGTTATGTGTTTATTTATGTCTACAATTTGATGGTATCTTTTAAATTAGACTAATATATTATTGTGAGATATGCTAATTAATTATTATTTGAATATGATATTAATTTATTTAACTTGGCTTGCCATTTTTAATTTAATTATATGGGGCAATAAATATTTATAAACTTGATTATGGATTTCTAATACCATTATTATCTCTTTTGAAATCTTCTATATGTATGTCAATTTATAAATTCATTATTATTTTATTTTGGTTAATAATTTTTTTTTTATATATTTGTTTAAATATTCCTAAAATATACACTTTTATCATATATGCTTGTTTTATAACAAGCTAATTTAAGATATGATCATTTATTTAATTCAATGATATGGGTTATTTAATATTCTAGTTGCTATTTTAAACCAACTATATATGGATATGTAAATATGTTCCTATTATTTATATTGTAATATTCAAATATTATATTAGTATTTAAGTATATTTAAAGTCTCTTGAATTCTTAGTAGTCATATTTGTGATTGAGGATCATATAATTGTTAAAATGTTTTGTAGTTTATTCATTTTGACATTGAATGCTTTATAAAATTTAATATATAAATTTAAATGTTTATCTTGAGTTTCTACTCATAATTCTTAATTATGTAATTAAATTTTAGAAGTTACACTTCCAACCCCCATATTTTGGTATCTTAACAAAAGCTCCAAAAATACTATTAAGGTATTAAAATTGGCTTTATATGTCAAACTCATAGTCATTTTGGCCTCATGCCAAATGTTCTATAATTAATAATTTTATATTTAAATTCAATAAATCTCAAAATATCGATTGGATTTTGTCAAACGGGTGTAAATAGCCCTAAGGTTTGTAGGGACTTAAGAAATCCATGTGATTCCCCTACTACCTGGAAATCCAATAGATTGAGTGATTTGTTTTTGCAAATTGAAATATTGATGAAATATTATTAATAAAATTAAAGCATACAAAAATCCAATATGGTTATGATAATGAAATTTCATACATAAAATAATAATTATAACCACAATCCATTGTCTTATCAAAAAGAAAATCATATATTATCCCTTATATACGTAAATGGTTGAATCAACATATCCCAAAATCAACGTCGTAAACTCAAAAGAATATGAGTATCATAAATGAGTATATAAACCTCCTTTTGAAAAGGTACAAGAAAATACCTAAAGTCCATTAACTTCCTATTGACCCTAAAACAACCTCTTGAAAAAGTATAAACAAATACCATCATGTTTTGAGACGATAAATAAATCATAACCTTCATAAGAATACCTTCACTAAAAACCCCAAAGAACAGTGGGATGCCCCGAAAGAGATAATCGGGAGTATTCATAAACATGTACTTCTCGAACTAATCATACAGCGAAATGAAACCCGCTTATTCGATTACAAAAAGGTAACTGATTTCAACAAAGAAATGATGTATCCCAAAATGCGTCTCAATCTCTATGACAAGGAGCTTATAGAAGATGACATGATTCATAACATTATTTTCACTTTTCATACATCGGTAAATATTATTGAACCAATATAAGTTGGAATGTAACATTTAGACAAACTCATCAACCAACTGCAAGTGTTTGAGAGACATAACAAAGTTCTTTCAAATAACAACACCACATATGTCGGGACAAAGAAAATTCTCGATATCAATAATGAAAACGTTAGAGATGGAAACAACTCCAAATGATTGTGAGTTAAAAACAATTTGACACATTTATGCACCATGTGGACGAGACCCTAGAAAGGGTCAGGGTATTGGTAAGAGTCAGGAAGGATTTTTCAACACCTGGAGTAGGGATACAACTATTATCCCAGGTGATAATGGACAATCAAATAAAAAATGCACTAAAAAGTGCTTATATCAAAAAGGGAACAAGTTGAAAATGAACTATAACATATTAATTTAATATTTAATATTGATTAAGCATATGTTTCTTTGAAAATTAATTTTAAGTATTAAAATTAATTTATCTGCTAAGTAATCGAATATGTAACCATTATAGATGTAAAGAAATACATCATAACAAATGCAAAAATTTCAATATTCTCCGTTCCGTGTAGGAATGTATCGAGGAGAATTGATTTTTTTTACCTCTCACACAATCTAAAATGATAGACAAATACTTATTTTATAATTCATTCAACCGAAATACTTAGACGATGAACTGTCATTTTCTTGTTGATACAAGATCAATAGGAACCTTGTAAAGATATTCGTATCAAATGGAAATTATAATGAGCATATATACATAAGTTTTAATGAATTTGAAAGTAAACATATATATGTGTCAAACTAGCTAGTAGATTATTGAGCCATCGAAACATTTTTGTCACCAATAAAGAACTTTAGGGAAATGACACATATATGTTTCGACATGACCATGTGGGACACCATGGTTATGACATAGTGATCCGTGTATTGCAAAATACACATAGACACATTCTCTTTCGAGTGATATGCAAAACGAGGCAAATTGCAATTGTTGACTTCTGCAACATAAGAAACAACATTGCCATCATAATATGCCCTCTCGAATACTTAGAACTTTTGTATATACCCTAATCCTTAGCCAAGACAGGAATGAGATCATCCTAAAGCTAAGGACATAATACAAAAATATTCCATTGTTACAACGAATACAAGGTGATATTTATGGACATAAACATCCAGAATGCGAGCCATTAAAACTTTATGGTTCTGGTTTCGACACGATGAACGCATGTCGTATTATTGTCCACATGAAATAATGTACTCCTAGCACAAGCTATGCGTTTAAGGGCTCACCACCCTGATTAATTCATCAAGTCTACATGACTTGGAATGGTGGAGAATTTACATCATAAGGATTTGATGATTATTGCATTTGTATTGGGATTAATATAGAGTTTCCTATACCCCATATGTATATCTAAAATGGTCTCGTAGATGTTGTCATCAAAAGAATATAGATGGTAGCCAAGACATTAGTTATGCGCACTGATTTACTTACATGTGTTTAGGGTTATGCAATACTATATGCAACTTACTTCTTCATTTTGAGACCTATTACTAGCTAACCAGTCTCATGTGTACCAGTTGGTAACTGGATATCAGCCTGATATTTTACATTTACGCATGTTTGGTTGTGCAATATATGTGCCAATTGCGCCCCCACAGCGCACCAAAATGGGTCTTTAAAATGATTAAGTATATTTGTTGGATATGAATCTCCAAATATTATCCGCTAATTAGAATCCTTGACGGATGATCTTTTTTTACCGCTAGATTTGCGGATTGTCACTTTGATGAGACAGTCTTCCCGTCGTTAGGGGGAGATAGAAAAAAGGATTTTCCGTAGGAACGACATGAAGTGTCATTGAATATTCCCACTCTGTCTCATTTTGATCCTGAAACTTCATAATGTAAAGTTGAAGTCAAACGAATCAGACTCGATACCTGATACGTTTAATGTTATTCCATAAGTGACAAGATCACATATACGAGCTGCAAATATACTCGCAAGGTTAAAGTCCCCAAACAAGGGCACAACGTCGCTGGAAAGTACGTTGCAATCACACATGGTGGAGGTGTGGTTGAGGTCGTAACTCCCAAACGGAAATGGGGGAAGCTACTTGGTTTGATAGATACTCATCTAAAGGAAGAGAAGAGTAAGGCACAACTATTTGTCATCAATACATAAACCTCTCATGATATTGTCTCTGATTAAACTATGTCTATGAATCATTACTGGAGGACGCTCCGAAGTTAATATTGATTCCAAAGATCAAAGAAATCTCAAATGAATTATGAGAGTGCATATGAGTCGATGGACATATCATACATACTCATTGATGATATATTTCACATATATTGTTGCTTATGAGGTGATAGAGCACATTGACATCGAACCATGCTCAGTTGAAAAATATCAACAAAGAGCAAATTGGCCTAAATAAGCAATCCAGGAGAATCATATTATTTGGCAAATGAACAGGTATTTGGTTTGGTAGTGCTAACCTACCAAGTGTAAAGCCTGCAAGACATAGATAAATCATTTGTCGTAAAGCGTAATGAGAATAATTAAGTCATAATGTATGAGACTCTCCTTTGGCGCAAGGTTTCTCACAACGCCCTGGATTGACCGCGAGAAGACCTACTCTCCCATGATGGACGTTATAACGTTCTGCTAATTAATTAGCCTAGTAGTTTCCGAAGGACTAGAAATGCAACTCATGGGTGTGGTTAATACATATCTCTACGGGGATCTAGATTCAGAGATATAAAAGTGCTTGATGGCATTACATTACCAAAATCAAGTAATTCTAAACCACGAAGTGCGTTTGCAATAAAATTGAAACGCTCACTTTATAGATTAAAACAATCTATGCAGATGTGGTATAACCCCCTAAGTGAACACTTGATTGGGAAAAGATATATAAGAACTATAAACTATGCCCTTGCGTATTTATGTAGAAAAACAAGTTCTAGATTTTCAAAGTAGCTTTATATGTCGATGTTATGAACATAATAGACACTCTTGATGAAATAAGAGAAACCACAAGCAACTTGAAATCTAAATTTGAGATAAAAATCTTGGGAAAACTTGGGTTTGTCTAGCTATTTGAGCCAGGACACTGAGTTTGTGAAATATTAATTCACCGATCGCATATGTCTAGAAAATAATCAGGCAATTTAATATGGACAAAGCGCATTCGGTTAGCACTCCCATGATTGGTCAAAGTGTTGGATATAAGGAATTGTCCATTTCGTCTAAAGGATGGTGACGAAAAAGTGTTAGGAGCTGGAATTCCCTATATAAGTACAATATGCGCATTATCGTACTTAACACGATACACTTGACCGTATATTGTATTTCTCAGTGAACTTGTTAGCTAGATTTAGCTCAGCGCCAACGCAATGTCATTTGGAATGATATCAAGTAAATCTTTTAGAACCGTTAACATGGACTTATACTTTCCCTGTAGAAATAAAAATGAGATTGATAATGAAAATGAAAATTCAATACCTACTTAGAATGTAAGCAGCAAAAGTACTAGCTCTTATAAAAAAAACACCAAATAACCTCTTGGTATGTCTTTGCTAATATTAGGTATTTGTCTGACTCATACAAAGGTTGTTCTCAAATTGGATAAGGAATTACCACTAGGAATACGCCGATTGCTTGGAAGTAAGCTAAGCAAACCCTTGTAACTACCTCCTTGAACTGATCCAATAATATTACTCTCCATGAGATAATGTATATGATTAAGGACTATCATACATATATTAGGGGGGTTAGTAATTTTAGGTTCAACCAGTATCCTATTTACATATATGGAAATAATGCATCATGTATCGAAGAAATGAACATAAGATACATCAAGGGTGATAACACAAAGCATATTCTGCTTAAGTCTTATACAATCAGCAATAAGAAAACTCTCCTCGAGATTCAATTGAATCAAGTAAGATGCCAGGAGAACATGACATATTTTACCAAATCATTACCTAAATCCATATATTGGGAAACATGTAGAAAGTAAACGTAAATGTTTTCCAAACTCCCTGGATTAATGCACGAATCAGGGGGAGTAGTAGACAAAAGGGGGAGTCTACTATATTTGTGATATTGGTGTGTTGTGCTCTTTCCTTAACCAATTTTTATTTTTCCCATTAGGTTTTGTTCCTTGGTGTAAGGTTTTAGTGAGGCGACTGTTTATATATCATCATGTTTTCCTAACTCTCTCGATTAATGTACGAATCTAAGAGAAAACTAGACTGAAGGAAAAATCTATGTATTACAAAGAAGCTGGTGCGTTGTACTCTTTCCTTCGTCAGACTTTTATTTTTTCCCACTGGGTTTTTATTTTGGCGTAAGGTTTTAACGAGGAAACAATTGTGCACCATCACTCATTTGACTCGGCACAAGGGGGAGTGTTGAAGGATTATGTGTCATCATCAAAAGGAAGTGGTTGACAAAATATTTTCTTATTATTAGATTACCATAATGAATGTTTCATTTTCTTTGTAAACTCCTCCCTATTTAAAGGGGCTATGATTAATGAGAATTACAGATTTCTTCTCTCTGTCTTATTGTTATTCTCTCCATATTGTTGGTCTATTTGTTTTTCCCTTTAACAATAACTAATATTTATTGTTAATGAATAGCTTACAATTAAAATTACTTATTAATTTGAAAGTAATATTAATTTATATAAGATATTAATTAATAAATGTATTTATTGGTAATTTATAATTAATGTGTATTAATAATTAATAAATATAAATTTATATTACTCAGGGGCATAATTGGAATAAAGTGATAAAAGAGCTCTTGGGGCTTATTGAAATGCTACTTGGAGTAGTATTTAAATAAACTAACTTATAAATTACTTTTTGTTCATTCAAAACGGAAATCTACGATAAACTCAAAAAATAAACTAGCTTATGTTTACTAAACATGACCTTCATTGGTACATTGACCAGATATGGCGGAGTTAGCATGGACTTGATATGGCTATTTATTTGTATAGTATTTGATAAGATCATGATACCATAAAACTAAGTAAATGAGTAATTACCATTCCATTCGAGGGTAAATTGTGTATCAAAATGGAACCAACTATTCTTTTAGAAACCAACTTTCAGAATATCGTTCAAACTTCTTACCTTTGGGAATCAAGCTTTGCTTTCGTTCGTATTTTGCGATCATGAATTTGGTCATTGATTTTCTTAAACGACAATTTATTTTCCAAAATAGAAAAGGAAAATAAAGTTAGGTTTTCAAGATAAGAATGAGAACAAAGTTGGTTATTTTTTGATGTAATTTAAACCTCATTTAATAACATAAAAATCATAGAAATTTGGAAGATTTTTTTTTTTTTTTGATGAAGCCAAAATTTGTCTTTTGGATAAGATGCACTGAGATAAGATGCATCAGATCAAATTCCCTTATAAGGCGTAATTCATGAGAGGGAATGAGATTAAAAGTGATCAACGGTTCAGATCCACTTCTCAGACTTCTCTTGTTAACTGCAACTTCTTACACAATTGTTCAACTTAGGCAATAATCAATGGGAATGATAATAAAAGAAATTAGAGTAAACTATGATTTTTGTCCTTGTGGTTTGTTGTTTATAACCATTTTCATCTCTGACTTTAAAAGTTGCTTTTTTGGTCATTGTGGTACCAAAAAAGCAACTTTTAAAGATCAGAAACGAAAATAGTTATAAACAACAAACCACAAGGACGAAAATAGTAGTTTACTCAAGAAATTATTTGATTTTATATAGTATAATGAGTCCATTCTCTAAAAAACCCAAAATTTCATTATAGGTTAAACCGGAGGAAAGAAAATTCTCATTTTCATTACCGTCATTTTCATTTTCATTCCCCAACCTGAACCAATCAACCGTTAAACAATTAAAAGCAGTTGTACAACCCATATGTGTGTGTAGCAACAAACATATAATAAAGTTCATAACCTTATTTCTATTGACCAAATGATCAATCAATCAATCAAAGGAACCCCTAAATATCACAAAATACAATAATACCTCCAACCCCACAATCCAATTTACTCCAAAACTAGACTTGGTTTTTGTTTGTATCACCTTCTTCACATAATATATACACCTACAAAACTACACATCCAACTTCTAATAACCCATAAATGAATGAAACAAAACAACAACATTCCAATGGTGTTTCAATAAAATTAACTACGAAAACTCTAAACTAACCTACAACGTCTCTGCTTTCCTCTTCACGTTGGTCCCAAATTTTGGCAACGGTGAGATTATGGCGCTTTTTACAAACGAATGTAAAAAAACCGATAAGTATTCCGTGTGGTGAAGGGGATGGATCATGAAGTTACCGTTGTGTGATGCTTCTAGGAACTGTAATGCTTGACCGATGATTCCAACGCTTCTTGACTCGGGTACACCATTTCTTTCGCACGATTGCCCTTTTTGTAAATCTTGATTGTTGGTACGATGCTCACGTTCTCGGATTTTGCAATTCCTGGGCTTTCTTCCACATCAACCTTTGGATATAGAACAATTTGAATTAGTAGAAGCTCCTACATTCACATGTGAATGCATCATCTTTTACACTCTAAATTTGCTTAGGTTGGTGAAAAGTTTCGGACTTTTTGATTATTTAGGATACCCATTGTGCTTGTTATTGTTTTGGGAGACGGGGTTTTGAAGAAACGGAATATACACGAAAAAAGATGATATGCAAAGAAAACATAAAAAGGCGGTTTCTTTTTTTTACCTTAAGAAATGTTATAGATGGGTATTGGGTGCATAAAGTGTCAAGAAACGTAGAAATCTGCTTGCATTGAGGTTCCGATGACGATTTGAAAAGAACAAACGAAGCTCCTGCAATTTCGAAATTTAACGATTCAGCACAAGTTTGAAGCCATGTATCGAAGAAGAACATAAAGGTATTACAGAACTAGGGACAGAACCGTAAATATCTTGAGAACCATGAGAACCGGTATTCAGAAATTATTCATCAATGAATAATGACAATGCATGACATTCATGATGAATAACTTATTGAAATCTAGGTATATTCATAATGAATAGTTGATTCTCACAGTTCTCAAAATATTAATATTTACAATTCCTAAATGAACTAACCGGTGGAAGCAACTGCGGATTTAAACTGCTCAAGACTCGTAACCAATTCAACTTCGCCTCCGAATTTCATATTATATACTTCTTCACCACGGGATTTTTTCAATGCAACTTGAGCATGGAACAACGATTCGGCTATCTCGTTGTTATTTGGAAGCTCTCTCCTCAACACTTCGTAATCTCTCAAGGATTCAGCCCATCGATCAAGCTGTTATATCACGAGATTCAGTATCCCACACCTCCATTGATTATAAAAATAAACACGCAACACTACAACATAATTGGCTTTATAGAAAGCATAAAATGTCTAAAGGGCTGTTTGGTTGGTTTTTCATTAAGTCCTGTATGGATAAAACATTTCCTGATCCATATAGACAGATTAATCCACACAAATGTTTTATAGATAAAGGAGTGTGATTTTTAATTGGGAGGGGCAAATTTGGAAAGAAAAAAAAAACTTTGCTTTCTGCATAGGGAAGGTTACTGTACCAAAGTCATGTATAGCTGACTGAATAAGTTGCGAGTCTCATTAAGCTGCTAACAAACAGGCCCTAAATGTCTTAATAGACTACTTTATAGGACTTAAGTTTATAGGACCAATTACCAAATATATGATCTCATTAGAATAATGGCAGTGGCACCGTGGCAATACATTTTTGAAAACATATTTTTCGTATAGAGGATGTAGATGACAACTTTACCCTTAAACTACTTTACACGATCCCGGTTCACAGAAACGAGAAACACAGCATTTATCATTACCATAAGGGCAATTTGGTCATTTTAAGTTTCTTATTAGCGAGGAAATGTAAACACTTTATACCTTGGCGTATATGGAAGCTCTACGAAGAAGTGCTTTCGTGTAGTTTGGATGCATAAGAAGCGCTTGATTACAATCATCAAGCGATCGTTCCAACTGGTCGAGCTTAAACCAACAAGCGGCTCTATTGCAGTAGAGAACAGGATTCGAAGGATCGAGCCTAAGCCCTTCCCCGTAAGCCGAACACGCTTCTTTGAACTTTTCTGACTTGAAGAGATCATTGCCACGAGCCCGAGCTCTAGACACTGACCTAACATTTTGAAGCAAAACCGCGATCTCAACGTTTCGAGGGTCAATTTGTCCTGATTTCTCAATAGTAATAACTGCATTCTCAAACCTTTAACAAGAAAAACGAAATAAATCTTCAGAATCGTTTCAAGTTTTCAGCATTCTTGTCACGAAAAAAGGGTAAAATGCAACGAAATTTGCCTTGGTTTCTATTTGGTGTAAGATAGAGATATTTTTTTACACTATGTAACAAAGTTTCGAAATTTCCTATTTTTTACCCATTTTGACCGATAACATGCTGATCTTGTAACATTTATTAGAAAAGTTTGAAACTTTGTTACATCTAAATAGAAACTAAACCAAACTTTGTTGTATTTTAATGCATTTTGCACTAACGAAAACACAAAAAGTCACCTTCCCGATGCCATGTCAATTTGAGCCGAAACAAATAAAAGGTAAGCTTCAGGAGCCATCCCGAAGAACTTTTGTTGGGAAAACGAGAGGTTACAAGATGCTTCGAATTTAGGCACGCTCGAAAGGCTTAAATCGGCATCATCTAGTCGACCGAGCTTCAATAGGGCTTCTGCTTTACACGCAAATAGCTGTCAATTCGATATCAACACATTCAGTTATGTTACAACGATGCTAGTAATCCACCGACAAGATCAAATGTTAAAGTTGCAATAAGACCAAACCAAACGAACACAATATATCCCACCTCGAGGTGGGGTCAGGAGATGGTTAAGATGTATGCAGACCTGACTTCTACCCAAAAAACAAAACAAGTTGCAATAATACCAAACGAACACAATATATCCCACCTGAAGGTGGGGTCTCAGAAGGGTAAGATGTAGGCAGATCTGACCTCTACCAAACATACCAAACAAGTTACAATAATACGTTGAGGTTAACGTGAAAAGCGTGAGAGGTGGTTATCAACCGTTGGATGCACGTTAGGATGAGATGCGATCAATTCCCTTCTAAGCCGCAATTCATGGGAGGGAATTTGATTAAAAGTGATCAAAGCAAAACCCGGTATATCCCACCTTGAGGTGGGGTCCTGGAAGGGTAAGTTGTATGCAAACCTGACTTCTACCTCAAAAAGTTGCAATAATAGGTATTTGATAGCAATTCATTTTACCTGAGGACAAGCATCGGCTCCGGAAGCAATTGCGGCATCACATTCCTTCAAAACACCGGCC
Organism: Arctium minus; assembly: GCA_954870635.1. Classification (NCBI taxonomy): domain Eukaryota; kingdom Viridiplantae; phylum Streptophyta; class Magnoliopsida; order Asterales; family Asteraceae; genus Arctium; species Arctium minus. Next base: position 93,941,160 of record OX941087.1, read on the forward strand.
CAGTCCCGAACCCTCCTAGAAGCGGTGCACTTACTTAAGTGGCTCTCGACCGTTTGCAATCTCTTGAGCTCGTTTGGATCCGGTTCAGACCCTGGAAAACAAAGATGTCCCCTGGCATTTTCCACCTGCCCTAAACTGTGTCATTGCTTACACAAATTAGATTTGCTTACTCTTGTGTTACATAAGACAAGAAGCCCATAACCAACTCTACCGTTTCGAGCTCGTGATCACGAGTTCATCGTCAAGAATAGCGGCATACGGTTACATAACATGATAACAACACCCATTTGCAAGATAATGATATAAATACATACAACAAAAATCTTAGGCAAACCCACCAAAATTAAAGATGTTTCCTTTCTCAAAATCAATCATTTATTCAGGCTACCAATGATAGAAACCACTTTCCTAAACCGAAACCGATCAAGAAAGGTGTATTTAATGCAAAACAAAAAAGATTAAAAGGAGATTCAAACGAGAACAGGGACAAAATAAGAAATCACAGGGGCATCACACATTCACATGTGAATGCACTGTAAAATCATATGTGAATATAGTATAAAATTACATGTGAATGCGGTCATTCTAGTGTTTTTCATTCAATCACCGTTCTCATTCGAACCCAACCCCGATTACCCCCAATTCAAAAAATAAAACAAAAAAGATAAAAAGGAGGTTCAAACGAGAACAAAGTCAAAATAAGAAATCACGGTCGGAATCACATGTGAATGTAGTGTAAAATCACATGTGAATATAGTGTACAATCACATGTGAAAATGATCATTCTCGTGTTTTTCATTCAATCACCGTTCTTTTTGAACCCAACCCCGATTACCCCCAATTCAAAAAATAAAACAACCGCTAAGATCAATATAACAGGATTCACATATGAACCACAACCAATACCATCAAATTAATCATCAAGATTTCTTGAAAATCTTATAAACGCATAAATAAAGTTCAGAACTTTTTGTTAAAACCCTCACCTAATAAGAAGAGACCCTAAACGATGATGAGCTCTCATGTATCCACAATCCAGTTTAATCGCTTCATCACATTCTTTCACAGCATCACTAAATCTCTTCAAAGACATCAACGCAGCTCCACGGTTACAATGGTAGGCAGCATTTTCCGGCGAGATTGCAATCGCACGATCATAATAACTCAACGCCTCAATAAAGTTTCCCTTTTTGTATCGTTCGTTTCCAATTCTCTTCAATTCTTCAGGATCCACCAATAATTTCCTCGAATTCGGAGGATTCGAAATAGGGGTTTCAGTTCCGCCGCCGTAGACGCCGGCGCCGGCGGTTTTAGAACCGCCGCGCATTATGCTGCCATGGCCGTAGTTGCAGGTTCCGAAACTCAATACGTCGGATTTGGAGCTCCGATTTGTCATCATACCGGTCTTTAATATGTTTCCGGACCGGAAAATATTGCCGGTCGGAAGTAGATTGGTGGTCGGAGAAGTTGCAGAGGTTCCGCCTGAGTAAATTAGTGGGTGGCCGGCGGCGGAATCGGGTCGGGTGTGACCCGAGTTCTTTGAACAAGAACCATTTACGGAAGTCGTCGGAGAACTATCCACCGATAACTCGCCGGAATCTGACGTTTTTGAGGTGGAACGGAAGTGGGATCCGTTTCCGTTCCGACGACCCGAACCCGACCCGGATGAGCTCGAACTGGAGCTAACGGCGGGTGGATGACGTAACGGCGAAACAGGGGAACATAAATCGAGTTGACGGAAGTCGGGTTTGTTGGTGTTAACGGCGTTGGAAGGAAGGAAGTTCAGGCGACCGGAGAGTGTACGGAGGGCATTTTCCGATATGGGTTTAACGGAATCCGCCATTTTTTTATTTCTGAAACTTTTCCTCTCTAAAACTTAGCAATGTGGGTCGTTGAGATTAAAAATGAACCACCGGCGAGATGGAGATCTCGTGATTTAAAAGAAGAGTAAACTTCACTGTTGGTCCCTGAGGTTTCGTACTTTCTTTGAAAGTGGGACCTATACTTCAGTATCTCAAATAGTGGTCCATGAGGTTTGGTATTTGCTCTGAAAGGAGGACTTCCTCACTAACCCCGTTAAAAAACTCAGTTAGATCTAGGGGCATTTTTGTCCTATCACATTTTATCCCTCCTTTTGCATTTTCTTTTTTTGTTTTCTATATATATATTTTTTTGAAAGTTTTCCGATCGAGTTCAACAAGTGGGTCTACGAGTAAGTTGTGTTTGATCGATTTTATTGCTCCTAACATGTTCCTATGTTGATTTAGAGATCATAGCAAGTTTCAGGTTCGAATTTAGTTGAGAAACGAGTGAGATATCGTTGTTTGAAAGTTCGTTGGAGCTTCACCGGACTTTTGCTGGAAAAACGGGTTTCGTCGGCGTTTGATTTTAACGATTGCTTTCAATGTATTAGTCTCAGAATATCATTAATTTTTTGTTTCTCATCGTTTTCAGGTATTTTCAGCCCTTTAAACAACGAAAAACACTCACCGAAAAATCATATTGTCGGAGCATAATCATGTCGAGATACAGATCATATAGCGTTGCATGATCGAACATTTATCGTTGGGATCGGTTTATCATTAAACAAGGATCATTTTGCAAGAAATTTCGTGAATTTTGGTTGAATAAGGAAGAAAATATCGAGGTTCAAAGTATTCAAGACTTTCAATATTCAAGACTACGTAGATTGAAGCTTGATTGTATGTTCATCCAGATGCTGTATGTTATGGGTGCAATTGATGAACTGCAGGACAAGTGTTGGGATGATGATATATATATATATATATATATATATATGGGTTTTATTATGTGTGTGTATACATATATATGTATATATATGTATGTATGTGGGTTGCCTCTCATCCGAAATTACAATTTGAATTTTCATCCAAAAGTGAGATTTTCCGGTGAGGTTGCCGGAGAAGATGACCGGAAGTCCACCGGAGAAGATAACCGGTGGGCTTGTTTGGTTGATTTAAGAGAAAAAAGTGATTGAACGAAAATGCCCCTAGATCTAACTGGGTTTTTTAGCGGGGTTAGTGAGGAGGTCCTCCTTTCAGAGTAAAAATCAAACCTCAGGTACCACTATTTGAGATATTGAAGTATAGGTCCTCCTTTCAAAGAAAATACGAAACCTTAAGGACCAACAGTGAAGTTTACTCTTAAAGAATAAATGTGATGTCGTTGTAGAGAGGGAGGGAGGCTTTAAAGATCTATATACAGAGGGGTGTTCAAATGCAAACCCTTTATAGATGCAACCCCTATATCCATCACTCATTTTATTTTTACTTTTTAATTAAAAAATATGAAAATAAAATGAGTTGTGGATACAGGGGTTGCACCATGTAAAAGGTTGCATAATAACCTACCCATATATATATATATATATATACAGTGGCGGATCCAGGATTTTTTCCTGGTGGGGCACCTTTAAAATACACTGAAGGCTCGCAAAGTCGTCCGATATATTTTTAGCTTAATTCCAGTATTTAGAGGTATTTTTGAAGTTTTATTGATTGTTTTCAAGGGATTTCTAAGTGTTTTTGGTGATTTTGAGTGACTTATTCAGTTTTTTGGTTGATTTCGAGAGTTTTTTTTGATTTTTTGATTGATTTCGAGATACATTTTTTGGTTGATGGGGTCCCATACGAAAAATCAGTGGGGGGATCTATGGTAGAAATTAAAAAAAAATTGTTATTAACCTTGAAATTTTGGTATTTTGACTTTTTGAGTGGGGTCCCTTCCCCCCTCCTTTTTAACCCTGCATCCGCCCCTGTATGTATGTATATATATATATATATATGTAAAAGGGTTGCATTTGAACACCTCTTTTTTTTTCTCTCTCTCTCCCTATATATATATATAGGTGTTATTATGCAACACTTGTAACCCCTTTATTCATCACACATTTTACTTTTACTTTTTTTAATTACATAAAATGTAGGGTGGATAAATGGGTTGCAAGGGTTACACCATGTACATGTGTTGCATTTGAATGTCTCTCTCTCTCTCTCTCTCTATATATATATATATATATATATATATAGATAGATAGGTTCAAACGAGAACAATATTTATTTAAAATAACACGAGAACTAACAAAATCATTAGTGATTTACATTAACACATGAAAAAAGGACTTTGGCCACAGCTTCAGGTCCGCATGACTTTTTTGCGCGTTAATGTAAAATCACTAATGATTTTGTTAGTTCTCGTGTTCTTTTAAATAGGCGTTGTTCTCGTTTGATCCTCTGTATATATAGATAGATAGATAGATAGATAGATAGATAGATAGATAGATAGAAGCAATCAAATGCAAACCATCTCTATTTGTACAAACTAATCTCAGCCGCCCATATACATCTCAATCGTATTTAATAAATCATGATTATTATCCATAAATATCTCAATTATTTCCTAATATAATAGTTTGTATGGTTTGTACAAATGTCTTGGTTTGCACTATAACCTATCCATATAGAGAGAGAGAAAAGGGAAAAAGATGTCGGAGTTTGGATGACTCCGGCGAACACCAACTTCACGGCGGACAGGTTTTAAACTTTAATGAATAAACTATTGTAAATAAAACCATTGGCCGACCTCAACAATGTAAAGTGGTAGGGTGAGATTTAGAAGAAAACCGTAAACAAATAAAAACTAGAGTAATATTCTGATAACTTATTTTCTAAACGATGTGTATATGTGTATATTAGTGATTTGTAACATACAAACATGTATAAAAACAAAAAAACAACTTCAATTATTTGTATATATATGTATATACTATCTAGATAAATAGCGATTAAGGTATTCCTTATTTATTTATTTTTTTCTTTAAAGTTTTCCATGAACCTCCTTTTATCCACGTATTATAAGTATCGTTATAGGTCTTATACTAATCATAAATAATTATCTTTCTTTTAAATATAAGTTCTAGAGTAAATTACAATTTTGGTCCCTGTGGTTTACATCCATTATCAAGAGTAGTCCCTCTTTCAAAGTAATTACAATTTTAGTCATTGTGGTTTACAATATTTTTCAATTATAGTCCTTCTGACACATTCCATCACATCCTCCCTCAATATGAGACTAACAACCAAGGGTAAATATGTCATATCTGTTTTTTCATTTAAATAATAAAAAGAAACCCTTTTTACTTTACCCTTTCAAATCAAAATAAGAAAGAAACAAATCTCCCCATGGACACGTGTCACCTCTTTCAAGCTAACCTCCTTTATATACATACATACACAACAAAAATCTCCCCAATATTCACACCTCACATTCCACCGTACACACATACATCACCGGAAAAAAACTACAACATTGTTACATTCTCGTCGCCATGTGTAACACCCGTGATTTTTGGTAAACCCTTGATGTTACGCTTATCGGGTTAAGTCAAGACTATAAATCTTATCCAAGTGGTGTTCTTGAATTTTGGGTTTCGGATCGAGAGCGCGTCGGATCGAAAAGTCAAATTTTAACCCTCGGTATGCCCTGGGCGACCTTGCCCGCGATTGTGACAGAGTGTCACTCTCGTGGGGCATTATCGCGAGTCTTGTACCACGAGCTCTAAGGAGCGGGCGACTATGCCCCGCGACTATGCCCTTGGCATCTGCGGGGGGCTGAGAGGCTAATAAGTCCGAATTTTCACCCATTTCCCTCATTTCTCATTTCTAATCTCTCCATTTTCTCTCCCAAACTGATCCCTCACCCTCTCCCACGAACCCTAACTCATTTTCAGTATTTTTGTCTTAAACCTCATGAGTCTTCATCATCTAAGCTAGTTGGGATCATGAACCACAAAACCTCCATCTTCATCTTCCTCCTCAAGCTCAACGATTGGGAGCTCGGATTGAAGAGTTGGAATGGGTGTCCTCGGAAGGTCTCATCACCTAGAATGGTAAGCTTTCTTGAAATAAGTTATAAATGCTCCATTGACGGTTCTTAGTGTGTGATTTCTCAAATATCAGATTTGATGGTTTTGGGGAAACTAGGGTTTTGATCTATTTGGGGATTTTAGTAAATAATGATTGGGGAATGTTTCTAAATGGTTTGGTATGTATGGATCTAGGTTTTGGAAATCCTCGGCTTGCGGATTCAAGTGGCTTTCAAAAGAGCTCGTTGGGTAAAATCTAGATTTAGCCTAAATCTATCAAGGTGAGTTCAAGTTGATTTGTGAAAACGGTGTACATGCCAAAATGCTTATTTTAAAGTGTTTACATGTTTTACATGAAATTATTAACTGTTGGGTTATTTGATAAATCTTGATTAATTGAAGTGTTGGTTTTATAAACTTTGTAAAACACCCACGTTTGGGGTTTTGAGCATTTTGACAAAGAAAACATACACATTTGTATTTTAATAGTTTACTTCATGAAATAGATTTTGAGCATAAATGCATTTTATGGTTTGTTTTAGATAAGTGCTGATTTTGTGTTATGGGATGTTTTTGAAAGAATAAATGATATAATCCACTTGGAAAACGATTTGTCCCAATCTAAACTACGTTGGAGTTGTTTATATATATTTTGGAGTATGGGTTTACATAATGTGGGTTGTTTATGTTTGATTTCACTTTATGATTTTCAACGTTGGGTTTTTGGGTTTGTTGAGTTTATGGCTCGGTTTGGATTTTGCTGGGCCTTGGGGACACTTGTCCGTTTTTAACAGCTCAATGTAGAGCGTTTGGTTATGATTTGCATCTACTGCATCATATTTGAGAGTTACATGTTTTGAATGCATTAGTTCATTCGTTTTGAGTCATGTAATGTTTAGTTAGTGCAATGGATCCATAGGCACGGTGTTCTTTTATCCCGTTTTGGACGAGTTCACCACTTTGGCACAAAATAGGCATCGGGTCACCATGGTAAGTAAGGTGTGGACCTATACGGTCAGGCAGCGTCCCATGGGCAGTAAGGTGTAATTCCCTTGTGCATAAGTTCCCATTTTGGAACTGGGTTCCCCTGTTTTGGAACTCTCAAGAATAGACCTAGAGGGGTTAACTTGATGTTTTCGAGCGATAGACTTAGAGGAGTTGAGCTCGGTATGTTTTATGGGCATGACCCATATGTTTTGGTTTCCTACAGAGTTATGTGACCTACTTTTGTGTTCCGTCACATATCATGTAATCGGGTCTCCCCCGTCATCGCAATGTGTTGTTTTGGTTATGGAGTTTTATAATCCATGTCTTCGGTGATGTTTTGAGTATGGATTACTATTCATGTTTTTGGGTTTTGCATAATGAACTTTATACATGTCTTTGGAGTATTTTGGATGATAGAGTTATCCACGTTTTCAGTATTTGATTAGTAAAGTGTTAGTTTTGTATTACACGAGTTTTGGGTTTGGATTTATATTTGGAGGAATATTTTGTTTTATGATTTTAATCACGAAAAGGGTGAATGATGAAAAAGAGATTGTTTTAAGATTTAATGTATTTCATTTTGGTTGCCTTCAAATTTAAATGTATTGCATTTTGGAAATCATGATTTTAAATAACATTCATAAAGTTATTGCTTTATATATATCTATGAAAAACTCTTGAGCTCACTAGGCGTTAAGTCTAACCTTTTTATTTGTCGGCATGTGTGTAACACCCTAAAATTCAAAGTAAATTAAAACCTGGAAAACCTGGCAACATGACATTCGTATTGATATAAACCTCCCATAAAAGGGGATCAGTCCTTAAGACTTTACAAAACCTGCACAGATATAGGATTCATCAACAAACTAATCTAGACACCTCTATCAAGATTACATCAGTTGACAATCCATAATTCACCAAAAGAATGGGACTTAACAAATGCCCAGTTACAATACTAGTCATCTCAAAATGCCTCGAGACCAAACCCGTCTCTCAAAACCCTAGCAACCCACCGCTAAGGGAAACCTGTTATACACATCATTTGAGAAAAAGTGTTAGGATTAAAGCCTAGTGAGAACATACAGTTCATAAATCTCAAGAGATATAATCAAATGCATCAAAGTAAATCATTCCAAAGGTTTAGTTATGCAAATACAGTTCTTTGATAATATACGGACAACCGGTCCAAAACACATCTTTCGATGACGGGGATTACCCGATTTACCAAGGATTATAGTGGAACACAAAGTAAGCCACATATCCGAGTTATGAGCTAAATACATGGAACCATGGCCACGAACGCTTCGGTCCGTACTACGATGTGAGGGAGGCCCCCAAGGAACCAGTCATACTCTTTCGTTAGACTACATTTGACCCATGGCTAGTAACCGGTCTCACATAACCGTACTAAGTGCCCCCGAAGATCAAATGTATCTAACTACAACAGAAGGGGTACAAACATCCCAACAATAAGCCGACTCGATACCTAGGGATCCACTAGTATAGTCATGACTTGTCACAATATTTCATGTGACCATTTTAAAGCTAGATAAACAGCTTTCAACACATTTATATTTCAAAATGCCATTTTCCAGACCAACTGTTGCTAAGAAAGAAAATCATAAAACCAGTTTATATACATTCTTTCAATAAGCCACAAACATGGGCAAGTAAAACATCATTTTACTTGTAATAAGGCGGAACCCGCCATTTTAGTCAAAACTGGCCGGGACCACCGAAAATCACCAAAACTTCATTTATATCAAAATGTAGAGAACATGAAATCATACCGTAGAAATACTTCGGATTTCGCAAATAAGAGTTTTGACATGTATAAAGTTTGTAAAATGGTAGTAGGAACTCACCAGTAGTTTTTAGAATAAAACCCGGAAAACCAGATATCGATCACGACGAAGAGGTGAAGCTTTTAACACCGACCCCTTGCTAGAAACACCGAAAACTAGCAACCAAACGATACTTCGAAGATCGAAAGAAGAAAAGGAAAAAAAAGAGAGAGAAAGAGACTGAGATTTGAGATCTTTTCAAATAAACCAACCAAAATGAGATATTTAACAAAATATCTCATCAGTCCCAAAACAGCGCACGACCCGTGCGCTTTCAAAGAAGGGAGGGCGCACGACCCGTGCGGAAAACCACTTCCGAGCCCCTGACCCTTGCGCACGACCCGTGCGAAATTCCTGAAGGAGGGCGCACGGGACAGAAACATCCTTTTTCTCTATTCTTGTTCGCAAAAGACCAACCGAAATTCGGGTGTTACAATCCTCCCCAACTTGGGAATGATTTCGTCCCCGAAATCCAGCTATACAAAAAGCTGAGGATATCTTCGCTTCATATCCTCTTTAGCTTCCCACGTCACATTTGCTCCCCGGTGATGCTTCCACTGCACCTTGACCAAAGTGACCTCTTTCTGACGTAACTTCTTAGACTTTCTCTCTAAGATGGCATCGGGTTCTTCCATACAACGGTTACCTTCGTCCACTCTTAACTCTGAGAGGGGAATGATGCTGTCTTCTACCGCTAGACACTTCCGAAGGTAACAAACATGAAACGTGTTGTGAATTCTGCTCAACTCCGGTGGCAGTTCCAACTGGTAGGCTTGCAAACCCACCCGTCTAAGCACTTTGAAAGGTCCGAGGAAACGGGGACTCAGCTTCCCACGCTTTCCGAATCGGATAATACCCTTCCATGGCGACACCTTAAGCATCATGCGGTCGCCCACTTGGAACTCTATCGGTCGTCTCTTCTTATCGGCATAGCTTTTCTGCCGATCCTGAGCCGCTTTCATTCTTTCACGAATGCATTTGACCTTATCGGACGTCTCTTGCACTATTTCATGTCCGGTGAACTGCTTTTCCCCCGCTTCAAGCCAGCACACAGGAGTCCGACACTTTCGCCCATACAATGCCTCAAAAGGTGTCATTCCAATACTCGAGTGGTAGCTATTGTTGTAAGCAAACTCCACCAAAGGCAGGTGAGAGTCCCAACTACCCCCGAAATCGATGACACAAGACCTCAGCATGTCTTCTAAAGTTTGGATCGTTCTCTCGCTTTGCCCGTCGGTCTGTGGATGGTAAGCCGTACTCAACTTAACTCGCGTACCAAGCTTTTTGTGAAACCCATCCCAAAAGTTCGAAGTGAACCGACTGTCCCGATCCGACACGATCGACAATGGTATTCCATGCCTCGAGACCACCTCATCGATATAAAGGTTTGCTAACTTATCCATCGGTAGTGTCTCGCGCATAGCCAAGAAGTGAGCGCTCTTTGTCAATCTATCAACTATCACCCAAATGGTATCGTGACCTCGAAGTGTTTTAGGCAACTTCGTCACGAAGTCCATGGTGATATGCTCCCACTTCCACTCAGTAATCTCTAAAGACTGAAGACTCCCATACGGTCGTTGGTGTTTGGCCTTAACTTGCGAACACGTCACACAACGCTCTACATAACGTGTCACATCAAGTTTCATTACTGGCCACCAATAATGCAGTTTCAAGTCCCTGTACATCTTTGTACTCCCCGGATGAATGGAATACTTGGACTTGTGTGCATCTTCAAGCAACAGATCACGGTTACCCCCAAGCTTGGGTACCCACACATGACCGCTGAACAGTTTTACCCCACGGCTATCTTCCGTTAAGAGCAACCGCTGTTTTGTCATGACTTCTTCTTTGAGATTCTCTTCCAGCAATGCTTCCACTTGTGATGCCTTGATCTTTTCAACAAGACTAGACACTAACTCAATTCTCGAATGGGTAGCCTGAATACTTCCGCTGTAGTCCTTCCGACTTAGCGCATCGACCACCACGTTCGCCTTACCCGGATGGTAAAGCAATTCACAATCATAATCTTTAAGTAACTCGAGCCACCGCCTTTGTCTCATATTCAACTCTTTTTGATCAAAGACATACTTCAGGCTCTTATGATCTGTGAAAAGTGTACATTTCGTGCCGTAGAGGTAGTGTCGCCAAAGTTTCAAAGCGAACACCACCGCCGCTAACTCTAGATCATGGGTAGGGTAATTCTTCTCATGAATCTTGAGTTGTCTCGATGCGTAGGCAATCACCTTGCCCCTTTGCATCAACACACAACCCAAACCCATTTTTGAAGCGTCGCTATAAACCACGAAGTCTTCTGACCCTTCAGGTAACAACAAGATCGGAGCTTCACACAACTTCTTTTAAAGTATCCGGAACGCCTTCTCTTGTGTTTCGGTCCATTCAAACTTCACATTCTTCCGAGTCAAAACTGTCAAGGAAGAAGCGATTTTCGAAAAGTCTTGGATAAATCTCCGGTAGTACCCCGCCAGACCCAAGAAACTTCGGATCTCTGACGGACTCTTGGGAGATTCTCAATTCATCATAGCTTCAATCTTGGAGGGATCCACTTTCACTCCGTCTCGAGTGACAACGTGACCCAGAAATTGTACATCTTTAAGCCAAAAGTCACACTTGGAAAACTTGGCGTACAATCTTTCCTTCCTCAACACTTCGAGCACTTCCCGCAGATGTTGTTCGTGTTCTGACTCGCTCTTGGAGTACACGAGTATGTCATCAATGAATACAATGACCGAATTGTCGAGGAATGGTCGGCACACTCTATTCATCAAGTCCATAAATATCGCCGGTGCGTTCGTTAGGCCAAAAGGCATTACAAGAAATTCGTAATGGCCGTAACTTGTTCTGAAAGCTGTTTTTGGAACGTCTTCTTCTCTCACCTTCACCTGATAATAACCCGAACGTAAGTCGATCTTGGAAAAACAACCCCCTCCTTGAAGTTGATCGAACAAGTCGTCTATTCTCGGAAGCGGGTATCTGTTCTTCACTGTAGCTTTGTTCAACTTACGATAGTCGATGCACATTCGCAACGTGCCATCTTTCTTCTTTACAAACAAGACCGGAGCTCCCCAGGGTGACGAACTCAGTCTTATAAAGCCCTTCTCCAAAAGCTCTTGGAGTTGTGCCATCATTTCTTGCATCTCTGACGGCGCTAAACGGTAAGGAGCTTTAGCAATTGGTGTTGCTCCAGGCACAAGGTCAATCCGGAACTCCACTTGCCGATCGGGTGGTAACCCGGGCAAGTCGTCAGGAAAGACATCTGGAAACTCACGCACAATCTTCACATCAACAAGCTTTGATTTCTCTAACTTGGTATTGATCACATAGGCTAAGAAAGACGAACATCCTTTTATCAGACACTTGCGTGCCCTCGCCATTGTGATTATCGCCACTTCGCCCTTTCTCTTCTCACCATAGATCACAACAACTTCACCATTGGAATTGGGAAGTCGTATTAATTTCTTGGAACATACGATCTCGGCATGATTGTTTGACAACCAATCCATACCGACCACAACATCAAAGCCTCCGATAAACATCGGCAGTAAATCGATTGAGAATTCTCTCCCCTCGATACTGAGAGTACACTTCTTTAGAATATCATGGATCAGAACTTGACTACCATCAGCTATCTCTACCACTAACGCATCCTCAAGACTAGTAGTGGGCATAACAATCTTTTGACAGAACAACTCAGATACGAAAGAGAAACTGGCACCCGTATCGAATAAAATACGAGCAGGTACAGAGTTTATAAGAAAAGTACCCGATACCACATCAGCCTTGGCCTCTTCGGCTGTCATCTGAAATGCTCGACCCGGAACCCTCGGAGGGTTCTCTTTCTTTGCCGCCACGCTACCCGACACAAGCTTCGGGCAATTTCTTCTCACGTGCCCCGGCGCCTTGCACTCGAAGCAGACCATCCCCGCGACAGAACAGTCGCGGACGGTGTGATCAGACTTCTCACACTTGAAACAAGTTTGAGAAGTGGTGCTACAGTTACCGTGGTGCTTTGTTCGACACTTCGAGCACCATCCGACTTCTTGGTAACCGCTGAAGCTGCGGTTTCCGACAAAAGGTCGGGTTTTCTTGGGAGGTACAGAACTGCTCTCCCACTTTCTCTTATCAGTCACCACCACAGCTTTCTCAGCTTTGTTCCTCGCGAACATCTCTTCCATGTACTGAGCTTCTTCAACCATCTCGCGGAGGTTAGAAACTTTAGAATTGTGGACCATGGATTGCATGTCCACGGGTAGACCATTCAGATAGGCCTTCATCTTATCCTTCTCTGTTGGGGCAGCGTGCCCCACCAGATCAAGCTTCTCCATGAACTGACGGGTGTACTCCCTCACCGTCAGGCTTCCCTTTACCAGAGACCGGAATCCTTTCTCGATTCGGTCCATTGTTCTTTCATTGCAGAACTATTCTAACAACTTTTTCTTGAACTCGGCCCAAGACAACTGAGCCAACACGGCAGGAGATAGGGTGGATTGAATGACATTCCACCAAATGAGTGCAGTATCCCTCAGCAGTTGGGTACCGAACCGCACTCTCTGATCATCTCCGCATTCGGAAGAGCCAAAAGCTTGTTCGACCGCTCGAATCCACTTCACACACAAGATTGGGTCGTCGGAACCAGAGAACTCTGGTGGTCCGCACCCCAGAAAGGATTTGTAGGAACAACTTTTCCCACTTCCCGGAGCATTAACAACCACACGCTCCTCGATCCTGATTCCAGGGCCCGCGCCTCCAGAACCAAGAACAATGTTTTCCACAACCGTCTCACTTCTCCGATTGTTCACATCGCGGTCCTCAATCACTTTCAGCAGAAACTCTTGTTGTTTTGCCATCTCTTCCCTCATTGCCAACATTATGCTAACCATCATTTCAGACTGGGAACTAGCATCCCTGATGACTGGGTGGGACGAAGCCAGGTCTACTCGCGGAATGACCTCTGGCCCCCCACCTAGCCCTTGCTGAACAGGTGGTCGCACAACAACCTCAACTCCCTCCGGCTGACCAGCGGTGGAGGCTGTCGCTTCCAGACCATCAACACGCGTACGCGGTCTACCACGTGTATTCACCATACCGAACTGCTTCACAGAACAGAGAAAGAGATAAGAGAGAGATTGAATAAACACAAAGGAAACGTACTACCACATTACCAATTGTCACAATAACAGAAATTCAAGCACATTTACGTACAATATCCTCATAATAACATTAGCTAAGTGAGATTATGAACATATAACACATAAAGGTTCTTGTCACCATCGCCACAACGCCTGATAAACGTACTTTCCGTCGACTCTAAGACTAACCCATCTTAGAAGCTCTACCCAATCTCGCGGATCAATTCTTATCATACTCGGCCTAAGTCTAGACATCTTACATTCATGCCTAGTTCACTTAAACTAGAGCTCCGATACCAACTTGTAACACCCTAAAATTCAGAGTAAATTAAAACCTGGCAACATGACATTCGTATTGATATAAACCTCCCATAAAAAGGGATTAGTCCTTAAGACTTTACAAAACCTGCACAGATATAGGATTCATCAACAAACTAATCTAGACACCTCTATCAAGATTACATCAGTTGACAATCCATAATTCACCAAAAGAATGGGACTTAACAAATGCCCAGCTACAATACTAGTCATCTCAAAATACCTCGAGACCAAACCCGTCTCTCAAAACCCTAGCAACCCACCGCTAAGGGAAACCTGTTATACACATCATTTGAGAAAAAGTGTTAGGATTAAAGCCTAGTGAGAACATACAGTTCATAAATCTCAAGAGATATAATCAAATGCATCAAAGTAAATCCTTCCAAAGGTTTAGTTATGCAAATACAGTTCTTTGATAACATACGGACAACCGGTCCAAAACACATCTTTCGATGACGGAGATTACCTGATTTACCAAGGATTATAGTGGAACACAAAGTAAGCCACATATCCGAGTTATGAGCTAAATACATGGAACCATGGCCACGAACGCTTCGGTTCGTACTACGATGTGAGGGAGGCCCCCAAGGAACCAGTCATACTCTTTCGTTAGACTACATTTGACCCATGGCTAGTAACCGGTCTCACATAACCGTACTAAGTGCCCCCGAAGATCAAATGTATCTAACTACAACAGAAGGGGTACAAACAACCCAACAATAAGCCGACTCGATACCTAGGGATCCACTAGTATAGTCATGACTTGTCACAATATTTCATGTGACCATTTTAAAGCTAGATAAACAGCTTTCAACACATTTATATTTCAAAATGCCATTTTCCAGACCAACTGTTGCTAAGAAAGAAAATCATAAAACCAGTTTATATACATTCTTTCAATAAGCCACAAACATGGGCAAGTAAAACATCATTTCACTTCTAATAAGGCGGAACCCGCCATTTTAGTCAAAACTGACCGGGACCCCCGAAAATCACCAAAACTTCATTTATATCAAAATGTAGAGAACATGAAATAATACCGTAGAAATACTTCGGATTTCGCAAATAAGAGTTTTGACATGTATAAAGTTTGTAAAATGGTAGTAGGAACTCACCAGTAGTTTTTAGAATAAAACCCGGAAAACCAGATATCGATCACGACGAAGAAGTGAAGATTTTAACACCGACCCCTTGCTAGAAACACCGAAAACTAGCAACCAAACGATACTTTGAAGATCGAAAGAAGAAAAGGAAAAAAAGAGAGAGAGAGACTGAGATTTGAGATCTTTTCAAATAAACCAACCAAAATGAGATATTTAACAAAATATCTCATCAGTCCCAACACAGCGCACGACCCGTGCGCTTTCAAAGAAGGGAGGGCGCACGACCCGTGCGAAAAACCATTGTCGTGCCCCTGACCCTTGCGCACGACCCGTGCGAAATTCCTGAAGGAGGGCTCACGACCCGTGCGCCCTGTAGACCAGCATAGAAACCTCTTTTTTCTCTATTCTTGTTCGCAAAAGACCAAACGAAATTCGGGGTGTTACAATGTGCATCAGGTTCCAGTTGGAGTTTGGTTCTTGCAGTGCTTTGAGGAGTTGAGCATTAGACTTACACGAGAGTAAGTAGTTTGGTGAAGTCTTCCGCAGTTGGAGATAGTGATTATTATTGGGTTTAGTAGTACCCGTCCCTATTATAGATTGTTTACATAGAATGATATGTGTGTATTGAAGTTAAATGTTAAATTGTGATTGTAGATGAGATACTTGTCGATGTATTTAGAAAATTTTAAATTACTTGCTATTTTCGGATCTGAGGGTGTTACACCATGACCGCTGTGAAAAGTTTTGCAAACGACGTCATTTCAGTGAACGTTGTGGTTGTCGGAGATTTATGAGATCAGACGTCGTTGAAGGTTTTGAGAGAGATTGAGACGGATCTGGAGAGTAATGCATCGTCATCGGAGGATATGGAGTATTACTCTCCGAAATCGGTTGTCGCGAAGAAGTGGTCGGTGACGGTGAAAGAGGTTAATGTCTCTGGCGTTCGTTTTTTTGATTAGGTTACGAGGATTAGAGCTGAGGATTCGCAGATCAGAGAAGATGTTGGAGAGTTTTGTATAAGGAAGTTCGGTGGCGACGGTGATGGTCGTGTGGATTTTATGATATTCACCAGGCGGACTTCGCCTCTCGACGGCAAGGCGGTGGTGACGTCGATCAAAACCGAAGACTGAGTTCGCAATATGTTCGTCCTTTTTTTGTCTCATCATCGTATATATAATATGCATATAGAACTGAAATTGAGGACTTGAGGTCATGTAATTTAAGGCATGTTTCACTATCTGTTGTTAATTATGTTTGTTGATCAGTATTTTGCGTCAGAATTCTCACTTTTTGTTCCTCTTATCGAGTTTTAGCCACTTCTTTTCTCATTTTGCATATGGAATTGCAAAATATGTTCTTAAATTCGTTAAACGAGTTTTCTATTATGTGTTGAATTCATTCAACGACTTTGCTATTATGTGTTGAATTCATTCAACGATTTTGTTGTTCCGTTTTGAATTCATTCAACGATCTTGCTATTCTATGTTGAATTCATTCAACGATTTTTGCTGTTTTGTGTTGAATTCATTCATAGTTTGCTATTCTATGTTGAATTCGTTCAACTATTTTGAATCCATGTAACTTGTCAGATATAATTGAAATAACCTCCATGAATCGATAATACTTCTGGTTGATTAACAAAATCTATACAATTGGTTGTGATCATAAATATTTGGTACCAAAATCTCTATGTCGTGATGTTTAGATTCATGTAATCATGTTTAATGTAACGCCCTAAAATTGGGGAAAATTTAAAACTTGAAATTTTGGCAATATAACGGTTGTAAACTGAACATAACCTGGTTAAACATAAGCCTGCCAAAATGATTCCAAGGTATCGCCCCAAACGGGGAATATATCATAGCCTTTACAAATCCAATGAATGAAGAATAATATACGACAACCTAATAATCTAAACTATTCCAATAGATTACTGTCGGGTGTCGCTATTCTCCCAAAATAGTTAACCACCAAAAGCATAAACCGATCTCTAAACCTCCAAAAATGATCGCTCTCAATCACGCGATCGACCACTCATTCCCGGTGAATCTCGCCACTAGGACGCCCTGTCATCCAAGACAACCAAAATAAAACAGTGTTAGACTTAAGTCTAGTGGGAAGAAATATTCGCAAGTATTTAGTGAAATAAAGTTATAATACACGGAATCGTCCACGTTGATATGGTATCAACACCCAGTTACTTCACCTGCCATCAAAGATTAGTTTTCAATATAATTTCACCATCAATGGTCGTAAGTCCAACAAGTAATCTACTTGATAGCATCAACCCAAACGAGATCTTTAGCTATTAGAGACATCAACTCAAACCGGGTCTTTAGCCTATTAGGGACATCAACTCAAACCGAGTATTTAGCCTATTAGGGACATAAACTCAAACCGAGTCTTTAGCCTATTAGGGACATCAACTCAAACCGAGTCTTTAGCCTATTAGGGACATCAACTCAAACCGAGTCTTTAGCCTATTAGGGACATCAACTCAAACCGAGTCTTTAGTCTATTAGGGACATCAACTCAAACCGAGTCTTTAGTCTATTAGAGACATCAACTCAAACCGAGTCTTTAGTCTATTAGGGACATCAACTCAAACCGAGTCTTTAGTCTAGTAATAAAAAGCCACCAACAAACTATCAATGAGACCAATACATGTTGTGGTAGTTCTCATAACCCATGCTACATACTAAAATCAACTTTCTCTTCAAATGCTCTTCTTTAAGACATTGCCCAAAAATAAGATTTTTAGGTTAACTTTACTTGAAACAACTCCAAGGACAAGAAAGATTGAAATAGTCATTAGTACATAAATAAACATGCAAATAAGTAGGAAGGTCAAGAAACACCCTCACCTTGGTGACCCCTTACAAGGAAATCAAAACCCTAGGAGAGGAGGTGGTGAGATGAAAGCTTGAGAGATGGTTGCAAATTAATATACTTCACAAGAACCAACCCTAGAGGAACATTAAATCCCCATTAATGCACTTAGTAGATTCATAAATGAAGATGGTGAAACTAGGGTTAGAAGCTTACCAAAATCGCAGGTGAGAAACCCCCAAATCTGCTCCCCAAAATCAACTAAACTGATAAATCCCGAAAATCTGATTTTTATACCCAAACAACCCGTCGGCGACTATGCCAATGTCATAGTCACGGGGCAATGTCGCCCACGTTGGGGTCCCCTCGATACGTCCTTCGCGATTATGACTAGGCGATAGTGACCCTGGCATAGTCGTCGGGCACTATCGCCGAACCTGTACCGAGAGCCCTTTCCCTTCCGCGACTATGCCCTGCGACCTTGACAGATGTCATAGTCGCCGGGGCACTGTCGCCAGGTGTGTGAGCTGCTCGAAACTCTTTTTCCATTACAACTGATCAGATAATGACGCAAGAAGTTGTCAACTAGTCCAGAACTCAATAACATACACATACACTATGTTCCAAAGTTAATTCATGAAACGATACATGAAAGGGATAATCCATACAAAATTTGGGGTGTTACATTTAATTTCAATTCCTCTATTATTGTTTGTTTACATAGTGTTTACCCCCAATTATTCCATGTGAAGAGATCTGAGACACCTGGAAATAGAGAGTTATAGAATCGCTGCTGTAATTGAAGAAAATAAAGCATGTAAATAGGACAGAGCAGTAGCGTTTTCATGTACAGTAAGAACTCGTAAGAAATTAAATAGAAAGTGCCTTCTTTCTTTGATTTCATATAGCAGTTCCTTTCGTTTACCAACTCCATGTCTGGATTAATTTGCTTCTTTCTTATTTTGATTTGAAAGGGTAAAGTAAAAAGGGTTTCTTTTTATTATTTAAATGAAAAAATAGATATGACATATTTACCCTTGGTTGTTAGTCTCATATTGATGGAGGATTGGATGGAATGTGTCAGAAGGACTATAATTGAAATAGATTGTAAACCACAATGACTAAAACTGTAATTACTTTGAAAGAAGGACTACTCTTAATAATGGGTGTAAACCACAGGGACTAAAATTGTAATTTACTCTAAATTCTATGTGAATGGAAATTGTAATTTATATAAAATGTATTTACTTTATTTTTATAATGTATAGAAGTTAATGATTATTGTGAAAAAAAGGTTTTTGAAACTTTGTTATAAATATTGGGGGAGGCTAAATGCACCATAAAAGGTGCTAAATACACCAAAAATCGTTGAAAAATTATTGTGTTTTTTTTGTTTTTTCGTCTTTTTGTTGTCTTTTTTCTTTTTATTATATATTTCTTTCTTTATTTTTATTTGTCTTTTTTATTTTTATTATATATTTCTTTTTTTATTTTTATTATATAGTTTCGTAATAAATATTTATAAAAGAAATAAATATTTATATAAATATTTTTGTTTATTTGTTTTTTCTTTTTTAATATTACTATTTTTATTTGATTTGAAAAGAAATAAATATTTATAAATATAAATATTACTAATTTTTTTTAATTATATAATTATAAAAATAAAACATAAATATTCCGATTTAACATATAAATAGAACATAAAATAATCTATATTACATTCGATTATTCTAAAATAACATTATTTGTAGTACAATTAACACGTAAAAGCTGCATGTACTTCTTTATTCGCTCTGAATACGGGGTAGTCCATCCAGCAGCGCACGGATAACTGTAATGGAAAAAATGTCCTACAATTTGTGGAAACGGGTATTCTTCTTTCATATCTAATTTCACATAATGGTTACCATTAACGTACCCGATTGTAGAAATAACATGCTCATACCACACTGGCGGAGTGGACCTAAGCGGCAAGTACATCCCACTGCCGGTCATACTTATAACATGTAATATCACATTATATTTTGAAGCAATCAAGACACCTATTTCAGGCATTGTCATCCAGTGTTCAAATGGTGCACCTTGATATGATCGAAAGAAGTTTAAAGTGTTATAAGAAATATCCCAATGTTCACGTCCAAAAACGTTGATGTACTCTGTCTTGTATGTATCTAACTCTTCCATCAAGTTATGCCGAATTGTGGGCCATGCATCTTTATGAAGACCTAGAGAGACAGCTATTGCTCGAAATCCACAATTTCCATCACCTATCACAACATGTACCTACTTCATGTAAGGGTGAAACAATGCTGGAAACTGATTGATATATACAACAAACCACAGGGACGAAAATAGTAGTTTACTCTTATATATATTTTACCATTTTTTTTCAAAGTATTATATATATATATATATATATATATATGTATAAAGAGTTTAGGTTTATGACAGTTTTAACCCTTAACTATCTTTAGTTGTCATTTTTATTTACGTTTCAATTTGGGTAAGAATAATTATATGTTTAAAAAAAAACCCGAGTCTTACAGAGTAAATTACAGATTTTGTCCCTAACGTTTGGCGTTTGTTACGGAATTGGTCCCTAAAAGAAAATTACATTTTACAAAGTTATGAGAAAATGTAATTGTTACAAAAAGAAAAATACATTTTACAAAGTTATGAGAAAATGTAACTGTTACAAAAAGAAAAATACATTTTACAAAGTTATAATAAAATCAAAAGTTAAAAATTTATAGAATAAAATAAATTCAAAAGTTACAAATTAATAAAATAAAATCAAAAGTTACAAATTTTATAAATTTATAAAATCAAAACACACACACACACATATATATATTTATATAAAGATAAATATAATAATAATAATAATAATAATAATAATAATTTGACTATTTGCACTTTAATGATTGGATCGGAAAACAAGATTTGACTATTTGCACCTTTTTGGTGCAAATAGCACCTCCCCTAAATATTTTGATGGTTAAATTTTTATATAATAAGTATAAAAAATCAATAAAATAATGAAAATATACAACTAAATTGCGATAATTATAGTTACTAATTTTTTTTTGCAGTTGTTTTCTAATAAATAAAATAAAATAACAATAAAATGATACTGAATTAAGATAATGAAAATAAAAATCGCAGTAATAAAAGTAAATTTTATAATACACGATGATGAAAACAAACTATAATGATAAAAATAAACAATAATATTCATACAACAAATATATTAAAAATTGACAATATTCTTATAAAAAATTTGGCATTTACTTCCGGCTAACATTAAGAAAAAGAAAAAAAACTTGGAATATTTTGTGTGACATGAGCGTGTAGCCGATGCCTGTAGTGATGAAAAAAAATGGAAATATATGTTTTATTGACCAATGAGAGTTGGTCGATGAAACCTTCATTGGGGACGCTTTAAAAAAATTTACACGCGTATATGTATCTTGGATACATGTGAGGGGTCTCATATCGGGACATCAATAGTAATAAGCGACACTTTAGGTAGATGCATAAAAGAGTATGACAAGAGTACAACTGTACTTGCGGGTAACAAAATTTAACAACATATATTGTAGTCACTATGCTTGTTAGGTTCGAATGAAACAAATGTGACCCCCATTGTGTTGGTTCATATTTGAGAATTTATTTGTTTGTTTTTATGGTGCATTTGTGCAAGTTTCAATATGATCTATAGCTTTACTCGTCCCCCCATAATAGGTTAGTGTTCTGTTTTTTCAGATGCTTTTTCATTAGGAAAGACTGCAAGAAAATGAAACTAAAGGAAGGAACTATTTATGGATTCTACGTTTAGAGTTATATGTTAAGATTTTTGCATGATTACATAAATATGTTACTGTAACACCATCAAATCTGGAAATAGCAACTTATTTAAAATTTATATAATTACATCCATAAATGAATCCTCTACAACCACGAAATTAGATTCAACTGCCATACACATATACTATCTTATACACACGGACTATAAAGGACGGGTGCTACTAATACCTATGCATAGTCACTATCTCCATAAAGTGGAAGACTTCGCCGAATACTTATTTTCGGATCTAGCTAAGGCTCTACTCTTCATAGGACTACTAGAACCAACTCCCAACCTTGAAACCTGATGCACATGCCGACAAATAAAAAGGTTAGGCTTAATGCCTAGTGAGCTCAAGAGTTTTAACATAAAGAATATAGCTTTAAAAGGAAATAATTCAGTTTAACGCAAGGTCCTTCGAAATATTATACTTAAAAATGGAAACGATACATTTTCCCATACTATGCACTTTTAAAGACAATGCTCCCAAAACACACGTTCTTATAAAATGTGCAACGCATAACTCACCCAAACAGGATCATAGTTCAACACTTAATTGGTAAAACATGAATGACAATTCATAACCCAAAGCACCCAAAACGCGGGCGGGACAAAATGCTCGACCCATGAATCATTATCAAAACCACATATACTGTACATCCGAAAACATGGACGCTAGGTCCAATACTCACGCGACCGTAAGGAACCCATGACAATAAAATAAGACGTCCTTAATTCAAAATATTGATAGCCGACAACGGGGGAGACCCGTATCCGTTGAGAGTGGAGGAAACACAGAAGTATACCACCCATACAACGTAAATCGCATGACACCTCCCGACGTCACAGCCCGATGTCCCTACGACTCCTTTACAAGTGTCACCCCAAGTCAGTTGACCTTGATGGATCATTCCGAAGAACTCCATCCTGAAGGCCCAACACACTTAAAGACTACCTCCCAGGCATTACTTCAAGCGGCGGAGGTCCTAGCGCCTACTATTCCGGTAGCACTAGCCGACTCAACCCTCCTAGCGATCACTTGTAAAGTTTCCGGTCATAAAACATAGGTACCGAAGTTCAACCCCGCAATACCCAATTAACCATCCAAAACAGACTGACTCACGTGCCTATTGATCCATTACACATTGTCTAACGTTACATGACACCAATTGAAAGACCAAAGCTCCCAAAACATGTAACTCACCAATGACACAAATTAAGTGTCATCATATCCAAAACCCACGACGGTTAAAAATCCGGACAAATGTCCACACGACTCGTTTAAGCCAATACCGAACTAAAAAGCTCAAAATCCGTTTGACCAATAATTACCGGTCTCCAAAATAGTGAAATGTCTTTAAATAACGTTTATGAAGACACGTACTTCAAATACTAGATTTACCCAAAACTCCATACGAGATGGGACTCAAGATTTCCAAAGTGTTTATGAATGCAAATACACCAAATGCATATAACATGAATTAGACTTTACTTGTACAAAATCGTCAAAGACGTATAACTCATAAAATAGACCTTACTTGTACAAAATCACCAAGAATACGTAATTCATGTTATTTAGTTGTTGGAAACGTTCAAAACCCAATAGAAGCATTTTAAGAGGTTAACACATCCTAAGTTTACCAAATATGAAAACTTATCAAAATACTCACACTTTGACAAATAACTAAGTAAAACACATTTTACTTCTAAATACTCAAAACTTATCAGCAGTTAACCATTTCATGTAAAACACTTTAAAATACACATTTTGGCATGTACACCATTTTCACAAATCAACTTGAACTCACCTTGCTAGATTTAGGCTAAATATAGATTTCACCCAACGAGCTCTTTTGAAGGCCACTTGAATCCTCAAGACGAAACCTTCCAAAACCTAGATCCAAATATTTCAAACCATAAATACCCATATTTAACCATTTAGAAACATTCTCCAAACATTATATACCAAAATCCCAAACAAGGTCAAACCCCTAATTCCTCCAAGACCATCAAATCCGATATTTGAGATACCAAACACTAAGAAACCACCAATGGAGCATTTATAACATTATTTCAAGAAAGCTTACCACTTAAGATGATGAGACTTTCCTAGAACACCCAATCCAACACTTCAACCCGAGCTCCCAACCGTTGAACTTGATAAGGAAGATGAAGATGGAGGTTTTGTGATTCAAGATCCCAAGTAGCTAGATGGTGAATAATCATGTGGTTTGAGGAGGAAACCCCCCCCCCCCAAAATGGGTTAGGGTTCGGTTTTGGTGTTTGGGAGAGAAAAGGGAAGAAGATGGAAGTGAGAAATGAGGAGAATGGTGAAAATTCGGACATTTAGAGGACAAGACACCGCGCGCGACCTTGCCACGCGATAGTGACATTGTCACTATCGCGGAGAATGCACCGCGAGTGGTACACCCCCGGCGATTGTGCCACGCGATAGTGACACATGTCACTATCGCGAGTCACAATCGCGCCACTCGTACCGAGGCCAGAAAAAGGTCAAAACTCGAGATTCTCGCATGGGTCGACTCAAGGTTCGAAAGCACAACATCTCCCACCCAAAAAGATAGGCGAAAGGCGGAGAGATTGCCAACGAAGGGTGGAAACTTACTTACGAAAAACAGGGTGTTACAATTACAGATTATGTGTTTTGAAAGCACGTTGTTATATGGGATGTCAGATGTTTATGAAAATGTTTGTTAAATGTCTATCAGTAAATAATGAAGTGGCTAAGTGTAAGGTCAACTAGTACAATACTAGCTAAAGTTGAGAGCACCAAGAGAAAAGAGTGTACGTCGCAAGACATAAAGCTACTTTATCAAGGGTTACCTTACAAAGGGGCATAATGTGTCACATCTAACTACTTCAGGTTATGTCGTAGTGGGGAACATTGTGTTCATGAAACGTGGGAACACCGTAATGTTTTGTTATGTGCCCCTATATTCCTTAAAGCTTAATTATGACATAAGTTTGTTGTAGTTTAGTTGGTTTAACTCTAATTAAAATTTCATGTTCAAAAGAGCATAGGTTTGTATATTGTGTTTAGCAAGTTTATTGTTTTTCACCTTCTAATTTGGGTTTTTTATATCTTCTGTTTTATGGAGAAAAAAAAATCAAAGGGGCATGAGCAGAATCAGACATACACTTTCCCTAGCAAATGCACGAAACAAACCAATAGATCATCTAGTCATCTACTATGATTTTCTGTAAATTTTATATAACTTTTATCTTGATGATCAAATGGTCTCACCGTTTGAAAAAAAAATGAGCTCACATTAATCAGAATGCATAAGATATGTAACATCCCGCCTGCCTCGACAACAATATTGTCCGCTTTGCCCCTGGATTTAACCAACGTGTAGCGCACGGATTTGTTTCTGGCGACCTGGTGAGAAACTTCCCAGGGGGTCACCCATCCTGGGACTACTCCCACCCAAGCACGCTTAACCTCAGAGTTCCCAGAACCTGACGTGCTTGTGGCCCCAAAACACGTTGTTGTTAGGAAGGCCAAGATATTACTTATAACACCCAACATCACTCCTGTCCACGGCCGATATGGGATATGCCTAAGGTGTTACAAACACCCCCCCTTGGGACTCATCGTCCTCGATGAGGTTTGCCCCATATCCCGAACGGCACAGGAGTGGCTCTGATACCATCTGTAACATCCCGCCTGCCTCGACAACAATATTGTCCGCTTTGCCCCTGGATTTAACCAACGTGTAGCGCACGGATTTGTTTCTGGCGACCTAGTGAGAAACTTCCCAGGGGGTCACCCATCCTGGGACTACTCCCACCCAAGCACGCTTAACCTCAGAGTTCCCAGAACCTGACGTGCTTGTGGCCCCAAAACGCGTTGTTGTTAGGAAGGCCAAGATATTACTTATAACACCCAGCATCACTCATGTCCACGGCCGATATGGGATATGCCTAAGGTGTTACAAGATAAATCATTAATACTTGATATTATAGATACACTTTATTTTGATTGATTATATTTGGATATGGGATCAAGACATGCAATAGAAATCCCGACCCGAAAAAACCTTGTCCTAGTAAGCCCAAGCCCGAGACTAGGTCGGACCAAAAATCCCGATCATGTCAAATATTTTTTTAGATCATTCAGGAAAGCCCAAATAAACCCGGACCGACCTATTTTCATATCCGATATCTGGCAGGCAGGCACGACCTAAGTTTTTTTTGCGTATTAAAAACATATTTGGAAGGCTCCGGTCCCATCCTTAAAAAACCTAGACCTCACGGTTACATCATAGTACATAATTCATCAAGATTTATTTTATATGTATTTTTTAGTATTTGTGCCTCATCATCTAGTATGTAATATAAATGCCATTGATTAAATTTTGTATGATTATTAATACTAGTTCATCTTTGTATATATTATCAAGATACGTAAATATATACTTATGAATCATGTTTATATGATGTATGAGGAAGAAATCAGTATCCAAATAAAACCTTGCCTTAATTTGTTGTGGGTTGGAACTAGACCGAAACCAAAGCAAAAAAATAAAAACTATAGAACTGGAAACACTGATTCGATTTCGGTTTTGATTTAAAATTGGTCATCCTGAGCTGGATTGTAAAATAAATGAGTAATTATATATGTTTAAAATTTTAAAAGTACATCTAAAATAACATCGTTCTCATTTGAAAACATAACGACATGGTTTAGATTTTGGACCACAAGAGCCACTATGGAGCGTTGATTGGTTTAAATAAACACCGTAATCACCTCAAACATGATTGTATCTTGTTCCAAGTCGATTTAGTTTTATCTGTGTGATTGATAACTCTCATTTTTTAGAGTTATTTGTTGCTATTTTCATCCACTTTGTTTCCATCTTTTTATACTTGGTCAATAATGTTTGCAATATATGGTGAAATAACCAAATGATTTACTTTGTTCAAAATTGTCCTTGCTGGAAGATTTGTGGGCATATTTTGCCCACTGTGGGCACTGCTGTACTTTGTAGCAAGGAAGAAGTGGGTGAAGTTTCAGTTAATTTTGAGGAGAGCCACATAATTTTGATTTGAAGATCCCTCGAAACTATTTGTAATCTTAGTGATGTATCATGTATGACTTTAACCAAAAGGATTTTATCTCAAGATTTATAGTTTTCCATCTATAAATAGTAAGACTTGGGAAGGCTTCAAGAGCATTCATTCATCAACCATCATCTCTTTCAACATTTTAGCTTAGAACTTTCTCTCAAACTTCAAGCAAGTATTCATTGGCTTGAAGTGTAGTGTAAGATTTATTTATTGTATTTAATTTTCGTCTTTTACTTTCCGTCTTTCAATTATCGTATTTACTTTCCGTACTTATTGTATTTAATTTCCGTAATTTACCTTCTAGTTACATTTGTACTTTATCTTCATTAATGCAAATAGTTAACAAGTATTCTTCTATTTATATTATGTCTTTTATTATTATTATGAGTTAAGCACCCTCTTGGGTGTGGGTGTAAACCAACTTGAGAATAGTAGACAACACTTGTGTGTGACCATCACTACTAGATCTTAAGTTTGGTCACTTGAGTCGGGACTTCAACTCAACGCGGATAAGTCGATCACTTTGAAGTGTTAATATTAAATCTTGACCTCGAGATGGGCGGATTCGAAATACGACTTAAGTGATGCACAAAGATTTGAGAGAGTATTTGATAATTACGTAGAGATACGAGTTTTGTATGATTTACTAAGGTTCAAACGCCGGTCGAGATTTATATCACAAAAAGATTTAGGTATAAATCTTCATATTGGTATAACTTGATTCTTTTATCAACTTAGTTAAATCGGCAAGATTAATAGTCGGTAATAATGGACGCTTTACGGACATTTTGTAGGACCAGTCTATAAAAATTCACTTTCGAGAGGTCGGACTTTTTATAGACATTTCGTACTACAGAGTGTATGACCATTATGTTACTACGTCTCTCTCAAGGAAAGTTTACACCCATACTCAATCTTTAATTATAAAGTATATTTTGCATTATTCCACCATCAAAAATATAATTTTTCTCACACTCGAAACTTGTGCAAGAAGTTTATAAAAATAGGTAATTCTCAGTAGTTCAGTCCATGTGGAAACGATACTCGGTACTTTTACCATTATATTACTTGTAGCGATCTCAGTGTTGAAATATACTTGTTCCCGCATTGAAAAACATCATACCCACATTCCTAGGTACACGATAACTAGCTACCAATGATGTATCATGTATGTACGCATGCATGTAAGCATGTATATATACATATATGTATATGTATGTATGTATGAATCTATGTATGCATGAGGTTGGGTTCCATTAAAAGTTGAGGTTAACTTGAGAAACATAAGAAGTGGTTATCAACAGTAAAAATGGATGCACATTAAGATGGGATGCACTGTAACAAGATGCACCAGATCAATTCCTTTATAAGCCACAATTCATGGGAATGCATTTAATTAAAAGTGATCAACGGTTCAGACCTACTTCTCACGTTAACATCAATTTCTCACACGATCCTTCGCATGTATGTATGTATGTATGTATGTATGTATGTATGTATGTATGTATGTATGTATGTATGTATGTATGTATGTATGTATGTATGTATGTATGTATGTATGTATGTATGTATGTATGTATGTATGTATGCAGGGCCAATCCTGAGTTTTCGGATGCTCATGGCGAAAAACTAAAAAATGCCCCCTTCCCAACACACACACACACATATATGTATATATATATATATATATATATATATATATATATATATATATATAGTAGAAGGATATTTTGCAACCCTGAAAAAATTTGCAACCCTTGCAACCCAGAAAAAGGTTGCAACCCTTGCAACCCACATCTTAACCGTTGGATTCATGATCGACGGTTATTTTATTTTTATTTTTTTGTTTTTTGTAATTAAAAATATTGGGCCCCGTATCTATTGTAACCGCTGATCATGAATCCGACGGTTAAGATGTGAGTTGTAAGGTTTGCAACCTTTTTAAGGGTTGCAAATTAAACAACCCCTATATATATATATCATAAGGTACAAATAAGAAAGTTAAGTGTCATGAGAAGGTAACAACGGAATGTTTATATGTGAATTATTGAAAAAGTTCATTTGAAGATGCATATATGAATAATTTATAACATCGGTTCATATATGCATTTTCAAATAAACTTTGTTAGATATTTTCAATAATACCCATATGAATCTTCCCTCGACTTTCCCTTCTTATGTTATCACGATATTTAGCTTTTTATTTGAATCGGTCATATATATATATATATATATATATATACATAAAACACCTCATCTAAAAGACTAAAATGATATCTTTGTGCATTTTTTGAACAAAGTATCTTATGAAGCATAGAAAGAAAACACTATAATTGAAATCGTCAAAACAATCTCTATTATATGGAAACATCAAAGGTTAAATACAAACAAAATCAAAATTTAAAGAGTTGTAAACTAAAAAAAATATTTACAAAATTTTTACAAAACAATAAACTCAATATTAATGTGAAAACATACTAATTAATGAGATTATAGAAATAACCTAAAATAAAGAAAACATTTACTACAAAACATAAACTTAATGATCATGAGAAATTGAGAATAATTTAAAATCCTAAATACCCGTGAACAATAAATATCTAAAACTAAAAACACAAATTTCAAGCCCATAATGGAATATGTGGCTGAAATTAAAAATAAAACAAATTTTCAGCACACTATTTGTTTTCCCCATGGTGAGTCTTCCTACTTCCATTTTTGCTGCCCTCCACGTTTTGATGCCCATGGCCACCGCCATCGTTGCCATGGGCAAGGGCCGGCACTAATGTATGTATGTATGTATAAGCGAATGACAGTGTGAGAACTTGAGGTTAACGTGAGAAATGAATCTAAACCTTTTGATCACATGTAATCAAATGCACTCCCATGAATTGCGGCTTATAAGAGAATTGATCTGATACATCTCGGTACATTTCATCCTAATGTACATCAATTTCTTATCCAACAGTTGATAACCACTTATCACGTTTCTAATGTTAACCTCAATTTCTCACTTTTACTCAACCGTCTTTATATATATATTTATTGATTATTGATAATGTAGATAGTGTACGGATGAGGGGTAGGGGTAGAGTTAATATATAAGGTTTAGAAAAGACAATTTACCCTCATGATGGGTTCCAAATTGGGAAAAGAGCACACGATAGGAGAAAGGCGCAACAAACTTCACCATGCCACACCTCATCATTACGTCGTCGTTTTCTCTCCATTTTTGACTGGATTCCTCCTGCTGCTGCTGTACTTCCTATCATCACCCTTCCGTACGCATGCCTCTCTCAACGTATACACTTTTTTGTCCTTTTCCCATCTTGCCCTCCATCCCTTTTTCTAATAACTAATAAACATATTTTTATGAAATTTTTAATTACATTAAAACTAGAGTAAACTACGGTTTTCGTCTCTGTGGTTTGATATTATAACAATTTTCGTCCTTGGTTTCTAAAAAATGTTTTTTTCGTCCCTGTGGTTTGTACTTTGTTTCTTTTTTCGTCCCTCACACTAATAACGTTAGAAAAGATCGTTAAGTCAAGGGTAACTTTGTCATTTACCATTTTTTATTTTTATTAATATTTTAAATATGTGTGAGTATGTGTGTGTGTGTATATATATATATATATATATATATATAGCCGACCTCTTCCAGACTTCCCCCCTTCCTACCCAGCTTGATCTCGACCCCTTGTCCTTCATTGTTAGCTGTTGACGCCGTCTTCTTCGATCTCCAACTCCAGCCGCCTTCAGCCTTTGTTCCTCATATCTCCCGCCAATCTCCATCTCTTAGCTCTTTCTTGACCTGTCTTCCCCCCTCCCCACACATAATTGATGCGACTACTCAACCTCACTACTTAAGTCTCCAGGTTTATCAATGGTCAACCTTTCCATGTTTTTCCAGAGTGTAAGTCCATATGATTTTTGGAAAACCAAAACCCAATGGATACATTCTCTTCCATCAAACATAGTGAATGATAAAGGCAAAGACTGAAGTCTTTAGGTTTAATTTTTAAAAAAGATCCATCAATCTAGATTGAAATTTTCAGGAAATAAAAAGAAAATGGAGTTGTAAGGGATTGTCTCGATGATGTAGAAGTAGGTAGAGGGAAATTGAGAATTGGACAGATCTTGAGATCGGTTTTGTTGGTATGAACTCAAATGAACTAGTAGAGGGGGACACAAGCCATTGTTGAAGAAAATGAGTAGCTTTTGAGATTGAACTTTAGGAAATGGATAATATATAATTACATATATATATAGAGAGAGAGAGAGAGAGATTGATTGATTGATTGATTTGGGAAATGGGAGAAGGAGGATTTTGAGAAAGGATTACTATAAAAGAAAAGGGGAGAAAAAGATTGTGCTGGTTGATAGGTCTTGGAGCCGTAAGGGAGAAGACGTTGCAGGTCATGAGAGGAGATAAAAGTTAAAGAAGATGGGTGGAGGTGGGGTGGGGTCCACGTGGGGAATGGGTTTGGGGCTGGGTTGTGGGTTGTGGGTTAAGTGTTAAGTTTATTTTTTTTAGTTATTCCATATGCTTTAATTCAATAAAAGAAAAAAAATGAAAACAAAATGTAAAATGACAAAATTGTCTTGAATCTAACAAACTTATTTAACAAAGTTAGTCAGAGGGACGAAAATCGAAACAAAATGAAAACCTCAAGGACGATAAGATTAATTTTTAAATATTAGGGACAAAAATAGTTATAAACATCAAACCATAGGGACGAAAATAGTAGTTTACGCTTAAAACTATTACTTTTGAACTTAATTTTTGGTTTCCAGATTTCACCCATAAAAGGAAGTTGAATGGGACATAAAGCTACATTAAATAGGGTCATTTTAGTCTTTTTGTTATAAAAATAGATAAAAGATATATTAATGTTGAATTCTATTTAAACTTTGGATTCTCAACCTAAAAAGAAGTATTTGTTCATTTTTATTATAAATTTTTTTCATTTTGTCCATTAATAATAATTATAAAATATTGTAAATTGGTATAATATTTTATTGAATCGTTTATAGGCAATGAATTATTGTAATTTACAATACAAATCGACTGATTTTTCTTTATGACAAATTTATTTTTAAATTATCAATTTTATCATCAAACTTGTTATTAATTTTTATATGTAGAATAGATACATAACTTTTAATTTTATATTAATTTAGTAAGAATACTTTATTATATATTTTTCAAGTAAAAAAAGTTATCTACTAATTTTAAAATTAAAAAATAAAAGTAGTTGCTTGGGTTTGTTTGCATTCTTTAAGATAATTATACTAAAAATAAAACCTTATTTAAATTGTTTTATTTTGACATAAATTTATCAAAATTGTTGTGTTTTTCAATTATGACGATAGTTAAACTGGTAAAATTTGAAATTTATTTCCAGATATTATATATTTGGGTATTATTGGAATTATCTAAAAGTTTGTCAAACTATTAACTTTATGATGTGAAGATAGGTGGGATTGGATGTAGGATTGGTCTAGAGAGCTGAGGGGGCATGCCTCAAGCGAGTTATTGGAAGGGTGTTGCTATCCCTACCCCCTCCTCACTCATAAAACCTCCCATACCCCCCTCTATCTCACTCACATACCCTTATAGGAGGGGTGTGGATAGAATTCACCTATTGGAATTGATATCTTTTATGTGAAACATACAATATTTCCATGATTACATGGACAAATGGTGTTGGCTTTTGGAAGAAGATGGGAGAGCTCTTAGTCAAAACGTATAGGTCTTAGCCGGAGATAAATGGCTCGAATACAGTGGGTTGTGTCTGGAAACTCGATGAAACAATGTTGTTCCAATAAATATCAACATTCACTATGGCATGTGCTCCATGGTAGACTTCGAATTGCCTTGGATACTCTAGGATTTGACATGGAATTGGTCTTATGTACAAGTGTGAATATTGAAGAGGTGTCTGAAACACTTGATCATTGTATTACAAGGTGCAAAAATGCTAGGGTGGTTTTGGGATTTAGTTTTTAAATGATGATGGGTCAATATTGATATGGAAAACACGATGGAGGAGATCTTAAACATTCGACAAGGCGTTTCTTCTTCCCTTGGTTGAAGAATATTTGGCAAACAACTGTGTAGGTCACGAACTATCTAACTTGGGGTCATCGTAACAAAATAGTTTCCAGAAGAAGAAAAAAAAAACGTCAACCAGAATGTACATTCGAGTTTTTAAATATGTCTTGAAAATATTACATAAGGGACCCATACAAATAAAAATTTGTCAAATCGAATCTTAACATCAAGTAGGGGTGCTCACGGGTTGGGTTGGTCGGGTTGAAGGTACTTGAACAACCCAACCCAATGTTTGTGGTTTGAAAAATCTCAACCCAACCTAACCCAATCAAAAGTGCAACCCAACCCAAACTATGCGGGTTGGGTTAGGTTGGTCGGGTTAGTCGGATTGAAACTTTAGTACACCATTTTACAATATAACTAAGGTGGCGTTTGATTCACATAATGTTTTTGGATAGAATGGAATCTGACAAAGGAATTTGACTTTGAAAGAATTGGAAAGGAAAGTTGTCAGGTTTGACCACGTCTTTGATTGACAAAACTGGAATGAAATCTATTAAAGGAATTGGAATATGTCTGTTTGGTTCACAAAATGTAGCTTTGGAATTGGAATGAAATGTTGATAAATGACCAAAATACCCTTTTTGATAATTTTAATTTCTTTAAACAAAAAATACTTTAATAAAATAACCATTTAAAATATTTTATTTGTAATGGTGGTTCATATTGGTGGTGGTCAGTGGTGGTTTAGAACGGTGGTTCAGATCGGATGTGGTCAGCGGTGGTTTAGAACGGCGGTTGTCGGCGGTGGTTCAGATCAACGATGGTTGGTGGTGGTTCAGAACTGCGATGGTTCAGTTCGGTGGTGGCCGACGGTATTTCAGATCGGTGGTGGTCGGCGGTGGTTCAGATCGACGATGGTCGACGGTGGTTTAGAACGACGGTGGTCAGCGGTGGTTCAGATCGACGACGGTCGGTGGTCGACGGTGGTCCATATGGACGATGGTTCAGATCGGCGATGGTTTATATCGGTGATGGTTCAGAACGCTGGTGGTCGGTGGTAGTTCAGAACGGCGGTGGTCGACGGTGGTTCAGATCGGCGGTGGTCGGCGGTGGTTCAGAGTGGTGGTGGTTTAGATCAGCAATTATCGGCGGTGATTCAGAACGGTTGTGGTCGGTGGTCAATGGTGGTCAGCGGTAGTGGTTGGTGGTGGTTCAGATCGGCGATGGTTCATAACAACGGTGGTTCAGATCGACGGTGGTTCAGAACGACGGTGGTCGGTGGTGGACGGTCGACGGTGGTCTGTGGTGGTTCAGAGGCAATGGTTGGCAGTGGTTCAGATCAGCGGTGGTTCAGAAACGGCTGTTGTAACACCCTCAAATCCGGAAATAGCAACTGATTTAAAATTTTCTAAATACATCGATAAATGATACATCTCCAATCACAAATTTATTATTTAACCTCGATACACACATTAATCTCTACTTGTTGTCTAAACGAGGACGGTTGCTACTAAAACTCATTAATAGCCACTATCTCCAAATTGCGGAAGACTTTACCAAATACTTACACTTGTAAAAAGCTAAGGTTCAACTCTTCATAGCTGCTAGGACCAAACCCCCAACTGGAACCTGATGCACATGCCGACAAATAAAAAGGTTAGGCTTAACGCCTAGTGAGCTCAAGAGTTTCCAACATATAAAAATTAATCATTTAGAAGAAAGAATGCGGTTAAATTCATAATCTTTCAATTTGATATGTCTTACGTATGAAAACGACTCATTTTCCAATAAAATGCAATTTATGCAAAGAACACCGATTTAGACATTTTCCAATGCAAACTACTTCAAGGGCGAAGACACCAATATAAACCGCCCATTCATAACTTATGTTTAACCCCAAAACTCACTCAAAACGTGAATAGAAATTGAACTCCCAATTCATAAAAACGTAGGTAAGGCTTAACTCCCGAAACACCCAAACATGGTGGAACATATTACCCAACTTATAAAATCATGGGTAAAACCCCTACATATAAAATGTTACCGAAAACATGGATACCCAAAATAACACCTTTCGGTGACGGGGAAGACCCGATTCCATCGAATGTGGCGGCACATAAAGATAAGCCACGTATCTATGTTATAAGCATAACTTCAAGGATAAAAAACCATTGGCATCAACCCAAACAAGTCTTTATCCAAGGTAGACATCAACCCTATCCAGGTCTTTAGTCGTAGCGGACATCAACTCAAACCGAGTCTTTAGTCATATCGGACATCAATTCAAACCGAGTCTTTAGTCAGGATAAACAACCATTGGCATCAACCCAAACAAGTCTTTAGCCAATGTAGACATCAACCCTATCCAGGTCTTTAGTCGTAGCGGACATCAACTCAAACCGAGTCTTTAGTCATATACAATAAAACCGAATTTTATGCCTATGGATCCACTACATTACAGTCTAAAACGTCACATGACTCCAAATGAATGACCAACGCACTCAAAACATGTAACTCTCAAATGACACGTAATAAACGCCATCATAAATAAACTTTCATTATGGGCTATTAAACCGGACAAATGTCCACACGACTCATTTTAGTCAAAATCGAGTCAAAGACTCAACAATTTATTTAAATCGCCAAAGGAGCCATTGTAATCTTTAAAACATGTTTGACCCACGGATATGCAAACACAATGACTGAAAGTGTAATTAACCCAAACTCCCTCATTAGTTGAAACAAAGTGTTTTCCCAAAGGACTCATTTCCTTATTTACCAAAATGACTCGTAACCCCATGATATGCATTTTCCAAACGATTTATGAAATCAGTTGCCCCAAAAAAAGACAATTACTTAAATTGACATCCAAATAAGCATTTAGTCATCAAAGGAACATATTAAAATGATTTAAATATCAAAATGTCCAAAATCCCAAAAGTAGGTGTTATATAAGTTTGTAAAGCCAAACCCTTTCAAAATAACCAAACTTATCAGCAGTTGACAATTTCATGAAAATGCAAATACTTTAAAATAACCATTTTGGCATGTACAACGTTTTCGCAAGTCACTTGAACTCACCTTGCTAGATTTAGGCTAAATCTAGATTTTGCCCCACTTTGAGCTTTCTTGACGAAACTTGAATCCTCCAAGCCAAAACCTCCAAAACCTAGATCCATAAATTTCAACCATAAATAAACATATCCAACCATATAGAAACATTCCCCAAACATATTACACCAAAATCTCCATTTTGGTCCAAACCCTAATTTTGACCCAAATCTTCCAAAATCTTACTAACCGAAATTAGAGTAACATAATACTTAGGAAACCATCAAAGGAGCATTTACAACTTATATTAGGGTTTAGAAATGGAAGGGATACACTTACCACTTAGGTTTTGATGAAAACCTAGAAAACCCAAAAATAAGCTTGAGGTTGAAGATGAAGATGGAGATGGTGAATCCTTGACCAAAGCTTTCCATTTTACCACTTGATGGCGTTCCATCTTCATGAAATCCAAGGATTTAAGCCACAAATAAGCTAGGGTTTGAAGGGGGAAGAAGGAAAACGAATTGGGAGATAATGGAGGAAGTTTGGTTGAGAGGAAATGAGAAAATGACTGAAAATCGCGACTTAACAGCAGCCTGCCCAGTTTGGGCGACTTTGCCATGCGACAATCGCTGGTTCTCCCAGCTTCCTTCCCGCTCACTGTTTTGGCCGTAACTTCTTCGTTATAGCTCCGTTTTCGCTCCGGAAAGGACCGTTGGACTCGTAATTGGATCCTTCATCCATTAAGACTATGAAACCTAGGATTCAAGTCCAAAATCCTATATCTTATTTTTCCCTTAGAATTTTTGATTTTTGCATTAACTTGAAATGATACCTTTCGAAATTCGGGGTGTTACAGCTGTGGTTGGTGGTGGTCAATGGTGATTGGCGGTGGTTCAAATTGACGATGGTTCAGAATGGCAGTGGTTCAGATCGGCGGTGGTCGACGGTGGTTCAGATCAGTTGTGGTCGACGATGGTTTAGAGAAGTAACCGATGGAGGCATGGTTTAATCAGATATGTTTTATGTGATTAGGTTTTATTGTATTGAGGGCATATGTGGTATTATAAAAAAAAGAATTCCAATCCATCAAAATACCTTGTAGTTGCTAAGGAATGTTAAATTCTTTTATTTGTGGAATTTCATGGAATTTAGAGATTCCTTCCGTGAAAAGGAATGAACCAAACAAATGAATGGAATTTGGTCAATGTAGTTCAACATTCCAATTCCATCAGATGCCTTCATAATCTGCGAACCAAACGTCATCTAAGTGATTCCGTTTAAAAAATTATAATCAAAATGGAAATACAAAAATAAGGCTAATAAGATAATAGAAGAGTAGAAAAAGAGCATATTTTGCCTCTTCATTCTATCGACGTTGAATGTTTTTGAAGACTTGAAGGTTAAATTCATACAATTTTAATCGACGTAGTCTCGTAGACAGATCCAAACTACGACTAAGATAGGAAGATTTGAGAATTGATAAAAATAAGAGCCGATAAAAGTCTAAAATCATAAATAAATAAATAAAATGTACAAGTTTTGGTCGGGTTGACGGGTTGGTCAAGTTACTTTGGGCCCAACCCGTTTCCAACTCAATAGATGCGGTTTGGGCAAAATTTGTATCAATTATGTATCGAGTTACCTCGGTTTGAGTTTTTTTTGTGTTTTTTCAAGTTGGGTTGGGGTGGGTTGGTCCGAAATTTGAGCACCCTAACATCAAAGTTATGTATGTTGTTTTTTATTAATGGGGAATTATTAATTTTCTTTTGTTAGGGGTAACATGGTAATTAGATTGTAGGTTAACAAAGGAAAGTTGGCCATGTGTCGGCGCCAGCTGAGCCATTCAGATAAAAGAAAAATACGTGATGTCACGATCCAGCTAAGCAGAGATAACGGTGGATACGTAACGTTTGTTAGCGACAGACTCTTTTTACACGCTATTTCTCTAAATATTCCGTCAAAATATAATGACGGAAGGGAAACGGATAGTGACAGCACATCACCCCGTGGTCTAGGAATAATGATGATGAAGGAATCTCCCAAACCTTGCCACCTAAGCAATATCATAACAAATTTTGATCATTTATTTTTTTAAATGATAAAAGAAATTATTGTATAAAAAATACATATTGATCATCTTAGAGCATCTCCAACTGTTTCTTCAGGAATGAGAAGTAAAATGTCAAGATCTTAAAAAAAATCACATTCATCTCCAACAGATTCTCTATTTTGGAGATTACGAGGTTGTTTGTTTTTAAAAAAAATCTCTTAATCTCTCTTAAGTCTAAATCGTTCAGACATTTTTACACACCACCTCTTATTAATCACAACTAAATTAAGACTTCAGACTTTAGACCTCTTAAAAAACAAACGACACCTACATTAATTACTTATATTATTAAAATATTTAATACAACTCATAAAATATTATTTTTCTATCATAATCATTTAATTTAAAACAATTTCATTGGTGGAAGAAATAAAAAGGGAAATTGACCCAAATGGCCACATCGTGGGCTTGGATTTGCCTCCTAGCCCATTCTCGGTCTGCTTAACGGAAATAGCCCAAGGGACGCAATGGAGCCCGGACGCAATTGCGCCCCTGGGCACGTGTCAAGCCCAGGTTAACCCTAATTAGGGTTTCTCTTTGGAATTTTGTTTGTTTGCTATTTTTCACGATTTTCAGCTGCTTTTTCATGTTGATTTTTACTGTTTTTTTCAAAAAGTTGTGATATCAAATTTATTTTAGCAGATAAATTGATTCCCTGTGTTTTTTGAAATTGATTCCCTAGATTATTGCTATAAAACCAACAACCACTGAAGTTGTAAATCACCATTTTCATCCACAAATTTCAGACAATTATTTTGCTTGTGTATCTGTGCGTGATTTTTTTGAAAATATGAGATCCGGATATGATAAAGTCAAGTTACATCTCCTAAGCGGTGGTTCATGGCAGCAGGATGGTAACGGGTGGGAGTATGTTACCGATCAACCGATAACCCGTGTCAAGGTGGCACCTAACATTACGCATCTTTGGTTGGTTAATTGTATTCACAGAAAATTTCGTATCGATCCTGCTCTTGGTACGATTAGAATATCGTATAAGGTTAATGATGGTCTTTATGAGTTATGCAACAATGACGATGTTTTGTCTTTCATTCAATTTTTTGACGGTGAAAATAATCCGCCAACACTCTGTGTGTTTGTCGATCCATCGATATTCGGTGGAAGCGATCTCGGTGGTACTTCGAATGCCGGAGGCAGTGTGGATGAATCTTATGATACCCCAGATGTTGTTCTCGAAACACAACAAGGAGGAGAAGCAGAACAACAAGAAGATGACGACGATGAAGTTTATAGACATGATGAGGAGTCTCATGTTTACCACTTGGGTTTATCTGATGTGGATACTGATGAAGACGACGACGAACCAGAAAGTAGCCCTATCAAATCATACGGTGGGATAAATGATTTCTTTGATATGCCCCCTCCACTTCCATCAGCGACCCCAGTCATCACACCCAACCTAGCCCCACGTTATAGTCGTAGTAGAAGAGTAAGTTTGGGTCAAGTATTCCAGACGAAAGACGATCTTACACTCGCTCTCGGTTTGAAGTTTCTTGAAGAGGGTTTTGAGTTTGGAGTTCATCGATCAAACAAAACCAGATACGATGCCAGATATAGGCAAGCCGGATGTTCTTGGCGTATCTATGCGACCTCTGTCGAAAATACCAATATGTTTCATGTTCGTATATTGGAAGACGTACACACTTGCTCGAGGACGCAGCTGCATCCCAACCATCATCAAGCAAACAGTAGAGTGTTGGGTAATTTTATTTACCCTAAAGTGAAGGATACTGGCAGGACATACCGTGGATCCGACATTGTCAACGATGTCAGATCGGATTTGAAAATAGATATTTCTTACTGGCAAGCCTGGCGCGCAAAAGCTTATGCACTCACGATGGTGCGTGGTACCCCTGAAGAATCGTTTACCCGACTACCCTGCTTTCTCTATAATCTGGAGCTTCGGAATCCTGGTACCGTTACCTCCATAAGGACAGACAGTAGAGAACGTTTTGAGGTGTGTTTCGCTGCCCTCGGTTGCGCGGTACGTGGTTATTTTAATAACTTTCATGGTTATTTTAATTGAACTGCTATATTGAATAATGTTATAATATGAAAATGCCTTAAATATCTAGATTCGATCGTTTACCACACACTTGCGTCTGGTCATTATCATCGATACGGCTCATTTGAAGGGTACTTACTTGGGCACAATGTTCTTAGCCGTTGCTATGGACGCAAATAACCAGATTGTGCCCATCGCTTTTGGAGTTGGTAGGTCTGAGAGTGGGGATGTGTGGACTTGGTTCTTAACCATGCTGAAGCGTTGTATCGGGGAACCCGAGGGGTTGGTTTTTGTATCCGACAGGGCTGCTTCAATTCACCAAGCAATTAATATAGTGTACCCGGGCGCCCATCATGCACTTTGTTGTCGCCATCTAATGATGAACGTAAAAACCAGGGACAATAGGGTCAGATACAGGAAGAAGTTATTTTGGAGGACGTGTAAAGCATATACGGTGGAGGAGTTTGAACTGAATATGACGGGTCTACGAGCTTCTTTACCTCTTGGAGCTCCGCTTATGGACCAGGTTGGACCGGAGAAATGGTCAAGGGCCCATTTCCCAGGAATGCGTTACAACATAATGACATCGAACAGTGCCGAGTCGGTGAATGCATTGTATCGTTTTGCACGGAGCCTGCCTATTGTGGCCCTTATGGATTATTTCCGATGTTTTCAGCAAGAATGGTATTCGATTCGTCGGAGAAATGGAGGTTATCATCCTTGGATTTTTGACTGTTTGAATTTTATGTTTTTATTTTTGCAACACTAACGTAACAAATTTTTGTTATCGCAGAAGAAATGGTGAATCGTCTCATGCCTTGGGCGGAGGCTAAAATAGAAAAGAGAATTCACAAGTCGGCAACGTGGACTGTACATGAGATTGGTCGAGGTTACTGGGAAGTCCGCGATGGGGTTAGGAACGCAGAAGTTGACTTCAATAATCGTCTTTGCTCGTGCA
Source organism: Arctium minus (assembly GCA_954870635.1). Classification (NCBI taxonomy): domain Eukaryota; kingdom Viridiplantae; phylum Streptophyta; class Magnoliopsida; order Asterales; family Asteraceae; genus Arctium; species Arctium minus. The sequence continues at coordinate 93,982,419 of OX941087.1, forward strand.
GGAAATGGCAGCTATCAGGAATACCATGCGGCCATGTCATCTCCGTCGCAAGAAATCAACGGTGTACAGACGTCTCCCATTTGGCGACTGGTTACTACGCGTCGGATAATTTCCGACAAACTTACGCAGAGCTCATACATCCAGTCGGTCCAGGAGAAGGATGGGTTGTTCCAGACCACCCGCTTATGACCGTTAGACCACCGGTCGTAATAAGAAGGGCTGGTCGACCGAGTAACCATGACCGTATCCCGTCTCAGGGAGAGGATTCCATCCAGAGAAGATGTTCTCGGTGTGGACAAACAGGACACACTCGAGCAAACTTTCCATCTCCTGCACCAGTAAATGTGAGACGACAAAGGGCATCTGGTAGTCGACAAACTGAAAGGGCATCCGGTAGTCGACAAACTCACAGGGCATCTGGTAGTCAACAAACTCAACCAGTATCAACCCAAGAGAATTATGAAAGTTTTAGACATGGTACTTTTGATTTAAATGTTGATCTAAACGAGTAAACCATGTCTGTAATAAACCTTTTATTAATATTATTATTGCTCTATAAAGTTGACTTCCCTTTTATCCACCTTATCGTGTTTTTTAAGTTGGCAGCTGTTATTTACTAAAGTATCCATCAAACCAAAATTTTATTGAAACCAAAGAAAACGGATGAAGTGCATCGATACAACAACCATATTTGGAGGAGCCTACTACTACGGGTAGATTTCCTGGATCCTGATGATCCAGTCAGACTTTTCCTTAATCATGTCCTCCATGCCGGTGTAGCTGTCTTTGATTTCTATCACTTCATCTTCTAAGTCATTAATCTCTCGTTTCATCGCCCTAACCCTGCGCTTCATTTCTTCCAAGAACTCCTTCTTCTCTGCAATACACGCCTCTTTATCTTTCTGAATATCCATGTTGCTTAGCCACATCCTTCTTATGTTTTGTATATCTGCATTCGCCGCATCACATGACTCTCTCAATCCGGTAGGCAGTACTTGAGACATTGGTAGACCCGGCTGCTGGTGAGCTTGATACTCTGGTGGGGATTCTCCCCCATGAGCATAGTTGTATGCCTCTCGTGCATTGTTAAACTCTTCCCACTCCTGAGGCGTAATTGGACGATCGGCCGCAGTTCTACCAAACTGTGCCCACTCCTCCGTTGTCTCGGGTGCCTTCCAGTTAATCCTTCTTGATCCATCATTTAATTGTTGGATGTATGCGGAGCCTGAAGTGCCAGCACCATTCGCTGACCTTCTACCCCTAGAACGTGAACCACCAGCCATTAAGCTATGAAAATGTAGAGAATGGTTGTAAACGGTGTGGAGGGTAGATAACAAGTTGTGAATTACTACTTCACCATAGAATCTACTTATGGTCAATGAGAAGATAGGGAGGGGCGCAATTGCATATGGGCGCAATTGCGCACCACTACTCAACTGCAAAGTGCCTGACATGATTCACTGCAAAGTTATGGAACGATTCCCCTGCAAAGCCTGTTGTCAGGATTCCCTTGTAAAGCATTAAACGACAACGATTCCCCTGCAAATGTAGAGGGGCGCAATTGCGCCCCCACGCCATTGCGCCCCCACGCCATTGCGCCCCTGTCCTTAGATTTTGGCTATAAATAACGGGGTTATACCAAAGTTATAGTTCACACCATACAACATTTTCATAGCATAATAGTCCCCTCTTTGACCAAACACATGGTTGGAAATGCATCATCGTCAAACCCACCGTCTTCACAAATAATGCCCTCCAGACTGAAAAAAGTGATAGAGAAAAGTGAAGCGGAGATCGAACAACTCACCGAAGAGTGGAAGGAAATGATGGCCAAGAAGGATGGCCACTTGTGAAGGATCGACGCGGACAAGGAGGAGATAAGAAGGTTGAAGAGGGAGATAAAAGAGAAAGAAGACCGTATTCGCCAGGACAACGTTCAAGTAAACAAGCTTATGCAAGATTTTGCAGTACTGCAAGCGCAGGTTACCCATAAACAAAATTGGATTGATCAATGTAAATCACTTTATCCTTATCATTTTTGGATTTTCTATGTTGCTAGTTTGTACCCTTACTTGCTATCACTTTCTTTCATGGTGCTTGTGTTGTTGTATTTCTTTCGTTGGTTGTTTAGTTCATATGCATTGTATCCGTTCAATGTTATTAGATATGTTCAATTTATTGAAATGATGCTTGTCTTGAAATTAACTAAAACTTCCAAAAAATTTATATACGTAGATAAATATACAAGGTCCTAAAAAGGTCCTAAAAGGAATCATACATTTCGATCTGTCTGTATCATGGACCAAAAGACATCCGTCATATGACACCTCAATGTTGCCGCCCTTGTCGACTCATCCTCCTGGGCTATTGGGACCTCGTTATTCGCTAAATGGGTGAGGAACATGCATGACAAAGGACCACAATCGCCCAAAGAACCCTGCTGCTGTGGTACCCCATCTGCGTGTACCCAAGTGAAGTCATGGCTTGCAGCTGCAAATGATTGGCAACCAGCTAGGTTAACAAGTTTCGGTAGATCGTTGGCGAACTTCGTCATCATTTCATTAAAGGTGTCCACATATGACGGGCTCCTGAAGCTATCATATATAACCATCTTCATGGTTTCTAGGTTTAAGTCGCCAACAACCCAATGCTTTTGGTCTATGCAAATGGGAATAAATACCTGAAATATTTGTTCAAAAACAAACCAACAGTGAATAACATTAAACTATACAGAAAGTTATAAATAACAAGTTTTTTTAGAAATTGAAATACATACATGTTCAACAGACCACCATGGTACACCATCCGACTCCTTCAACATTTTGTAGACAGAATTCGGCCCCCCACCAAAGAGCAAGACATGCATGAAATCGGACGTCATCACCGTCCAAGTGGCACTGGGCGAACGCGACTCGCGGATAAACCGAACCCATCCGTCGATGTGCTATATAAAAAATAAAAAAATGTTAAGACATAAATGGACATTATGATAGACAAAATGAAATGACGCTTTAGTACTAACATCATTTTCGAGCCACCCCGAGCCCTGCAGACCGAGTAATAATCCCCACCAGTCCCTACCGACAGCATGGGTGGGTATGCACCTAAGCCAATAATCCATCAAATCATTATCATGCCACCTTTTGGCAATAGCGGATGAAGTGTAACTGGAAGCAGAAGAAGTGGTGGTGGCAGCAGTGGTGGCAGCATCTGCTTGCCGACGAGGATGAGGGACCTTCGATGGGCGGCGCTGGATAGGTGGGCGTGTACTAGGAGGCAAAGAGGTGAAATGAGGGCGCAATGATTTCCCGGGATATTTCTCGCGCTGCGGCCTCTGGATATCAACGGCCGACGGACGAACCTGTGTGTCCTGGGACACTGCAGGATGAGGCGTATCCTGGAACAAAGCCCCAATAAACCCCTCCAAACCCATCTGTTGCGCTCCACTATCATGGATCAACGCCCCAAATGTGCCCTGCAAAATATGTTGGGTCCTCACAACTTTGTTCTAATAAATAAATAGCAAATGTAACAAACAAATCTCTTAACTTACATGCTGAGTATGTTGGCCTTGTGTAAGCCCCGTGTACGCTGCCCCAGAGCCCTGCAAAATAACATTGATGATATTCAGTTTCCATTCATAATATAAAAATCAAATTACCCACCAAATTGAATAACTTACATGTATAATTTGTTGTGGTGGTGTAACGAACTGAGAGCCTAATAGGTCATCAAACGTGCCTAAGCCTGATGAACTCTGCACATTAATCTAAGTGATATCATATGTGGTTTAAAAATGATGTCATATGTGGTTTAAAAATGATGTCATATGTGGTTTAAAAACGATTGAAATAACTAACATTATCTGTGTATTGGGACGGCCCTCCGAAGTACGGAGATCCAAACCCATGCGGTATGTCGTCGGGCTGGGAGGGTTGTCCACCCTGCTGCTGGGATGGAATCTGGCATCAAGCATATTAAACCACGTAAAGGTTCAAAAGATAACAATTAAAACCAGGTCCGATAATTTAAGTTAAACACTTACCTGCCAAGCGCTAAACTGCCTCTCCACCTCGGCAATGCGTCTCTCAAGACTTTCTTGGTATGCACGATCAGATGCCCATTTCTCGGCTTGCCGTCTCTCAAGATCTTCATGCTCTGTGCGATGAGAAGTCCGAAAGTCATGGTAATCATCCTTCCACCGCGTAAACTCAGCCCACCGATCAACATAGGGGTCAACATGCGGACTATGCTGATAGTGGCCTGCTGGACTATGCCCTGCACGAAATGGTGGCTCCTCGTAAGAGCTGGCCCCATGTGGCCTGCTGACGCCTGCGTCATCGTCAGTCTGGTCGTCTCCCTCTGAATCAGTTTGAACTTCTATATCAACAATTAACAACATTATCATAAATATCAGATAATCTAGAACGACTTCTCTTTATAAAAAAAATTATAAATATTGGATAACTTAGAATGACTTCTCACCCTCGTCAACATCCTGCGTAACTCTAGCCCTCTTCGTCAGTCGACGCCCCGCCGTACTACTAAACCAGCGATGGCTCTCCGTATACCATTCCTGACTCTCCTCCCACGGCGTCGGAACAAGGCGATCACGTGGCATCCTATCCTCCTAATATATTGAAAAATAACCATGTTAGAAATCCACACGAGGGCCCCACTTATCACAAATTTTTGGTCGTAGTCAATGTAACTTACCGTCGAGACATCCATGAGATTATGGGCATGATGGCTACCAATAACTGTCGAAGACCTAGCCCAACGAACCGCACGTGGCATCCTGGTGGTCAATATATAATACGTGTTGGCCATAGGAAAGGTCTCCAAAATCCATATCTGTGAATTATAATACCCAGACAGTAGTAAATATTTTCTAGAAATAGGGAATTCGTGTAGGTTGTAAAAATATTAATTTGATATCAACTTACTAACCTTGAAGGCAAATAAAAAACCAGATAACGACATCCTATATTTATGGTCCGGTAGTTTATGGATCGCTTTATTCATCTGATTGTAGGTGTGCGCCCATATATAGGATCCCCAGGGATACTGATTAAACACGTTCATATCATCAATTGCCCGAAGTACAGGGTCGGGAATATGCTGGGACAACTGATGACCGAGGAAGAACGTCTCAACCATCATCATCAGACAAATACGGACGGCAGAATCATCATCGATATGGGCCCGCCCCTCGTCAGCAGTGCCGATAATATTGAATAAATCTGTGATGTGTCGCACCGTCAACTGGCCTCGCGGGAACATCCGTCTAACAAACCCACCGGATCGATTCTTATGCAACTTCGGGTGTGGTCCGAAACGGAGTGCTGTGATAAGACAGAACTCCTCACGGCCGAACCGAAGCGCGTGCTCACCAACCTCAAAAATCATCTCGTCATCCCGTATATTTTCCGGGAAGACCTGTGTCTGCAAGAATATGTGGACCAAGGTCGGGTCAGCAGATATATCGATCAATTGCAACCAATGACCGAAACATGTCTCCTTGAATAGATCTAATCGTCGGGAGTTCAATTTCTGGCGAATCGAGTCCACCATGGACGTCTTACTCTTAATATTCAACTTTCCTGTGTAGAAAGTTCTTCCCTGCATAATAATGTTATAATACTTATCTATAGGGACCTAAATTGTCAGTTTCTAATGTAGAGGGACCTAAAGTGTAAATTTCAAATGTTAAGGGACCTAAAGTGTATGTTTCTAAAGTAAAGGGACCTAAAGTGTAAATTTCAAAATTTTAGGGACCTAAAGTGTCACTATCTAATTTTAAGGGACCAAAAGTCTCAGTTTCTAAATTTTAGGGAACTAAAGTTGTCAGGATCGAATTCTCAACAAGAATTATGAACACTCAGAAACAATATTAAAGAAGTTGCGGAAAAACACTTTAATATTCAATAAACAGAAAAACAGTATGAATCACAACTTGCAAATTTTACTTAATGATTCAAGTTACAATCTTTTCACTCACAACCTCAATCTTGAAGAACAGGCTCTTTCAAGACGAATTCTACTTCTCTAGAATTAGGAACGTTGCCTTGAGGTTGATTCTCTCTCTAGAACAAAAACTCAGAATTATTCAATTGTATCTTTCAATTCTATTCTATTATATACATCATTGAATAATAAAAGATAATTACTAAACATAAAAAGATCTTCAAAATAATCTTCATAATTATCTTCAAGCTTTCCATGTTTATCTCAAGACGCGATCTCTTCAACATTATCTTCAAATTATCTCAGAAGCACCATTAATCATCTTGGAAGCATTAACTGAGTCTTGGCAGTATTAACTACTAAGCAGCACTAATCACTAGCAGTACTAACTAGCTAAGCAGTACTAACTTTGTTCAAGCAGCACTAACTTTGACTAGCAGTATTAATTCTACTAGAAGTAGTAATACCTAGCAGTATTAACTTTGAGATCCTCTGGCAGTACTAACTCTGAACTAGCAGCATTAATGACTTGGTCACATCTTCAGTTCCCAACAATCTCCCCCTAACTTGACTTTTAGAAAGAGAAGTCAAGTTCTTTAGATGCTTCCAAAACTTTCATTGATTCAATCCAGTGTTAGGATCCAGTCCCATACTCTGATTGATAGTTCTCTGAATTAGATACTTTGCCATTTCTGAATTTGGTGCACAACCTAGCTTCTTATTTAACATGGCATGAAGCTTCAGACTTGTGTGATTGTAGACCCTATCCACCAAGTAATACTCCATGTGAAGAGTATCCATGGCCAATTCTTAGACTCCACTCCTTTCATACAAAGTCCATCCTCTAACAGCTTCAAACACATCTCTGATTATATGCTTTACTGCTTCTGGATTGAATAACATACACAAATACTCCATAACCAGCTTCACAATTGGTAACCCTGGAGCTTTCAACTGATCTGCATGTAATTTCATACCAACTTCAAACATCTCTTCTAAATCAGATCTTGAACATTCTCTGACAATTTTATTCCATGTTGAAAACACATAATACTTCTCATCCTTTCTTTTCAGCCTGATATACTCCTTACCATCCACCTCCATAGTATCCCAGTGGATAACTTCAGGAGGTTTGAATCCAACAGGTTCAGCTGTGATAGGCTTTGGAATTTTATCCATTACCACTATGAACATATTTAAATCTGAACTCTGTGGTACTTCCTGAGATTCAACTCTCTTTTCTTCATTCTTAGGTGCCTCTTCTTCTTCAGCAACCTTTTTCTCTTCTTCTACTCTAGGCTTCTTGTCAATTTTCTTTCTTTTGGTCATCATCTTGGTTCTCTTCAGAATCCTTTGACTTTGCCCTATAGTAGCTTCCTTCTTCTTTTCTTCCTTTTTCCTTTCCTCTGATCTAGGACCTTTAGAAGCAATAGACTTAACTCTTTTTATTTTCTTGATCTTCTGAGCTAAGGTCTCTTCTTCCTTAATCTCTGCCTTTTCTTTTGTTGGAGTTCCCTCTTCACTTTCAGGGAAGGGTTGATTAATGTTCACATCATGCCTCCCCTTGGCTTTCCTTTCAAACTCCACTCTGGCCTTTTCATTACTCTGCAGTTTTCCCATTTCTTTCTCATATAAGCCCTTGACTTGATCAGAAGTCATCTTTATAAACATTTCTTTCTTCACACCAATTGCACTCCTCAAGAAAGTTATCATCTTGTTTCTTTCCTGAGTTGCAAGGTAAGTTTGTGAAGGCCTTCTCTTCTTTGCACTTGATCTGGCCATCATAGCCTTTCTCATGCTTATTGCCCTTTGCTTTGCTTTCTCTGTTTCCAAACCTTTCTGAAATGCTTCATTTAATTCATTAGCTAGTGCTCTGGCTATCTCTCTGTCTTTCTCAACCTGCTCTTTCTCTGCTTGATTTATCTCTTCTTGCAGTTTCTTGGCTAATGCTTCATCTGACTCAACCATCTTTTGCTTTTTGGTTGGTTGATCAGATTCTATCATATTTTCTTTCCCTTTTCTCTTTGCATCTGCAGGCATGTCTTTCTTTTCTGTTCTCTTTGCTCCCCCTTCATTTATAACCACTCCCTTTGCTTTGGGAGTGTCATTCTTTGCTTTTACAAGCATCTCTGCTACTTCAACCTCTTCAGGTGTTAACCCTGTTACTGCTGCTTGTGTAGTTTCAGCAGCACTAACAGTTTCTACTGCTCCTTTTGGCTCAACAGTAGTAACAGTTTCTACTGCTGGGGTTGTTACTGCTGCTGGTGTTGTTTCTGCTGCTTCAGCCTTATTTACTGCTGCTTTGCCAATTTCTGTTGCTTCAGCAAATATTTCTGTTTCTATCACACCTTCAGCTTTTTCTTCAACCCTCTCTTCAACAAACTCTCCCTTTGCTTCAACATTCTCCCCCTCAATCTGTTGATCCATCTTTTCTGAGCTTGAACTCTCCCCCTTTTTGTAAGCATTCTCCTCCTCCTTTTTGTTTGCCCCCTCTCTCCTCCTTAGAACAAACTGCTTTCTTCTTTTCTTGGCAATGAGTTTTCCCACCAATTGCTTGAGTTTTGAAATCTGCTCTTGTTGGGAGATGACCACTTGCTGCAATGCCTTGATTTCCTTTCCTTGATTAACCACATCAACATTGATGTTGGCTATTGTTTCCATCAATTCCAAGTAAGTATAATTATCCTCACCTTCTTTAGGTGTTTTACCCACCCTTGAAGGATCATTGGAACCTTTTGCCATCAATTCATCAGTTTCAGTTCTGTCCTCACCCTTTTTGGATGTTTTGCCCATCCTTGAGGGATCCTTGGATCTTTTAGTAGTGGCCTTCTGCCTAGCAGAAGCACCAACTACCCCCTTGGTATCTTGGCGCCAGGGTCCTTTGGTTGATTTCTCACCCAAAGTTTCCATGGGGAAGGTCTTAGAGATGTTACCACTGTCCTTCTCTGTGCTAGCAGAAGTAGTGGTAACCTTCTCACCCATATGCTCATTCATCTCCTTAGAGAGCACCTCCTCAGGGTTGGGAGACACCCTAGTGGGTTCCCTTTGGATATTCTCTATTGGAGAATACTCCAATAGAGGGCTTTGAGGCTCTTGGTTAATATTAGGTACAACAAGGGAAGGAGCCTTGTGTACCTTTCTCTTGACATAAGTCTTGGATATCATAGGAGTGGGTTTAGCAGCAAAGGACTGAGGAAAAATTGAGAGAGGGAAGGTTGGGATTGGCTCTCAGTGGGTTGGTCTAATGAGGGCCTTGACCCTGAGGCCATACCTTCTTGTGGTTGGGACACCACCATCATTGTTGAGAATAATGGGGTGTCAACTCCTTCCGAGTCCCTAGCAGATCTTCTCATGTTTGAGAAGACCTTGCCTTTAGGGGGTTTAGGTACATATACCTCATCAAAGTGAGGTATATCCATCAATTCATTGGTTATAACTGCCTGTACAAACCTGGGATACATGAAGAAACTCTTCTTGTTGTCCAGGTTTGAGACAAGATCATTGAAGATCATCAGAGAAAAGTTATATTTTCGAGCGGTAGATAAGCATACCAAAGCATAGGCAATGGTACTGCTAAATTGGCTCCAGCCAGTAGTTTTCTTGGAAATACAGTGCATCAGGGTATGAACAAAGAACCTCCATTGGGGTGAAAATTGAGCTTTGAAAAACTTGAAAATCCCCATTTGGCCTTCATACCCCATTCTGGTGAGGTTTGAAAACAAATCCTCATTTGGAATAGAATATATACCTGAAGCATCGTCTAGACGTAGACAGATGTGAATGGTCTCCTCAGTAACTGTCAAGGGTTTGTCACAAACCCTTGTTTTGATGCACGACACTCCGTTTTCAGTGCTAGTAGTGGCATTGGCCCATAATTGCCTTTGATGCTCTATGTAGATGGTAGGAGACACAATGAGAGCATGAACGATGTGGCTTGACCTCAGAAAATCGACTATCTGGTAAAAACCTTCGGCTTGTTTTGGCTTTTGGAGCATGGCTATCTCGTTGTGCTCATCAATAAACACCATTGAAGCCATCTGTACGCAAGGATTCTTGACTAGCGAGCACTGGATACTTGAGAGAAAAGAGTGAGAGAGAAGATGAACAGTAGACAAAGAGTCGTTATGATATTTTAGGCGGGGAAAGGGTATTTATAGCTTGTGGATTATAAGCAATATTAACCCTAAAAATTTAGTGAAAGCAGTATTAACAGTGAGCAGTATTAACTGAGAGCAGTGTTAACTGAAAGCAGTATTAACTGAGAGCAATATTAACTGAGAGCAGTATTAACTGAAAGCAGTATTAACTGAAAGCAGTATTAACTTAGAGCAGTGTTAACTGAAAGCAGTATTAACTGAAAGCAGTATTAACTGAGAGTAGTATTAACTGAACACTGGCAGTAGTAAAAATGTACTGGCAGTACTAAAACTGTACTGGCAGTATTAACCATACTTACACTTTTAAGCTTGTGATGAACTGAGTACTGCTATACATTTCCTGAGAAAGAAGATTAGTAACACCAAGCATAAACTATATACAGGTATTGAACCACTTTTTAAGTAGGAGCTTATTCAGAGTTGATCATTCCCACACTTGTTACCAAGAAAGTGAATCTACCCACATCAAAGGTTTTGGTGAATAGATCAACAAACTGGTTATCAGTATGAACTTTTACAACTTGAATAAGCTTCTTTTCATTGCAGTCTCTTATAAAGTGATACCTGATCTCAATGTGCTTTGTCTTTAAGTGCTTGACAGGATTATTAACAATGCTAATAGCACTGCTATTATCAATAAAGATTGGAGTGTGTAGAAAGGTTACCCCATAGTCCAGCATTTGATTCTGAATCCATAAGACTTGAGAACAGCAACTTGCAGCTGCTATGTACTCTGCTTATGTTGTAGATGTGGACATTGTGGTTTGTTTCTTGCACTGCCATGATACTAGTCTTGCACCAAAAAACTGGCATCCTCCAGAAGTAGATTTTCTGTCCAAGTTTGCTCCACCTAGGTCACTGTCTGAGTATGCAAGTAGGTCAAATGATGAGTCATGAGGATACCAAAGTCCCAATCTAGGTTGCCCTTTGAGATATCTGAATATCCTCTTAACAGCTTGATAGTGTGATTGCTTTGGCCTAACTTGAAATCTAGCACACACACAGACTGGAAACATTATATCTGGCCTAGAGGCTGTAAGATACATGAGAGAGCCAATCATGGATCTATAGTGATGAACATCCATATCCTCCCCCTCAAGATCTGCTGTTATCTGCTTGTGTGTCTCCATAGGTGTGCTGGCAGGCTTTGAGTTTGAGAAACCAAACTTGGTTAGAATGTCCTGCACATACTTGGACTGACAGATAAATATACCATCTGACTTCTGTTGGACTTGGAGTCCAAGGAAGAAAGTAAGTTCTCCCATGGAACCCATTTTGAACCTTTGATGCATTAGTTCCTCAAACTCCTTGCACATATTGTCTCTTGTGGATCCAAAGATGATATCATCCACATAGATTTGGACCAGCAAGATGTCCTTCTTCTTTCTCTTGATGAACAGAGTCTTATCAATGACTCCTCTTTCAAAGCCATTTTCCAAGAGATAGGATGACAGAGTGTCATACCATGCTCTTGGTGCTTGATGCAGTCCATAAAGTGTTTTCTTCAGTTTGTATACTCTGTCTGGATAGCTTGGGTTTTCAAACCCTGGTGGTTGACAGACATATACTTCTTCTTTCTATTGAGCCATATAGAAATGCACTTTTTACATCCATTTGATAGACTTTGAACTTCATATAAGAAGCATAGGCCAGGAACAATCAAATTGCTTCTATCCTAGCCACTGGTGCAAATACTTCTTCATAATCTATTCCTTCTTCTTGTGTATACCCTTGTGCCACCAACCTTGCTTTGTTCTTTATTACTATTCCTCTCTCATCTCTCTTATTCCTGAAGACCCATTTTGTGCCTATTGCTCTTTGACCTTTTGGAAGGTCTACCAGATCCCAAACATCTTGCAGCTTGAATTGTAGCAGCTCTTCTTGCATGGCTTCTATCCAACTGGAATCTTTCATAGCATCATAAGCCTTCTTAGGCTCAAGCTGGGATAGAAAGCAAGAAAGCATTGTATGCTGTTGGTCTTGCATATCTTGCAGCCTGCTTTGATTTCTAGTCATCATAGGAGAAGAGATATCTCCTATTACCAGCTGAGGAGGATGATTCTTTTGTGTTCTTGTTTGATGACTAGGTTCTTCATTGAGTCCCACCTCTAGATTGGAGTCATTCAACTCAACTAAGGTGATTTCAGCAGTTACTTCTGGTTCTTTATTTTCTTGACTCTCCTCATCTCTTCTTTCTTCTTCACTCTGATTTGGTTCAGTAGATAGCTCCTTTTTACAGTCTTCAACAGGATCCACTGTAGGTATGGGAAAAATCACAGACTGAGGTATGTTGTGTGATTGTGTAATTCCTGAATCTGAGCTTCCTGGTCCTGCATTATTATCACTACTGAAACCCAAAGAGTTAGTTAGTGAATCAATGTCAAACAACCACTGAGGACCTGAACCAATTGGATTTGGTGTATTCTCATTGCATTTGACATTGTCACTTTCTTCAATTATTCTAGTAGAAGAATTAAAAACTCTGTAAGCCTTACTCTGAGATGAATACCCAACAAGAAAACCATCATCTGCTTTGCTATAAAACTTTCCTAAGTGAGTTTTGGTATCGAGAATAGTACAAGGACACCCAAAAGGTTTAAGGAAACCAATAAATGGTTTTCTATTGTTTAAAAGCTCATATGGGGTCTTGTTCTTTGGCTTGACCACTAGAGCTCTGTTTTGGACATAACAGGCAGTATTAACTGCTTCAGCCCAGAAAGTAATTGGCAGTTTTGAATCAGCCAACAGAGATCTAGCAGCCTCTATTAGTGTCCTATTCCTCCTCTCAGCAACTTCATTCTGTTGAGGAGTCCTAGGGGCACTATATTGTCTCTCAATGCCTTTTTCTTCACAAAAGGTATTTAGATCAAGATTTTTAAATTCAGTTCCATTGTCTGATCTAATGACTTTTACTTTTTGATTTGTTTGGTTTTCAATTCTTAGGATAAAGGATTTGATCAGTCCACTTGTCTCATCCTTAGTCCTTAGAAAATATACCCAAGTAAATCTAGAGTAATCATCAACAATAACTAAGCAGTATGATTTCTTGCCTATACTCATAACATTTGTAGGACCAAACAGATCCATATGTAATAACTGGAGACAAGAAGAAATTGTATTTAACTCTTTGGACTTATGAGAAGTTTTGTGTTGTTTGCCTTTAAGACAAGCAACACAATGATCATCACATGAAAAGACTTTTGATGGTAAACCTCTTACAAGGTTGTTTTTAACAAGTTTGTTCATTGTCTTGAAGTTCATGTGACACATCATTCTGTGCCAAAGAGAGGATTCATCCACAGAAGCTTTTGAAACAAGACAGTTCAGGGATGAATCACTTGAAACATTGTCCATATCGAGACAATAAACATTGTCCTTTCTTGGAGTTCTAAGTAGTATCATGCTTTCATCAACTACCTTGAATCCTGGAGCAAGGATCATACATTATGTATTGGTAAATAATATACTATGTTGTTTGTCACAAACCTGTGATACACTTAACAGGTTGTACTTTAACTGATCAACATAGTAGACATCCTCAAATGTCATCTTACCTTTTGTAACATTACCTTTTCCACTTATTTTTCCACCAGCAAGATTGTCTCCAAATGCAACATGTCCTCCATTGATATGCTTGAAATCCTGAAGGCATGACATGTTGCCTGTCATGTGCCTAGAGCAACCACTATCAACATGCCAGATGCTCTTCCCCTTGAGCTGTTGGTTGCCCTGCACATAAGATAAATCAGTTAGTATTGATTAGGAACCCAAGCCAAAGTGGTCTTGGGTACGCCTTTCTCATCAAAATATTTACATTCCTTCTTGACAAGATTTTTAAACTTTGACTCCTCATTGCTGGAGTACTTTGTCACAATAATGGGTTTGGATGCACATTTGCTAGAAGCAGTACTGGTTTTAGAAGTACTAACTGCATTAGCAGCACTTGCATGCTTAGCAGTACTAACCTTGTTAGAAGTAGTAACTGTGTCAGCAGCAGTAACTGTGTTAGCAGTAGTAACCTTTGAAGAAGTACTAACAGTGTTAGAAGCATTAATATTCTCAGCAGTACTAACACTGGTAGCAGCAGTATTGCTTCTGGCAGCACTATCCCTGTCAGCAGTACTATTTGATGTAGCAGTACTAACAGTTTTAGTGTTTCTAGGCACCCACATTTTAATACTCTCTTTTAAAACCTTTTTCTTCATGTGGCCTTTGGTTTCAACAGATTTCTTAGCCACATGTTTCTTTCCAGCCTTCCTATAACCAACAGGTTTTTGCACAAATCTTTGAAAGTTCATCTTTTGGTTAATAGGATTAAAGAAACAGTGCTTAGCCAAATGATTCAACTTGCCACATATGAAACAAGGTTTTGGTCTGATTATTTTACTCAGATCAACTCCTTGTTTCTGAGCCCATTGATTATTCCAGTTTCTTTAATTACCTCTCTTTGTACCAGAATTTAGGCTCTCAGTTTTATTGCAAGCACACTGTTTACAAGGGCCAGGATTCACAACAGTGGTCTGTTTGTAATGGACCTTGTTGGCCTTTCCTTTGGTCTTCTCTATCTCTTTAGACTTGAACCAGATCCTTCCACCACCCTCATTGGTAACAATGTTGTTTTCTAAGGGTATCTCTTTACTCACAGCATTGTTCCTATTCTCACTGGCTTCTTTTTCAGTCATATCCTCAACAACCACCTCATCCAAAGGATCTATCTTAAAGGCTTCCTCAGACAAGTCCTTTTTCTCCTTGGTCTCTAACAAGTATGATGTAGGAGGGATGTAGTTGTTGTTGTAAGGAGGGGGTGTGTTGCTGTATCCAACACCAGGCTTCATCTTATCATGAATCTGAGCCTTTAGAAGAGAATCCATTGCTTTTGAAGCATATGAAAACTTTTCTACATCAAGCTTAACCTTAGCTAGTTCTTCTTTCAACTTATCATTCTCTTCTTTGGACTTAGACAGTTTGGTCTTTAACTCATTCTTTTCCCACTTCCAGTAGTTTGTGTCATAAGAGTGTTGAAGTTCATTGGCTTGGAAGCCTTTGATTTGTTCTTCAAACCTCTCAACTATCAACACACAATCTCTTCTGTCCTTTTCTAATATTTTGAGGTCATCACACATGTTTTGGTTGTGATCCCTGTACCTTTTGACAGTGTCTATGCAAGATTAAGTACAAAGATTAGAAATTACCTCAGAGGGGAGATCAGACACCTCTGCCATAAGAGCTTGATTCTGAATGGCTTCCTCAGCTTGGTCACTCCAGTCAAACCCCATTCCTTGTTGAGAAACAAGGGCTTGAGCAGAGTTCTTGTTTTGATTGTAGCCTCCATTCTGAGCTTGTTGGTGGTTGTTATTTGGCACACCACTTCTGCACTCTCTAGCAAAGTGTCCCTTCATGTGGCACTTATAGCATTCCACCTTTGTCTTGTCAAAACCAGCTCCATCTTCTCTCAGCTCATCTTCTCTTCTTTGAGAGAAGTTGTTCCTCCCAGTTCTTTTAATAAACTTATTCACCCTCATAGATAACATGGCCATCTGCCATTTAATGTCCATCTCCTCCAGATCATCAGGGTGAAGTTGTTCCAGATCATCATTAATCAAGGAGTTGTTGCTGTGACTGGACAAAAAGGCTTCAAAGACAGTTTCAGTGCCTTTTTCTGAATTCACTCCACTAGCAGCACTAACTGCTTCAGGGTTGGCAGTAGTATCAGTGGATGCTGATAGAAGTGCAGCATTATGAATATACCCAGTGGGCTTCTTCTTAGCTTCTACCTCAGATTCAAAAACTCTTAGATCATTATACAAATCATCTAGTTCCTTCTCTTCCAGATTGTCACTCTGTCTATATGAGACAGTGTACATAGTCCATTTATCCCCAAGAGATCTGAGGAACTTCCTGTTGATATCATCTTGCTCCATCTTCACTCCAACAGTAGCCAGTTCACCAATAAGCTTGTTAAACCTGTCAAAATTTGAGTCATAGACACATTCTTTGAAGAAGTGAAGTTCTCATACTGCTGCTTCAGAACATCCCTTTGATTTCTTTTGGTGCTCTTAGTTCCAGCAAATCTTTTCTCTAGAGCATTCCAGAGAAACTGAGCATCAGTGCAGTTGCAGAATTGATGCTGATATTCATTGGGGATGGCCAAGAGCAGAGTGCTCAAGGCCTTCATCTCTGTCTGCCTGATCTTCCTCTCACCATCTATCTTTGGTGGAGGTCTTTTCCCATCTGGTCCAATCTGACCTTCAGTAGAGGGGCCATTCTCAATGACATCCCACATTGAGTAGTCAGTGAGGAGAATGTATTGCCTGATTCTGATCTTCCACATGTCAAACTCATTGGGTTTGAGCATTGGAACCTTAGAGACAAGAGTACTGTTTGATTCTGCAAAGTTTTCCATGATGAATGAATGAATGTTTCTGAGAGAACAGGCTCTGATACCACTTCTCAGGATCGAATTCTCAACAAGAATTATGAACACTCAGAAACAATATTAAAGAAGTTGCGGAAAAACACTTTAATATTCAATAAACAGAAAAACAGTATGAATCACAACTTGCAAACTTTACTTAATGATTCAAGTTACAAGCTTTTCACTCACAACCTCAATCTTGAAGAACAGGCTCTTTCAAGACGAATTCTACTTCTCTAGAATTAGGAACGATGCCTTGAGGTTGATTCTCTCTCTAGAACAAAAACTCAGAATTATTCAATTGTATCTTTCAATTCTATTCTATTCTATACATCATTGAATAATAAAAGATAATTACTAAACATAAAAAGATCTTCAAAATAATCTTCATAATTATCTTCAAGCTTTCCATGTTTATCTCCATACGCGATCTCTTCAACATTATCTTCAAATTATCTCAGAAGCAGCATTAATCATCTTGTAAGCATTAACTGAGTCTTGGCAGTATTAACTACTAAGCAGCACTAATCACTAGCAGTACTAACTAGCTAAGCAGTACTAACTTTGTTCAAGCAACACTAACTTTGACTAGCAGTATTAATTCTACTAGAAGTACTAATACCTAGCAGTATTAACTTTGAGATCCTCTGGCAGTACTAACTCTGAACTAGCAGCATTAATGACTTGGTCACATCTTCAGTTCCCAACGAAAGTGTCAATTCATAAATTTCAAGGACCTAAAATGTAAATTTAAAAAGTTAAGGGACCTAAACTAAATGTTTCTAAAGTAAACGGACCTAAAGTGTAAATTTCTTAATTTATAGGACCTAAAGTGCATGTTTCTCAAGTAAAGGGCCCTAAAGTCTAAATTTTAAAATTAAAGGCACCAAAAGTGTAAATTTCTAATATATAATGTCTAATTTTTTTAAAGTGTAATTTTTTAAAAAATAAAAGGATTATTGTATAATGTGTAAATTTTTACAATGTTTTATAACTAGGCTATTAACTATAAATTTAAACCATACACAATAACAAAACCTATCCATGGAGATGAAAATATACCAAAAAAAATCATCCAAAATATTGCTTTTAACTACAACCATTTAAGACTATACAACATACACAATAACAAAATCTAACAATGGAGATGAAAATATACCAAACAAAATCATCCAAAAAATTGCTTTTAACTACAACCATTTAACACTATATTATACCATACATAACAACAAAATAGAACTATTAATATAAGTGAAAAAGACACTAACCTCAGCCATTTGTGGTCCCAAATCGTTTGAAACGTGCAAAATTGTTGTCGGTCGGCGGGAGAAAAAGACGTTTCCGGCAGGTGGGGTTTTGGATCGAGTAATTAAAAAATGGAGAGCTGGTCGGCGCATAATCAGGGTAAAAGGTCCATTGCGCCCCTGGGCTCCATTGCGTCCCTTGGGCTATTTCCGTTAAGCAGAGCGAGAATGGGCTAGGAGGCAAATCCAAGCCCGCGATGTGGTCATTTGGGTCAATTTCCCAAATAAAAAACTATTTCTCTCTCATAAGTAATCATTTTTAGAGATATTTTCAAATTTGGAAATTTTCATCATCTCTCTTCTACTTTCTCCATTTTGGAGAAGGTTTTGAGAAATCTGTTAGAGCAAAAAATCCTCATTATGGAGAAGCTGTTGGAGATGCTCTTATAGTTTGCACTTTGGCTATGTTTGTCAAACTAACTGATAAGTTAACTGATGACTAATAAGCTAGCTGAGAAAAAAAATCATATTTGACAAAAACTAGCTTATGAACATGTAAAATTATCAAAAATGACATCTAAAAAAATAACTAATTAAATATTTAATAAAATAATTAAATAATACAAATAAAGTAATAAATAATATAATATGTTAATTAAAAGAATTTGAAATTTATTATTATATATATGATAAATTTTGAATTTTAAACCAAATTTAAAAATTAAAAAAAAGATTCTACATTAACTTATGATTTTAAATAATCGTTACATATAATATTGAAAAATAATCAAATAATAATTAAAAAAATAATAATAATTGATAACTAAAATATATTGATCAATATTAAAAGAAGTTGATATAATTATTAATAATTCTAAATAATTAAAAATTAATATCAATGTATAATTAAAATTTATGTTATAATTTTTAGATAATATTAATTAATATTTATTAATTAATAATAATAAATTTTAATAATTAATATTTATTTATAATTAATAGTTAATATATAATAATGAATATTAATGAGGACATAATTGGAATAATCACAAAAAACTCTTCATAAGCTACCTTATCAAAAATCTAACTTATGTACATCCAAACATATATCCAGAATATAAGTTAGTTTCTTTTTGCCACACAATGCCTTTGTAGGGCATTTATTTCCGACATATATTTTACAATTTCTTTAAATAAAAAATTAAAAGTTACATTTATTTAAAAATAGATTAATTTTAGTAGATTTTTTATTTTAAAGATTTCATTATTACTTATATTATTAAAAATATTATATAAATTCATAATCTAAATATACTTCTAAAAACTTTATAGAAATTAATGATATGTTTAATCTTATTGATGTAAACAGTTTCTCTCCTTATTATTGAATTTTAAAGATTTTTTCAAATTTTGATACTTATAATTTTTTTTCCTCTTGTTTTTCTTTTTAAAAACATTTTAAAATAGCTATCAAAATAATCTTTTAACATTTCATAAATTTATATTTTAAAGTATTTAATAGAGATGCTCATTACATACAATTACAAATAAAATTACACTAATTGAGTTAGAGGTGAGTTAGCACGTATGAGGTATGACTAGAGTTCCTTTAACTTTTATAGTCCATACATAAACACACATGTACAAAATAATAAATTAAAAAAAATCTAAAGTGTCAGTTTATTAAACATTTATCTGGTAAGTGTTTATCGGGTCATTTATCTTATCGGATAACATGGCAAGGGCCAAAAATATTACCCGGTAAGAGAGATGATAACAATGGAGATTCTTACTCAATAAGTGAGGGTGACGACTTTTACCGCTAAACGTTTACCGGGTAAATTATTACATACGATACTGTTTTGATGGACTACAATCTTACTCGGTAAATTAAGTTAGAGTGTTGACTCTTACTATTAAGCATTTACCGGTTAATCGTTTGGGTAAACGTCCCCTAAGTATCTTTTTCATAAAACTTAGGGGTTGTTTACCTAACCACTTACCCAATCAACACTTATCCAACAAGATTAAAAAAAAAAACTAATGAAACAAACATAAATAAGACAATTGTACGTACTATGTTATGTGACCTATAGTACATGTGATATACTTGCACAAATTTTTGTGCAG
This sequence comes from Arctium minus, assembly GCA_954870635.1. Lineage (NCBI taxonomy): Eukaryota > Viridiplantae > Streptophyta > Magnoliopsida > Asterales > Asteraceae > Arctium > Arctium minus. The sequence continues at coordinate 94,002,332 of OX941087.1, forward strand.
ATGCTGATAGCAACAAAACAAATACGAATACACGTTAGTTTTTGTACTTATTTAATCCTCTATATTCGTCTAGTCTCTATTTATTTGCTATTTTGATGTTGGTTCACCTCTGAATCCTCTTTTTACATTCTACCCTTATCTTGACTTGTTTTTAAGTTAATAAATTTAGAATACATATATTTCACACATAAAACAATAAACATAGATTTTGTATTTATCTATTTTCTGGAAATTTCTTATACAAAAATATTTATCTATATCTTCTTACAAGTACGAACGTTGATATACTTATGTTTGATATTATCTATAAATACGAATATGCCCTTGTTTCAAATATTATTTATAAGAGCATCTCCAACCGGTCTCTAAAACTCCATTTTTGCCGGTTGGAGGCTTCCAATCAAACGGCGGTCTTCACAATTGAACGACATATATGCCGGCCAATTCTATGAACGGCAAAACCTAAATCCAGGGACCCCACCACTTTTTTCTATTTTTTTTATTTTTAATATCAAAATTCATTAAATATATAATAATTTGTTTTTTAAATTAACATATTTACATTAGATAATGTTATTTTAATGTGGTGTCTATAAATTTGGTGTTTTTTTTAGAGGATGGTTGAAGTTGAATTTTTTTTTGTGTTGATGGGTCCACCAAATTTGATGTTTTTGGTGTTTTTTTTATATGAAGGTTGGAGTTGCTCTACGTAACCAAAATAATTACAAATTTAAGTATTATATATATGACACTTTGATTATTTAATTAATAAAGTATAATATTATTATTGGGATAAGGTAGGTTTAAATATTAATTAATTGAAAAAGGATATAAAAATAATAATAAGGGTAAAGAATAGGAAGCACATGGGATTATAAAATGGTTAAGTAAGGCTACGGATTACAAAGTGTGGTTGGTGTCAGTTTTTATTCCCCTTCTCAAAGGTCACCTACATGTACATGGTCCCCCTATCCCCTCATTATTCTTAGATTTTGTGACTTTTGTTTTATTCAATATTAATTAATTAATTAAAACACATGTGAAGTGTGAACACTTAAATTATTGTGGTAGTGGTGTTCATGGATTGAGTTGATCGGATTGAAGGTATTTCAATATAACACCCTAAATTCTGAAAATATCAATTAATTTAAATTTTTCTAAATACATCGAAAAACGATTCATCTACAATCACGAATTAAGATTTATCCTCAATACACACACTTCATTCTATACATACGGTCAAAATACGGACGGGTGCTACTAAAAACCCAATAACTGTCACTACCTCCAACCGCGGAAGACTTCACCAACTACTTACCCTTAGGCAAGGCTAAGCCTCAACTCTTCATGGGTCTGCTAGAATCCAAACCCCTAACTGGAACCTGATGCACATGCCGACAAATAAAAAGGTTAGGCTTAACGCCTAGTAAGCTCAAGAGTTTTCAACATATATAAATAAATCGTTTAAAATGGAAGAATGCAATTAAAATCATAATCTTTCAAAATGATATGTTTTGCTTATGAAAACAACTCGCTTACCAATAAACTTGCATTTTAAACGAAAGAGACGCCAAGTTGATCACTAATCCAACCAAGTTATTTTACAAAATAAGATTTCAATATAAAACGTTCTTTCATAAAACTTAGATTTAACCCAAAACTTGCTCAAAATGAGAATAGAGAGAGAACTCCCAAATTTCTACAAAAACGCGGGTAAAAATGTTACATCTCGAAATACCCAACACGGGTGGAACAAGTTGCACAACTCATAAACCATAGGTGAATAATCTATATAAATAAACATTGCCGCATATACGGACAATAGACCCAAAACTCACGCAACCATAAAATGGAAGGAAACCAAATACTGAAAACGTAGAAATGACGCATTTCATTCAAACCTTAATATACGTGGGGAAAACCCAATATTAAAGCCATCATTTATCGTCGACCACATAAAAGCCAAAGTTGGTAAAATACGACATTACCGTTTAAAAATACCACGAATCAACGATGAGGAGATCCGTAAATACCGAGAATAGAGAAACACGCAAGTAGGTCGTTCACGCGACTTCTTTGCATGTCCTCTAAACGTTTCCATCTAGGGTGGCGAGAACACGTGAATGGGGCCACCCGTGATGTTATTGGATTTCACCAACGTGCCCTGGTCCTAGTTCCCATGCCATACAAGACATCACAATCCTCGGACCTATTGATGTCCCTTGCCATACTCCGTCGAGTTCCACTCCGAGGTCTTACAAGCCCGGGCGCCTATCCAATCTAGACGAGCTTCAACTCTGCGACTCGAACCACATATTCCTACTCGCTAGCAAACCCGAGCGGTCACTAAAAGTAACCCAAAACCTCAGGCCTTACACAACCGACAGACTTACGTGCCTATGGATCCATTACGACACTGTCTAACATTACATGACTGCAAATGAAAGACCAAAGCTCCCAAAACATGTAATTCACCAATGACACAAATTAAGCGTCATCATACTCAAACCCACAATGGTTATAAATTCGGACAAATGTCCACACGACTCATTTAGTCAAAACCGAGCCAAAGGCCCAACTCTTTACGTAAATACCCAAATAAAAGTCGATATAATTATTGCAACCCGTTTGACCATCTAATACGCAAACACGACCAAAAGTATAAATAAATAAAATCTCATCGTTGGTTGAGACAAACCATTTTCCCAAATGAACTCACACCCTTATGTTTTCAAAATGCCTCATAACACAATAATATGCAATTTCTGAAAAGGTTTATAAAATCAAATATACAAAATGACACTTACGCCAATTGAACTCCAACTATATATGTAAAATCATCTAATAAACATTTCAACATGATTTATTTACCAAAATACCCAAAGATCCCAAAATGGGTGTCTCAACATGCTTATAAAACTAAACATTTCAAAATAACTAAAACTTATCAGCAGTTAACAATTTGAGGTAAAACACAAACATTTTAAAATAAACATTTTGGCATGTACACCGTTTTCACAAATTAACTTGAACTCACCTTGCTAGATTTAGGCTAAATCTAGATTTCGCCCAACGAGCTCTTTTGAAGGCCACTTGAATCTTCAAGCGGAGGACTTCCAAAACCTAGATCCAAGCATACCAAACCATTTAGAAACATTCCCCAAACATTATTTACTAAAATCCCCAATGAGATCAAAACCCTAGTTTCCCCAAAACCATCAAATCCGAGATTTGAGAAATCAAACACTAAGAAACCATCAATGAAGCATTTATAACTTATTTCAAGAAAGCTTACCATTCTAGATGATGAGATTTTCTGAGGACACCCACTCCAACTCTTCAACCCGAGCTCCCACACGTTAAACTTGATGAGGAAGATGAAGATGGAGGTTTTGTGGTTCAAGAGGGAAAAACCCTCAAAATGGGTTACGGTTCATGAGGGGGGGAGAGGAAACGATTTGGAAGAGAAAGGAGCTGAATTGAGGAAGTAACAAATGAGAAATAGGGTTAAAATCTGATTTTAAATCGACCAGGGCCGACCGCGAGTATGCCCCGCGAAAGTGACATATGTCACTTTCGCTTGGCACTCTCGCTGAGAGTGTACCGCGGGCAATGATGCCCTCCGCGAGAGTGACACGCGATTGTGACACATGTCACTTTCGCCCAGCCTCCCCGAAGCCCGAAAATTTGATTTTTTTCGACACTAAGGCCCTCGACACACTTTGGGACTTTTAGAAGTGTTTTCCCAACATGAAATCCACCAAACACGAGATACATAAACGCCTGGGTGGTCGGGTTGGTCGAGTTGTGTTTAAACAAAGTAAAAACAATATTGAAAACGTAAAAATAAGAAAAAATTTCTTTGAAATACGATCCATCATTCAAAAGCATATACGAGTTCATCAAATATTCAGGTATTACATCTAACTTTCCAATAATGTCCTCTTATGAGTTACATTGCTCGTTATTGTCGAGTTGTATTTGGTAACTTATACATATATTAAAGGGAAATATAAATAATTTTAGAGAAGTCGCTAAAACGTTTATCGGGTTGGTCGGGTTACTTTGAGCCTAACCCAATATCAACCCAATATATTCGAGTTGTCTTAATTTTGTATCGATTGTATGTCAGATTACCTCGGGTTGATTTTGTTACGAGTTGGTCGGGTTGGGTTGGCCGATTTGGTCGGTTTTTTAGCACCCCTAATTGTGGTTAACACCATATACAAATTACAATTATACCCTCTGTATATATATCTATATATATATAATATAGTGGTAGATTTAGTTACAAACTTAACTTACATTATGAATTGAGGGACAAAAAGAGCGTGTTTTACGTATCAAACATTCATGGGATATTTATCATGAATGGTTTAAAAAATTTACATTTATTATTGACGATAAAAGAGGACTCCCCTTGATACTTGCTATGCTTTTGTTTGTCCTCTCATTCACAAAGAAAACCAGGTTTACAACTAAACTTCCTTATATGTGTGTGTGCGTGCGCGTACAAGGGTGGGTTATGGTGAGAATAAAAGTTATAGTGAGAATGATAAGAAGTGATCTTCACCATTGGATCAATCATAAATTGAAGATCAACATTAATGAGATGCACGAGATCAATTCCCTTCTAACACAACAATTTATGGGTTGTTTTCAAACTAAAAGTACTTAAGGATTCAAATTCCTTTTTATACTTCTCACACGATCATTCGTGCATATATATATATATATATATATATAGAGAGAGAGAGAGAGAGAATCATTTTTTAACTAACAATTTGTTGTTAACTTTATGAACTATTTCCAACCAATAGAAATCCATCTTTGATTGTTGTTTTCTTTGTTTTAATATTTAATGCTAAAGGGTAGTGTTAAGTCAGATTTTATAGTAATCATTGTATTTATTCTCTGTTGCCTTAACAACTGTTTAGTTTGCTTTTTTGTATCTGTTTAGGCCCTGGGTATTTAAGTCCCTTGTGGCCTTAGCTTTGTAGAACACATTGAACGCATACATTGAATAGAACTTGATTTGGCGCTTCTCTCTCTCTCTCTATACTTTCTCTCTCTAAGATTTAGAGTGATCTTGAATTATCAATTGGTATCAGAGTCTAATCTAAATCTGAGAGAATTGAGAGATTGTTCTTTCAAACTGATTTTGTAAAC